>OY282559.1:65068080-66268080 GCA_958295665.1 Tipula vernalis | reverse complement strand
AACGTACACCATATCGCAAGTAATAATCCAAATTGGTGAAAAAAAAGTTTAATTTATCTTGAAACAAACTAAATATAAAATCCACTTCACCTTTGGGCCGTTTCATGTTCTCGATGCTTAATGCATACACTGTAATCTCTTTAATACCGAGCAACAATGACCAAGTTATTACTTTGACGAATCGATGATATCCAAATTCAATGCCAGTTTCTTTTTTAATTTTCAGTTTTTCGGCAAAACGACGATTACCATCCATTATGAATGCAATATGCTTTGGGATACGAGCACTTCGTGTTACATTTATAGCCATTCGCTCATACCACGTTATTTCCCCGTGTAATTCGGTAGATCCCATGTTTTACAAAAGAAACAAACGGACGGTTAAATTTAAACTAAAACTTATATGCTTGGAAGCTTTTATTTATATACTTTCTAACGCAAGGTTAAATTTGATGTTTATTATATTTGTTCATTTCTGACGTACGTCAAACCATAAGTGTAAAAAAATCAAAAAATCAATTGGTTTTGTTTCAAAATATTTGTCTTTAAGCGTCTTTATATTGGGTAGAACCGTTTGTTTGATGTCACTTTAGTAAAAGTAAATAAAACTTTGCTAAAGAATTGTTATTTTCCCCTTACCTTTGGTCAGTGCTAGACAAAAATAATGTTTGTTGAGAATGATTAAAACGCTGAATTTGACTTATTTTAATGAATTCTTACGTATATCCAGAAAATATTGTACGTTTTACAACAACAATATAACAATTTGATACCTATTTGCAAAAACTGTTGTTGACAAAAATTAAATTATTATGAAATTATATAACAAAACTGCTCACAAGGTTGAGCATACTACGTATCCGCATTGAGTTTGTCGAGTGTATAACTCTTCGGGCTCGCATCTCTATCCGGTAGTTGCTGCAGTCTCTAGGTTGTAGTCTTTTTGCTGTGGGGCCCTTCTTTTAGGATGAAGATACAATAACCTTAGTTTTTTGTTAAAATGACCCCATCTAGACTCGAATGGATCCAAAACTTAACCCAGAGTGCTTATTACTAAAATCTGCCTTTGTGCAAAATGTAGGCCAAAACTATCAATATTTGTGAGAATGGGGGGCAAATCAAGAATAATAATAATATATAACTGGAAGTACGGAAGGGCGAACATGACATGTTTTGATCAGAAATGTAAAAATCTAAACCAACAGTTCGGCTTTAAAAGATATAGTATTTCCTATGTTATCAGCTGAATACTTTTCTACTGTTGCATGTGAATTTCAGGACAGATGAAACTTTCCAAATTGCATAGGAGCAATCGATGGAAGAGACGCGACAATTCAAGTTTGTAAATTAATTATTGAATTTAAAAATAAATTTTCAATTTTATATTTTACTTTATAGGGACCAAAATTTCTGGATCCGAATTTTTCAACTATAAGAGAACTTTCTCCATTATTTTAATATTATTCAATTTAAAGCATAGATAAACATTTATTTATATTATTTATATACTTTTCTAGTATTCTTGAACTAAGAGATGTTTCTGAAAATTTCAAAGCTGTGCCTTTATCTGTTTGTTGCCAACAACGCTTTCATTTTGAACGAAATTGTGTTAAAGCCTTACAGACCTTTTTTATGCAGACGAACTAACAAACATTTTTAATTACCGGCTTAGTCGAGCCCGCCGGATGGTGGAAAATTGCTTTGGAATTTTATGTGACAAATGGCGAATATTTAATTCAGCAATATTATAGGCAGAGAAACAGCAACTATCCCAAGTAGCACGAGTGGGTTAGTAGCCGACGTTGTGACAATGGTATGAAAACTGAGTTACAATGCTATTGGGGAATAAATCTTGGGTTGTAACAACGTCGTAATAACTATTATCCGACTTGTCAATTGACCATAGAATACAAGTCAGGAAATAGATATATTGACCACGATTTTGTTTGTAAAAAAATGATTTTGTCTCACATTGTGGTTATATTCTAGAAGGCGGGACAACTATTTTTTATAAAACATATAAATAATCATGTTGTCTTCTTTTATCTATAAATATAATAATTATATGTCTGTTTCCTTTAACATCTATTTCATTTTCATTATTTACGACTTTATGAAAATTGACTTCATAATAATTGTGAATGTAATATTCACATTCCCTATAATAATGGTAACCCAAAAATCTGGCAAGATACGACATATTTTTAAAAACAAAGCAAGTTTTATCGTAAATGTTCACCTATCAGTGAACTCAAAACTCATGCGCCTTATAAATTCGTTTTTTTTTTTAAATATATTTCTATTCATTCAAAAATATTTTTATTTAAGGTTGATTAAAATTTTCTAAAATCAATTTAAACCGTGTTGAAATAATCCCCACCATTAAAATATTAGACATGTATATAATTAAAAATGACGAATTTCATATTACATATTAAAATATATTTAAACCACTAAAAAGTAAGATTAAGAACCAATTTATAATAAATTCGATTCACAACACAGGTTTGGCCTATTTTGGAAGATAAAAGAAGTTGAAGTCAGAAAACCTTTTTTATATTAAATTATTTATATAAAAATAGACATTAACATGACACAAGGTTGTTTGCCGATTATGTAATAATGCCGGCCGCAAAATATCTTTTTTGTCAATTATTCCACTAAAATGTATGCATAATATGTAAAAAATGTTATCTTGTGGTCGTGCATATAACAACAAAATATTTAGGTTGAATATTGGTTTTTATACGACAAAAAAGTTGCTAGGTACTCGTTAAATACCACATATTACGACAACATACCTAAATAATCGGTACACGGTTATAAAACACATATTAGTCGGTCAATAGTTGAAAATAGTAAAAAAAAGTTGTTAAGTAGATATAGAATAACGCTCTGGCGGCTACTAACATATAACGTCGCATTATGGCAGAGCCTTCTAGAGTATAGAGCCATAATCCACAGTGGATTGGTAATTAACTTTGACACTGCCAGGACCTGTTTTGTAAATTCATCAACAACGCATAACCAAGGTTAAATTACAATTTTAATAAAGCTGATATTGCCGGTCTGCAGGAGTTTTTTGAATTGGTGGATTGGGAAGTAACTTTCAATTCTAAATGGGGCGATGTTAATGCTCTAGTCGACTCATTTTATTTGGTTTTATTTGATGCTTTCGACAAACATGTACCTAAATGCTATGAACGTAAGAATAACCATCCTCCATGGTTTGACAACAATTTGGTCAATTTAAGAAGCAAAAAGAATAAGGCACACACATTTGCCAAAGAATTTGGTGATAACTTGGATTGTCTAAATACTTTTCTACAACTACGCCGGGCATTTGATAAGGAACAACGCCGAGCCTATATAGGAACTATATTTCACGGCTGGAAAATAATTTAATTGATGTCAAAAGAAAATGTTCTGGTTATCCACAAATGATGTCGTTAAATGATGTAACTGCCTGTAATGCTGAGGACATATGTGAATTATTTGATGAATTTTTCCAATCAGTCTATCAAAAATACAATGATAATGCTATTAATATTTCATTAGGACCTCGTAGTTCGCATCATCAAATTTTAATTGGAATACCTTATATTTCAGTAAAAGATGTCAGCCTTGGTATATCCAAGATGAAATTGGGATGTGGTTTTGATAACAAACCTGCAAAAAAACTTAAAGATCTTAACAGCTCGCTATCATTACCACTATCTCTGATATTTAATGCGTCTCTGAAGAGTGGTGTGGAAAAAGTCAATTATAATTCCCATTTTTAAATCCGGAAAACGGAGCAACATTAAAAATTATCGTGGCATATCTATATTATCATCAATTCCAAAATTATTTGAGCTTATTATTTCTGATTATTTGTATTTTAATGTTAAACCTTTATTATCACTTCAACAACATGGATTCGTCAGGCATCGTTCTACCACTACAAATTTTTTAAGTTTGACATCTAAAGTATTCAGTGCCTTTGACTCTAAATGTCAGCTGTATGTGGTTTTCACTGATTTTGCGAAAGCATTTGACTCACCTCAGTTTGAGTTACTTCTTGCCAAACTGGACAGATTTGGAGTGAGTAAATTGTTTTTGGATTGGATTGGATCCTATCTGCGTGATCGGAAGCAGGTAGTTCAAATTAACGGGTTTACATCTAAGATGTTTGAAGTTCATTCTAGAGTGCCTCAGGGCTCCCACCTAGGACCTGTATTATTTAATGTCTTCATCAATGAAATTGCTTCTTTGTTTCAGTATTGCGACTGTGAATTATATGCAGATGACTTGAAAATATCAAGAAGTGTATGTAGCCCGCAACAATGTAATGAAATGCAGAGTGATCTTGATTTGCTGTATAAATGGTCAGTTATGAATAAATTAAACTTAAATTTGAAAAAGTGCAAGATTATGAGCTTCTGCTGGAAAAAAGCAGTTATTCTTCATCAATATCTTATTGATAATCACCAGCTAGAACGAGTTATGACATTTAAAGATTTGGGTGTTGTCCTGGACCATCAATTGAATTTCCGAGACCATATTAATTTAATAGTAGCTAAGTTTAATTCTCTACTTGGCTTTATTCATCGTATCACAAAAGATTTTCGTAATCCACAATCAATTAAAACCTTGTATTGTTCAATTGTTCGATCTAATTTGGAATACGCGTCGATTATTTGGGATCCTGCTTACAATATTTATATCGATAGAATTGAACGAATACAGAAGCAATTTATTATTTACTATCTTCATAAATTGAATTGGCCATTTGATCGGAACCTTCCAATGTGGCTGAATATAAAGAATTTGCCATCATACGGTGACCGCTGTAGAATTGCTGACTTGGATTCATTGCTTGTAAGACGTAGATGTGCTGCTTCAACATTCATCGCTGATCTGCTTAACAGTTCGATTGACTTCTGTTTTTGATGCAAGACAAACAATGTGGATAATTTAATTATCTTACCGAAAAATCCAAAAGGGAAACTGGTACGGCGAATAAATCTCCAAATTTGTCTCACAATTTTATGTTACCTCGACAATCCAAAAAATGGGTGATAGAAGTCGTGCCGAGAATTGTGTCACAGCGGCAGATAAAATATTCCAAATTGGACGTGAGTTTTACCAAAAATTTCTTTGTTGATTGTAGCAACTTTTATTAATCCTTTTTTTTAATAATAATTGATGTTGTCGCCTCAACGGTAGATGAAAAAGAGAGCGAACAACCAAAAACTTTTCTTTAATTGTCAAATATACTATAAATGTTATAAACTATGCTATAACTTAGTCTACAAGCAATTACAAAATTCTTAATACGACCAAACGGCGCAAATTTTCAAATTCTTATTTTCTTGATAAAATAATAATTGGAAACGTGACTTAATAATTGGTCAAATTATTATTCTCTTACATTAATAAAATAATAATTGAATATGTGACTTAATAATCCATTACAATAATATTCATTAAAGCTTGTTTGACAATCAGCAAAGTTTTCATGAGTGACAGTAAAACTAAATAAATAAATTAATTGAATAAATTCTAAAAATATGATAATAATATAAATATAAATTCAAGGTTCCAGATTACATAACTGGAATATAAATTTTTGAGCTTACAGCTATTCCTTTAATTTGTGTTTTCTCTTTTTTTTTTATTTTAGATATTTTGGAACAGCTGACAGCCAAAATAAAGGGTTTGCACACACAAAATGGGATTATAAAATACGATAAGATCATCAATAAAGTTCTTAAATTATAACAATAATTTTGTTTTTGAATTAATAGTTATGTTTTAATTTTGAAATACTTTAGTGTTCTGCCGTGAATCCAGGATATTGTTAAAGTTATGGCTACGCAGCAAACAACTTCCCTAAACTACTTGCAAAGATTGATATTCATGTGCCCTGTAAACCTACTCGGATTAGGAATTTTATATACATATTTGCCGATATTTAAATCTAATTACGCACATAATGCTCCGGTCCCGGCGATTTGTCGACAATTCAATTGTAATTTTGATGTGTTTGATTTTAATATTTCTCAATGCTCTTTTCAAAAATTAATAAAAAGTAAATTGTTAAATTGAAAAATAAAATTGTAATCAAAAAAGGATTTTTATCCCGTTGATGGTAAATAAATAAATAAATAAATCATAATGACGTATTTTTTAGAAGCTTTTTTAGTGGTTTAACTTTTCATTGATTTCCATAGGAGGTGTCTTTTAGCTTCAAGTTTTTCAATGAAAAAAGCAAATATATTATAAAACGTTTATATAAATGTTTTCTACGTACCTTGAACAACAAGATTCAAGAAGACTATATTGTTATTGAATAAATATTAATTGCAGAAATATTAAAATTAAACTATGCCTAAAATATATTTTTCGAATTTCCATTTTGAAAAATAAATCAAAGTTGGCTCTGATAAATTAAAATAATACTTGGTAAATTTATCTTTTGTTTTACTAGTGTCCGTAAGATGTCTAAAATATTTACAGAAAAATACGAAAAAAAATTATTTAGTCACAAAATTATCACTCGTACTTAATATTTTGTGAATTTGTTTTGCTTTTCCTACAATTTTTTTACTTGAAATTTCCTCAGGTGGTAATTTTTGGTATGATTTTTTCAAATTTTTACGGCCATCACTGCCATCTATGTAATGTATTTTGACTTAATGACCAAACGAATTGTAGTAAGCTTTTATTTTAATTTGACCAGAATGCTGTTGTTATGAATTTTTTTTTATATTTTGGCTTAAATAATTCAATTATTACAAGAAAATGAAAACGATTTACTTAAACGACATTCATATATGTTGAAATTCAAATATTTATGAAAGTATTTCAGAATTCATAATTAAGAATTTGTAACGTTTTCATTTAAAAATTTGTCTTAGGAAAAAAAAAGTGATTTCCCATATGTTTTGTGTATTTTACTATGAAAAGTTTGGTTTTTTCCTCGTTTCTAATTGACAAATGGAACGGTGTGCTCTAGCGGACAATAGTGAAATACGTGATAGGCAGTAACAAAAATTTGCTACATGAAGTTATATGGAAATAGTGTCCATTTAAATTACATTTTTATTTATCAAAATAGTAATGATTCTACAATTGAATTAATACAATATGTAGTTTGAAGTGTGATTTTTGTATATCTCACTCTCTTTTTGTATGTTGTGGGGTGAACATCTAAAGAGATTTAAATTTATAAAATTTATTAAAAAATTTAATACCTAGCTGAAAATAAAAATTATAACTTTTATTAGAATAAAATTAAACAGAGTGCAATTAAATTCAGTGTAATTATGAATCATAAATAATCATTAATGAAATTAAACTTATATATCGAGAATATTTTGAAATAAAGCTGAGGCAACATACATATTATAATATTGAACTAAAATAATACATTGTGTGTAATTTAAAGAACAAGAATTTTGAAAAATGTCGCGTAATAGATGTGCGTTGAAAATAGCCCGAGCTGACAACAAAAGCAATATGAAATGTGTCATGTGTAATAAATTGTTCCATGTGACCTGTGTTAAATTAAGTAGTACCGATATTGATAACCCAGAAAAATTAAAAAATTGGATTTGTGAAGTGTGCTCATTAAATTCATACGACAATAATGTGAGTGAAAATAATTCAACCGGTACATTCAAGGCCACTGTGACCTTGGAGTTGCTTTTTGATAAGATTATTAGCATGAAAAATCATAATAAATCCAACTTTACATCTATATTCAATAAGCTCAACGATTATGAACATCTATTAACTCAAGTGAAACATTTAGAAGCAGAGAATATTCATCTGAAAACTGTCATCACTGAAAGTCAAAATAAAATTGAGCGTTTAGAAAAATTATCAAGAGACAATTGCCTCGAAATTGCTGGTTTACCTGTTAAAAACAATGACGAAGTTGAAAATGCTGTAATAAAATTGTTTAACAACGGTTTTAATTTACCTAAAATTTCTTATCACGATATTGACTACTGTTTTAAAATAAAAGTATTACGAGCAAGTCCGGATCGTATTCGTCAGTGGTATTCGTTAAATTTATAGCCAGTAAAACAAAAGATATCATTATGAATAAGAAGCACAAAGAAAAATTGAGAATTGCAACATCTGTTTTTGGGGTCGATTCAACGATAGCTTCAACAATTTTTATAAACGACTGTGTAACTTATCAGAAGCGATAATTTTATTTATCAGCAAAAAAATTCAAACTTGATTTGAGCTACAAATATCTCTGGATGAGAAATTCAAAAATATACATGAGGAAGGATGATGGGCACCCAATTAAGCATCTCAACTCAATTGAGGACATTAATAAATTGTAAATATTTTTTATCGTATTTTTTTAGTATTAGTCATTTAATGTCATCAACTCTAGGTCCTAACTGTGATTTGCCTTTTTCAACCGCTTCAATTAACTTATCCATTAACAATAATTTGTT
Organism: Tipula vernalis; assembly: GCA_958295665.1. NCBI lineage: Eukaryota > Metazoa > Arthropoda > Insecta > Diptera > Tipulidae > Tipula > Tipula vernalis. The sequence goes on along the minus strand of OY282559.1, from coordinate 66,259,618 downwards.
TTTCGTGCATCAAAACAGCCGTAGTCTACGGCAAAATTATGATTCCTTTGTTTCCTACCTAATTTACCAGCCAATTGTACGCAAGTAGATGACTATAAATTTTTAATGTCTATTAATGGCTTAACTTCTGGCATTAACATCCCAACTAGATCAACAAATCTATCTTCAACATGCATTGATCATGTCTTTTATAGATGTTCCAATATAAAAGTGATTCCATCCGTTGAAAACTCGCTTATATCTGATCATTGTGCAATATTTGTAAATTTGTTAATAAATGATCAACGTAAAGGTCCTCCTCAACCTAAAACCAAAACTGTAAAATTTCATGTAAACTATGAGTTATTAAATAATGTTTTACTTGAACAATCATGGAATTCAGTTTTGGGTGTTAATGATGTGTCAGAGGCTTTCGATTTGTTCTTCTCTACTTTAAGTCAATTAATTTCTCAATGTACGTGCGAAATACAACAACAAAAGAAATTTACTAAGCTTAAACCTTGGATCAATAAATTTTTAATCTTTAAAATTACAAAAAGGTAATCTCTTTACAAGAAACTCTTAAAATATGGTCAAAATGCAAGGTTAAAAAATCCGGTGTCTGGTGTGACCACCACACTACTTTCTTATACTCACATTATATTTATATGTACATACCCCACAGACATCATTTAGAAATTAATTCAGCGCTGCGTTTATATATTAATGTTTCATAGCATATTTGATAATTAGAATACGTTATATATATACATATATATATATATATATATATATATATATATATGTATATATATATATATATATATATATATATATATATATATATATATATATATATATATATATAAAGATATATATATACATATTTACATAGTTTTCAAAATAGGAACGTCATTGAGAATATAATCAAAACGTATTCAGGGGACCTCAAAACGTGTATTTCCATCAAAATCGCGCAATCGAAATTTTTCATGATTCCTATACTTTCTTTATACTACGAGTATGTATAAGAAAGTAAAAACAACAAAATAAAAAATAAAAATATTTGGTAAATGCTTTTATTAAATACGATTTAATGTAAAATAATTCACAAATAGTACTTAAAATATAATATACAGAATGGTGGATTTGTTCTAACATATTTATAATATTTAAATTGTTAACGTAGTTCTTGCAAATTAAATTTTGCTACTTCTGCCACACTACTCATGTCCGAAACATTATTTACATAAACTGGCCTGAAGTATTCACGGAAATGTCTTATTTAAATCTGCTTTATGAACGGTTTTATAGCCCAATCTATCTCTATAACAGAATCTGGTGCAAGTTCATCACCAATATGTGCTCTTCTATCTCCTCTGTATTTTGGTCTGAATAAACTAAATTGTAGATATTTTGGGAGAACGGCAGAGTAATGAGCAACATTTGTACCAGGATTAGTATATAAAAGTACGATGGAATTGAAGGAGTTAATAAATATTTCTTCTGTGTCGTTATCATCTAACTGTTGGGTAAAAAGTAAATGTATTTTGTTTAACAAGCCCATATTACATGCCCTCTGCAAATCCTCAAAATTATGGTACTTGTTGCTTTCATTTGTATCAATTTCTTGATACACGAAGATATCACGTTGAGCTTGAGCCGCTATTGCAATGGCTTTTATGTGAACACCACTACCCCAAATGCGTCTATCAGCCGTATTATGTATTAAACTGCGCACATTGGTATATTCATAAAGAAAATTCATCCTGTCCGGATGTTGAAAATAATTCCAGTGTTCCCCGAAAATGTAACAACATATTACACGCATGGCTACATGCATTTCTTCATTGCCAAAAAGACATAATGAAGCAGATCTAAACAAGCAAGAACCATCGCCTATTGTACTAATAACAACCGCTCTGTCTTGCAATGCGCTGTATATTTTATTGTTACGCTGCCTGTCCTCTGCTTGCCCACGAAAAATAGCACTATTTCGTGTAGATATGGCTGTTTTAAGCATATTTAGTACATCTTCTTGTCTGGAGAATATTTGTCGTAAGAATATACGAAAATGACACGGTGATTGAGCATTTATATTATAAATTTCTAAAAGAATAATATCCATCATTTCAATCATATAGGTGTACGAGTTATCAAAGTAGTTGTCATTGTCAAGATTTGTGTAAGATATTTTCAAATCCTTATTACACTCTAGTTCCAATGTTTTTTTCTGATCAAATAAATCTAGTTGAGAAGTATTTTGTTTTAAAAGTTTGTTTTCATTTTTTAATTTTTCCAATATGACATATATGGGTTTATGGAATGAAAAATAAGTTTCATAAACTCCTCCTGTTAAAAAGACATTCGAAAATATGACGTCAATTTGTGTATTTAGATCGGTAGTGACAGCATCATTGTGAAGCATACTAGATACTCGTAAGTTATACTTGCTGAACATTTTAGTTATCACTTGTTTGCTTGTATTGCATTTAACGTCAATGTTAAAATCACCCAAAACAATATTTTTGGTAGTGTTTGACAAACTTTTCAACATCATCTTGTCAATGTTCTTTTCGAGTAATGCATTCGAACATGCCGGCGATTTGTAACCAGTTATAACGTAAAAATTTTGAATTTTAAAACTAAAGAGTTCTACATGACCGACACTGCCATTATGAGTGTATGTATCAAGTAAGTGTTCCACATTGTTGATTAAAATATTATTTCTTGCAAAGACAATTATTCCACGTGAGTATTTTGTTGCATTAGATACAAAAATTTGTTTATAATTTTCTATTTTAATCTCATCGCCTGATTTTGTTAAAGTTTCCGAAAATATTAAAATGTGCCCTTGTTGGTACCATTCATCTTTTAAAATATATTTAAGTTTCTTATTCAATGAACAGAGATTTTGATATACAATGATTTTGCCAGCAACTGATTTCAAGTTATTGAAGGACAAATTTATTTTTTTCTCTGTACGTAATTTGTCTAGTTCCATTAAAACTGGATCATCCTTCTTCGTTAATTTCGGTGGTTTGAATTCACCTAAAATATATAACCCGGATAATTTTGTGACTCGGCTTAGGGCTACATATAACATTGGACGTGTTATAACACGTGAACGGGTGAAATCTATGCATATATCTTCATATGTTTGCCCTTGACTTTTGTGAATTGTTAAAGCCTCTGCCGGTACAATAGGAAATTGTTTTCTAATTGTTTGATACTGCAGCTTTTTTGAAACGTTCAAAGGAACACTGAATTTTGAGAGCGGAGTTAAACTTTTGTCTATATTTTCCGATTTTACATATTCCATTAAATTCCATTTTGCTTTATTGCCAATATTTTTCGATTGAAAATCTAACCAAATTTTTGTTGGATTATTGGAATTTGGTTCAAATATGATATATGTCGTAACGTACCACAAGCCCCATTCACTAGCCCATCTTCCACATCAATATTATTTGTTACCATATATTTTATACCAATTTTAAATATTATTCTGTATGGTAAACCGTTAACTTCGGAAACTTTTTTATTTTTCAGTGAATCCAGTACTCGTGTCCTAGTAGCATCGTTTACTTTTCCCAATATGATATCTTTCGCCTCAGATATAAATTCAGTTTCTGGATGACTATCAATTTTAATATGGTTGTATAAATCAACATTTTTATTGTCCGCAAATAAGCGAATTGCACTTTCGGGTACATCTGCTTCAACAACAGTTCTAGATTTGATGAGTTGTTCATTTTCTTTCGACATTTGTCCGATTACTAAATTATTTAATGCCTCTATAAATAATTTCTCATTTTTCTGTCTCATGATTTCTTTAAGTTCATAGAATTTAAATTGATCCCAAAGAGGATTTGTATCAAAAAATGGTTTCATTTCGGAATGAAAAGAAAATTTGTAAATAGGTGAATCCATGACAGGTGGCAATTGATTCAAATCACCAAAAAGTAGAACAGAGACACCACCAAAAAAATCATTAACTCCCATAATTTGACGTAATCTTGTGTCTACACGATTTAGGAGAGTACTGCCTACCATCGATATTTCATCAATTACTAGTAATTTCAAATGAATGAGCTTCTCTCTTATACCACTGGCAATATCCGCAGATAATTCTGGCATTTGACCACCAAACTGTGATACTGGTAAAGCGAATGCGGTATGCAAGGTAACACCATTAATCAGGAACGCCGCCTTACCGGATGGTGCACATAATAATACTACTAATTTGTCTTTTTCTGTGCCAGGAATATTATCGAAATAACTCGTTAATAATTGATAAATGCAGTTAATAACGGTGCTTTTGCCAACACCTGCAGAACCACTTAAAAAGATTTTAATCGGAAGCCTTTTAGTTTTAAAACAATGTAAGACATGCATTGCGAATTCTCTTTGAGATACATTTAAATTGTACATCAATGTAAACAAATCTTTTTCCAAAATTCTTTTAGGGCATGTGAAACGGTTTTGATTTTTTCCTTTGAAAATTTCTTTACCTTGTTGCTGTAAAATATCTACTTTTTTTCTGCAGATAATTCACCGGCCATGAAACTATTGACTTCCTCTTGTTCTACATCCTCAATTTGGTTTTGGGCATCTTCTAAGGCAGCATCCAGAACTTCGTCACCAATCAGTGAATATTTTTGTCTGTTCTCGTCAATTACATGAAAATTTAAATTATATTCCAATTCAGTATTCAAATTTTCTACTTCGGTCATTTCATTTCTCCATGGCAAAAATAATAAAATTTGTTCGCGGTAATAATTTTTAGAATCCTGAATGAGTTTGTATCTTCTATACCGTATAATGGCTGTTTTTTTTCTACAGTTGTACATGATTTCCTCAACATCTTCATCCTCATTTTCAATAACTTTTTTGTTCCTCATTGTGTAACTAGATACAAAGTCGGCTAAACAAACATCTTCCAAAGAACAACATCTTTTGCTATATTTTGTCAATATATCTTCTGCAAATATTTCGGTGGAATCTTTATCTAACTGTTGAATTACTTTATTCGATTTTAACATCCTGGCTCTTTCATTACTAGGACTAGTGTTAATAAAAATGGTTTGTCTGCTACTTTTCGACAAAGGCAATGAGAGTACATGGTAAGAAGCTTCCTGAGCTGACATAAAATTGCTATTTAGGAAAACATTAGCAATCTTTCTAAATTTGTCCTTGATTCCTTTATTTTCTCTTGTTAAATCAGATGCGGCATCGCGCAATAATTTAGATAATCCTGCATCTACTTTTCCAATGTAATTTATTATGTATGATGCTATGCCATACTCTTCTAATACAAATTGTATATCTATATTGGCTTCAAACAATTTAAGAATATCTTTATTGTAGCAATTAATACCCACTTCTAAACTACTTCTTTTCAAAAATACTTGACTTCTTTTCAACGAACATCTCAAAGCCGCCACGTATTGCTCTTCAGTTATATTCAATTTGATTAATATATCTTCAAAATGTACGTCTTCTTGTTTTTTATAAAAATAGTTCATTAATTTTCTGATGCTTGCCAAATGTTTTTGTAATTTATCAGATTTCTCTGACTCGGGTAGTGGCTCCAAAATCATTGTCCTTGGCATAACAGGTATGGGAAAATTAAATCGACATTTACATTTATTCCTTTTCCCTTTGTAGCATGTATGCGTGTGTTTATGTCGCTGAACTGTCATGTATGGATTAGTTTCTTCGAAAGAACATGTAACAAATTTATCAATAAACAATATGCATTCGCTAATATTTGAAGGATTTGTTGGATTATATTTTGGTGCATTTCGTAACCATAAAAATACATGTTCATGAGGTGATCCTCTCATTTGAAATTCAACCCTTTCATACGTAACCTCTACCAAATAGTGCTCGAAAATGAAATTTTTTTGTTTTAAATATAATATGAATTTATATTTACTTTGTAATCAAAATACCGTGCACAGGTTACTGGATCGTTTCGTATTAAATTTGTTTTCTGGAAATCATCCAATTCTAATGCCTGTGATCTGTAATATCATTACCGCAATTTAATTTGACTAACGTTTTTATAAGTTCTGGCCAAAATTTCTCAGCAGATGAGAGGGTTAAAAATATTGTTGGTTTTCCCAATTGTCGTATCATTGCCATTAAATCTTTTTTTTTTTGTTTCCCAGTAAGATGGAGAAGATCGCACATTATTTAAAAATTTGTATCCAACATCCAATTGCAATAATTTGTCAACATATTCATTGTTTAAAATATTTTTGGCCTTAACGTCCCTTGTTTGTTTTGTTTTGCGTAAACAAACATTTAAACTTGCAATACAAGCTTGTTCCAACTTTTTTTTGCCATAAACAATATCCGACTCGGTATACAAGATCTCCGATCTTTTATGCGGCTTTCTGATTTTGCTCGATCGTTATATGTGATAAATGTTGGTGTTTGTAGTTTATGGCCGCCGAAAATTGTTGGGAAGCATAACTCGTCGATATCTTCTACCATATGCCATGGAACAGGATTTTTACCTTGGCCAGGAGCAATAATCTTTACTTTGTCGACACTATCTTTGTTTCTGTCCATTAACATTACTTCGTCATTATCATCTGTTTCAAAATCGGAATCAAAATTTTCGAAATCATTTAGCATACTTTGAATTTGAACTTCATTATCTTCTTCTATTAAGTCAGATTTGTCCTCAACAAATTTCACGTTTTCTTCAAATTTATTTTCGAAGCGGTTAAAATAATTTTGGTCAATATTGATGTCATATTTTTTATAGAGCGGAGTGCCAATTAAAAATTTCATTGCTTCGCAAACAACAGCAGGCCGGATTGATTCAAACATGTAATTGGTTGAATGAAGCATATGTCGCTTCAACTTTATCTGTATAGTAGCCATATTATTGAATTTACGCGGCAGTACTTTTAACACATCATTAATTTCAATTGGTATGTTGACCACACTACCTTTTATTCCTAATTGTGGATTTAAAACAAAAGATTTCAATGGCCGAATCTGCATAAAATGTATGTATGGCGATACCATTCTCTCTTCAAGGGCAGACAAACCTTCTATGCAATCAGGAATGTCAATAAATTTTAAACCATTGCATGTAGATAATTTTGGCACTTTACCTTTTGAAACATTGCTGTGACAGGTTTTACACATGTATTCGGAATTGATGTTAACAACTTGTTTATGAAATTCTTCTGATGTGGACTCTTTTATTTTCTTTGCATTAAAAATATTAACGGAATGTGGGCAAAATAAACCTTCGCAACAACAGCAAACAAAATCTGGTACATACGAACGAGCTTTTAAAAACTGTTTGTGCAATTTTGCAACATCTGATTCATTTCTTAATAAATTATTGTTCATATTTTCTCTGTATTTCAACAAATCTAATAATCTTCTACGTTACTTTGCAATTTTGTCCATATATTTCTCCTTTTCGCGATAGGGGGGCGAGTAGCAGGGATAGCAGAGACGCAACGATTTCAACAACAACGTCAAGCAACACTACCTACAGTTAGTACAAATTTGGGTGACCGCATGGGAACATGATGATGGAACGAAATCTTGCCCCCCTCTCACAACCGCCGATGGAAAAAATGGTGGAGGGGAATAATAATAGTTGTTTACAGCTTTTCAGAAAAAAGAGTTTGCGGTATCAGGAAATTTGTGTTGTCATTGTGTCTTCTTACATGGTTGGAGCAGTAGATGAACTTTCAAAAAAAAAAAAAAAAAATTGTATAGTCTGTGCTAAATAAATTACTAAAAAAATATATTACTAACAAATATTTACTAACTATCAACTACTTACTTAGGTGTCTGGAACCGGGTTGAGTCTTTGTTGCTAACATTCCTTTCCCATCCCTCGATCTTGTTATATGTAAAAAGGTGTACGACGGCGGCCTGGCTAGGGGCGGATATCACAACTATTAGACTTATAGTTATCGATGTGGCGCCTTTCTTTACGAGGTTTGGCTTCATGAAGAATGGTGTCGTGTTGTGTAACATGGGTGTATAGTGGTGTGGTATTCGCATTTATAATACGGGAGACTTGCTTAATGCTTGATCGTACATCGAAATCAATCAATCAATATTTCTCCTTTTCGCGATAGTTTTCATTTTCTCTTTAAACTTTCATGTTTTCTGTATTTGTAATACGTTCTCTCTTTCTGTATTCAGCACTAAATCGTATTTGCCTCATAGATTCTTTATTTTCAGCTCGTTCTTTCTCTTTGTATTCTTCGTTACTTCGCAATTTGTTTTTGATTTCTAAATTTTGAACCCGTTCTTTTTCCTTGTATTCGTCGTTACTTCTCAATTTTTTCATTATTCCTATATTATGAACCCGTTCTTTCTTCTTGTATTTAGCGTTACTTCGTAATTTTTGCTTCATTTCTAAATTTTTAACCAATTCTTTCTTCTTGTATTCTTCGTTGCTTCTCAATTTTTTCATAATTTCAATAATATAATATCTATAAAATTATAATTATATATAATATCTATAAAATTTGCGAAATATTAAAACAAGTGTTTTTTAAAAAAATGTGTGAAACAAATATTTTTATCCTCTTTGTTCCTGAACCTTATAACTAATACTATATGATAGAAAAACGAGAGCAGACAAATTGCAGATTCAACATTTGTCATGTCCGTCCTTCCAATTACATATTTTTTTTTTTAAGTTTTGTTTTTCTATGTGATTTTAATATGTTCCGAAGATTGTAAGAGAATTCAATCCAGTTTCGAACTGATGAGCTTATGATTATGAAAAAATCAATCTTCTCATCAGGCCGCGGCGACTGGACTGATTATACCACAATTTACATTCTATATATACAGAATGTGCTGTGCGTTAAGGACTAGCGAATCATGCTTATTGTTGGGGCAACGACAGTCGTAAGTAAAGCTGCACTGTTTGTGGTTTATGACTCGCCTCTGCATTAGTCCCAAGTTTATATTTTGTTTAGTGGACTGTATTTTTGATTACACACGTTGATTTTTTTGCTCCTCACAATTAAAATACTTCGTTCAATGTATATTTATAATTCAATTTTTATTTGTATAATGTAATATAAGGTTTAAGTAATTTTTGATAATTCGGCTTGGAGTATCACAATCGTAATAATATGATTTGCAAAATTGGAAAAACTAGTTAATATTTTGCTATAATATTTACAATATTAAGTATAAAATCGCGACATCTAAATTAAGAGCTTATAACACTTTAATTAAAACCTAAGTACATGTAAACATGTTTAGCCTGAATGTTGGCTGAATGAAATAAATACAAAACTTAAGTTGATTCATAAAACGTCAACTTCAAAATATTGGATACAATAATATTAGTAAGCAATTGATTTTATATAATTTTAATTTTAATTGATTAATTTATTTATTTTAATATTTTAGAATTTTTAATGGAATGTGAGCTGACAATCATTTTACATAAATGAAGATAAGTCTTTTGAATTTAATAGATTTTAATATGACAAATTCTGCGATTATAATTATGTTGTTATTTTTATTTTAGGTGATCCGGCTACTCTGGATTTAAATGTTTTGTAGCTATTCAACGCTTATTATAAGAGATTTCATCTGTATTAGTATGATTCGCTAGTACTTAACGCACAGCACATTCTGTATATATATAGAATGTAAATTGTGGTATAATCAGTCCAGTTGCCGCGGCCTGATGAGAAGATTGATTTTTCATAATCATAAGCTCATCAGTTCGAAACTGGATTGAATTCTCTTACAATCTTCGGAACATATTAAAATCATATAATTAAATAAATAGAATTCTGTCTTTTAGTCGGTTTCGTTTAATTACTGTTCGTAAATACTAATATACTTCTCGTGTTAATCGAAACACACTTAAAATGGTCTAATCACCGGTAGCATTCAACAAAAAAATAATTTTGTTTTTCCCCCAGTCTCACAAATATTAATAGTTTTGGTCGAAATTTTGCACAAAGACAGGTTTTAAGTGAAAGAGAAAAACGACTGATGTAATAATCTATCATCTACTTGTTTACAAAAGTTGAAGTCAATTGAAATATTACGTCGAGGTGATTTTAACAAAAAAAATTTGGTTCAACTATTTTTCGAGTTAGTATATAAAACTTTAATTGATTTTTAACACTGAAATGGATAAAGGGCCATTTACAGCCTTTTTTAGAAATTTGGACTCAGGTTCTGATGGTACACAAAATATCTGAATAAATTCTTCATCCAACAATAAGGTATCCGCTATCCCTAGAAATAAATGTAATTTTGCATGACAAATAATTGATAAAGAGTCATTCTCCAGAGATTTGAACTCAGCATCTGATAGTACAACTGGAATAGCCGAACAAATTCGAAACTTTCACGGAAAATTATTTTATAAACTAATTGTTTTCTTCACATTTTTAAGTGTAGTTTATTTTTTCTATTGGACCGAAGATTGGATTCCGATAAATATTTGCTTTAAAATTTTATCGGCAAATTATGGTTGGTAAATGGCTTTATTTTAAGTTGCCATCAGGTCTTACCGGTTCAAGATATAATAATAAATCGAATACATAGCGGCTACCAAAATGGCCTTTATTCTAAATGGCGGATTTGTATGAGGAAATCCGACTAGAAAGCGGCCACCAAAAAGGCTTAGGATTTTCTCAAGAAAATTCGGAAAATAAATTTTATTGTAATATGTCAACAAGATTGACCAAAATCCCCACTTTTTCAAAAGTGAAATATTTCCCATAGACACGGTAATTACTGATCAAAATTAAACCTAGAGAATTTCTCTTGAAACTTGCTTGTTCTCGTTTATTAAATTGATGAAAAAATATCATAATAGTTATTTCCCGAACTGTATATGTCAATTCTAACGTTGCTCACATACTGGAGATGTATAACTGGATCTAATTGTTAAAGGTCGAAAATGAAAACACGTGTCAGTTCTATAAAATATAAAATAATAAAACACTTTTCTAAGTTGTAGGTAGTACTCTGTGAGACATTAACGAAACCTTTTTTTATCGGCAACCAAGCTCTTTTTAGGGTTTAAAACCACCCCTTAATTTAACCTCACTTCTGCATTCTGCTCCACTTTTTTTGATAAAACAAATTATTACTTATTCCTCATAAAAAGTACAAGTAATCGATAGTAAATTAGGTTATAAGGGTTGCATCTCTATTTTTTTTTAGGGGATGAAATTACCCGTTTTCGCAAATTAAAGGGTGGTTTTAACCTCTAAAAATGGCTTGGTGGCCGATTAAAAAAATGGCTTCGTTAATGTCTCACAGAGTACTACAACTTAGAATTATTTGTCAGTCTGTGATTTGGCGGCGTATACCTTGTCGAGACCAATTGTGAAATTGGGTAAGCGGTCTCAAAATTTAAGAGAATCCCTGACCAAAATAACAGAAAATATTTTTAAAATTGTAAGACGCTTGTAAGAAAAGTATTGTCCGAGGAGCCGAATAGACCCGTTTATTTTTATTTTAAAACAGCATTTCATTGTGGCATAACGATAAACGAAATAAACAATAAATCGCGACCCTAGAATGATAAAGTTCTAGCTAACATTTTGGATAAAAATGAGTTAAGACCGATTTGTTCATAAACGAAAAATCCTCTTTCAAATGCGACCATTCCCGACGTAGGCGTAGTCTAACGGTGTATCTGCTTCATTTTCCAATATTAACTTAGTAATATACAGTTCTATCATGCAACAATTTCTCTTATACGACCGTATTCTATCAAAAATTATTGCCAAATTCACATACAACCTTATCAAATTTATTCAACAGTACATACAACCTTTTTACAGTTTACAAAATATTTTCCCTCCATTTCTTGTGAAGACGTCAAAAATTTAGTTCAGTTTAAAACTTGTTACAAAGCACATCGTATTAAATTTTTTTAAAAGTTTATTTAAATTGAATTTAATTTTCACCTGCTGGTCAATGATCAAAAATATATATTTCACCGTTTTATTGTGTAGTTTATTGATTGTGTATGAATGGTAAGTGTAATTCATTGAAGTGAAATATGTGTAAATCAAATTATAAGGTTATGGCTTAAAATGTTTATTTTAGGTGAAAATGTGTTCATCGCAAAACGATTTTTGTTGGGACTTAGAATTGCAACGTGCATATTCGGAGGACATACCAATAGAAATAACAGTAGTTTCTACTAATAATACGGGGCAAATAGAAACAGATTCATATGCAGCGTCGAACTATAAGTTATTGGAAAACGACATTGGATGTAATCAACTGAAATCAGCGAATTTAATCCCCGATAATTCTATTGAACCACCAAATAATATTTTAATACAAATAATTAATGACCCTTCCATTGAGAATCAAAACGAGCCTGTAATAACTGATTCTGAAAATGATTTATCTTCATCGAAAATACTGACACGAAAAAGAGCACGACAAGTGGATGAGTGGAAATCAGTTAAAAATCAACGGTTGTACCAATCGGAAGAAGAGTACTTTACGAAATCTGGCAGTGTTAAACCTAAAAAGGGCATAAAAACTGTTCTAACTGCAAATATAAATGCACTGAATTCATTACTTTAAATACAAATCAAATACGAATTTTTAGTAAGGACCACGACACAAATGCCGGTTAAAAGACGCACCAAACTAGAGTCATCACGTAGATGTAATACATTCCGGTATTTTTTCGACATCCGTAATGATCGTGTGCAGGTATGTAAACTATTTTTTTTTTGGGCACACTATGCATTTCTCAAAAGCCAGTTTACACTGTTCATGCGAACAAAGATAAACAATTGGGTATACCTGCAAAATCAAAACGAGGCCAAAACCTGAATAGCAGGCGGAGAATTTTGGAAGAGGATCATCAATTTATTGTTAACCATATTAAAAGTTTTCCTAGAGTACAATCGCACTACTGCCATGCTCAAACTCAAAAGGAGTATTTTAGATACTAACTTGAACATTGCAAAAATGTATGATTTGTAAAGGACAAGTGCTTAGAATTGGAAAAATCACCAGCTAAAGAAAGTTACTATCGCTTTGTATTTAATCAATGTTCATCTAGCAAGTGTGCCCAAATTCAAACAAGTACAACTTAATTGATTTATTACTTGTTCGAACAGCTTCAAATCACACTTGCGGCTTATATCGTATACTAAAAAAAAATACAATACGCTTTTTATATTTTCTTTAATTAAACTGAATAGTTTGCTTGCTTTAGCTCGAATGAGTTTAACCTTTTCTTTCCCAGCTAAATTCTAAATACATAATTTATTTACATACTATAATTTAAAGTACCTCCATCTATCAATCAACATTTTTGTATTTACAATTTTATAGTAAAATAAAGTTTTAGAATCTATGGTAATTAAGTTAATTAAATATGTGTGTGTAGCAATAATAATAAATTGAAATGTCAAGTTAACAGTATCTAAAATCTATCAACAATAATACGATTCCAAAACGGTAAGTAAATTAATTAAATTAATTAAGCTAAACATAATTTATAATGTTTCAGAATCAAACGTTATGCTATTACAATATGGAAAATAAATGTCTACAAAGTGGAAAATTTATGTAGATATCCCAAGTGACAATTTCAGCTCTAAATATTCTCTTGAAGCGCTTCTAGAGCTATATTATAGAGTATCTAGCTTTTAATTTGACTCTAGCAGCGCTGCTAAAGCTTATTTAGAGTTGTTATGTGGCTTGTTTAGCTACTTTTACAGCAATAATTTTCCTTTAGAAGACCTTACGTTACAGCTTTTTTAGAGCTGCTAATTTTATTTTAGAAGCATATGAAAGTCTTATAAGGCCCTTGTTATAGTGCTTAATGCTCTTGTCGTGCACAATTTTTGAGTGTTTATTAAAGCTGATTCCATTAAAAAGGCAATACAAATAAATAATTGCTTTATATCTGAAACATTATAAAATATTTTAGATAAGTGCGCTTTAGAACTAGCTAATTATTTATAATAAATATTTTATGTACTTGAGAATTATTATAAAACTAGTAATTACCCGTCAAAACTGACGGAAGTTTCTGAAAACTCAATATATAGTAGTTCACATATTTATTTGCTTTTTATACTCCTTACTTCCCCTTCCTAAAAGATCGTAACATATTTCAAAACCCCTCCCTCTCCCAGGCGTAACATAAAAGTATTCACATTTTTAAATTATTTTAATCACGTGAAAGTGAATTTTGCAATTAAGAAAACGGGCTATCAATGATATGATCTATGTTCACTCCTCTCTATCTTTAACAAATCGTAACAAATCATGAAGCCACCCCCATGAAGCGTTACGTAATATGGCCCCATAGCCTGAAAAGTAAAATGTTTTTGTTTTCCTAAAATAATACGAAATAAGACAATTTAATATTAATTCAATAATTCTTTTATCACAACGTTTCTTGTAAATGTACAGTTATCATTTATTATTGCGCCTTGGTATGAGAAATTGTTGATCAGCACTCTAAGGTTTTCATGATTTCGTACTCGCGTTAAAGCTACATAAAGCTGGCCATGAGCAAAAACAGGTTCTGGTAAAAACACCCCAACCTTATCGAATGATTGTCCCTGAGCCTTGTTAATCGTCATTACAAAAGCCAAAATGATGGGAAATTGTCTTCGCTTCATTTGAAATCCTAAGCTGCTCTCGCTTGGTTCCAAGTCGATTCGGGGGATGCAAACTTCCGCTTCCTTATTGCTGCCTGCGATTATTTCCGCCTTGATACAATTCCTGAACAGCTTTTTCACGATCAATCGAGTTCCATTCAGAAGTCCCTTCTTTGGATCCAAATTCCTTAGCAACATGATGAACGCACCAACTTTCAATTTCAGTGAATGAGGAGGCATGCCAGAAGGGGTCTGAGAATTCAAAAATTCGACTGGAAAATCGATTGCATCGTTCGGGTCGTCGGAGATCATTGAGTCAATGCTCAGGAAGGTTGTTGCATCTCCCGGTAAAAGATCGAGAATGGCATTGTTGAGCTTTGTGACATGAACATTTTTTGGACTGAGAATGATCTTGTTGGCGACATCGGCGATTTCATCAGCAGTTGTTGTTCGAATTTCAACTCCAAAAATTGATCGAATGATGTTTTCACGCTCTATCATTTCCTCAGGAATTTCGACTAAATCGGGATCGGCTTCTTCCAGATCATTTCGCAATCTGCCATCGCCCAATTGCAAAACCCATTCGTTGAACTCTCGTTGTCCAAATGCTCGCATGTTGGTGATGAGAGTTCGCTGCTTCACATGCCGCCACAAAAGAGAATTTTTCACGCACATTTCGATGATATCAGCATTTTTTCCTCTGGGAACAACATTTGAGGTTTGTCGAAAGTCACCGCCAAGGATGAGAAGCTTGCCACCGAAAGGACGAATATTATTCATGATTCCTCGCAGAAGCAGATCAATCACTCGCAGAGAATGCGAAGAAAGCATTGAAGCCTCATCGATAATGAGCATTGCAGCTTCTCGTAATTTAATGGATTCCTGCGAGGGGATTTTCATCGATGACACCGATGTTTCGTTAGCAGAAAGCGGGATTTTGAAACCACTGTGGGCAGTTCTACCACCAACTAATAAATCCGCTGCAATTCCTGTCGTGGCGAAAGCATGAACAACTTTACTCTGGCCTCTTACATAACTCATCAAAGTGTTGTAAAGGTAAGTTTTTCCCGAACCGCCAGGACCGTCGAGGAAGAAAAATCTCGACTCAGCCATCGAATCATCAATTGCAGCAGCAATCTCTTCGAAAATGGCACGCTGCATTGGGTTAAGGGTGGCGATCAAGTTTATGGCCATTTGAGCTTGCTCTTTGACATCGAAAACATGTTCGACGTTTTGAATCGGGCCCGGTTCAGGAAGGCGAAAATCTGTGCATTTCATGCCATTCATGCGCAAAATAACCTCAATGTCTTGAAGCAGTTTCTTTTCAGCGGTTATGTGATCGAAATACATGATGTATCGGCGATTAAATACTCCTTGAATTGCTCGAAAAGCGCAAGAGGATTTTTTGGCGAATTGAAGACACAAATCAAAGCAAATGTTAGGCGAATTTGATGCGGCATGCACACATGACTTGCTTCACTTAAACATCGTTCCCATTCGCTATCATCCTCAAGAAGGTTCATGGCTCGTGCTGCATCATTGAAGGTGTCAAAAATCACTGAATCGACGGTCTTAAGATCGGTAAAACTTTGAGCTCCACGAATGTGTTGTAATAGCAGTCTCAAATAAAAGCACTCGCGATCTTTCGGACTGACAGCATACATTCGAGTGATAATCCTATCTCCTCTCTGCTCGCGAACTTTCCAAATGCAAAAAGTTTTGTCAAATACGTAATGCTCAGGAATTTCGGAATACAAATATTGTCGAGCATTCTCGTCTTCGTGCTTGTTAAGCTCAAACCATGCAGTCAGATCGGTGTGTATCGGTGTTGAGCTCGATCAGCTGCAGCATCTTCTTGGCCGTCTTGAAAATAAACCATTTGTTCGTCAGGAAGATGGATGGCAAGACGATAAACAACATGCGATCGATCGTTCATTGGACTTTCGAGCAGTCGCCAAATTGCTTCAGGAGCACAAACATAACGCCCATCGAGAAATTGCTTAATTTCATCATGAACAATCGGTCCTTGTGCACTTAATTCAACAGAAGCACAATCATATCCTTGTATATATATTTGAAAATGTACTCGATTGCTTGAACGGTTTTGCAGGATTCGACGTTAATGTGACAATTGAATTTGCGTGTTAAAAATTTGTTGTATGGAACGACATGACGATTATCAATTTTCCTTTCTCCTATTTGAATCTCAATTCCTTCACGACGACGATAAATGGGAAAACCATTAACTTCGGTTAACGTTTCCTTGCAAAAGGATTTCGGAAATCTTTTTGCACATTCACCTTTTTCCATGCAAGGCGCAAGTGGGTTCTCATTGCCGCAAGGTCCATGTATCATCGAGCGAACAACGATTTCATTCGTTCAAGAATCTCAGCGCACACAAATCGATCAATCTTCTTGGCTGTGTCGATTTTTGAGTCATTGGCCAGAATGAAGAGCATGTGAGCATGGGGAAGTCCTCTTGTTTGAAACTCAATCGTGTAAACGTATGCAATGACATTTCCAAAAACCTTGTTCTTTACTATGTCATCGAGTAGTGCTTTCAACTTAATGCTGAACACTCGAGCAACCAAATCTGGTCTGTCACCGGGCTGTTGTACAGGAAAAAGGTTCCCTCGAATCTCTGGCCAGTTGGGATTGCATGTCATAGTAATGAAAAGATCAGGCTTGCCGTACTTTGCCACAATTGCCATAGAGTCGTGATACTTTTCGCGCAAATTGCGAGGAGAACCTTGAAATGAAGATGGCAAGATGACAGATCGACCAACTGTAGTTCTATGACGAATTGTCACATTATTCAAAACGTCCATTAGACCTCGATATTGCTCGACTCGTAAGCGTCCCTGCTGATTGCGCACAAAGTTCAAATTGTTGGCTTCAACTTGCAGATGAGCATCAACAGCCCACTGCTGAAACAATTTTCCGCCATGGAGAATTGGATTGAAGCGACCGACTCGAATGGCAATTTGTGCAACTTTCCATTGCAGAAGAGTGATTTTAGTTCGCTTTCTCTCGGGACAATGAGCGGTATTCATTTGCATGTTTGGTTGCCAGCCAGCTTCTCCAAAAGGATAGAATAGTACGTATGTCATCGGATCCAAATGTAAACTTAAAATGTTGAGGTTGATGAGAGGTTGTTCATCATTACGTGGGTAAACTCGAAAATCACGTTCAAATGGAGGCTGTCCGTCGGCAGAGCGAAAAATCATTGCCACCTCGTTAACTGTTGGAAGATCGTAACGACGTCTATCGTCATTAGGATCGCGCCGAAATGCCATGTTCACAACGGGAAGCGTTCGATTGTCGGCTGCCGCTGCTTGTTCTTCCTCCCGCTCAACCTCACCAAGATTTCGGTAGGCTTTCGCATAAATATTTTGCTCTCGAATCATTTCATCCAAAGCGCTGACAATAGTTGCGTTCAATCGCGAATTAGCAGGATGATACATGCGATCTTGATTCGCCATAGCTGAGTCGATAACATATAGCTGAGCATATTGTCGTTGCTCACCTTCAGCTGGATGCATGTGGCCAGTACGATGAAAGATCTGACCCTGAACGCGAAAAACATAAGGGCCTCGTCCTTGAAACTGATGAATTTGCGCACCCATTGAAGCAAATGCAAGCATAGAGTTGTACGATCGAATGTTATCATGAAAGGCTCGAAAATGTGGGTGATGAGGATTACTGAGAAGCTCATGAAGAAGAAACGGAAATTGTCGCATTTGCTGGCAGCTAGTTTCAAGCAATACAGTTCCTTTGTGGCAACAAAATTTGAAGTTTCCATCCGACGATTTTTCAGCACTAAAATTGAGAGAATGGCAATGTCGACATTCAACATTCATCACTGTGAGCATTAATGACACTGTGACACTGTGAGCATTAATTTCATTGTCTCGGAAGGTTTCATGATCAAAAATCGATAAATTCCCAGCGGCTCTCGATCTTCGCATCCGATTTGCATTTTGAGCTCTGCGAATTATGCCTTCTCCCCGCATTTTATTTAAAAGTCGTTGGCGTTTTTGCTCATTATTGCGTTGACGACCTTCTTGCGACTGTCGATTTCTCCACCTTAGTTGTCGTTCACAATTCAAACGCAATTTCCGTCCTTCCGGAGTTTCTCGTTCCATTCTAGTTAAAAAGTTTAAAATTTTGATTTCTCATGTAAAGTAAAATTTAAATAATTTAATCTTTTTCGGGAACATTGACATTTCAAAAGTTTTAATATTGCTTACATTTATTAAGGTCTATATAACAAATCTATTTACACAACGTCTGTGTAAATTCGTTAAAAATTGAGCGAAAGTTTCGCTCTAATTTTTCACACGTTAGTGCAATAATAAAAAACTATCTTTAGGACGTGTCCGATTTCTGTGCGAAATAATTTTTTTGTGATAAATTTGACATTAGTGAAATAATTTTCTCTTCCATATTTGAAATAAGTTCATTTGCTGTCCGAATACTGAAATAATTTTGACATAATAAAATTGACATTTGGAAATACAACAAACGACAAATTGTACGTAGAGAGTTATTTAAAAGTGTGTATCAAAATGATAGAGGCCAAATTTGATCAAAATATGGTATTATTTCTATTAATTTCGGGTTCATTGTGTTTAATGAGAAGAACACGGAACCTTGCGTGACCTTTAATAATGGATCTCATAAACTCCTTTCAGGTATGTACATATGTTAGATATTGCTCTCTCTCTCTGGATATTTATAAATATTAATAAAATTCATCCTTTGCAGTGACTAATAATGTACACAATTCTCTCAACAAACAGTATTGTTAATTCAATACTTAGTTATAATGATCCGGTGACGAGAATGCATTTAAGGATATCGTCTAACGCTTTCATCGCTATTAGCAAATTTTTGCCCAATAAAAACCATGGTCGGGGACCGAAAATGGAACTACTAGTTATAGAATTGTAAGTGCAGCAATGAACATGACAACATCCGCAGTTTGTGATATTGTTCAAAAAATGCTGGACACTAGAAAATGCTGGAACTTATTATATTATATAAATAAAATAAAATTAAATTATATAAAACTTATTTTGTTTACTTCACCGGCACAGAAACAAGAATTATTACGGACATGTCAAAATTATAACACACCGGTGCTGTGATAATTTGGTTGCGTACAGTTTAACATTAATTTATCACAAAAAAATTATTTCGCACAGAAATCGGACACGTGCTTAAATTCAACAAAATGACACAATTTTAACACTTTATTCACACGTAAAACATAAGAACTAAACAAAACAATTGAAGAAATAAAATAAATTTCAGTTTCTTATTTTTATAAACACACTCGATACCTATATGAGTATTTGAAACTAATTTTACAATGGTTCCTATGGTCATGATTGCTTCGAAAGGGCTCCACGAATTAAAAAAGGCTCACTTAGCTGAAATTTACAGCGGGCCGTATTATACGCGAAATATTGATACAATGAGGTGTTGGTGCATTTAGTTTGTAGTAGTGTTAGTGTGTGGGGTGTATAATTATACATATAGCGTCTCGCCCCACACTGGTTATATTATTTAATAATAAATAAAGAGGATATAGTTTTCAATTCGTTATGTTGTAATCAAATGCCGTTATAAAATGAAAAACAAAAAATAATGCAAAACGTTCTTGGTGAGGATCGAACCCGAAAGCTTATTGGAAAAAATTGAATATCGAAAAATAATTTTCGGTACCAGCCTAAATGTACATTACAGTTTTAAAAAATGTATTATTACATTATAATCATTGTCTTACAATATAAAATTTTATGTTTTTCAATTCGTATTGAAAAAATGAAATACCGTTATAGGCAAAAAAATTATTAAAATTAATAAGTTCCTTCGATGAGCATCGAGAACCCGAAACATTTTCTATTCGAAGTTCCTTGTTAAAAAGTATCCACCTATATCACTCGGACTACTCAGTTATAAAATTCAAGCATCTAAATTGGAAATATAAGAAAAGCGTTACGGCCGCACACTGTGAATTATATATTAGTAGATTGTTTAATATGTACATACATATTTTATTTTCGTTCAGAACAATATGTAATATTAAATACAAATAGAAAATATTAAAAATTATATTTGTTTTAGAATATGTTTTCAATGCGGATTATTTTTTATGGTAAACGTTACCAATGTAATTAAGAAAATTTTAATGGGCCTCGAAATTATAAAAGTATTAATTAAATAAATTTACAAAAAAAAAAGTGAAAATTGATTTTTGGATTTTCTGTGTAGTTACAATATTTCATTATTGTTATAATTAATTAATAACCAATTTTGCTAATTATTTATTGGTCAAATCGCTCACCAAGAATGAATAAACACAATCGATGGCAATATTTTTAATTATTTTGAATATTGTGTTTGCTATGCGTCATTTTTGTTTTCTATGGCGATCTTTACTTTTTTTACTTTTATGACGCGATCACCCATTTTGTTACAAAAACGGAGCTGATTACTAATTAGAATGATATAGAGTTAATGTTTTCATATGATTCTCTTACAGAACAACTAGCTCTAATAAAGTCAGTTTATACACCACAATAAAACTACTAAAGAGTAAAATTTTGGTTAAAGAGCACGTAGCTCTTTTTTGATTTATTTTTGTCCTTTATGTGATATTTTATACGCGTTTCATAAATAAATTCAGCTAGACGCTCTATTTTGGATTTCATAGGTTTTACTATAGGGCAAAATTTATTGTTTTGTTTAAATAATGGTTTAATATGTCAGTTTTTAAAATCGAGACAGTGTTCTTCCAAACTGGTTGATTATTCGCGTCATTTGAAACGAGGTAAGCAAGTATTTATTTTATTTTGGAATTATTGTTTTACTAACATTACTTTATGTTATATTATGTACTTATATTACAGAGGTGATTATATTAAAATATAATATATAATATTAAAACGAGTGTAGATATGTCTTTTAAAATAATTCAAGAATTATCAAAAAAAGGTTTTGTGTTGGCTATTATACCAGAAGCATTGGAAGAGAATGGTGTCGTTTGGTATCCACCTTTAAGTTGGAGTTCAAAAAAGCGTAATTGCAATATTAAAAATTCTTACGCACAACTTGATAAAAAGTTATGGCTGGCTAGGCCATGTCGCGTAAAAAAAAATAAAATAAAAATGTATAGCATCGCAGAACAGATTGAGGAGGAACTCCTATCAAAAAACGTTACGACAGAGGATGATCGCTGTGAGAGTGATGACGCTTTATTAGGTAGTAAGCTTTATTAGCTTTATAAAACTTAAAGCTTTATAAGGTATTTATACCAGTTGCAGGTTACTAAATTAGTTCTAAATTAACTTCAAATACCGTTTTATTAAAGCTGATTATTTCAAAAGCTTACAACTTTATATGAGCTGTTTTATAGCTCATATTGCTATCTTACAGCTTAATTAAAACGTACAGCTCTATAGTTGCGCCTGCTCTAATACTAAAACTTTGGAAGCTCTATATTTATTTGTAGAGCTACATATTAAAACTAAGTGCTCTTTAGATTTTTTAAAGCTTGGAGTGTCTATTACCATCAATTTAGCACAAGTAGTATGAATAACTGATTTTATAGAGCATGTTTAATTTTTTTTAAAGCCTGCAGTGTCTATTACCATGAATTTAGTACAAGATGCTGCGTGATTACTTCTGTAGAGCATTAATAGAGCTGATCACAACTAATAGCTCTAACGAATGTTACTTGGGATATAATAGGAACTCTCATCAAATTAAGCTGAATGGTTGTCAATTTTGTATTGTTGTTTTGGAAATCAGCTGATGAATTGATTAGATAAGTGTATAATGTTTTCCTTAATTTATTCGAATGATTCTTTGTGGATTTTATTGTTTATTTTTTAGGTATTACTGCAACCCAATCGATGCTTTCGATTGCTGATCTTTCATTCCGCGCGCCTTGAATTGTCCGATTCAACATAAACGGGAAGTTTACACAATTTGGATACATGCTTAGTTGTAGTTCCGGAGGCTGTTTTTATAGTGACAACTCGAACTAAACCATCTTCACCTGGACTAACGTGAATAATTCTGCCCATACACCACTGCGCCGCAGGTAATCTATCGTCTTTGATTAATACGATATCATTTTCCTTCAAATTTTCTGATTTGGTTTGCCATTTATTTCTAGTGTTGAGTTTTGTCAAATAATCGTTTTGAAATCGATGCCAGAAGTGCTGCTTAACCTTTTTGACAATATCCCAACGGTTGGATGGTGAAATATCTTGGACCTCCTTTTCCGGTAGCATAACCATTGGACGGCCAATCAAAAAGTGCGCTGGAGTAAGCACTTCGTCATCAGAACTGGATACATATAATGGCCTTGAGTTCAATATAGCCTCAATGCCAGAAATTAACGTGTTTAATTCCTCAATGGTTAATATGGTATCACCCATTACTCGGTACAAATGCTGTTTGACTGCTTTCACGGCTGCTTCCCAAAGTCCTCCCATGCTAGCGGAGCCTGGCGGATTAAAGTGCCAATTTATATTTTTTCTTAAAAGAGAACAGGAGATTTCATTAGAACTTTTGTTAAGGAATTTATATAATTCAGACAGCTGACAATTCCCACCAACAAAATTAGTGCCATTATCACTATAGATATCGCTGCATAAGCCACGACGATTGACAAATCTTGTCAAAGCTCCCAAAAAATTATCGGTAGTAAGGTTGGTGACGCATTCAATATGTACAGCTTTGATGCTTAGGCATACAAAAATACAAATGTATGCTTTTACTGGAATTTGCCCTCGTTTTCTAACAATTTGGACCTTGAACGGCCCTGCGTAATCGACACCAACAGAATGAAATGGATGACTGTATACAACTCTCGCCTTTGGTAAATCGCCCATCAACTGCTGACACATATTAGGTTTTTGCCGAATGCATCTAACGCAATTTCTGATAGTTTTTTTAATAGCATCCTTCGCACGGATGATCCAAAATTGATGATGCACTATCGATCCCATCAATCCCAAACCAGCGTGAAATAATGTTTCATGAAAGTCAAGCAATATCGCTCAACTCGGTAATAATCGTCGAAACAACACGTTTATTGAATAATGTGTATTTATAATACTTGTTTCTTGCGGGTGCGTTAATAAAAATCAATAGCGGAAAGTTAAGTAACATAAATTATAGTGTTAAAAAATGTTAATCAAATTTATAATAATTCACATAATAAAGATTTAAAGTAGTTTAGATTTCACTGGACTTGCGTCCATCTGATGTTAATAATTACTTCGGTGCCATCATCGAATCGACAGCTTGGATTAACGTTTTATTTTTGTTCCTTTTTTTAGCTGTTTTGGTAGGATTAGGGTAATAAGAAATGAGTTCTACTGCCACTGAACTAAGAGGTAAACATAACAAGTTCATCATAAAATTGGATACCATAAATTATTAAAAATTGGTTCATCCAACGAATTTCTCATTAATTTGATTAATATTTTTGTCCAAATAGAGGTTAAAATCCCTAGACTTGATTTTGAGAACATTCCATGAAATTTAAACTGCATAAATTGTACTGGTTATTAACGGACCCAAAAATTTTTAGTTCATCTACAAATAATAATGACACACTCTGTATTATATTAGTAACACCATTAATATATTGGACCTAGTGTTGAACTTTGAGGTACTTTAGAAGTAGGGATAATTTCTTAAAAGTGAATTCCATTTATCTCAACATACTTAATTCTAGCACTGAGATATGAATCAAACCAATGAATTATCCAACAATAGAGCATTATTGACCTTGTCAAATGCAAAATAGCAGCAAAGAGTTGAGCAAAGAATTTTTTACGCACAAAATATTTGAACAAGAATTCAAAATCGACATGGGCCTACAATTAGTGACATACGTGTTGTAACCTTTTTTAAAAATTGTTACTATTTTGGCAAACGTTACGCCGGTCAAATATATCATAGAGCAGGTATACTTCATCCATATAATGATGATTAAAGAAAATTTGCACAATTTTATATTCAAGACCATGATGAAGCATGTGTACAGCGAATGGCGCTGAATGAGAAGTGCAATCCTGATTTGATAGCAGAATGAAGTCGGTATATGGCTGAAAACAACTCGTTTGCTGAAGCAATTGAGATATTATTTGAAGTTGAACTAGAATATATTAGAGATGCAGAATTGAATAGTACTGAAAATAAATAAATTTTGAATCCCAAAGCAGTAACAAGTAGATTTTGATTCAATTCGATCTTTTTCAATTCCACCGCATCAAATATTTTTTGGTTGGCCGGTCAATTATCGTACTCAATTATTACTGGTTTATTTGCGGAGCCTTCAGAATTTTTTCAGTAATGTGCAATTCTAGGCACTTTGAGACATTTCACCTTTTTCCTCCAGTACACCATGAGAAGTAAGGTTTGAATTACGTGAATTATCTTCTAATAAATCAAATTTGTTGTTGATTGAGGTTATGTATTTTTGTGCAATGTAACGTTCTCTTTTTCAAGCTTTTTGGCTTGATACCCTTGATATTAAACAATATTTGACAATTTACCTATTTAAGCTTTTAAATTTTTGATTAATTGACGCAAGCGATTTTGCAAACTCTAATCGTAATGTTTTTGATTCAGTAGCAAACTCCCCGGTAGAGTTCTTTATATCAGCAAAATCATCATCCGATTCACTCATACCATCGGTAATAAAATATAATTGTTGCCCACGGTGGAACTTTTGCATGATTGTTATTTATTTTAATGATTACTGAATCAGATACATTTTCGTACGCTGAATGAAAAGATTTTACAACTTTTTGCGCGAAATAGTTTTATTGCATACTGTACACAACAAATAAATGGACTAACAACTTTAGACAGTTAACGGGAATATTGGTTTTTGTTGGACCAAATGAATTTTAATTAATTAATTAAAATAAAACAAATATTTATTTTATTTAGTTCGTTCAAATGTAACTATTCAAAGCAAAATGTTCTAATTTTTGTTCTGTTTCCATATTTAATTTATCCAAAAATAACTCGGTTCTTGCAAGTCGATCGTAATTCTTCATCGTATTCGCATTGGAACTAGTTTCGTTCACTTTTTTTGTTATTCCACTGTGGAAGTTTGAACGTTGATAGACCATAATTTGGTAAAGAATTTCCCACAGTTTTATCTCGGGCCATAATGTTTGCACGAATATTAATTTACTTGATGCGGACTATTTATATAAGTAATAAACACAGATTAGTAAGAAAAATTTCCAACAATTATATGATTAACTATAAATAAATTACCTGCCACAATAGAAAATCACTTAAACGATTTTCTCCCGATGTTCTCACCATCAGATCAACTTCTGGACTTTCGCGCGTATACAAACATCGTGTGAAAAATGATTCATCAATATCGTCCACTTCAATTTCATTATTTTCTACACCGTGTATCATCAATTTAATTGTACTACAAATCTCTTCCCGTGACGTATACATAACAGCCATATTTACTTGTATCACATCACACTGTTTCGTCGCTAAACAAATCTTTGAAATAGACACTTGTAAATTCTTGGGCAGTAAATTTATATTGCCAATAATATTAAAACGTACACCATTTCGCAAGTAATAATCCAAATTGGTGAGAAAAAAGTTTAATTTATCTTGAAACAAACTAAATATAAAATCCACTTCACCTTTGGGCCGTTTCATGTTCTCGATGCTTAATGCATACACTGTAATCTCTTTAACACCGAGCAACAATGACCAAGATATTACTTTGACGAATCGATGATATCCAAATTCAATGCCAGTTTCTTTTTTAATTTTCAGTTTTTCGGCAAAACGACGATTACCATCCATTATGAATGCCATGTGCTTTGGGATACGAGCACTTCGTGCTACATTTATAGCTATTCGCTCATACCACGTTATTTCCCCGTGTAATTCGGTAGATCCCATGTTTTACAAAAGAAACAAACGGACGGTTAAATTTAAACTAAAACTTATATGCTTGGAAGCTTTTATTTATATACTTTCTAACTCTCTAAGGTTAAATTTGATGTTTATTATATTTGTTCATTTCTGACGTACGCCAAACCAAAATCCACATCCAACCAAAATATTTTAGAAGAAGATTAAGAGTTATTGTATAATTTTATATTGTCTTTAAGCGACTTTATATTGGGTAGAACCGTTTGTTTGATGTCACTTTAGTAAAAGTAAATAAAACTTTGCTAAAGAATTGTTATTTTCCCCTAACCTTTGGTCAGTGCTAGACAAAAATAATGTTTGTTGAGAATGATTAATACGCTGAATTTGACTTATTTTAATGAATTCTTACGTATATCCAGAAAATATTGTACGTTTTACAACAACAATATAAAAATTTGATACCTATTTGAAAAAACTGTTGTTGACAAAAATTAAATTATTATGAAATTATATAACAAAACTGCTCACAAGGTTGAGCATACACGTGTCCGCATTGAGTTTGTCGAGTGTATAACTTGTTGTGAAGCAAATTCATCAAAACCGCAAAATATCATTACAATCAACCTAAACACTAAATTATTACCCAGTTAAAATCCGAAAAATTAATCATTCACAGAGAAGAATGACCTTAAACGTAAACATAAACCGGAAAATTCCAAACATGAATACACAACACAAGAAATAATTAGCAATGACCTAGAAATACACACATTACAAATGAGTGTGAAGTTTATGCTAAAAAAAAATAACAAAAAATTACACTGTTAAATTAACTATTTGCCAATTGGAATTTAAATTATATGAAAATTTAAATTTTTTGTAATTTTGGATTTCTAGTACCACCAAACAGATTCTTTTCATTACAAAACAGGTTCTTTTCATCCTTTTCAGATAGCTGGACCATCTGTTTATATCGTTAACCAAAAGCATTCAATTGTGTTGAACATTACTATATTTCAGATAATTTAAAAGTTGACTGAATTTTGATGGTTTAAATAATTATTTAGCGCCGATCCTGGAAATGTCCCAAAGGCCCAGCACATTTCTTAGAATAGCTAAGCCATATAGCGGTCAATGTCACCAAGCCGATCCAATTATGATGAACTATAATATATTTCACAGTTTTTGGAATTTCAAATAATTTTTTCATTATTTTAAAAGTTTTATATCGCCGACCGCAGAGATGTCCACAAGGTCTTGCAAATATTTTCGGATAACTTGGCCATGTGCCAGTCTACGTGGCCAATCTTATTTAATTGTGATTAACTATACTATACTTTACAGAATATCGAATTTTTATTAATTTTATTGGTTTTAAAAATTGTTGTATCTCCAATCACAGAGATGTCCACAAGGTCTGGCCTATATTTTCGGATAACTTGACCATATGCCAGTCTACGTGGTCAATATTATTCAATTGTGATGAACTATACTATACTTCACAGAATTTACAATTTTTAATAATTTTATTAGTTTTATAAATTGTTGTATCTCTGATCACAGAGATGTCCACAAGGTCTGGCCTATATTTTCGGATAACTTGACCATATACTAGTCTACGTGGTCAATGTTATTCAATTGTGATGAACTATACTATACTTCACAGAATTTACAATTTTTAATAATTTTATTGGTTTTAAAAATTGTTGTATCTCCAATCACAGAGATGTCCACAAGGTCTTGCCTATATTTTCGGATAACTTGGCCATATGTCAGTCTACTTGGTCAATATTATTCAATTGTGATGAACTATACTATACTTCACAGAATTTAGAATTTTTAATAATTTTATTAGTTTTATAAATTGTTGTATTTCTGATCACAGAGATGTCCATAAGGTCTGGCCTATATTTTCGGATAACTTGGACATATGTCAGTCTACGTGGTCAATATTATTCAATTGTGATGAACTATACTATACTTCACAGAATTTCGAATTTTTAATAATTTTATTAGTTTTAAAAATGGTTGTATCTCCAATCACAGAGATGTCCACAAGGTCTGGCCTATATTTTCGGATAACTTGACCATATGCTAGTCTACGTGGTCAATCTTATTCAATTGTGATGAACTATACTATACTTCACAGAATTTAGAATTTTTAATAATTTTATTAGTTATATAAATTGTTGTATCTCCGATCACAGAGATGTCCACAAGGTCTGGCCTATATTTTTGGATAACTTGACCATATGCCAGTCTACTTAGTCAATTTTATTCAATTGTGATGAACTATACTATACTTCACAGAATTTAGAATTTTTAATAATTTTATTAGTTTTATAAATTGTTGTATCTCTGATCACAGAGATGTCCACAAGGTCTGGCCTATATTTTCGGATAACTTGACCATATGCCAGTCTACGTGGTCAATTTTATTTAATTGTGATGAACTATACTATACTTCCCAGAATTTCGAATTTTTAATAATTTTATTAGTTATATAAATTGTTGTATCTCCGATCACAGAGATGTCCACAAGGTCTGGCCTATATTTTCGGATAACTTGACCATATGCCAGTCTACGTGGTCAATGTTATTCAATTGTGATGAACTATACTATACTTCACAGAATTTACAATTTTTAATAATTTTATTGGTTTTAAAAATTGTTGTATCTCCAATCACAGAGATGTCCACAAGGTCTGGCCTATATTTTCGGATAACTTGACCATATGCCAGTCTACGTGGTCAATATTATTCAATTGTGATGAACTATACTATACTTCACAGAATTTACAATTTTTAATAATTTTATTAGTTTTATAAATTGTTGTATCTCTGATCACAGAGATGTCCACAAGGTCTGGCCTATATTTTCGGATAACTTGACCATATGCTAGTCTACGTGGTCAATCTTATTCAATTGTGATGAACTATACTATACTTCACAGAATTTAGAATTTTTAATAATTTTATTAGTTTTATAAATTGTTGTATCTCTGATCACAGAGATGTCCACAAGGTCTGGCCTATATTTTCGGATAACTTGACCATATGCCAGTCTACGTGGTCAATTTTATTTAATTGTGATGAACTATACTATACTTCACAGAATTTACAATTTTTAATAATTTTATTAGTTATATAAATTGTTGTATCTCCGATCACAGAGATGTCCACAAGGTCTGGCCTATATTTTCGGATAACTTGACCATATGCCAGTCTACGTGGTCAATGTTATTCAATTGTGATGAACTATACTATACTTCACAGAATTTACAATTTTTAATAATTTTATTGGTTTTAAAAATTGTTGTATCTCCAATCACAGAGATGTCCACAAGGTCTTGCCTATATTTTCGGATAACTTGGCCATATGTCAGTCTACTTGGTCAATATTATTCAATTGTGATGAACTATACTATACTTCACAGAATTTAGAATTTTTAATAATTTTATTAGTTTTATAAATTGTTGTATTTCTGATCACAGAGATGTCCATAAGGTCTGGCCTATATTTTCGGATAACTTGGACATATGTCAGTCTACGTGGTCAATCTTATTCAATTGTGATGAACTATACTATACTTCACAGAATTTCGAATTTTTAATAATTTTATTAGTTTTAAAAATGGTTGTATCTCCAATCACAGAGATGTCCATAATCCATGCCATAATCATAATGACGTATTTTTTAGAAGCTTTTTTAGTGGTACAACTTTTTACTGATTTCTATAGGAATCCATAGTAAAAATGGTGTCTTTTAGCTTCAAATTTTTCAATGAAAAAAGCAAATATATTATAAAACGTTTATATAAATGTTTTCTACATACCTTGAACAACAACATTCAAGAAGACTATATTGTTATTGAATAAATATTAATTGCAGAAATATTAAAACTAAACTACACCTAAAATATATTTTTCGAATTTCCATTTTGAAAAATAAATCCAAGTTGGCTCTGATAAATTAAAATAATACTTGCTAAATTTATCTTTAGTTTTACTAGTGTCCGTAAGATGTCTAAAATATTTACAGAAAAATACGAAAAAAAAATATTTAGTCACAAAATTATCACTCGTACTTAATATTTTGTGAATTTGTTTTGCTTTTCCTACAAATTTTTTACTTGAAATTTCCTCAGGTGGTAATTTTTGGTATGATTTTACCAAATTTTTACGGCCATCACTGCCATCTATGTAATGTATATTGACTTAATGACCAAACGAATTACAGTAAGCTTTTATTTTAATTTGACCAGAATGCTGTTTTTATGAAATTTTTTTATAATTTTTTCCTCATTTCTAATTCCTTTATAAAAGCTGTGTTTTTTTGACTATAGCTTTATATAATCAACGTTGCTTTGATTAAGGTCGTGCCGACGAAAAGATAAAAATTTTTAGTCCGATGTGAAACAAGTGAATTTCTAGAAATTTATGACGTTGTACCGTCGTCGGATATAGGTTATAAAAATATAAAGTTATTTTTGGGATATTACCAGAGCAATCTGTATTTTATAGAGCCATAATCAAAAAATCTGAGCTTTTATAAGGGAATTAGAAACGGGGAAAAAACGAAACTTTTCATAGTAAAATACACAAAACATAAGGGAAATCACTTTTTTCCTAAGACAAATTTTTAAATGAAAACGTTACAAATTTTCTTAATTATGATTTCTGAAATACTTTCATAAATGTTTGAATTTCAACATACATGAATATCGTTTAAGTAAATCGTTTTTATTTTCTTGTAATTATTGATTTATTTAAACCAAAATATTAAAAAAAATTCAAAACAACAGCATTCTGGTCAAATTGAAATAAAAGCTTACTACGACACGTTTGGTCATTAAGCCGATATACATTACATAGATGGCAGTGATGGCCGTAAAAATTTGGAAAAATCGTACGAAAAGTTACCTCCTGGGGAAATTTCAAGTTCAAAAATTGTAGGAAAAGCAAAACCAATTTACAAAATATAGGAACGTGTGATAATTTTGCGATTAAATAACTTTTTTCGTATTTTTCTATGACCATTTTAGACATCTTACGTACACTAGTAAAACTAAAGATAAATATTTACCAAGTTTTATTTTAATTTGTCAGAGCCAACTTTGATGTATTTTTCAAAATGAAAGTTCGAAAAAATATATTTTAGAAATAATTTAATTTTAATATTTCTGCAATTAATATTTACTTAATACCAATATGGCCTACTTGTATATTGTTCTTAAAGATATGTAAAAACTTTTATATAAACATTTTATGACATTTTTATGAACAGGAACCCGACGAAGATTGCGAAACAAAGAGGGGACAAATTTGCAGAATATTTTTGTGGAGAGGGATTGTAAGGTTCATTGCTGTGACGGGTAGTTCCAAAGCAACCTTGATTAAACAAAGCCATAGTCTAAAAAACACTGCTTTTATAAAGGAATATGGAAGCGAGGGAAAACCAAACTTTTCATAGTAAAATACTCAAAACATATAGAAAAACACTTTTTTTCCTAAGACACATTTTTAAATGAAAACATTACAAATTCTTAATTATGATTTCTGAAATACTTTCATAAATATTTGAATTTCAACATATAGGAATGTCGTTTAAGTAGATCGTTTTCATTTTCTTGTAATAATTGAATTATTTAAACCAAAATATAAAAAAATTTCATAACAACAGCATTCTGGTCAAATTGAAATAAAAGCTTACTACAATTCGTTTGGTCATTAAGTCAATATACATTACATAGATGGCAGTGATGGCCGTAAAAATTTGGTAAAATCATACCAAAAGTTACCACCTGAGGAAATGTCAAGTAAAAAAATTATAGGAAAAGCAAAACAAATTCACAAAATATTGTGACGGTGACCCCTAGTGTGTAATAGAATAAGTTAAATTAATAGCTCAATGTCTAACTGTACTAAAATGGAATTTTGCATTATAAAAATTGTTCTAAATGTTTCTACGCTATTCTAACTGGAAAATTCATGAGCTTTCTAGAAGTTTTGTTTGTGTATTACAAAGGCGAGCGAGATCGAATTGGATTAGTATTATTTGGGAAGCGATATAGTGTAAGGATTAAAAAGGAATTAGAAAGTGATTTAAAAAGTTTTGTAGTGCGAAATAAAATTTATAAGTGTACAGTAAAATTATGTGAAAATTATTTAAAGTGATTTTGTGAATTATCGTTAATAAATAGTGTTGTTATAATTTTTGTGTGACATAAATAAATTCGTTGGTGATAAATTGAATTGATTTTGTTTTATTCACAAACCAGTGATACGAACCTTGACTGACAAGGCAAAAACGTAATGTGACGGTGACACCTAGCGTGTAATAGAAGAAGTTAAATTAATAGCTGAATGTTTAACTGTACTAAAATGGAATTTTCCATGATAAAAACTGTTCTAAATGTGTCTGCGCTATTCTAACTGGAAAATTCATGAGCTTTCTAGAAGTCTGATTTGTGTATATAAAAAGGCGAACAAAGTCGAATTGGATTTAGTAGTATTTGGTAAACGATAGTGTGAAGATTAAAAAAAACGAATTGAAATGTGGTTTAAAAAGTGTTTTAGTGGAAATAAAAATTATAAGTGTTCAGTAAAATTTTAGAATAATTTATATAAAGTGATTTTGTGAATTTTTTTTTAATAAACTGTGTTGTAATAATTCTTGTGTTAACTAAATAAATTCGTTGGTGATAAATTAAATTGATTTTGTAGTATTCACAATTCAGTATTGTTATGTTTTTGATTTGTCAATTAAGGTTCGTATGACTGGATTGTGAATTATTACAACACAATTTCAATATTCACAAAATCACTTTATATAAATTACTCTCAAATTTTACTACACACTTATAATTTTTATTTCGCACTAAAACACTTTTTAAATCACTTTTTAATTCTTTTTTAATGTTTACTCTATCGCTTCCCAAATACTAATAATCCAATTCGACTTCGTTCGCCTTTTTATATACACAAACCAAAGTTAGAATACACCGATACACTACCTCCCAAATAACCTCCTCTGTACAGGGCCAAACCTGTCTAAAAGCACCACTTTCCATTTACCTCCTTGTCCTTGCCTAGTCCTGTAGGGTGCCATCCACACAGGTTGCAGTTTCGTCGATAAATCCTCCTTCTTTTGTTGGGAGTTGTAAAGCCATACCAATTGCCTTTCGTGGAATCATTGGCTATTTGCCCGTATGTCTGTGTATTCGCACAACTCGGCCATTCTTATCCAATATCTGCTTAAACTGGTGTTCATTGGTTTCCTCAACAATTGTGTCAGATTTCGATGGCAGCTCCTCGCAATGGCTGATTGTTACTCACCTTATTGTCGCATCCATACCGTTAAATTTAAGTTTCAGCTTGATCTAATTGCTGCTCAATATTCTTCGTCCAAAATCCAACACAAAGCCATTCATCCTCATAAAGTCCGTTCCCAAAATGACTTCGTCCACGATATCTGCGACCAGAACTTCGTGTTCGAAAAGGGTTCTGCCAATCTTTATTTTGACGAACTTTTTGCCTTTTATCATTGCACTCTCTCCATTTGCCATTCTTAATTTTAATCCATCAGCAAGCTGCACAGCTCCTGCGATCAAGTCTTTCCGGACAATTGTGTGGGTTGCTCCAATATCCAGCGTAATAATACACTTCCTCCCATCAACATTGCCCTTGATTGTTATGCTGCTTCCGCCTGGTGCTACACTCGTAACAGGGATGAATATTATGGGGCAACCAGACGGAGAAGCCAGCTTTGGTTTCTTCAAACTGACCTCTAACCTTTCCACATTACCGACTGTTGCTATCTGTTCATCCGGTTGGTGATCCGTGCCGCTTTCCTCTTGCTTCCCAACAATCTCGCGAGATGTGCCCAATCTTGTTACATACCCAACATCTTAGTTCGCTGCCTCTATACCTTTTTCCCGACTATTCGGCGTTTGCCCGCATAACAAGTGGCGATCTCCTCTCTCCCTGTTTAACACTCCGACAGTTCATTGAGATGTGACCCAACTTGTCACATTTCCAACACCTAAGCCTGCCTCTTCCGACTGTCGGTACCATTCGCTCCATGCTGCCGTTCGTGTCTGAATTCATTTGGCGAGTAAATAATGACGGTCTGGTGAAGTTCTGCACAGCCACGATCGTTAATGTAAATGCAACGGTTTCCGCGAACGTGGCTTTAGGTGATAACATCACCGCCTTGCGTGTTTCTGGATCTCGGATGCCGTCAATGAATGCGTCAATTTTTAGCCTTTCCCATATAATCGGCCGATGTACTGGTATGCGCTAGATGTACTAATCGCTCGATTGAAGATGAAAATTCCTGAAGTGATTCTCCTCCCTTTTGGTAGCGGCTTTTCAGTTCCATGCGATAAATTTCCCGCTTGTGCTCACTGCCGTACTTCCTATCCAGCGCCTTCATAATTTCGAGACAGCTGCTGCGCTCTTGTCCCGGGATGGTTTGTAAAGCCTCTGCTGCTTCGCCTTTGAGGGCCACTATTAATGCCGCGAGACGATGTTCGTCGTTCCAATGATTTTGATTGGCTGCCGTCTCAAATTAAAATTTGAAAATGACGAAAGTTGTTGTTCCTTCGAATGTTGGTGGCTTTAACTTAATCAATTGGACGGTCTGAACCATTTGCGTTGTTGATTCACTTGCCTTGACGTCATTTAGCTCTTTCTCGAGGCGTTGAAACTCTGTTTAAAATTCAGCTTGTAATTTATGTTCCTCCTGTTCAACCTCCGTTTGCAGTTTTTCTTCAACATGTTGAACCTTCGTTTTTAATTCCGTTTTAGCGTGTTGAATTTTAGTTTGCAATTCCGTCTGCAATTTGTCTACTTCATCACGTAGCGAAGTGAATAACTCGATAATTTTCTCGTCCATTCTCTTTTGCCCATCAGCAATTTCCTGGATTGGCTGTTCAATTTTCTCTATTTGTTGTTCCATTTTTTGGTTTGACTGCATTGCTTGTTGCGCCATTTGATTTTTAATTTCTCCTAGCTGTCGTTCGTTTTGTTGTTTCATTAGACTCGTCTGTCTTGTCATCTGGTTCATAGCAGCTATTAACTGCGACAAATCGAAACTTCCATTATTATCTCCTTCTTTCTGCTCTATGGTTGCCGCATCCGTTACTTTCTCTCCAAAATCATGTTGATCCGCGCCTAATCCTTCTTTCTCCATAGCGTCACGTAGTCGCGCTTGTAAAGCTGCTTTACTACCATCAGTAGCCAAACCCCGTTTATCAAGTTCCCTCTTTAATTCTGGAACTTTTAATTCTCAACGAATTCGTTGAGAATCATTTTCTTTATATTTTTATTCACAATCCCACCGCTGTCACCAATTGTTCTGTTTTTACCTTGTCAATTAAGGTTCGTATCACTGGATTGTGAATAATACAAAATCAATTTAATTTATCACCAACGAATTTATTTATGTCACAAGAACTATTACAACACACCGAGCAAACGGCGCAGTGGTTAAAGCTGCGGCGTTTGGATCGGGAGGTACCGGGTTCGAATCCCGATAGGGGCGGGATGCAAAAGGGATTTTTCATCATCTGATTACGATCGGTGATGACGATGAACACAACTATGACCCCCTGTTGAGAGTGCAGAATCCATGGGCTGACCCACGTTTCATGTTAGCACTATAGGTTGGCATGAAGCAATGCAATGTGCAGGTGGTTTATACGAAGCGGGTCTATAGCCGTACGTCCTCGATTTGGCTACTACTGCGTAATAAAGTAGGACGGTAAAATTAACTGCGAAAGTTGGGAGTGCCTTGAGCCCCAGAAAAGATTGCATAGAATGAAAAAAAAAAAAAAAAAATTATTACAACACGGTTTATTAATAAAAATTCACAAAACCACTTTATATAAATTATTCTCAAATTTTACTTTACACTTATAATTTTTATTTCGCACTACAACACTTTTTAAATCATTTTTTAATTCCTTTTTAATCTTTACACTATCGCTTCCCAAATAATACTAATGCAATTCGATCTCGTTCGCCTTTTCATATACACAAACCAAACTTCTAGAAAGCTCATGATTTTTCTAGTTAGAATAGTGTAGAATAATTTTATCATGGAAAATTCCATTTTAGTACAGTTTAACATTGAGCTATTAATTTAACTTATTCTATTATACACTAGGTGTCATCGTGACATTTCTGTAAATATTTGAGACATCTTACGTACACTAGTAAAAATAAAGATAAATTTAGCAAGTACTACCTTGATCAACAAGTTCCTGGAATAACCACCGTGTGGCGCTCCCATCGTTCCGATTTGAGTTCTGTTTTTTTGTTAAGTTGGTATATCTGTTGTTGATATTCCCTCTAAATCTTAGCATCATAGCTTGACAATTGCAAAAGTTACGTAGTTAAGAGTACATCTATCTCTGTGTATGTTGGCGATTATTTACAATTTTAGAAATTATTTACAATTTTAGACATGATTTGCGAGGCTGAATCCGATCCCACATTTATCAAAAGGATCATTACTGGAGACGAGACATGGGTTTATGAGTACGACACGCAATCCAGACATCAGGCAAGTGAATGGCGTTAACCAAAAAAAAACCACGTCGTTTTCAGTCAAAAAAGAAGGCAATGCTGGTACCAACTTAACAAAAAAACAGAACTCAATTTACGTTTTTCCAGTCTTGGCTTCTGTGCTGACGCCTGCATTTCAAATTACTTTCGTGAAGTCTTCGTTGCAATGCCATCGCTGATTCCTTCTGCACTAAGTTGCTTTTGTAGCTTGCTCGTCATTGCTCTAGTAATTTGAGTCTGGGAAACAGTAAAAAGTCGCCTGGGGTGCTATTCTTGAATCATTACGAAAATTTTCGTATTGCGAGTTAGTGTAAAAATATTACGAATATATATACTTTTCGTAATGGTTCAAGAATAGCACCCCTGGTGCTAACTCAGGCGAATGCCGTGGTTGATCAATAGGATTTATTGAGTTGCTGGCTGGAGGATGGTGTCAATATAAAATTTGATAAGGTTGTGACTCAACATTCCGCCTCCCTTGAACATATAAGTTCAATTGTCGATTGGTAATCTCGCTAATTTTGTTATTGGACGTTTGTATACTCCGTTTGGCGTAATTACCTCAACTACTCGTATGTTGCCGTCAGCGCCTGGAAATATTTTTTGAATTCGGCCTAACAGCCATTTCGATGGTGGTGTTCTTTCATCAGTTAAAAGTACAACGTCGTTGATCTTAATTTCGGTGTTCGATCTGTATCACTTTGCTCTCCTCTGGAGTGTGATGAGATATTCTTTATGCTAGCGATCCCAAAAATGTTGGCATATTTGCTGCATAAATCTCCATCGGATCCCATGTGAAAGCTTGCTTGTTGTAACATAAACTTCTGGTATATAGTTGGTTGCGTATCCGATAAGAAAATGGGCAGGAGTCAAAACATTTAGCTCCTCATTACTAGCCTTGCTCAGTGACCTTGAATTTAGCATTGACTCAATCTGGGTCAGCACAGTGTAAAATTCGTCGTAGGTAAGTGTTTGTTTTCCGATGATTCGACTTAAATGAAATTTTAGAGACTTCACTGCCGCCTTCCATAATCCGCCAAAATGTGGTGCATTGGGCGGATTGAAATGCCAATTGATTCTGTCTTTTGCTAGGAAATTAGCTATATTTCCAGAAGCATTATTTAATAGTTGGAAAATTTCTTGTAATTCACGGTTGGCGCCAACAAAATTAGAGCCATTGTCACTGTAAATGTCACTTGGTAATCCACGACGCGAGATGAACCTTCTTAACGCCGCCAAAAATGCTTCCGTCATGAGATCGTTCACTAATTCGATATGAACTGCCTTTACGCTGGTGCAGATGAATAATGCAATGTATGCCTTCTGTGGTCTTTGTCCTCTGCCTCGTTTATGATAGATGAAAATAGGCCCTGCATAATCGACCCCGACTTTCAAAAAAGGTCTCACATATTGTGTTCTACAATAGGGTAATTCAGCCATTATTTGATTTTGGACACGGTGTTCATATCTGGAGCATATAACGCATTTTCGAATTATTTCTCTCACCGCTGTTTTTGCCCGAATTATCCAAAATCGTTGTTTCAGGGTGTTATTTAAAAGCGACAGCCCAGCATGCCCTTGCTTAATGTGAACCTCTCTGATTAGTAGCTTTATCAAGTTAGCGTTGTTCGGCAAAATTATGGGATGTTTTGTTTCGAATGATGCTATTGAATTTTCAATTCGCCCTCCAGCTCTCAATAAACCATCGTCATCAATGAATGGAGCTAACGTGAGAAGTTTGCTCTTACGTCCGACTTCTTTCTTTTGCTTTAGTGACTGAAATTCATCTGTAAAAAACTTGAATTGAATGTATTTAATGATGAATCTTTCACTACAACTTAGCTCTTCTCTTGTTAAAGGTCCGGAACCTTTTCTAGATCGCCTACAATTGTTTGTAAATCTGCGAATCCAACCAACTACAGATATGATTCGATGGTAACTGGAGTATGGCCTCTATTAGAGCTTCTAGGAAATTTCTGGAACATGTTTGTATAGGGGAGTTGGTCCAAGCTGTAATTGAATCGATTGCCAGAGTGGTGGATAATTTTATCGAATCTACCAGCTTTACCAGTAGCGCACAGGCACATAATTCTAGTCGCGGAATTGATACTTGTTTGATCGGTGATACTTTTGTTTTTGCGGCTATCAATCTTGATGTGCAACTTCCGTCCTTGTACAAAACTCGCAAATAAGCCGCTGCAGCATAAGCTAGTTCGCTAGCATCACAAAACCCATGGAGACTAATGATGCTCACATCTTTATTTTCAAGCAACCGCCTAGGAATAACTATCTTTGCAGCCTCGTTCATATCGTCACGAATACAATTCCACCTTTCTTCGGCCCAGTTTAGTTTGACCAGCCATAATGATTGCAACAGGATTTTAAATCGTATTTTGCTTGGGGCCAACCATCCGAGAGGATCAAAAATTTTGCTGCTCTCCGAAACGATGACTCGTTTTGTGATTGAAGCTGATTTGTGTAGTTCTACCACGAATCCAAAATGATCGTGCTCAGGATTCCAATTAAGCCCTAATAGTTTAAGGCATGTTCCATCGTGATTGTCTTTGATATGTTTAAAATTCAAGGCCCTTTGATCTTCGAACTCCATTTACGTAGCGTCATACCTGCTTCATTTAAAATCGTGATTAGATTATCCTTTAAACGTATTGCGTCGCTTAAAGTGTTCGTTCCCGTCATCAAATCGTCCACGTACATATCACGGTGAAGGGCAGTCGATGCTTCGGGAAACCTGTGTTTATTTAGTTTTGACAATTCTTCAATAACCCTCGTAGCCAGAAATGGCGCAACTGATGTTCCGTATGTAATTGTTTTTAACTGAAAATATTGAATAGATTTATTAGGATGGTCTCGCCATATGATACACTGGTATTTCTGATCTCGTTCATCTACTAGAATCTGCCGATACATTTTTTCTATATCTATTACTCATTACATATGTGTGCTCTCTGTATCGTAAAAGTATTTCATATATGCTAGATTGTACGGTTGGACCTACTAAGAGGGCATCATTGAGTGATATATCATTGTTTGTTTTTGCGGAAACATCGAATACTACACGCAGCTTTGTTGTAGTACTTTGTGCCTTGAATATTCCATGATGCGGTAGAAACACGCTGTTGTCTCTAATTGCTCTTTCCTTGCTGATTTCTGTCATGTGTCCAAGAGTAATGTACTCCGTTATGAACTCTCTATACATTTGGGTAAACTCCTCATCTCTCGCGAACCTTTTTTCTAGTGTCGTTAATCTCTTTATTGCCATATTTAACGAATTTCCAAAGATGGGGCGCTGCTCCTTAAACGGTAGTCTTACAATGAATCTTCCATTTGAAGCTCGAGTAGTATTTGCGACGAAGTGTGTTTCACAACCTGCTTCTTCTGGCGTCAGCTTGGATTTCAAATCAATACCTTCCTCTAACTCCCAAAATGCTCTCAAACACTTATCTAGATTAACTAGCTGCGAGTGATCTAATACGGTAGTTGGTAGTGCCGTTGAGTTGACTTGATTTTTACTTTGTTTTGCGACCACTATCCAACCCAATAAGGAATTTTGTGCTATAATTTTCCCTTGCTCATTTCTAATTTTTTCTGCGCTTAATATGTAAAATACACTGTCAGCTCCCAATAAAATATCTATAGACCTTGATGAGTTCCTATCTGGATCAGCCAATTGTAAATTCGCCAACAGTTTAAGATCGGATGAATTTATATGCAATGGTGGTAAAGTTGCAGTAACCTTCCGAAGTATGTAAGCCTCTACTTCCATTTCAGTGTTGTCGCTTAAGTCGGAAAACTGTATCGAAGTAAGTCCTCTTGTTGAATCTACCTTACATTGCCCAATGCCGGAAACTGCGATTCTTCCGTTTCGTCTTGGTAAACCGAGGCGCTGTACACACGCTTCGGAAATGAATGATAACTGCGAACCAGTATCTAATAGTACTCTACACGAAACTCGTTTTCCAAAACCATCCCTTACTCGAACCATAGCAGTTGGTAGTGCTGACTGTATTGGAACAATGGATGCTTGCACGCAATGAATATGCGCCTCTTTCTCTTCATCTTGTGTGGGTACATTTGCAACAATTGAGTTTGTTTGTGAGTCTGTTTGCATATGTAGTAGCGTATGATGCCTTTTTCTACATACGTGACAACTCTTCTTTGATTTGCACTGATAAACCGAATGCGAATCTGATAAGCAATTGAAACAGCGTCTCGTATGTTTAATGTAAGCTCTACGCTGTTCTGTTGTTTGTTCTAAAAATTCACTACATTGATACAGCAGATGCTCCGATGATTTACACAAAGCGCATGTTATAGTGTTAAGTGCGTATACCCTTGAAGATATAACTGTCTTGACACGACTATTGGATGCTGATGATTTCCCACTTGACCTTAGTGACTCTAAAGCATCTGACCTGTTGTATAAGAATTCTAAGAATTCTTCAAATGTGCTGAAATCTTGGTTAGTTGTTTGTTGCGACCATAATTTTCTTGTCTCATCATCGACTTTATTGAGCAGGATGAAGATGAGCCAAGGGTCACATGATTCAGCTTTAGAACCAAGCGCCCGGAGACCTCTGATTACTTCGTCTGACTTATTTAGTAATCCCCTAATATCGGCAGCAAGATTAGACCCGATATTTGGTTGTTCTAGAAAAGTTCTTATAAATGCGTTGATTGTGTATTTTTTCCTGTCGTATCTGTCACGTAACTTCTTGAATGCTTCGTTATAATTGATTTCAGTAATTGCAAAATGTTTTATTAGGGACGCTGCTTCCCCCTTCAATAAATCTTTAAGGTATTGAAATTTCTGCGATGGGGTTAGCGCGGTGTTTTCATGGATAGTGGACGTATACAAATCATGAAAAGGCTGCCACTCCATAAAATCCCCACTAAATGAAGCTATATTGATTTTTGGTAGTTTAACTTGTGCACGCCCTTCATTATTGGTTGTGGTGTTGAACAACGCTGTATCTTGAGAGGCACCCTCTATGGATAACGATCTGTTCAACTTGCTCAATTTAGTAATGGCCCCATAATAAATATCCTCGAAAAGTATAATCTCGGAAGGCTCATCTGCGTTAATTAAAAATATTTCTCTCTCGGTATCACTAAAATTCTTGAGTAATTCATTTGCTCGATTTT
This sequence comes from Tipula vernalis, assembly GCA_958295665.1. Taxonomy (NCBI): domain Eukaryota; kingdom Metazoa; phylum Arthropoda; class Insecta; order Diptera; family Tipulidae; genus Tipula; species Tipula vernalis. Next base: position 66,217,319 of record OY282559.1, on the reverse strand, counting down.
GCCGTATTTGCACTTCCGCGATATCAACTCCCGGTTTCATTGCTTCTACAACTGTTCGCATTCTGTTCATTTGTTCATTTAGCGTTTTACGCTGCTTCTTCAGACCGGCTAGTTTTCGCTCAAGCTTTTCGTCTAACGGCATTGTATGTATTTCACTTCACAATTCAATAAATTGGTTTTCACGATTTATAAACTATTTATTGTGCGATTAAATTTTGCGAAATACTAACGATTTTTTTTTTCACTCTTTAAGTTAACTGATTTTCTTTAACGGTAAAATTAGAGTTCTATTTATCTGGGTGGTGTGGTCTATTGGTTACCACGTTGTTGATTACCAATTCTGTTGAAATCCAAGCTGCTAGGTTTGTGGTTTCCGTTTTCCTTTTATGGTTGAATCTTCAATTGTATTAAAAGCCTCATCCGGCTCGAAGGACCAAAAATGTTGGAGCAAGGTCGTCCCAATGATTACACGATGTTGCGGTAAAATGACCTTGCGTTGCTTCCAATGACGAATAGGTATTTTGTCGATCTTATTTTGATTATAATCTATTATTTTGCACAATGATTTATTGCAAATTATTAAAATAGATTTTTATGAAAATAAAATTTTGAAAACAACCTTAAATTTTTTTTTATTTGTGTTCTTTATTGATCACTTGTTAATTTTGTAATAATAATAATTTTTGTTTTTACAAATTTCAATTGGTTTTTTTTGAAGGAGGAAAAAAAGTGAAAATTCGAAAGAACCAGTTTTCATAAATTTGTTGTAATAATATAATTCAGTTCAGTGGTTTTTTCGACCTTTCAGTTTTTTCGCAGAGATATTATAATCCTTCTTCATCTACTAAAATCTATATAATAACAAACAATAAAAATGTCAAATTAGAATTCTGCCTAAGTTATGTATAAATCCAATTAAATTCCAATAAGATTTTATATAATGTAATGTAATTACAGGTTAATTAATTTAACGATAATAAAGCGTAAGATCTAAGATAAGTATTTTGATAAATGTATATATATGTGCATAATTCAATTCATAAACTTAATATAAATTTTCTTTTCTTTTCAGAAAATATATTCGCGAGTTGGATGGTGTCAATATAAAATTTGATAAGGTTGTGACTCAACATTTACGAATGGCGTTCGTTAACCACAATTCGTAATTAATGTAAAAATTACTATATTTACGAAACAAACCAAATTTAGAAAATTATTAATAATCATTTGTGCGATAGATATAATACATTCACATGTTGTTTGCGTATTAGTGGAACTTGTATGATTTTATTAAAAAACTACATTTATGAACAATTCATAATATTTATGAATTAGACGAGTGCGAAAATATTTGTTAAATACTTATTGTTCGTTATATTAACGAATGTGGCACTACAATATATGAATATTATAATTCGAATTATGTTTGAAGGAATCCTACTTTTCAGACATCTATTGAATACAAATTTTCTTTTGTCATTTCCACCTCCGGAACAGAAAGTGCTACAGAAGTGAAATGCATACCGAAATATGCCTTATATATACACACACGCCAAACGATTAAATAAATCGAAAAAAAAATCTAGTAAACATAACATTTCAACAACCGTCTTTTTTCAATTTGATTTTGATGAAAATGTTCATAAATAATACAATTAAATTGTAAATTTCACGTTTTTTTCATGTATTATTAATAAATTCCTTCATTAAATTAATAACACGAACAAATTCATATATTGTACATAAGAGCTCCATTGCATTTCTAATTATGCGAAAAGATCATTATGTAATGTATATGAATTTGTTCGTACTATTAATTATTGGACGAATCTATTCATAGCATCTATGAAAATAAAGTAAAGTTGAATAATATTCGGAACAACGAAAGTAAATAAATTGCTTTCGCTTCTTTATTAACAACTGCATGCTTGAAAGGAACAACTATAATAATTTACATTCAAAAATTTGTAATATAACAGATTTTGTATGCTGAAAAACAGATAAATATTATATGTTTTGCCAGTGTTGTACAAGGGTTTTCATTTTGCACGTGTTCTTATTAAAATAGAGCCAATTTTCATTCCGTGAAATTTAAATAAGAACACTTTTCTATGAAAAAATAAATTTCTTTTAGTCTATTAATAATGTGTAAATAAATAAATTATGTGATCTACAGGACTAAATTTTAATGTGTTAACAATACTGCAGCATTATTATATATAGTTGATGATCATGGTTGACGATTCGGAATTCGATCCACCTTATACGGTATAAACCATTCCAAATTTTGCCGCTCCTGTAAATCAAAATATATCAGCAACACAAGAAGGAGGGGCCATAGATTAAAATCATTTTTGCAGTAGTGGGTTCAAACGAATTTATTGAATATTTTAAAAGGTAACAAAATATGCAATTAAAAGTACTGTGTGATTGTAATTTAATTTATTTAATTTACAGAAGGGCAATAAAATGAACCATGGCGTACTGCAAATATTTTGGATTAAAATACTTCTTAACAAATTTGTTCTAAAAATTTTATCAATTTAATCTTCTAAAAATAAACTAAAATTTAAAAAATTAATAGGAGTAGCAAGCGCCATGTTGACAAAATAAATAAGTTTTATTTAGTTTTTTATTTGGGGTGGGAAAGAAGGCCTAAGTAATTGGTCTACAAATAGTCCAAATGTCATCCTCACCTGCACGTGGTGCATCCTGTTAGATAACTAACGAGGCTCTGGCGACCGAGACACGGCGGTATAACTGACTACCGAGAATTTAGTAAATGATTTTCTCAAACCAGACCCACTACCAACTCGTACTGGTCAGAGTGGTAAATGCTTTATGACCAGTAAAATAAACAATGAGTACAACGGATTCAGGAAATTGTACCCCAGGTGGTAACCCAGCTAATCAGCTGGCAAATCCACCCTCTAACGAGGCTGGCTCAAAGGATTCTGGGGTGAGCCAATTATTGTTTAACAGCCCTTTTGGGCAACCCAACCCATTTAAACAACAATCCAGGGTGGGTACACTGAGAAAAATGTTGACTAGTAAAATTATAGGCGAAAAATATTAACTTAATATTGTTTCTTAATTAAAATCTCAATCACGTTTGTTGATGAATTTAACATGACACGTTGTTAAACAAAAAAGAAACGTTGTTAATTTAAATTGAAAATAATTGACATAGAAATCTGTACACCCAATTCGACCGCTCTATGAATTAAATTTATACACTATTGATTTAATATTTTCTAATTTTGCAGAAAATGTATGAATATATAAAATACTGAGCGGTTAGTACAAACATGAATTTTTTTTTTCTATTAAAATTATAGAAAATAAAAAACCCAAGTTTATATTATATAAAACCTTAAAATTATATTATATTATGCTCTGTAAGAAAAATTTAACTATCTTTATGTGTAAAATGTTGCCCATTGCTGAATTATTTTTAATTTTCTTTTTTCTGCTAAAATACTATATGTACTAGTTGTTGTGAACTTCCGATTTTCTAAGGTCATGTTCCATCCGAGAAAAATTGTACGTACTCAGGAATGGGTTTAAACCCTTGGAATTAAACAGGTGGGGTGTGAATTTTCTATTTTTTGTGAGAATGTATTATGAAAAGATGACATCATTTAATGTGTAAAATAATGTGCTGCATCGGAATTGTAGTACGTATTTACTTTATGTATTTTTATAATTAAGCGCCATATACACGAAATAAAATACATGACAACAAAACAAAACGAAAAATACATACCGTTACATGTATTTCTTTATTATCCAATCAAATCAATTGTCTGGCTTTTTGTTTTGTCTTTTTTTAAATTAAATTGCAAGCGGCGTTGCCAATTTAAAAGAAATTTTTATATATAAACCAGTTAATTTTCTTTTCGATTGTAAACTCGTTATTTGTGCGCTGCGTTCGATCTCGCTATGGAGTTAAATTTGGAAGTTGTCGGTGGCGCTACTAGGCAGTATTGTGAGTAACATTACCCTTTAAATTAAATTGGAATTCCTCCTAAAAATGTTCTTAACGACCATTTATATATAAGTTTACGTTTCCCGTGTTTGTTAATTAAAACTACTAACTGCACGTAATATGCAATGAACATTTTTATAATTTACGGTGACATAAAATGTCAAAAAAATTTTTGTATGCGATTCCCCAAAAATTTAGTTTTTGGAGTCAAATAGTTTTCAAAAAAGGAAACAGAAATATTTACTGATTTATTAAGCTTTATTATCTATATTTTATGTTATAAACAAAAATCTTGTTATAAATCTTATTATTGCAGGAAATTTTTTCCGTTGGTACAGAATTTTGACACAAAATAATTTTTTAAATTTGGCAACACCGTGTAACATTTCGAATGGTCTTCGTTGTACGTCGCTCGTTGCGCACCAAATAATTTTATTTTTTTTTAACGTGCTTCATTATTCAGTTCGTCGTCAAAGAATACGTACAGTGTGTTGTGTTAAAAAAAAAGATATTAAATTTAGACGCCATGATTATAAAAGTTTTGCACTCGTGTTTTTTTTTTGCTATAATTGTTTTTCAAGTTAAACTTGTTATAATTTGAAGCCTAATAATAGTGGGGCTTGGTATTTAGTGTTGGTGATCAATTTTGTTGGAATTCAGCGAGAATATTCATATTAAAAAATTATTAAATTTTCCGTATTTTTCGAGAGCGCTTCGCTTATATTAGCCCACGCAATCCGTAAGTATTATTATATATTTTATATAAGTGCATATACTACACAATTTGGTGGTAGATAATGACTGTAAAAATGCCAATTTTAAAATTAAATTTCTAATAACCCTCATATTATATAAAACCAAATGGGAAATCTAACCTCAAAAGTTTTGTCCACAATTTAATTGAAATATTTTATTATACCGACTTTTAAACTTGTGGTTCAGATAAATTATAATAGCGTTAAGCCGCAGCAACACGATTGCAAATAGACACCAACATTGGGATATTTTATATTTGGCGAATATTGGTAAAATATACCATTCGTCTAGACGGTTGACCAATGTTGGTAGTTTCCTTTGATCTTTTTTGAGAAACCACCTATTGCGCGAATGAACGCCAATGTTGGAAAAATGTAACCTTGATTTGAATTTGTCATTTGTTTTGTGTTTACACGATTTGTTGTTTGAACAAATACGCCAATGTTGGTGTGTATTTGCAATCGTGTGGCTGCGGCATTATACTATTTAACTACTACGATCGAAAATCGAAGTTGACGGTTTTTACCAAGTTGTTTCCAAATGTAAATCGGTATACTGGCTTGAAACGTAATACGCAAAGTATGGTATTAGTAACATTGTAAATTTGACAATGTAAAATTTCATTTGTGGCGCTCAATTTCACCACCTTTTTAAATAAATAGTTTTATACATAAATGATTTTACACGTAGAGGTATAATGAATAAGAACCGTGATTTTTGTATAGTGATTTTTGTTCGTCATGATTTACAAATATAAATTTATTTATTTTATTTACAAATTTAAAACTTTAACCCGGGTTACAACTGATTGAATATTGGCTTGAATGGAATTTAAACGGTTTTGGTATTTCATCAATTATCATAACCATCACAGATTCAAATTTTTAACTTTTTCATTAACATTTTCTGTATTTTTTATTACCAATGAGAAGCGGTTCATAACAATCCCTCTAACGACCACTATTGTAGATTACTAGTCATTATGGCGTTCCTTTAAAAATTTGTAGTATCATCGAGCAATGTTTTCGAAATAATAATTCTTTTAGTTAAAGTTCTTAGTTATGTTTATGGTAAACATTATTTAGCGTAATAATAAAATAGCGCGATCATTTTACAAATTTTTTGTAAATTTCCCATCAAAATATATTTATTAATTAAACCGTAATGAACTTGATGAACTTGTAGTTCACAAAATATTGGCCAAAACTGACTCCATACAAGTAAATTGTACCATAAATTTTAACGTTATTTTTGAAGGGAGATTTAGCAAAAATACCTAAGTCCAAATCCAAAAAAAGTTACGTAATTTAATTTGTGCAATATAATTGGACGCGAGTACTTTTAAATTAATATACTCGTACATATATGTACATAAATAATATACAAAATAGTGCAATCAAGATCAAGTTAATTATTTTGGTCTGGTATACCGGTGTTTTACTCATATATTGATTCGCATTTGCTCTTCATTCGTATACAGTTGCAGTGTTCTATCATAAAGTGAAATAAGCCGAAAACATTTGTTACTTTTTTTAAAATCTAAAATAATACTATATCTTATCTAATTTTTTGTTTAGCATTGGGGCATCTTCTAAAAAAAATCCACCAAATACAGGACGTTTACCCACCTTAAATTAACTTTACCAGTAGAAATAAATATCATTATAAACTTACTAATTGTCTCATTATTTTGATCCAAATATGTGCAAATGCCTTTATGCATTCACTGCATCTGTATTCTTGTCCAGTTCACTTATACTCTAAACTTGTGTCTTAAAACTAGTTTGCATTTTTCTATTATAATTTTTTTAAACTTGTGATTTGGAATAAATTTACATAAAAAATGTACCTGTATGTTTGGTGTTTATTTTAAGTTTCCAGGTGGTACCACAGATTCTTAATTATTCAGATATATTTATAATTTTACCCTCATTTTGCTTTTTTTTTATTAATTATAATTATTGCTTTTATTGGTTTAAATTTACAAAAATAGGACATAGCGAAACTCTTAAACGATAACAACAATGGTCAAGTCATAGTAAGGTTTTATAATGAAAATGGCTTGCTACAAGACACACATCGCCAGGAAATAATAAAAATTATTATCGAGGGAGTGAACAAAAATAATGTTAACCTAAAACCATCCGATTTCCTCAATATTGTGAACCAAATAATTGAGATATTTCCAGCGGAAAAGTTCGTGAAGGTAGGTGTAATTACAAACGTTTTGGTCGTATATAAATAATAATTGTGCATAATTTATTTAACTTTAGGATTACTATTTTATTGGAAGGGGACCCAAAAAAATTCCAACAGGCAAATTATACGACAAGTATGTTAATACTAGGGCAAAGAAACGAAAACTTAGTACATCTCAGTTTGGACAAACCAATCAGGTAGAGGATTTACAGCAGGAGCAAGAGATTGATGATACAATATCTGGAGCGATTAAGACATTTTTAAAAAGAGAGAATATGAATTGGGAGGATAATATGCGATAAGTGGGAAAAAACCTTTAAATGTAGGCAACGAGATCAAAAATCGAAAGATATGGTACAATTTCTTATAGAATGGCCAAAATATAAGCATTCGAGAGCACCTGAGTTGGTAACTATTACAATGAAATATATAAATTTATTATGAATTATTTATAAATGTTAAATTTATTTGTAGATAGAAATTGATTTTAATTTACAATATCCAAACAAAAAATTATTATTAATTTCTAAATGGGATAATTTTAAAACAAAAATAAAAGTTTATTACTCCAGTTCCATCATAAATCCTTGTTGTAAACAAATGTTTAGTAAAATCTCCAATATCAGTAATATCGGTAAGAAACCCTTTTATTTACATTTAAATTATCACCCCCAAAAAATAAACCAATTGTTAGTTAAGTTAAGGTTAAAGAAAGGTTAAAATAAATTAAGGTTAAATAAGTTTTCAATTTATCAAATTACTTGTTTTCTATATTCAGGTTAATTTTAATTTTTTATTCTAGATTCAGAAGATGTTATTATAGCAATGCTTTTAAATTCAGTACTTCTGCCAACGGCCCGATTTAAAGACAAATTATCCAAAATTAACCGGAAAGTTAGCATAATTGATGCTCAAGAAAGTTTCATACTCCATTTAGTTACTATAAATAATTACGAGAATAAAATAGAAGGATTGATTAATAAATATTATAATGTTGGCCTAACACTACAACCGTTCATAATCGTAGTCGGAGGAGAAATCACTAGCGTTACAAAATTTTACATTTTTTTGGATAAAACTTTATTTGAGTATAATTCCTTTATCGAATGTTTAGATTCTTGTTTTAAATTATTTCAGACGTTAAATTTACAATATCCGCGTGCTTGTATTCATGTCTGGAATTTTATTCAAAAATTTTTTTATGAAATTTATACTAGTTATGACACCAGCACTCCAAGCCAAGCAATTTTATTAAATTATTTGAAAGACTAGCTAACATAATAAGAGTTTACAGCAAGAACATGAATTTAATATCATACCTAGGGTTATCATACCTATTTAATTTCTAAATTTTGATTTATATTTGAATTTTTTAATTTGTTTTTTATTTAATTTTATAATAAATTTTTAATTTGACGTCGGTGCTCATTGAGCTTTTGAAATTTGCTTTATTTATTTACTGAAGCCAAACTTTGTAAATTTCTTTTGTTTGAAAAATTCAAAAAAATTGCTTTGATTTCAAGCAATTTTATTGAATTGTTTATTTAAAAATTATAACAGTACTACTTTATTTTCCTTACAGATTCTGGTTAGTGATTTACGACACGAATAAATCCTTCGTATGCTGTTTTATTCCAGCAGTTTCTGTATGACCGCGGCAAACCGAACATCGAAATTTTAGCATAATTTAAGTACAACCGAAAATAATCTAATATCGAGCGTTATTTGTGTAAATTATTCCTGAAATACTCAACAATTCTTCTTTCAAAACTAATTGAAATTCAATAAAATTCCATTATTAGTTAGAGGTAGAAAATATCATTTAAAAACCTTAACGGCTATTATGAACCTATTATAATTTTAATTACAGATACTCGTTAGAGGATTTAGAACACGGATGCGACATATTTGAAGGCCGGTTTTCTATATGTACCCAGCAGTTATTCAACACACGCGTCGAATATTTGAAATTATTGCAATAATTGTATTGCAAAAAGTTGGTTTCTTTAAGTAATTCAAATTTCACTGAAATTATTCTAATATTGATCGTTATTCCAGTAATTTATTCTTGTAATAGTCAACAATTCTTTCTTTAAAATATAACAAAAAAATTGCTTTATTAGTTAAAGGTAAAAAATATTATTTAAAATTTTAATGAATATATTCATAAACTTAATATTATTTTTATTACAGACTCTCGTTAGAGGATTTAGAGCATACAAAAATGTTTATTTGTTTTTTATGTGCCAGTAGTTATTCTACGACAGCGGAACTCATCGGCCATTTAAAATTGTTTCACTTGCTGTCACCAAAAGATGGAGTACAATGCAAGCAAGCTGATTGTAATCAACGGTTTTCGGATTTTCGATCATTTCGTCGGCATTTAGAGAAAACCCACAAGTTCGAAGAAGGTTTACACACAGGAAATTCAATTACCATCGAAATTCCTACGGTCGAGTTGACTCATACAAATAATAATGATGTAAGTTCACAAAATTTAATATGTGTTCCTAATATTTACTTAGATGTAGAGTCAAATGTTGATATGTTAATAAAAAAATCGTTAAAATTATCTCTTCAACTGTACTCCCAAAATTCAATGCCGAGAAAATTGGCAATTACTATTCAAGATATGATTTCCGATCTTCTATCTTTAATATCAGTTCAATTAGATAGCTTAACTAAAGATTGCGAATGGCGAAATAAAATAAATTATATAATAGAATTTTGTAAAGACCCGTTTAAGAATATGGCAACAGAACACTTGTTTTTTAAAACATTAAAAGAATATGATTTGTACGAATTTCCGAAATCTTTTGTCGTAAACAGCTCTGTTTCACAGAAAGTTATAAAAGGAAACCCTACTCTTACCGAAAAAATATCTAATATTTATGTAATGCCATTAGGATTTCAATTTAAGTCAATATTTGAGTTGCCTGGTATCTTGGAGGTGACATTAAAAAACACCGAGAAATATTTAACAGGAAGCGTTCTAGAAAACTTTGCCTCTGGAAAATTATTCAAATCCAAAAAAGAGATGTATCAATCCAAACATATAATACCTTACGTATTGTACTTTGACGACTTTCAAATAAACAATGCATTGGGCAGCCATACTCACTCAATCTGTGCATGTTATTATAATTTTCCAACCATGCTTCAATATTTGTTGTCGAAACTAGATTTTGTGTTTAATGCTGCTTTTATAAGTACTAGAGAATTAAAAAATTATGGCAACGAATTATCCTTCCATCACTTGGTTCAAGAACTCTTAAAATTAGAACAAGGAATTGAAATTAAAGTGCCAAACGGAAATATTAAAATTCATTTTATATTGGGCCTTGTGATTGGAGATAATTTGGGGTTAAACGGTGTTCTCGGTTTTGTACAATCATTTAACTCCAAGCGTTATTGTAGAGTATGTACCCGCATGAAACACGAAATGCAAAGTGATATTTCCGAAGAACTTTTATATTTGAGAAACGAAGAGAACTATAATAAAGATGTATTGGCCAATAATTTTTCTGAAACTGGCATAAAATCTGTTTGTATTTTTAATGAGTTAGAATCGTTTCACGTAACAGATAATTTTTATTTTGATATTATGCATGATATATTCGAAGGCGTAGGCGAATATGATATTTGTCAAATTTTAAATTCTTTAGTTAGTGAAAACGTAATTACTTTAAATGTTTTAAATAACCGGAAAGCTCTTTTCCAATATGGGGATATTGAGATTGGTATCATCACCTTTAACTATCAACAGTTTAAATTCATGTAACCTTAAAATGACGGCACGTGAAACACTTCATTTTATTAATTTTCTCCCTCTGTTAATAGGAGATTTAATACCTCAAAATAATTCTCATTGGAAGTTGCTATTTTAATTAGTTGAAATTATTGATTTAATTTTAAAACCGTCATTTGCGCCTGAAGATTTAGATCAGTTAGAAACCGTGATTAGAAATCATCATATGTTATACAAATCTCTATTCAATTCTACTTTGAAACCAAAATTTCATTTTCTGACGCATTACGTTACTGCTATTAAAAATTGTGGGCCACTTAAACATTTATGGTGCATGCGATTTGAAGCCAAGCACAAAGCAGCAAAAATTTATTTTAACTCGATTACGTCTAGAGTTAATGCTACATATTCGTTATCTATCAAAGCGGGGATACAATTTGCAAAGTTCCTAAAAGATTATGAAGGTGGTTTGAAATCGACATATGAATTTGTTGCAATTGAGAATTTAAATTTGACAAATGAATATTATTATTCAAAATTGCTTGAAAATGAAATTGAAAATTGCACGTTTGTTTCGATTAGTAATACCATAATTTATAAAGGTAATATTTATAAAAGCTCTTATTATTTAACTTCTAAAGTTGGTATGACATTAAAGTTATTCAGAATAATACACTTTATTTGCGAAAATAAATCTATATTTGTTTTATGCAAATTAATTGAAATAAAGCAGTTCGATAAACATTTCCAATCTTATGAAGTAGGTAATAATACAGAGGACTATTTTATAAAACACATAGATTATTTTACAAGTCACCCCCTAAATATATATCAAATTAATAACGGGAAAACTTATTTTAGAAACAAATTTTTATAAAAATTGTAATTAAAATGTAAATTATATAAAAAACAATGTTATTTAGTTTAACATTTAACATATCCTACCTAATCTGTATTAAATATGTTATAATATATATTATATATTCCAAATTGTATTGTTTTATAATATCAAAATTTTAATATAAAATTATAATTATATAAACTTATTGATAATATTTAAGGTTAAAATTATATTTAAAACTTAATTTTACTATAAATTTATGATTAAAGAGTTTCGAAAAATAATAGAATTACAGATCATAAAAATATCTTTAGAATGTAAAATTATTGCTAAGCACATAAAATAAAGTGTAAGCTAACTGTGTAAAAGTGAATAAAAGCTAATTAAAGCCTGTTAAACAATTAAAGTTTCATTTGTTATTTTACTCCACTAGTTATTGAGTTAACGGTAGGTTAACTACAAATTTATTACACCAAGTAATATAGCTTTTCCAGGTTAAATTAAACCTTTTCCAAGTTAACTGCAACTTTTTCCAATCTAAATGAAACTATTTCTATATTGAACGCAACCTTTTCCAATATAAATGAAACTATTTCCAACTTTAACGCAACCTTTTCCATTACAAATTAAACTTTTTCCACATGAAATTAACCTTTTTTAAAATCGCAGTTTTCAATCTGCCGAGACTTGTCGAGTTATTTTACATAATCCGGTTTATATTAAATAATTTTAACAAGCGATTTTAAAAAAGGTTAATTTCATGTGGAAAAAGTTTAATTTCTAATGGAAAAGGTTGCGTTAAATTTGGAAATAGTTTCATTTAGATTGGAAAAGGTTGCGTTCAATATGGAAATAGTTTCATTTAGATTGGAAAAAGTTGCAGTTAACTTGGAAAAGGTTTAATTTAACCTGGAAAAGCTATAGATTAATACAGTTTTACTTATAATCTAACTATATAAATTGTTGAGTTAACAACGGAGCATCGATGAATTTACTATGCAAACTGACAAATTAACCACGTTTCACTTATGGTTTAACTACAAAAATTATTGAGTTAACAACGGATCACATATAAACTTACTATGAAAACTAATAGATCAACAACATTTCACTTATGGTTTAACTACGCAAATCGTTGAGTTAAAAATGGAACGTCGATGAATTAACAATACCAACCAATAGATCAACAACGTTTCACTTATGATTTAACTACGCAAATGGTTGAGTTAAAAATGAAACATTGATGAATCTACAATGCCATCTAATAGATCTACAACCTTTCACTTATGGTTTAACTACGCAAATCGTTGAGTTAAAAATGGAACGCCTATGAATTAACAATACCAACCAATAGATTAACAACGTTTCACTTATGATTTAACAACGTAAATTGTTGAGTTGAAAATGGAGTAACGTTAAATGTACTATGATCAACAACGTTTCACTTATAATTTAACTACACAAACTGCTGAGTTAACAACGGATTCTCTATGAATTTACTATTCCAACTAATAAATTAACAATGTAACACTTATAATTTAACAACATAGCTTGTTGAATTAACTACAACATATTTTACAACGCAGTACTATTTTTAAACATAATTTAATAAGAAACGCTAACAGCGCATTTTCATATTTGAATATTATTAAATTAATATGATTTTCTAATAATTTTACTATTTTTTTTTCTGAGTGTAGATCACCACCACCAATAGCGAACACCTTAGAAAGGGATAACGCAGAATTGCGCAATAAGATTTACGAAATAGAAAAGTTAACGTTAAATCTAAACAAGGAACTCAAAAACTTACAGCGAGAAAACAAGGAGTTAAAAGATGCTCTAAATGCAGTAATGTCTGAGAAAGAAACCACTAAGATAAACAACACCAATGATCATATAGAGGTTATGTATGAAACAGACGAGGAAGAACTCAATAGAGAAACGGGATGGATTCTGAACCGTAACAAAAAAAATAAGAAACGTAAGATGAGTAAATCACCACAGATTTCACCCGATTCGAAACAATCAGTTGAGCAGCTTCCAACCGGAAGTAGGCACGTGCAACAGGAGGATAAAGCTCAGGTTCCGTCGGAACAGAAACGGCCAAGTAATGAACTCCCAACCGGAAGTAAGAATGTACAACTAGAGAAAAAAGTGCCACGGCCGCCTCCAGTAATAATATCTAATTGCAATAATTATCAGAGTATTAGAAACATCATGGACAACAATCATATAACGTTTCAAGCTACAGCGTTAAATAGTGGTGATATCAAAATAAATGTCACAGACGGTGATAGCTATAGAAAGTTAACAGGAGCCCTTAACGAAGGAAAGACAGCGTGGTATTCCTACGAAGATAAGCAGACAAGGCAAACCAAAGTCATTGCTAGGAAGCTACACGCTTCATGCAAACCAGAAGAGATAAAAGAGTATCTCTTGGAGAAAAAATACAAAATTAAAGAAGTTACACAGCTGCTAAAAAGAGGTGACAAAACACCTCTTCCATTATATATGTTGTCTTTTGAAAGAACAGAAGACATTAAAAATATTTATGCAATCAGCGAAATACTCCATATGAAAGTGCAAATAGAAGCAGTTAAAAAATTTAAACTGATCCCCCAGTGCAAAAAGTGCCAAGTCTACGGACACACGCAAAACTTTTGTAATAAGGAGCCCAGATGCGTGAAATGTGTAGGAAAACACCGTACGGCTGAATGTACGAAACCAAAAGACACCCCGCCAAAATGTGTCAACTGTGGAGAGACACACCCAGCCAACTACAGAGGTTGCATTGTTATAAAAGAAACATAAAACAAAGGAAACTTCAATAATTACCAGGCCAGAAATTAACTCAGCCTCAACAAGAATACCTACAAATTTAAGGCCACACCAAACATTAAACCAGCCATCAAGAACTAATCCAAATGTAACATTTGCTGATGTACTATCTACTGGAAGTTCGAGAAGACAACATAGTTCTCTTTTATTTAATGATTCAAATAATAACCAAACTAATAAAATACTACAAGATATTCTTGATAGACTTAGTTCACAAGAAGAAAAGCAAGAAAAAGCCCTTATATCAATCCTACAAAGGCTCACTCTACTCGAAAAACATGGCCATTAATTTAAAAATTCTTGCATGGAACTGCAATGGTATATTGCAACGACAAAATGAAATACAACTATTTCTTGATTTAGAAAAAATAGATATATGTTTATTATCTGAAACACACCTTACTACTCAAAGTCATATAAAAATCCGCGGCTACGAAGTTCACTCAGCAGTTCATCCTAATAATAATGCACGAGGGGGCAGTGCCGTGATTATAAAAAAAGATATTAAATACCATCTGCAACAAAAACTTGAAAGTGATGAAATACAAGCAATTAGCGTTAGCATTAATACCCGCAACCACAAGTTAGGGTATCCGCAATATATTGCCCACCTAGATATAACATCAAAGAGAATGCTTATACTCAGTTCTTCAGGCAGCTCGGTGAAAAATTTGTAGTCGGGGGTGACTTCAACGCTAAACATACTGACTGGGGCTCAAGACTAACCACAACTAAAGGGAAAGAGCTTCATCAAGCAATAATTAAATAAAACTGCAACTGGCATTCTACTGGAAAACCAACTTGCAACACCAGACCTAATTGACTTCTTTATAACAAGAAAAATCCTGGTTGATTATATACAAGTGCAGGAAGGATTGGACTCCACATCTGACCACTCCTGTATTTTAATGATAATAAGTGATACAATAATTACTAATGATAAACAGCCACTGTTAACAAATAAATATACTGATTGGAAAAAGTTCAGGAATGAACTAAACAATAGCATCATTTTAAACACACAACTTTCATCAGAAGAAACATTAGAACAGGAGGTGGAGAAGCTCGTCAAGGACATACAGGTAGCGGCGTGGAAAAGTACTAACACAACAAACAAAAAAATAGCTGGCAAATGCTATCCAATGGAAATTAAATCACTAGTTATAGAGAAGAGAAGTACCCGTAGGGAGTGGCAACGTACACGAGACCCAACCGTCAAAAATAGATTAAATAATTTAACACAACGAATACGTAGAGAAATAAGGGAATTTAAAAATAAATCAATAAATTCATACCTACAATCTCTCACCTATGATAAAGGTAGTGATTATTCATTGTGGAAAGCAACCAAATATTTGAAAAGGCCAGTTATGCATATACCACCAATAAGAACAAATAATGGTCACCTGGCTAAAAGCAAAGAAGAAAAAGCAGAAAAATTCGCGGATCATCTCGAGCGTACCTTTCAGCCAAATTTAACAACACTTAACCAACAGGATATATTGTTCGAAAACCAAACAACTATCCTGAGACAGGAAATTCCATTAAGTAATGCTAAAGAAGTAAAACAAGTAATAAAGAACCATGTAGTACTTAAAAAATCACCAGGATATGACCTGATAACTGGAGAGATTCTCAAACAACTGTGATAATGATACCTAAGCCAGGTAAGCCATCAAGTGAACAGGCAAATATCACTTCTTCCAACTATGTCAAAACTTTTTGAGAGATTGATATTAAAACGAATTAAACCAGAAGTTGTAAAATCAGGAGCTGTTCCGTCCCATCAGTTTGGATTTAGAGAGGAACACTCCACAATCGACCAAGTCCATAGAATAACAGATATAATAGAAAAATCCTTAGAGGAAAAAAAGATTTGTTCAGCCATATTTCTTGACATAGCGCAGGCATTTGACAAAGTCTGGCTAGATGGTTTAATATTTAAATTGGAGAAAACTCTGCCATTTGAGTATTGCGAACTGCTAAAGTCAAACCTGAAAAGGAGATATTTTAGAGTTAAACAGGAAGGAGTTTACTCCAGTATTAAAGAAGCTAAAGCAGGAGTCCCGCAGGGGAGTGTCTTAGGGCCTTTCGTTTTCGTACTGTTTACTAGCGACATACCGCAGACGAGCAATACAACTATCGCCACGTTTGCCGATGACACTGCAATTCTAGCTGTTGGTGACACAATCGGTGAAGCCACATTCAAACTACAAAAAGCCGTAAATAATATACAAGACTGGCTAGCTAAGTGGAGAATTAAAGTGAATGAATCGAAGTCTACTCACATTAACTTCACTAATAGATCAATAGAACCACTACCTGTGACTCTCAATAATATCTCTGTACCACATGCCAATCAAGCAAAATACCTTGGTATGAACCTTGATGCAAAGTTAAAGTGGAAAATACACGTGAAAAAGAAAGCAGAAGAGCTTCAGTTAAAATATAGAAAAATGTACTGGTTAATTGGAAGAAACTCTCAGTTATCCATTCATAATAAACTTATGCTTTATAAACAAGTACTCAAGCCGGTCTGGACATATGGTATTCAACTATGGGGATGCACCAATATCAGCAATCAACAGATAGTTCAACGATTTCAAAATAAAGTCCTCAGAGGAATTGTAAATGCCCCTTGGTACACTCGTAATAGTGAACTTCATAGAGATCTCGGAATAGACACAGTCGCAAGTGAAATAAAGAAATGTGCTCAAAAACACCAGGAGAGGCTCCATCATCACCCTAACATCGAAGCTGCAAGACTACTTCATCAAGAGGGTATAATAAGAAGACTCAAAAGACTAAAACCTTTTGAGTTACTTGAATAGTCCGCACAATGCAACATCAACCAAAACAACACTTTATGTGAAGAACACATATGAGTGCTTTATTATTATATTGTCAGAGTCAAACGCTGTTAGTCAAAAATGACTAGTTACTCTGTAAAAAAATTTTATTGTTATCATAAATAAAATTATTAAAAAAAAAAAAAAAAAAAAAAAAAAAGTTTTTTATTTCTCTACAATTCTGTGTATAGATTTTATGAATTTATTCATCAATCGACCCAAAAATTTACATTCTTGTTATGAACCGTACATAAATATTATGTAGTTTGTGTATCAATTATCGTTCCTACATATTATGAATTATTTTCAGTATATTTATGAAAATAATCATCATATTTGTGAATTATTCATAATTGCTGAGTATTCCATTCTTCCTATGCACGAATAATTTCGTAAATACAAATAATGAATTTCTAGACTTATATGTATAAATTTATTCGTTAATGTGATTTAACATTTCATTGGTATTATGAAAAATTTCATGGTATCTTTAATTTCTTACGTTAATAACAAGAAATTGTTCATCCAAAAATGCTTTTAACTGCTTTAAAATAATAACATTTTTCGTATCTTATATGAATTAATTCATAAATACTACAACGTAAGTAGTTAAGATTAAAATAAAAAAAAATTGTGTGATTCACTATATTAACGTATGGTTTTCTTACTATTAATGAAGGGTCGTATCGGCTCAGTTTTAACTAATTATTCTTACTATTAATGCAGTTTTTGTCTACATTGATGTAGGATTTTTTTCAGTGTGGAGTACTCGAAAGCAAACGAAATTTCCGATTAGCCAAAACTTATGGTAAATTTGGAGAAGATCCAGTTCAAAACGATGTTCGAAATTAGAATTAAAACAGCTTTCAATTTCAATTTTTCTTTTATTCTCTTTTTTTATTATAAAAAAACATAAAAAAATTCTTTTGAATTTTTCAAAATAAAATTTCTATAACATACATATTTTTCCATTTTTTCTTCATCTAATTATTTACTAATTCATCATCATAATTATAATAATAATCAAGTTTTAAATAAATAATAATAAATAATAAAAAAAATTATAAACGACATTCACTCAATATAATTAATATAATAATTATTCAGCAATTAAACATACGTACACAAATTAAACTCAACATCAAGTTGTTCACATATACTCGATAAAACAGTCATAAAATTTCTAATCAATTAATATGAATTAAAAATTATAAAAATAAAAAAAAAAAAAAAAAATTAAGTCGTTATCGTCGTGTAATTATTGTTGTGTAAAGAAGACTTCTTAATTTTCTTTTTTTATCACTCTCAGCAATTTCCCATTTTTCATTTGTAATTATAATCCAGTAGATCGTGTTTTATTTTATCGATTTTAATTAAATAAATTAAAAAAATAATAAATTAAATTAAACCCCCCATTATAATATTACTCCTAAATACATATTATAATCAAAACAGTTTTTTAATTAGCCAGACAAATTAATTTGGTAGTTTTTGTTGTTGAAAAAGTTTTAGATTTGTTTTGAAAATAATATTACTAATGTGTTTAATAAATAATTTAATTAGTGTTAGTTAGTATTTATTAAACCTCGTTACATTCGAGATAAATTTGTCGGCAATCGACTCCTGTTGAGCGACCTTTACGTCCAGCCTCATAGAAACTTTCAAATGCACCGCCAACGGTACGTTCTAAGAAGAAACTTGTCGCATATCTAAAAAAAAAAAAATTTAAATTAGTTACCCATTTTACTCGCGCCCTTAAAAAAACACTTACGTTCCCAGTTGACAGAAGATGCTTGATCCACCAATATCTTTAGTACATTCAGAATTAGCTTCGCACAAATATTTTTGCATACACTTGTCATCTGTGTTACGATATGTTCGGACATATGATTTAACCATTGAAATACCAGCGACAGCCGCATCACTCACTGAATCTTTTTTGCCAACTGATCGTGCGGTTAGGGAACGATGTGAGAATGATGTTTTCAAAGCATCCAATAGATTGATCACAATGCTGATGAACTGTAAAATGTTGAAAAAAAAAAAAAAAAAAAAAAAAAAAAATTTAGTGAAATTTTGCCAACATATGTCCGCGCGCGCGCGAAGCTTAATTGAACATGAAAGCAATTAAAAACTATAAAACAAAAAACAAAAAAATTACATGCTGTGCAATAATTGAATATATGTATATAAAAAAAAAATGATTAGCAAAAAAAAAGTATAGAAAGTAAATCTCAATTGTAAGAAGAATGTGTTCATTAGCCATAAACACTTCGTGCAAATCCCAAAAATACATACAACAAAAACGTTTTTATTTACACTAAATAACAATAAAGTCTATACATAGTCTTAAACTACGCACTTACCTCGCCAGCTTGTTTTGCCATTGTATTTACTTGTTCTGGATCCCGTGTGCCAAGTACACCTGATAGGACGGCGGCTAGGATACCCTATAGCAAGCAAGAAACCAAGATATCCAATAGAACCCAAGTATTTTAATAAATGTTTTGTGTCAAAGTTTTTTTTATTTTTGTTTTAATTTTTAATTTGTTGGATTTACTCAATAATAATTTACATTGTAAGTTGTCTGTGTGATTCTATTGTGTTTAACTGATATAAGGAGAAATAAAAAATGGATCAAACCAAATCAAGTAACAATAATGTGTCAGAGAAATAGTTGTCAAATTTATATGACGAGATGATTTGTAGCGGGTGACTACCCTAGGTAGCCCCAGTGAAATGTAAAGGCGTTTCTTTATGTAGTCGTATAAAACTGTACCAGTCTACTGATAAACCTTTCAGTGAAAATTAATTAAAAAAATATTTAAATTTAAAAGCATTTAATTTAGAAAAGCGCTTCTTACTTAAATATTAAAATAGTTTTAAATAATAAAAATAAAAACTAAATTAAAAACTAAATAAAAAAAAAAAAAAAATTTGTACAATTATATACTTTCATTGAATGTATGTGTTTGTGTGTGTATGTATCGTTTCAAACTAATTATTTATATTTATATATGTATTTGTATTAATAAGATTAATTTTCCACCATAATAAACTACAAAAAAAATTGTTGTGAATTAAATTCTAAATATTTTTTGTGTGGATTTCCAATTTAATCTAATTTTTGAACTTTTCTTTTTTTTTTTTGTTTTTTAACTAATATTTGTGATTTTGAGACTAAAATCTAATTTTTATTATTTAATTAGGTGTATTATTTACCTGCATTGGTGAATTTCCATTGTCAACTTTGTCAATGCCATCATTATTTGCACCACCTCCGAGTAATGTTGTGAAGATTCTTAATCCTATAGATTTAACATTTTTTATTTGTTGTTGTTGTTTTATAGTATGATTATGATTTACTTACCAATTGAGATAATATTAGCCCATGGTGATGTTTGATAACCACCTGCATCAGCATCAAGGGCATCAGATTTATTTGGACCAGCAATAGCACCGCCGCCGGGATTGAAAAACATTTGTAATAAACTGCTGGCAATCGTTTGGAATGAACTATTTTGTCCGGCCATAAGTGTACCCAACATATTCGACCATGAAAAACCATTATTATCTTGAATTTGATTTGTTTGTAAATCATCATCGATATCATCTAATGCAACTTTTTTTATATTATTTGGCTTTTCAGCAAATTTACGGTTATCCTCTTGTAATGCATTCTGTTGTTCCGCATTTAATGGGACATAATTTGGTTGAGGATAACTTGCTTGTTGTTGCGTTGCAATTTGTTGTTGTTGTTGATATTTGACGGCATTTGGATAGGCGACTGTTGTTAGGATTAAACTGCTTAAGACGAGCGTCAATAATGACCATCCGGTTGCTTTTGATTGATACATTTTCTAAAATTAAAAATAAAACACAATTTTATTAATGTTAACGATCTTCACTCGACACCAAGTGTTAACAGAATATGTAAATTTTTTTTTTGTTATTTTGACTCATTCTTGAAAATAATTGCGCTAAACAATGGAAACGATTTTCTTTTCTGTTATACATCAAAATGAATACCTAACGCAGTGCTTGAGTGATTAAGAAGATGAGTTTAATAATTACAAAATGTTTAAAGTATGTATTGTTGTTGTTTCAGGTGACGATTTTAGTGTATTGAATGAACACGGAAAGTGGAAGGTTTTTTGTTGAAAAACGGCAATACTGAAAGTGAAATATTTATAATTTCTTATATTCCGTTTAATTTAACGTTACTTTCAATCCAATATTTGTATTATTATTTCGAAAAAACCTAAACTATTTGAAAATTCTTGAGTAACAGTGAAATTGTAGGTGTAACTAAAAGAAACACTTAAATAACAAACCAATTACTTAAATTGTTACAGACGATAATTTAATCGTTGTTTGTTTTATGCTTTTCAAAACTTGAAACCACACAGAGCTCTAACATATTTAATTATCATAAAAACTCTATAGGCTGATAAAATACGTCACAAAAATATAGATTTTGATTAAATATCGCGAGTAATTCAAATTTTAATAGATTTGACAACAACAAATTTTCATTGAGTTTTTTGACAACAACAACTCAATAAAAGAAATGCTTGAATATAAATTAGATTGCTACTGACGGCAATTTAATCGATGTTTGTTTTAGGCTTGTTAAAACTTGAAAGCATTTAAAGTTCTAACCCATTTAATTATCATAAACACTCTTTAGGCTGATGAAATATTTCACAAAAATAGAGGTTATGTATGATTGAAGCTCGGTGAAGTAATTCAACAACCCTAAACAATTTTACAGCAAGCATAATATTCTTCTCATACCTCGAATAATCTCAAAAAATGAAAAATCTTTTAAAAGCACGGCTCAACGCCACTCAATAAGACTGAACAATTTTAGCAATCAGCATTTCCTCGAAAAAAGAAGATTTATTGTAGTAACTTTGTGAGAAACGAAATAAAATCAAATGCCAGGCAAATTATTAAATTTCGAATAAGCTCAAAAATGTTGGGAACTCTTGAAAATAATCGCGATGCCATACAGCAGCTTTTTATTTTGTGCCAAGCCCATCAATGCGGAGCAAAATTCAACGACATACATACAATACGGCAATACAGAATCTTGGAACTTCGAATGTCATGGGCAATATTAGGTGAGGTTTTAGTTCTACATCTAATGAAATACATGCCAATACAAATTCTATGTTTTGGGTCATATCACCGTACCCTATATGTTAGCACACGAACTTCACTACTTTTCCACACAGTGTAAATATAACAGTGTAATCAACAAAACAAAAATAAAATAAAATATATTATTGACACTCTACAATTTTCACTCTCTTCGAATTGAATCCAATTATTATAAAATTGCCTAAATACACGGTGGTGAAGAATGGGTCTAGATTTGTTGAGATTATTCGACTAAATTAAGAAGCATTGAGTTAGGTGAGACTTGAGGGCGCTCCATGAACTATTTGAATAGAAAAAAATAGGTTCGCTGCCCTTTAGAAAATCGAAAAGGTACAACGTGAATCAAAACTATGATAATGCATCGCAGGGTGATGAAGGAAATACGAAAAATGAATGAGGCATTCGTAATGCGATCGACACACGAGTTACACGACAAAAAACAGTCTCGCGAAATTTAATCTAAATTAATTTATTTTTTTAAATTTATATTTTTATTTTATGTGGCAAACGTGTGATTGAATAATTTGCCTAGTTTGTGAAAAAATAAATATTGAATAAAATACAATTTGTTAAAATAAGTAAATACTTAATTTTTTATGGGAGTTGTTTTCTACAAAAAATAAACGAGTCCCATAAAGTGGTGACAACCCGACATTAAAAGAACACGTTGTAAAAAGTGAAAAGTTTTTTTTTTATATAACAACGATATCGTAAAAGAAGCAAACGTGAATTAATATTGCAATTTGCAATTACACATATAAAAAAAAGTTTATTTTCGATACGTATAAAAAACGAAGAACGAAAGCGTTCGGACAATCGAGTGACATCCTCAAACGTAGCTCGCGTCGCCGTAAGAGTTCCACCGTTCTGGAAAGCGAATCCGCCTCTCTGGTTTTGTCAATTGGAAGCCCAATTAGAAACAAATGACATTACAACCGACGAAACAAAATTCAACACAATAGTGGCCGCGATAGAGAGTAATATTCTCTCCCTAGTAGACGATGTTGTAATGAACCCCCCGAAGACAGGAAAATACGATACGTTAAAAAAGCGAGTGAAGGAGTATTTTACGGAATCGGAAGAAAGCAGATTAAAGAAATTATTGCACGACAAATATTTGGGAGACCAACGGCCATCACATTTTTTAAAAGACATGCGGCAGCTAGCAGGATCAAAAATCGGTGTAGTGGATTGCTTAAGTCACTGTGGATTCAACGATTACCTACGCAAGTGCAAGCCATCTTATCAATTAGCGACGACGACTTAGACAAGCTCGCTACGATGGCCGATCGCATCATGGAGGTAACAAAGGCGTCGGAGGTGAATATGTGTGAGAAATCACAGCAACCCGAAAATAATTCCAATGATAATAACGTAGCATCGTTGAGGGCACAAATCGAAGCACTGACGAAAAAAGTGGATGAAATGGGACGAAGCCGTTCCCGAACGCGAGGTAGATCACAAAACGGAAATAATCTCGTTCAAACTCTCGCAAGCGTATACCGAGTACAAAAATTGCTGGTATCATTATAGGTTTGGGGATAAGGCTACTAAATGCCGTCCGCCGTGTGAATTCTCAAGCAACGAAAAGAGAATTCAGTAAATTGTCGCCTTATTATATTCGATAATACAGCAAATTGTCAGTTTTTGATCGATACGGGAGCTGACGTTTGCGTAGATCTGTATGCAGCTAATCAAACAAAGATTAACGTTTTCGGGAACAGGACAGTTACGGTTGATTTGGGGTTGCGGTTAAATTTTACCTGGACATTTATCGTGGCCGACATCGGTAGAGCGATAATAGGAGTCGAATTTTTAAGCCACTTCGGATTACTCGTAGATCTAAAACGAAAGAAGCTGATTGACAGTATGACCAGCGTTAGTTCAATTGGTAGAGTTTCGAAAGACCAAACATCTGGTGTAACTACAGTGCGAACGATTGATTCTCCATACTTCGGGTTGCTGTCGGAATATAAGGATCTAACTTGTTCAAAGATGGGCGTGAGTCCGATTAAACACAATGTAACTCATGTGATCGAAGCGAAATATGCGCCAGTATATTCAAAGTATAGTCTGTTAACACCGGAAAAATACACTATCGCAAAACGTGAGTTCTACAATATGATGAAGTTGGGAATATGTAGGCCATCAAAAAGCCCATGGGCCAGCCCTTTGCACCTAGTGGAGAAAGAAAATGGTGAGTGAAAATGGCGGACCGATATCCAATACCGCACATCCAGGATTTGGCACACGAATTACATGGCAAGCACATATTTTCAACAATCGATTTGGTAAAGGCTTACCACCAAATACCAGTTGAACTATTGAACATAGAGAAAATGACGATAATAACACCATTCGGTTTATTCGAGTTTCCGACGATGACCTTTGGGTTAAGAAACGCGGCCCAAACCTTTCAAAGGTTCACCCACGATGTGTTGAGAGTGTTCGACTTCGTTTTCTCGTACCTGGATGACGTGCTAGTTTACTCCGTTAATGAGGAACATCATATGGATCACCTGCGCCGAGTGTTCGATCGATTTAGGGAACACGGCATTGTAGTCAACATGACAAAATCTGTTTTCGGTAGAAAAACGGTAAAGTTTTTGGGTCATATGATATCCGAAAATGGTACGACACCCCTACCGGAAAAAGTTGCCGTCCATTGCCGAATATAAAGAACCAATAGACGTTAAATGGTTGCGACGATTTTTAGCAATTTTTATCATCGATTTTTGAAGGATGCAGCAAAAACACAGTTGCCATTGCTAGAGTATATGAAAGGTAATAAGAAGAACGACAAAACGAAAGTCTGCGAACGCAGCAATGTTAGCACATCCATCATCAACAGAACCATTATCGTTAATGGTCGCCGCTTCCGACTATGTTATGGGAGCGGTGGTGCAGCAAAGGTCAGGCACTAATTGGGTACCACTCAGTTTTTTTTCAAGGAAACTAACAGCGACACAGCAAAAATATAGCGCAGTAAATTATTTCAAATTTTTGCTCGAAGGACGGAATTTCGTAATTTACACGGACCACAAACCGTTAACGTTCGCTTTTCAACAGAAACCGGAAAAAGCGTCACTTCGTCAACTCCGCTAATTAGACTACCTCGGACAATTTTCAACCGATATTCGACATGTAGCGGGTAAAGATATTGTGGTGGCAGATGCTTTATCACGGGTGGAAACAATTTCGATCCCAAAACTGGTGGATCTCGACGAATTAGCTGATTTACAAACGAGAGATGAAGAGCTAAACATGTTATTGGAATCAAAAAGCCAGATGAGTTTGAAGCTAACACTAATGATACTACCCGGCAGTGACAAAAACATATTTTGCGAAGTAAAGGAGAATAAAATAAGACCGTTTCTACCAAAGTGCCTATGACAGGAGACGTTCCAGCATTTCCACAGTATAGCACATCCAGGCGTTAAGACGTCCATAGCATTAATAAAAACAAAATATGTATGACCTTCCATGAATAAGGATTGTGCGAACTGGACACGAGGCAAACATTTCGAAACACAATAGAAATCCGTTAGGAAGATATGTACTTCCAGAGAGCCGCTTTCAACACATAAACATAGATTTGGTAGGGCCGCTACCGATGTCACAAACATATAGTTACTTGTTAACATGTATTGATCGGTTCTCACGATGGACGGAAGCAATACCATTAATGGATATAACAGCAGAAAGTGTAGCACGGGTCGTGTACGAAAATTGGATCTGCCGGTTTGGCGTTCCACAAACAATTACCACGAACCAAGGCAGACAGTTCGAGTCCTCACTGTTTAGGGAACTAGGAAAACTGTTTGGGTTCAAACGAATAAGGACGACGGATTACCATCCAGCAGCATATGGATTAATAGAAAGATGGCACCGTGATTTAAAGTTAGCGTTAAAATGTTTTCCGGCGAACAAACGGGTGGAAGTTCTACCTACTATTCTCATGGGCATGAGGGCCACTTTTAAGCCCGACTTAGGTGGAACGGGGGGGGGGGGAGTAATGTGGACGATCCGTGAACTATTTGAATAGAAAAAAATAAGTTCGCTGCCCTTTAGAAAATCGAAGGTACAACGTGAATCAAAACTATGATAATGCATCGCAGGGTGATGAAGGAAATACGAAAAATGAATGAGGCATTCGTAATGCGATCGACACACGAGTTACACGACAAAAAACAGTCTCGCGAAATTTAATCTAAATTAATCTATTTTTTCAAATTGATATTTTTATTTTAAGTGGCAAACGAGTGATTGAATAATTTGCCAAGTTTGTGTAAAAATAAATATTGAATAAAATACAATTTGTTAAACAAAGTAAATACTTAATTTTTTATGGGAGTTGTTTTCTACAAAAACTACACGAGTCCCATAGACTCTTGAAATCCGAGATTTTGAGATCTTTTGATTAGTGTTGATTTCCATCTAGTTTGCTTGGTATATCGAGATTATTCGATATTTTCGTTGAATATAATTCAGAATTTTTGAGATTTTCGAAATTATCTGCTGATTAAAGTTACTCGCATCATGTTAAAGTTAAATTAAAACAACATAAGGTTCGACAAATCTTCAAGATTTTTTGTAATTTTACAGATTCGAGGAGATATTTTAATTGTTGAAAATTGTTTGAAATTATTTGATAATTTACTACGATTCAGTATAGTTGCTTAAGGTTGTCTTGTATTAGGATCTGTAATATGATCATCTTACAGTGTTCTTGTTTTTTTCCAGCCAATGTTTAAATATTATGAACACAAACAGATAGTTAACAGTAATATGTTATGGCCCCTTGCCTAGGGATCTTCAAAACATTTAGCTAATGTCGCATTTATGCAACTTGCTCAAGAAGTTGTATGTGAATTTCTTAACGCATACAATTCATGCATTCATTACATTCATATACCAATCGCCTCTGGTAATAATTCTAAGTACTAACGAAATCTTTATTTGACCTTAATAAATCGCATTTTCTTCGATACATTAAAAATGATGATTTAACTGATTTTTATTGAAAACCGGTCACTTGTTTTGCTGGTCAGCTGTCCGACGGGTGACCGGCTTATTGCTGTGAAAACCAGCCAGTTGGCAATAATACCGTCAATTTCTTCTGTTGCAAAATTACCAAAAAGGTTGTGGACAAATGAATATATAGTATTTAAGTTTCCGATGCTGCCAACTTTTTATATAATAAGCTCGATTTACCGCATGGAAGCGAAGTTCAATGCAACAGTCTTTAATTTCCAAAAACAGTAATGGAAAACCCATTGCTGCAAGTTTTTTCGTGCCACAGAAATAATTCCTCTGTATTAAACGGGTCCATTGATGAGGTTAAAGTACCGGATAGACACTTGAAAAGGAATTAATTTCTTGAAAGGTTTGGGTTATACGGATTGTATCTGTCCCGGAGTAACCTTGCCAGACCTGTTGCCCCTTATTGTTCTGCAATATTGCGAATTTCACCAAATTTAAATATTTTGATTATTACTAAATCATAAAATTCCGTGAACCGTAAATTTTAATTTACAATTTTTGAGTTTCATAGGTTTTAAAAAGTATGTCAGCTTAATTGATTTAGGTACCTAAACCGTACGTCACAGGTGATGGTTAAAAGTCGATTGAAATGTAATGGCGGCTACTGCATATTTCTTTCTTTGGCCATACATGATTTGGAGTACTCGCCAATTTCGATACAAAGTTATCAACGTAAGTAAAATACAGAATTTTATAGATGTTTGACGTAATCAGACATTTAGATCAGTTTGGAAAAAATCCAAGTTCAACAGTCCTGAATTTAAAAAGAAAGCCAGTTTTAAGCGACTAGCTTTGATTATAGCTACTTTAGTGATAAAGAAATTTCTAAAAATAAATCTTGGTGGATAAATTCTTCAAGTACTAAACCTAACACTTTTGCCACAAGGCAAATTTTTATTCTATAACACCATTGAACTAATCAGAGCCAAGGATAATACAAATTACAAATTTAAACAAAGTTTTCTTTGGAAAGTACCCCAGTGCTTGTGACAATTTTCCTGAAATAATATCTGCAGTAGTTAATAGCACTAACAAATTAATTAGGGCCAAATTTAATTAAGCTCTATTGAATCTCTTTCGAGATAATAACAAAAACATGAAATTTTAACGATCATTTGTTCAGGAGGTATTCGCAGAATTATGTCGATTTTGTCAATTATTATACGCGCAAATTTTGCTAATACTACTATTAAGCTGATTAGGATCAAAAATAATAAAAACCGTGCTAAATTTGGTCGAGTTATTACAAAAAAAACCAAAGTTTTCTTGAATTCTTATGTCGGGTCAGTTGACTATGCAAAATTGGTCCATATCGGTTAAGCGATGTGGATTTGACCAAACAAACAAACTGACTTTCTGCCTTATGTATATGCAGATAGATTACAGATCCAGGTTTTAAACTTCAAATTAAACATTTTACAATTCAAATTCAACAGTTAATCCATTTAATCACAGAACTAAAATTAAGGAAATTGTAGTTCCAAAAAATGTCAGTTGGGAGTTATAACGTTCAAAAAATTTGTTTAACCCAATCGTTTCAGCTGATCGTCGATTGTTGTTTTATTCACGTCTTTAAAGAAATGGGATTCTAAAATGATTTTTAGAAACATTTCTGGAATGCAGATCAGGATGCTACTTGGCCGTTTCTGAACCAATTTAAGGAAATGGAATTCTATTCAATTAATTTCACCATAATCGGTTAAGAAGTGGCCAAATTCCATCCTGATTGGCCATATTCTATAATTTAAAAAAAAAAAAATCTTTTTAGAATCCTATTTCCATCGCACAAGCATATGTCGAATTTTTTCTTGGACCATCTAGATAAAAACATCTACGTTCAATATTTTCATTTTATGCTATACAATAATCAATTTTTCGTAGGCTGCCTACAAAGTCAAGCATACTGCCTTATAAAGTCTTCACAAAGATTTTTTGTGTACTTTATAAAAAGTTCGACTATATTTGAAGGTACTGCAGAAACACAAAGATAAGCAAAAAGCTCTCACAACTGTCTTGATATTTGTTTAATTACTGCCTCAGATAAGGTTTCACCCCAAATAGCCCACGCTTTTGGGGTGCTTCTTTGAAGGTTGAATGTAATTTATCATTAAGAGTTTTATAGGCATCAAAACAGACAATCCTTTCAATATCTGAATTTAAAATACTGCATATATTCGACCAATGGCTGAATATGGAACAATCCAGTATTTGTTGATATTGATACCATTAATAATAATTTATGTGCCATTATTTGGTCTGTAGTATTAGGACAACTATCTACGTTGTCTAATGTTTCTTCTTGAAAATCTTTTGTAAATTTTTTATTACATTTTCCGTCAGTCACACATAGAGAATTCAAAGATATATCCTCCGCACGGTCCATGTATAATTTGTTTTGCTATAAGATTTCATATAATCTTGGGCAAATTTCCATATTTTGAATTTGAGGCCATGTTTTTGAAATTCAATTACGTGTACCATTGTAGGTATCAGCCAAAAGCTTATCTAGTTTTAATTTAAATACTCGTCAGACTATTTTTTTCTAAATCAGGTCAAAAATCTCCTTATTCTAAATAATTTGATAATTCAGGCCATTTCGGAGTACATGTCATTGTAATAAAATGAGCTGGTTATCCGTACTTGCGAACAATGGCCATTGCATCTTAAAAATTTTGTGCCATATTTCCTGGGATTCCTTGGGAATGAAGAAGAAAGAATGATGAATGTACCTGGAAGCACATATCTTGTAGCAGCTTTACTAGGCAAGCAATCCATAAGGCCGATATATTTTTCCGTTCTCAATTGTGTTTGATTTTGTGATATATGCATTAACAATAAATTGTTGAGTCAGTTTACCCGCAGAAATAAACGAAACCATTGAGGGTATACAAATGGTTCTAAGTTTGTATCTAAAACGTTCATTTTCTGATTTGGACGACAACGAATCAGCAAACCTCTTTCAAGAAGTATCTCATTGCAGGTTTCAATATTATAACGATCATATCTGATTTACGGTCTTGTACAATTGCCATATAAACTTTTGCTAGTAGCCGTGCTTTGGGCACCGCATCAGTAATACATTCCTGTTCCACTTCATAAATCATTTTGCATGACTCAGCAAATGGGTTAAAATCAGACATAAAAACACTTAATTCATGCATTAAATCAGGATTAAATTTTGCATTTGATGTAATTTTCAATCTTTGATTTGCAGCTACTCTTGGATCTAATATATAAAATTGCGCAAATTTTCGCTGGCACAGACCTTTGATTATACAAATTGTTTGTTTAGCCGCAAAATGTTTGTCGTGGCAAAATACACAAATAAAATTCAAAGTCTACATGATTCTCTCTATTACTTTTACGTTTGTATACCCTTTGGACACTAGTATTTCTTCTCGAGAAATTTAACAAAAATCTAATCTCGACTTCTCGAAATAAATTTTATTTTTCTCGAGAAAAATATTTTTCCTGCATTTAAAAAATAAGCGGTCAAATATACTAAAAACAATCTTTTGCGCTTCTCGGAACAAAAGAGAACTAAAATGATAGTAAGGCAGATTTATGTACCACTGCACTCTAAATAGTTTGACATTTTGTGTGAAATGCAAAACAATCATAAACAAAAAATTTTCAGAAAACAATAGTTATTAAGGTAAGTAAAATATTTTATGTAAATACCTGCTTTTTAAAATTGTTTTTAAAAATTTGACCTTTCATGAACAACTAAAATCAATACGATGATGTTTGGAAACATTTTACCAAAAACAATAAAGATGCATCAAACTGGAATATTTATGATAAAACCATATTATGTAAAGGATCTGCAACCACTGGTCTTCATAGACATTTGAATGCCATATACGAGTATTCTTTGAAAAGAAAAGGGTCAGAGCTGAGCGCCAGTGGAAGAAGTAGTCCCGCGCATAAGAGATGTGTTCAAATCAACAGTGATATTGAAATAATCGATAAATTCATGTTAAGGCAGTGTCCGTTGATGAGTGAAGTAATTGCTCAATTAGTTGCTGTTGATGGGTTTTCTTTCCACAGAATTACAAAAAGTAGCTTTATTCGACAAAGTATGATCGCTAAGGGATTTAACAATTTTCCGAAAAAACCTTCAGATATAATGGAAATAGTCATTAAATTTTTTGAAACTAAAAAACTTGAGTAACTAAATAAAATTCATTTTCTAAAAAATAGTAACAAAAAGTTTAGCATATCCCTGGACGAATGGACGAGCGTCATCAACAAAAGATTTATGGATGTTTACATATATTAAAATATCACTGAATCGGATAATTTGGGCCTAATCCCTGTAAATGGAAGTTGTTCGGCGGAAATAATTTTAAATTTAGTCAACGAGAAACTAAAATCACTTGGAATTGAAATGAAAAATGATATTATTAGCGTTATGTCGAAAGGTTGTCTCCTCCCCACCAACAACTGTGTTACAATCATGGAAACAAACAAAACCGAATATGTCATTAACACACCACCACAATCAGCCTCACAGTCTGAAAATAGTAACGATCAGAATAGTTCAAACTCAGAACTAGAAACCGTCGAAATTTCAAATAATTTATTACGACCAACAATGGCAGCTACCATCACTCAAATTATTAAAGTTGTAAACATTTTTCGAAACTCTCCCGTACGAAACAACATTCTTCAAACATACGTCGCCGAAGTCGAAAAAAAAAACAATTATTGCGGACTGTAAAACCATGTGGAGCTCATTAGAATCCATGGTTGAACGATTTGTACGACTCAAGGAACCAATCAAGAAGGCATTGAGTGATTTAAAGTTGGAGAAAATGATAAGTGAAGAACACATCAAAACCGTAAATACATTACTAGGCATCCTCCAACCTCTCTCTATTACTGTAAAAAGACTCAGTAGGGAAGATGCCACTTTGTTAACGGCGGAAGGAGCTCTTACATTTTTATTTAATAGTTTTGAAAAACAAAATACTGAGTTGAGTAAAGAAATGATCCTGTCATTAAAAACTGAACTTTCAAAACGGCGAAATGAAGTATTTGTATTTCTAATGAAATATCTGAATAATTCACAATCATTTTCAATTCGAGAACAGGATGTTTATTTCAGTAAATCTTCTAAATCTGAAATTTTAAAATTAGCAAGGAATTTGTTAACTCAATTGAACATAGAATGAGGAAGAATTGAAAGCATGTTTAACTAAATTTGTCATGGCTTATTGACAAAATTATTCTCATTATTCCAATTTTATCATAACGTCGTCGGCTGCTTCGACGTCTTTTGAATGAAACCCTATTTTCTAGAGTGAACGCTATTTAGAAGTGTTTTTAGGCTTAGACTTTTTTAGAGTCGTTTAAATTATTTACAAACTTTTTTCGATCAAAAAAAAATAAAACAAAAAAAGGTAAATGGACGCGATGATTTTTTATGTATGTACCTCTTTCCACAGAATGTACGAATTTAATTTTCTCTGGAATCAGCGGTAGGGCCACCGCGATAGTAAATACGTTTTTTGCTTAACGATTTTGCGTTGGTTTTTGCAAGAGGTTTCTCATTTACCCATGTTGCAATTATTTCATTGAGAGCAGTAATTTAAATTAATCGATTGTCTAATGGGAATTAGAGATTGAAAATTCCAATTGTCGATGGCCTTACCGTGGAAATATCGGTAAAATAAATTAAAATCTTTTTTTCCAGACAACTCAACTACTCTAAATGCAAAAATAATTGTAACACCACTAGATTATACTTCGTGTTCCATTTACATGTTCAGTTGGCAAACATATCTATGTGAAAAAAACACCAATCACTATTTTAACTAGAAAAGTGGCTGCAACGTCTTAGTCGTTGAAAAGCTGTAGTATGCTGAAATTTCGTTGACAACATGAGACCAAAGAGCACCAGATAGTCGACGAGCTATTAGCTCGAGCAATTTTCGTTTCTAGTTTCCCACTAGGCTTAATCACAAATTCGGCTTGTATTCGGCACATCTACACTGACGTTGCAGACCGATGCGTGGTTGAACATACGCAGGAACTATATAATAAATTATGTCATCAATACGCCCAAAGCCGTTTTCTATAAATATACTTACTAAGGAAAATCATCATTTGGCTTTGTAAGTTTCTTTTCTAGGCAGTTGAAGCGGTGTTGTAAGCCGTCGGACAAATTTATTGGACTTATTACTGACCTCCTTAGGAAACAAAAGCGGTCCGAAAAGTGGTTAACAATAGCTATCCCTACATTACCGAGTACGGGTGCTTCTTCAAGATTCAGCCTATCAACAGTTTGAAATCTTTAGTCAGTCATATGGATGGTTTCAAAAATGAAAAAAACTCGCATATTTTTCATCACGATGGACCTCTTCGATAATTTCCTTTCAAGTTCTCCTTTCTTGTTTCAGATATCCCCTGAAGGGACTTATGAAGGCATCTACGATCTCCTAAGCGAATCATTTTGAATAAAAGTTGAAACTGTTCACTGTGTACTTCACTACGATTGCTAAATGGCTATCTTTTTTTTTTTTGAGAGTTTACAGTTCTGACTAAAGTGGTGGACTATTTTGTTTATATAAAATAAACTTTTGCATAAAATAAATGTGCCAATTACGAATAACTTATAAGTATTCTTAAATTACGGGGCCGAAAAATGCTTAAACCAGCTATTCGAGTTTATTTTAAATATCGCGGAACTTCACCCAAAATATAAGGACGGCAACAAAATAATTGAGTCTTTAGCTCATTACAATGCTCGAAGTGAACTTTTTTCATGACCACTTGTTGTTGCAAGTGAGCAGCTCTCTGGTGAGATTTGGCGAGAGGGAGTGTGTTCTACTTCATCTTTAAGGTTGTTTGAGGTTAATATTTTTCACATGCCTGCATTGAGAGCTGCAACGGAAAGCACGTTCTGTACTGGACTGTTGACGGTACAGAACTACTAACTTACATTTTGCATAACTTTAACCTGCCCTGATCGAATGTAAGAAGTATGCATAACGAAGATGAAGTTAATCGAATCATATACTAATTATTATTATTGAATGAAGCTGCACATTATTATTCGCTCGAAGAAGAGGATGACTTGGAAAAATGATAAATGCGTCGGCGGGGGTGACCCATACATTGATTAAATAGTTTAATTGATCATAAACTCAGACTTATATAAAAATTTATTATTTACTGTAGGCGTTGAAGACGACCTTGCCATCCTTCGACGCCTACGACCGATGAACACCACTTCAAGGAAGTCAAGGATTTGGTGCTCAAAAATTAATTAAAGATCTTGTTGACATCATTGTATGTGACTATTTGGCTAAAAATTCGACACATATATTTTCGCAAGCGCCATTCGCCCTATTTAGCTCCGCCTGACTTCTGGCTATTCCCGAAACTCTAGAAAGCG
Source organism: Tipula vernalis (assembly GCA_958295665.1). Classification (NCBI taxonomy): domain Eukaryota; kingdom Metazoa; phylum Arthropoda; class Insecta; order Diptera; family Tipulidae; genus Tipula; species Tipula vernalis. The sequence goes on along the minus strand of OY282559.1, from coordinate 66,182,486 downwards.
CTCCGTTCAAGTCGAATCGAAGAAAATTTTGTAGACCATTTCGGAATTATGTTTAAATACAGATCAAGTAGCAATCCCTCTCCAACCTTTTATTAGTGTTCTTTGGTACAAATAGGAATCAAAATTTTGAATAAAAAGTGTTACCTATTTTACAACAATACCATATTTAAAAATATCGGAAAGTTTACAACATTACTACTAACTTCTTTGTCTCTTGTAATTTTCTTGTAAAATTGCTAATTAGTTTTAATTGAATTTTAATGATGCAACAGTGATTTTACAAAATGCACGTAAAATTACATGAACAGGGCAGGTAAATTTGCCCACTGACAGAAGCATGTTAAATAGAATGGACATTTTTATACACCGTTTTAATTTGTAGTAGTTTGGTTTCGTTTTGTCATCAAAAATAAAAAGTCTATCGGTGACAACAACAACAAAAACAACGTCGACAATAAATCATAAAACGGTTCTTAATAGTTTTTTTTTAAATAGAATCACAATATACATAAGCATGGTAATATATGTATTTGTAACATTTATATTTCAAGTAGTTTTAATAGTTCCGTTAAAATGATGTCACCCAAGTAATTTTGCATTTGAGCGTTCGAAAAACAACTACAGAAGCAGCAATAACCCGTGGCTCTTTTTCGAGAATGATCCCCTTTAATTTAGTGATCTACACTGAAACAATTTTATTCTTCTGGTTGTTTAGTCACAAAACATTTTTGATCACTAGCTAAGTTATAGACCTTGAAAAACCGTTCGTTATGTTTTAGAATAAACCCTGCCAATTATGTGTGAGCTTCAGGAAAATTTGGGATATTTGTTTAAGAAATGATACAGAAGTTATACAAAATTTATATTGGACAAACAGGCAGTTCCTTTAAAAAAAGATTGAGACAAATTTCGATTTTCTGAAAATCATAACTTTCTGGCAAAATTCGAACATTAATTTACGGCCACTTTATTGTTACGTTCCAATAAGTAAATCACTTAAAAATATCGAAATAAAAATCTCACTTTTCTTGTTCCACGCCTTTATTTAATGACCTCATTACAATTTCAAAATAAATAAAAAATGTATTTGGCCTTCACTGTCGCACCATAGTCTATATCTTATACCTAATTACCTAAGTTTTTTTCATCAAAATATTTCTAAACGTTATACAAAAAAAAAACGATTAAAACTCAGGTTCGTCGCCTACGAAAGACTTACAAATTTACCTAACCCAAATAAAACATACAAAATAATTTACTTTTCCTAAAGATATTTTTTTAAAATGACAAACAAAAAAAATTCTTTAGGTTTTAGAAGTAGAACATCACCAACTTTATATTTTCTTTTCTTATTAGCTATAATCATTTATAAAACGAAATAACAACAACAATAACAAAATATATAAAACCATGACAAACAGAAAGTAAGAATAACAAGTAAATGACTTTTTTGCGCTCGACCTAAATTTCTTATTACCAAAATATGGGTTAAAGAATTTCTTCTATAGATATAAATAATAAATATTGTCAATGTGGTGTGTGCGCGAGCGCTCGGTTAAACAAATCGTTAACAAGTAATTATGATAATATTTATTCATTTATAAAAACCAGGCCACCGTTATATTATATTGATGGTAAATAAAAAAATAAAAAAAAAATTTATTTTGTATGTTAAGACGACAGGTCAAAAACATGAGTTACCAATTATGCATATAAGAGTTGTATAAGAATTTTAAATTGAATCATCTCACGCGTTAAAGAAAGTTGTAACCGCACACAAAACAAGGATTTATTTATTAACCGGATTATCTTCAAAATTTTTTGTAAGATTTCGTTTTCAGTATGTATACTGTTTGAATGACGCACTTACATATTTTGACAGTTACAATATATATATATTTGTCGTTTTATTTTAAGTTAACGGAAATAAATAGTTTGAGCAAAACTTTCTTTTTATTTTTTTATTTTTTTTACTAAACCATTCTTCTTAATCAGTAAATTGGTAAAAATTGTGTGTTGTTGTAAAATAAATTTGATTCCACTGAAAAATGAAATGAATAGGTTTTGTGTCGTCTATTGTAGGATAGGTAATTTACACGTAATTGCTTATTTTGAACTCAATTTATCATTTGCTTGTACAGGATTTGAAATATGCTCATTAAAACTTAGCGGCAGAGTTCCTAAATATGACAATAAAACAATTAAAATTTAGGCAAATATTGGAGCCACTGTATTTTGACGATATCTTTCGATTAAACATATAGAAATTTCAATAAAGCCGTCTTTAAACTGTAATTTAATAATTTTATTGACCAATTTGGAGAATTAAGCAAAACTGAGCTACTTCAAAAGAGATTTAGCCAGAAGTTTTCGTCTTCGTATACTGCAACTTTAAAATTAAATTAGTTTGCAGTTCGTTTAAAATGCCAAAAATTAATTGAGCAACTTTGTAGCTCAAATTATGTGTGGGGGAAGTAGAATCTAAATACTGAGCAATGTTTAGTAATTTTTTGTCTACGATATGCGAAGAATTTTGAACGCAAACATGAACTGTACAAATTCAAACCGTACGCTTGGAAATAGGTTTTCTAGGATACTGCTCATTTATTTAATTTACTAAACCTTTTCAATCCAGGGGCACATTAAAATATTATGTTTACAATTGTAGTAGCTCGAAATACTAAAAAAGTGAATTGTTCTCTAGGACTAGGTAATTCTACATTTCTTTCATTCGGTGTTTTGACCTAACTAGGCTAGAAGCAGCTCTGATTGTTTTACAAGTTAAAAAAACAATATATAATAAATTTAGTACAAATTAGTACATGTTAAATTTAGAACTTATAATATTTAGTACACAAGTAAAATTGTATTTAAAATACCCATAATAAATTGGTTACTTAAAAAATAATTTTTACTTGTTTACTAAATATTTTTACTGGTGCTAATTTTCACCAAAGCGGTTCTAAAAATTTGACCACCGATAACTTTGAATCCAAATTTTGCTTTATCGAGGTCATCATCTTAACACCTTTGAGAGTACTCTTTGACAATAACGTTTGATAATTAATTGTCATTTTTATGACGTCAATGAATTAAATTTGAAAATATTAAAGTTATTTGAGACAACTATGTCACCACTAAAGGCGTCTGAAGTCCACTTTTGAAGAACTTCTTAAAACACTCTCAAAAGAGAATATTGTGAAAGTCTATTCCATGGAAATTACCGCAATTTTTTTCCAGACATTTTATTTCTATATACATACATATATAAACAATAAGTGTTAAATGGTAATCGTGCAACATAACTTTCAAAACGGAATCATGTAGATAGATAGTTTTAATGCGCGAGAGCATTTAAATCAGCGTATCATCTAATAGTACTGTTATTATAATCGCAAAGAATCTTGTACGCATAAATACATAAAATCTATTTACACCGTTATAATATAACAGGTATTTTATGTACATACAATAATAAATCATGATAACCATAACTAATTAACACTTGCGTAACGAGATGATTTCTGGATCCTATCGTTTTTGTATACAAACAAACAAATCGTATAAAAGAAAATCCAAAAGATATGGGTCATCAACACTTGAATGAGTTGAATAGAAGAATTTTAAAACAAGTCTCATAATATCACTGACCTCTAATCGGGATGAGTGATGATGAGATACAGTTTAAAATTTAATTATTTGTAACCGGTCTTTAAAATTAAAATTCAAGTGGAGGACATAAATTTTACACACTAAATCACTATTTTTGGTTAGTTCTCGACTATTTTTGAGTATCACTTTCAATTTTTTTTTTTAACTTTTTTTGTGGTGTATTTTTATATTATAGTAAATAAAGTCCAAACTATCTAATAAATCGTTTTTAATCAAAATCATGAAACTTTCTTTCTATATACAATATACAAACGCTAAAATACGCGTTTATTTAATAATTTCACAAAATCGAAAGTAAACTTTTTTTTAATTTTTTTTTTGTTTGTTTGTTAAATCAAAAACCAAGTTCAATAAACTGTTCAAGTTGTAAAAATATTTTGTCACCAAGTAGTCATTCATTCATGTACGTGTATAAAAGAAAATCTATAGAGTATCAAAGTTCAAAAGAAAATCTCACCTAAACAATTTTGGTTTTTTAAACTCCACACAATAACTTTGATTTCACTTAATTTTTAAAAAAAAATTTTATTCGTATTATTTTTTATAATTCACTAGAACACTAACAGCAAAAATATTGTTCACTTCACAAAAAATTGTTAATTTAAATAAAATATAATAATTTATTAGTAATTTCTTTCGATCTTAACACAACAAGAAGTTTATATTATTTGAAACGGCAATTGCCTTGAACTTGGCTTTATATACGTTGACCCACTTTTCTACCACTTTTTTTCTTTTAAAACTTCTTCGTCTTTTTTTTTTGTATTTTACTTAATACACATGCATACACAATTAATTTTGTTATACCGAGTATAGTAAAATATAGTATAAAAGAAAAAAGTCTTCGATGGTTATGTTCTTGTATATATTCTTCATACATATAAGTATAACAATATTTGTTAAAAGAAATTTTGTTCGAAAAGAAAATAGTTACAGAAATTGTAAATAAATAAATTAATAAAAAATAAATGCATACAGTAGAAGTGATGTAATTGTATGGATAAAGTATTTGTTACTGTATGCATAAACGAGAATTATTTTTATTAAAGCTTCTATTTGATTAGAAATTTATATTCCAGAAATTTAAGTTAATTAATGGGTTTTACTAATTAGGGTTACAGAGCTGCTGCTTTCTAGCTTTTTCTGCAACGAGATGTATAATCGACGGTTCACAAATTTGTTAATTTGACAGCTTCTTTCTGTGCGGCTGTCACTCTTACCTGTAGTCTGATTGGCCGACTACTTCGCTAATAATTTCCAATTCGCGTTTCGAAGTAAAATTCAACACTGCTAATTTTTAACACTGCATTCAAATTTTGTTTAATATTTTATGTAATAACCATGTATATAAATTGAATTGTATTAGATGAATCGAAAAGCTGCGTAAGAAAACACAGGACCACAAAAAAATGAGTGGAGGGTTCCTTAAATCAGACCAAGTGGATTATATGTTTTTCGGTTCGCTGAAACCGAATCCGAAACCTGTTTTGCTCCATCACGTCAGCGTTTTTTTCTAACCTCAATGAACCAGTTCCGTCTCACAGTAGAACAGTCGAACGTCGGCATGTTGTGAATTATAAATTATCATCTAGGCGAGAGACCAGCCTCGCACGTCTCCTCCAGGAAATTGCCTAATCCACCCGTAAGTTCTTCCAATCATTTTGTGCCTAACCAAAATTTATATAACTAACAATCATTTCACCCTCTACAACGAGATCCTACAAAGTGGCCCATTTCATTCGATAGCACACCAACCGGAACCTCAGTAAAGAAGTTTATACGCATGGTTGAGCATCAAGCGATGACTAATTCCATTCATTTGCAAATGATATGAGCTATTTCCTTAAAGGACCGGCGGCTGACTGGTATTGGGATTTCATCCAAAGGCAAGGGAATTTGGATTGGCCATTGCTTAAAACGGAACTAATAAAAAGATTTGCTGATAGACGGACAGATCTCGAGATAAGACGTAGTATAGAATCAAAAAGACAACGACCAAATGAAAAATTTATTGATTTCTATCACACTATTCTATCCTTGTCGTTACAAATGGAAAATCCTGTTTCAGATTCAGAACTAATTTTCATACTTACACAAAATATGCGATCAGGATTACAAGACCGACTGGCAGTTACAAAGTTCACTTCACCAGATGAATTGGTACGACAATGTATTGCGTATGAGGATGCTTGGACCCGAAATCGTATAGTCCCAGAAGCTCTGTGTGAATCACGTAAATACGCTCATGAAATTCAAGTCACACAAAATCCGAATTCAAATTTTACACAAGTCGTTACCCAAGATCCACGCAATTAATCAATTACCCATGTATTATCGGGATAATTATAATAATACGGCTTTTAATCCGACATCTGGGCAACCAGCGGTTAACGCCATAGCACACCCATCTACAACTAGGCCCAATTTAAATTTAATTAAGCATTGTTGGTTTTGTGGTTTAACCGGTCATTTCTTTAAGTACTGTGACCAGCGCATTCTGCACACGTTTCGTTTTGGTTGTGGAACACCGAAAGTTCTAAAAAAATATTGTCAACACTGCCGTTCCGTCAGGGGGAACGGGCAGAAGGGGGTGAACTTTCCAATGCTTACCCCCCTTACACCAACAACATACAAAATACAAAACAAGAATGGAGAGTTTTATTCAACCCGCAAATAATTCTAAATGACAAATACACCTTTTCAAAGTATTCCCAAACTATGACTAAATTTTCAAAATTTAGATTTAAACGAATTTCCAGATCCACCAAATACTTTCAAAAAAGAAAAGCTATAAAATATCCAATAGTTGAATCTGATTCCGTAGATGGTCGCCCTTATGCCGAAGTAGAATTAAACTGTACGAAAACACGAAGTTTATTGGACAGTGCTGCCAATATTTCGCTTCTTGGCAAAAATTGCGAAGAAATTCTCAAAGACCCTACCATAAATTTCCGTCATTTTCCCTCATCTATTAAGACTGCGAATGGAAATACCGAACAAATAATAGGCCATGTGAAGATTCCTATTACATTTGCCGGTCAAACTAATTTTGTAATTTTGCATTTAGCTCCTAACCTCAAACAAGATCTATATCTCGGCGTCGATTTTTGGAGATTGTTCAAATTAAAAATTGTTTATGATACTTGCCTTTTCAATTTCCAATCTCCCTCTCAGAAATCATCTTCTGTAGGTGTAGTGTCAGAGACGACTAGTTGTAATGCAGAACCTCCTTACCACGAATTAACTACCATCCAGCAACAACAGTTGGAGACAATTAAGCAACTATTTCCGTCTTCCGCTGTGCTTGGTCTAGGTCGAACACATCTATTAAAACATGAGATTGACATTTGTGATGCCAAACCCATCAAGCAACGCTATTATGCTGTGTCTCCGGCTATTGAAACTGAGGTGTGTAAGGAGATCGATCGGATGCTTGCACTAGGCGTCATAGAAGTGAGTAACAGTTCGTGGAGTTCCCCAATGGCCATAGTCCGTAATGCGGATGGCAGAGTTCGATTGTGCTTGGACGCGAGGAAGGTGAACTTGGTCACTCAAGATGCCTACCCTTTGCCTCTCATTGATGGATTGCTAGGGCGGCTGAATCAGACAAGATTTATATCAAGCCTTGACTTAAAAGACGCCTTTTGGCAAATCCCATTAGATGAGAGGTCGAGGGATAAGACTACTTTCACCGTGGCAGGACGCCCCTTGTACCAATTCATAGTTATGCATTTTGGACTCTGCAATGTCCCTCAAACTATGTGTCGGCTGATGCGCCGGGTGATACCTCACGAACTGCACACTCAGTTTATCGTTTATCTCGACGATCTGTTGATAGCCGCTGAGACATTCGACGAACATCTTATGCTACTCCGTAAGGTAGCTGAGTTGTTGAAAAAAGCTGGTCTAACAATTAATATAGACAAAAGTAAGTTCCTTCTCAAAGAGATTAGATATCTCGGGTATATCGTGGGTGATGGGGTTCTCAAAGTTGACGCATCTAAAGTTTCCGACATTTTTTTTCCTATTCCTAAGACAGTCCGGTAACTCAGAAGATTTCTGGGTTTGTCCGGCTGGTATCGACGATTCATACATAAGTACTTATCAACACCTCTCACAAATTTGTTGAAGAAAAACCAGAAGTTTAAGTGGAACGACATTGCCCAGGAATCGTTTGAGAAGCTGAAACTGGCTATTTCTTCTGCACCTATTCTCAGTAATCCGGATTGGAATCGTCCATTTTTTATTCAGTGCGATGCCTCTATGACTAGAGTGGGAGCTGTCCTATTTCAGAGGTCACCCAGCGGCGATGAACACTCTATTGCTTTTATTTCTCAAAAACTTAATGCAGCGCAGCGTAACTACAGCTTCACAGAGCCGGAGTGCTACGCGGCTGTATTAAGTGTTGAGAAGTTCAGGCAATATGTAGAGGGCTACTCTTTTACGTTAATGGGACAAAGGGAGCTCTCTGGGTGTCTCGCTAGCTGGAGCCTAAAACTGTAAGGATTCAATTTTACCATTGAATACCGTAAGGGAAAATATAATGTCGTCGCAGACGCGCTCTCACGACAGGCGGAGGCGCTGACGCTGAATCAGAATGTGAGTGATCAATCTCCAACTTTAGATCCGGAACATGTTTATTTTCAAGATCCCGAATATCTGAAATTCATGGACTTCATTCATACAAATCCTACCGTTAAGTCTAACCTCCGAATCAATAATAGCAGAATACTCATTTTACCTAAGGCAGAGACCGACTTATCATCTGATATTCCTCCATGGAAAACCTATGTGCCGAAATCGCTTATTCCTATTTTGATTGAAAGAGCGCATTCACCACCAAATTCTGCACATTTAGGAGTTCGTAAAGTACTAGATGTTTTAAGGAGACATTATCATTGCCCTAGAATGGCTAGTGATGTCCACTAATTTATCGTAAATTGCTAAATTTGCAAGGCAAGTAAATCGATAGCTTTCCAAAAACTCTATATTGATTTCATGGGACCATATCCGCGATCTAAACATGGTAATACCTATATATTCGTCGTCTTAGATCACCTTAGCCGCTTTGTGCTGCTCGAGCCCATGCGAGATGCCAATAGTAATAATGTTGTGAAATTCCTTGAAAATCGAGTGCTAAATGTCTACTCCGTTCCCGAACAAATCTTTAGTGATAATGGTAAGCAATTTACCTCCAAAATTTTCCGAGATTTCTTACAGAAGTATGGTATATCACAAATTTTTACTCCTAAGTACTCGCCCCAAGCGAATACTTCAGAAAGAGTGAATCGCAGCATTTTATCAGCCGTACGGTCTTATATAAAAGAGGATCACTCCGTTTGGGATTTGAATTTCCATGCTATTCGATGTGCATTGCATAATGTGACGCATGAAAGTACTGACCGTTCACTATATTTTATGGTGTTCGCCCAACATTTCATCTCTCACGGATCTCATTACGGATTACTTCGTCAGTTGAACAGCTTTGAAGATATTGAAATTCAATTAACTAACGCTGACAGATTGACTATTGCTAAAAAACTGTGCTTGAGAATCTGCGTAAAGCTCATGAACGAAATTCGCACACGTATAATTTAAGAAGTCGTCCCCGTAAATTTTCTTCAGGCCAAGCAGTCTTTATCAGAAATTTTTGCCAAAGCGCTGCATCTATAAATTTTCAGCGAAACTTGCTCCAAAATTTCGAAAGGCTTATATTAAGGAACCGGTTGAAAATGTGGCTTATAGACTTGTAGATGAAAATGGGAACTCATTGGGAACATATCATCTAAAAGATATTAAATCATAAGAAGTACATTGACTTCATTCATACAAACCTTACAAATAAACTTGAGGTTATTCTACCCTTTATATTTATAATCGCAAAAAAAACTAGAAAATTCTTATACGTATGTATTAATACCTTATGTAAAAATCTACAAAATGGCAGCATAAATCAACGTGGGATAATGGGGCTATTTAATCTAAGTTAAGAGTTATTTGTTTTCTTATTTAATTTATATAATTTTTCTATTTAGCTTCATTTTTTCTACATACATATATAATTTCTTTATTCATGAAAATAAGTTAGACATATTCAAACTTTTTCTATATTGTAAATTATTATTTATTAAGTTAATTAGTGGGCTAATGACGTCATGGGTAGGCTTAGAAAATTTGCAATGAAATTGATTATTCACATTTTTCTTGAATTGTTTTCTCATTTATAAGCATAATATATTCATTGTCTTATTAACTAATTTTCAATTTTGTTAAACTGTTACATTATTTTCTCGTTTCGTTCGAATTTCCGGATTGTTCATTTTCAGGATGAATGGCTGATAGCTGTGTTGTGAGAATGATTTGGTAAGTGTCGTGCAGTGTGTTCTGGTAGGTAGATCCATGCCTTGATTTCCATTCCTAGTGTCCATTCTTGTATTTCCTATTTTGAACCCTATCCCTGTGATCAACTAGCATCTGTTGAACTTTGACAAACCCCACCCCACTCCCTGAGCCTTAGTCGGCGAAATATGACCACGTCAAAGCCCTGAATAGATGATGAATAATTTCAGTGACGAACAGCACTATTTCGGAACCGATTACCTATTGGTATCCGCTGCTGCCTCTTAGTTTCGTTACACCCACAATATCAACTCTTAAATCTTATAACCCTACACCTTCTAAGCCCCATAACCTCAAAATCTATAACCTCAAAATTCATAAAAGCAAAAAAAAACAGATAAACTTACAAGCAAAACTCAAACCTCAATCTCGAAGAGTTTTAGCTTTATAATTCTATACATGTATCACTTCATAACCTCAACATCCATAAACCCCACAACATCACAATATAACTCGGAATCATGTAGAATTAAATTTCATAACTCCACATCCTCATAACTCCATAATACATCATCCATTCCATAACCCCAAAATTCCATAATACTATAACTCCATAACCCTATAGCTCTATAACCCAGAAATTCCATAACCTTGTAGCCCCATAACCGTAACAACAAAAAGACTTACAAGTAAGCGTTCAAGAACCTGTAATCTCAGAAAGCTACAATCAAAACTTATGCTCGAGACTTAATTCTTGTTTTACAGAAAGTTTGAACCAGACATTTAATCTTATTTCTCATAAACTTTGGGTCTCCAAAACTATAATTCGAATACTCAATAAGATCAAGATTTCCTGCATTGTAATAACCTATATTTAGCGATATCTAGAAATAACGACGTGAACGCAGCAGACTTATGTTCCCTTTGCGGTGCTTGATTTACATGAGTCTCCTCACCTCTCACGATTCTCAAAGAGCTTTACGACTTTGTAAGTAGCCATTTCACCAACAGTAGTCTGCCAACATATGGCTATCTCAAACACCCTGATATCTCTTTTCAATATTTTTTAAATCCTGGTGGAATTTTTCACCCCGCTCTTCACTAAAATGGCCTAAATTTTTCAGGAAAGTACCCATTATGAGAATGAAGAAAGTGCACACTCAAAAAAAAATCCGGTGATTTTAACAAAAAAACACTGGTTAAATTAACAAAAAAAATTGTTCGTTTTCAGCCAACGCTGCAATTCGTTAATAAAACATTTTTTGATTCGTTAATTTTACAACCATTTATAATTACCGGGAATTTTCAGATATTTTGTAAAATGTCTCCTCGTGCTTCGTAAAAACTCGTACAAAACAAATCGTTTAGTACTCAAAGGCCATTGTAGTATTTACAAAGTAATAATGTAAACTAAATTTTGTTTTTACGGAAGTATTTGTATCATTTACAAATTTCGTTGTTAAATTTATAAAACTTTCCGTGCAGTTATCAAAGCGAGTTGTAAAATTTACGAAATTAGATAATGAAATTACAAAAATATTTGTACTCTTTACAACTTTTTGGGAAGTTTATACGAAGATTAGGCGTAATATTTACAGATTACGGTCGTTGATTTAACAAGGGGACTGTTAAATTTCCGAAGCTGCTTTGTGATATTAACAAAAGTATTTGTATTATTAACAAATTTTCCTAGAATATTACCGAAGGTTATTGTAGAATTTACCAAACATGTTCGTTGAATTAACATAGCCGGATTATAAAGTTTACGATTCTAGTTGTGAAATAAACAAAACTAAATATTACTTTAAAACAAATTTATTTTTTATTATTTATTTATAAAAAAATTGTAACCATTTTTTTTATTCTGTTATTGATACATCATTCATTCTGCTATTGACAATTTCTTTTCTTTTTTTTTTTTTTGCTTTAATCTCTGCAATCTGTTCTGGGGCTCAAGGCACTTCCAACTCTTTCGCAGTTTACTTTTACCGTCCTACTTTACGCAGTATTAGCCAACTTAAGGACGTACGGCTATAGACCCGTTTTGTATAAGCCACCTGCACATTGCATTGCTTCATGCCAACCTATAGTGCTGACATGAAAGATGGGTCGGCCCATGGATTCTGCACTCTCAATAGGGGGTCATAGATGTGTTCATCTTCATCACCTATCAGTATATAATCAGATAATGAAAAATCCCTTTTGCATCTTGCCCCAATCGGGATTCGAACCCGGTACCTCCCGATCCAAACGCTGCGGCTTTAACCACTGCGCCGTTTGGTCGGTAACAATTTCTTCTGCTATTGATTTTATTTGCTTTGTTGAAGGTTTAGCTTTTTTCTCCTTTAAGTAAAAGTCTACTAGAATATTTCATATCATATCTCGCTATTGGCTCCTGTCCAATAAATTAACTTTTCCATCATAAAATTTTATAATCTGGATACCCACTGACTATAATTGTAAATAGAAAATATTCTTTTAAAATAACAAAACTTGTTTTAAATATGGAAAGCGATGATGGCGTGAAACATGTACCTGATGAACAATTTGTTTTGGCAATTTCAGCATCCGTTTACTGTTGTCGCTTTTGCCAGATAGTAAGATGATTTTCAAACATAATCCGTTTTCCCAATTCTGATGGCGCAAAAAGTTGGCACATATGCTTGCCTTGCAAGTATTTCAAATGTTGTCTATCAATGCCAACTTCTAAAATAATACTTTTTGGATTTATATATATTATGTATGTATGTACATATATATAAAAATATATATATATATATATATATATATATATATATATATATATATATATATATATATATATGTATATATATATATATATATATATATATATATATATATACATATATATATATATATATATATATTATATATATATATATATATATATATATATATATATATATATATATATATATATAATATATATATATTTGTATATATATATATATATATATATATATATATATATATATATATATATATATATATATATATATATATATATATCTATATATATATATATATATATATATATATATATATATATATATATATATATATATATATATATATATATATATATATATATATATATATATATATATGTATATACTTTTAAAAATTAAAAATAACACAATTATTTATATTGTTTTATAATACTAACCTTTTATGCTTTTAAATAATTATTATTATTAATTATTTTCACTGCTATCCTTATTGTAATCAAATCAATAACACTGCTTGTTAGCTCAAACCACAATGAATTCGTATAAACGTGTACGATCTACGATGAGTGGGACTAATTTTACGATACAATTTCGTAAAATTAACGAAGACTTTGTTTTAATAACGAAAATATTCGTAAAAATAACAAACAAATATGTTCCTTACAAAATATTTTCGTACATTTCACGAAGCATTAACGTTACTTTACAGTTATACTAGTAAATCAAATAATTTTACAATTATTTTTGAAAAGTAAACAAGTCATTTCTAGTTTTGTTACAATTAAACTTGTAAAGATGAGAGCCATTACAACTTTACGGAATGATTGCTAAACATATCTTACTGCAATGTCCTCCCTTAATTTATAAATAATTAGACTTGGAAGAAATATTTGTATGGCACTTTGTAATTAGGTGTCAGTGAAGGCTTTTCTAAAGCAAGATTTTTTTAAGAACTCATGTTGGATCGCTGCGCATAAACACATGGATCTCCTCATTCAAAACTTACGTTATTATTCTGTATTAATATTAGCACAAGTTTTTTCAAAGATGTATTTAGTAAAAATGATGAATGTGCAGAATTTGTTTGTTATATTGAAGTTTAAAAAAATTAGATTATTAAAGGTAATTTTTAGACTTTTATAAAATTAAAACAGGGGGATTACTGGGATTAATTCAATCGAATTTGTAAAATTCTCCACAATTCTTTTTTACAATTGATAAACATTTTCTTTTCTAAAAGGACAAATTACATAAAATATTACTTTAATTTCATTGTAAGTTTGGCTTTGCACAGAAATTGAGAATACGAAAAGAAATTTGTTCGATTTACGAATTATCCACTAATTATACAATCCACACCCTACAAAGTTGGTGCTAATTTAACGAAAATGTTGTTAAATTTACAAATTGTGTTTCACGATGCAAAGTTCATAAAAATAACAGAATTATTTGTAAAATGAAAAGTGGATAAGTACGCTCCGTTATTTTTACACAGAAACTTGTAAAATTATGTTACAATTTCACGGGCAAACATTACTAATTTTTTCTGTAAATCTGGATTTGCATTGAAATCGGAGTTACGAATTGAAATTTGTTTTATTTACGAATGCTTTGTTAAATCTACGATGAAAACCTTACAAAGCAGGTGTTAATTTAACAAAAACTTCGTTATATTTACAAATTTTGTTTTACGATGCAAAATTTGTAAATAAAACAGAATTATTTTTTTGAGTGCAGATTTAGATTCATTAGGCATCCCATATTTTTAAAAAATTTTACCATATTTTCAACTATAGTCACGTAATTAGGATCTTTCCTAAGTTCCTAAGTCTTTCAAAAGTTTAGAAAACTTTTCAAATATGTACATAAAAGCTTTGCTCTCCATAGTTTTCATTGCTTTGACGAACTGTTTTACAAGCCCCAGCTTTATATGTAATGATAGAAGGAAGGATCACTTTATCTGTTGGTATAAGACTCTGTTTTATAATATTTTTAGATCTTGGAGTTATATTGTTTCTAGTTGGCCAGTCCTTTTTCACATAATGTTCGGCACGAGCTCGGTTGTCCCATTCACATAGGAAACATGGATGTTAAGTGAAACCACTTTGTTGACCTAATAAAATTGTCATTATTTTTAAATCTCCACATACTATTCAATTAATTTTCGAGTGGGAAGCAAAGGTTGTGGTACTCCTCATTTAACACAACCGAATGACCAACAGGTTTGGACAGTAAACTAAATTTTTTACGTCTGTAAAATATTTTCTAAATTGGATATCTCTTTCGCGATAAAATGTTATACGAGTCCTGGAGCCATTAGCTCAGAAATTTCTTTTGAAAGTCCAGCATCTCGGAACAAGCCATTAAGCTCTTCTTGAGAGAACCCATTAGGACTTTTATTAGTCTCGTCTTCTGATTCTTCACCGACATTTCCATTTCACTTTTATATTCGTCGCTAGTAGTGTTACTTTTGTTACTCTCTTCAGCTTCAACAATGGTAGGACAAGTCACAGATTCAACAGGCGCATATAATCGAAGATTTTGTTTTTCGGGTGTCTCATGATTTTTTGGTTCCCGCCAGATCATTGGAGAAGAAAATATCCGTTTCTTTTGTTTATTAAGTTGCTATTTTTGGAGTCCAATGATTGATCATTTCACTTGTTTCTATACCAAAAAAGTCCTGGTATATATTTTTAATACTCCTAAGTACATCTGTGAATAATTTTCTAAGTTTACTCACAACATATTCTCCACAAACAGCACAGAAATAGTCTATGCAATTATTGCATGATGTCTTTCTTGTAACATTATGGTCTTCGAAGGCCGATGAAGAGCTGCGGTCGTTTGGTGGCGACGCCTGAGGGCCCGCTTTCTCACCCTGACCTGCCGCCAATACTGGGGTTCCGACTCCCTGATGGCATGAGCGCCATGATCCAGGGACTTTGCCGGATCGCAGAACAACTCCGTTGCTCAGCATCACCGCGTGAAGGTGCCCTGGATGCCGACACAAGGCAAAACTGTCAGACTCAGAACTCAAGTCTTACGTACAAGTACATTTACTGTTGCATTTTAGGGTTATAGGGTTATGCGGTTGTAGGGTTACAATATAGAGATTTGGTGTCGTGGAGTTTTAATTGTCCAACTTAAAGTATTTTTTTGTCGCATTTAAGAGTTGTAAGGTTATGGGGTTTTGGGTCTATATGGTTATGAGGTTTCTAGGATGTTGGGGTTCATGGAACTGAGGTTTGTGTTTTTCTTGTAATTTTTATTTTTTATTTTTGCTGCCTTTTGGGTTTGTAGCTATAAGATTTAAGGGTTGAGATTGTTGGGTTTTATAGTTTCTAGCTGTTTTCTCAGGTTAGAGAAAAACTCTGACGTGATGGAGCAAAACAGGTTTCGGATTCGGTTTCAGCGACCCAAAAAACATATAATCCACTTGATCTGATTTAAGGAACCCTTCATTCATTTTTTTTGTGGTCCTGTGTAATTTATAAAACTTTTTTTTGTTTTATTTACAAATAAATAAAATTGTTTTTTGGGATACCATCATATTCCCAAATATAAAAATCCCCAAAGACAATCCCAAAAATGCAAAATAATGAAAAGAAAACCCTCATTAAATTTCTATTAACTGCAATCTGAAAACAAAAGGAAGCTACATAATTTCTTGTCATCGTTGTGCGGAAAGGA
The DNA here is from genome assembly GCA_958295665.1 of Tipula vernalis. Taxonomy (NCBI): domain Eukaryota; kingdom Metazoa; phylum Arthropoda; class Insecta; order Diptera; family Tipulidae; genus Tipula; species Tipula vernalis. The sequence goes on along the minus strand of OY282559.1, from coordinate 66,166,035 downwards.
CCAATGCTAAGCGGCTTTGGGAGTTCCTCTATTTTAGTTCGTGAGTAATTATTAAAAAACACAAAAAAATTTAAAATGTTTCAATTTCTATGACTGAAAGAATTTCAAAAAATCGCCTAAGCGGGGGTTTGGCTGTGGCAGCCCCCATCCACCGAGGTATAAAACGAATTAAAATAATATTTAAAAAATTTGTTATATTACTTAAACTTCATTTTTTGGGATTTTTTGGTTTTTAGGGATTATTTAATTTTGGATAACAATACGAACCCAGTTTTTTTTACTACATGGCGGATCACTTTTGCCTGAAAAAAAAATGCAAACATTTTAAAATCCAGAAAAAAAGATTCCGAAAATATTTTGTATAAATGCAAAAATTCAATTTTATAGGCTGTCTTAGACCTTTATCACAACTTAAAATATCTTTGTGAAATATTCAAATTTTATAAACCTTTTATAAATTTTAATTTTATTTGGTTTTCACTTTGATAATTGTGTTTCTGGATTCTTTTTATGGATTTTTTTCTGGACTTTCAGTTACTGTATTATTTTTTTCTAGATAAGGTAGCCAATCCTCTGTGTCTGGAAGGTTGATGGGGCATTAACCAATTTAACTCAAACCGGCAATTCACTCAAATACATTCGCCGAAACCACACTAACCCAATAAATTAAGGCAACCTCAACTTAAATCGTGGATTTTTAGTTTCCGTATATTTTTTAATCGATAAAATCATTCTTTGAAACTGGCTCCGGTTCATTACGGCATATTTCAGTACGGCATAAGTCAATACGGTATATGGTGCATTTACCGTACGCCATATTTCAATACGGTATATGGTACAGTAAGACATGTTTCGTATGGCATATAATACATCACAGCATGTTTCATTGGGTTGATGACAAAATTCCGAATGAAAAATCCCGAAAAATCAAGTTTTTTAAATTTAACAAATGTTTGAAACGTTATTTTAATTCGATTTATACCTTGACGATTTTTAAAAAATCAAACAAAATTTATGTTTTTACTAATTATTCACATACTAAAATATAAAACTACCCAAAACCGCTTAGCATTGGTCCTTTCCGCGCAAGAATGACATGAAATTATGTAGATTCCTTTGGTTTTTATATTGTAGTTATCAAAAATTGAATGGGGTCTTCCTTTTCGATGGGGCAGTTTACTTTGTATTTTTCGGTATTTTTTTCAGTATTTTTTCGTTCGGGAATATAATGGTATCCCTGTTTCATTACGGTATATTTTGGTAGGCATAAAATACACTACCTCATATTTCAGTACGGCATATGTTACAATAAGGTAAATGGTTCACTACGCATATGACACACTACGGCATATTTCAATGCAGCATATGGTACACTACGGCATATTTCAGTTCAGTATATGGTACAAAACAGTATATTTAAGTCTTGCCTATTTCTTACCTTTTTTATTTTCAAATAATTTATTTGCCAACAAATATTTTTAATTCAGTATTTTGACAACTCAGTAGATAGATGTTATGATTGAATTTTCCGAGTAATTCAATTTTTAATAGATTTGACAACAAAAATGTTCCTTTCACGATTTGACAACAAAAATTCAGTACATTGATTTTATTCGAATTTGTTGTAAAATGTGCAAATTACTTAAATTTTTAATGACAAACGGTTTAGTCATAGTATATTTTAAGCTTTCTAAAACTTGAAAGCACACAAAGCTCTAACCTACTTAATTATCATAAAATCTCTATAGGCTGATCAAATATTTCACTATAATAGAGGTTTTCATTGAACGTCGCGAGTAATTCAAATTTTAATAGATTTGACAACAACAATTTTTCATTGGATAATTTGACAACAACAACTCAGTACATTGGTTTTATTCGAATTTATTGTAAAATATGTAACTAAAAGAAATGCTTGAGTATAAATAGAATTATCACTGAAGACAATTTAATCGTAGTTTGTTTTGGGCTTTTCAAAATTCGAAAGCACATAAAGCTCTAATTGATGTAAAATGTCTAACTAAAAGAGATGCTTGAATATGAAACCGAAATACCTAAGTTGTTACTGACCACAATTTCATCGTAATTTTTTTTAGGCTTTTAAAAATTTGAAAGCACATAAAGGATCACTACATTAAAACTAATAGAAAATAATCTAGAATCTAGCTATAACGTAACCAACCCATTACCAATTAAGGTGGAACTTGACTATTTCTTAACTAATTATACTGAAATTTATTCACTTAATAGAATTTTCCTCTCATTTATTGTACATCTATCAGTAGAAGCGATATAATTTGAACTGTGTCTGCAAAGTGGCCTAAGCATTAACCTAATTAAGACAAATCCCCAATTCGCTCCAATACATTCGTCGATACCCAATGAATTAAGTCAACTATAACACAACTTGAAACATTTATGATAGAACTTTGTATAGGAGCAATATGAGCGATACACTGCCTTTAAGCATTGCTCTGTTGCTGAATTTTAATTTTCTCGATTTTTTTTCGGCAGTTCTAGTTTCTGTATTGTTTTTCCAGTTAAGGTAGCCAACCTATTTATTGCCAATTAAGGTGGAACTTGACTATTCCTTAACTTATTATACTGAATTTTGTTCACTTAATAGAATTTTACTTCACACGTGGATAACAAATTCAGTGACGAACGGCACTAGTTCGGGACTGACTATATGTGTCGGTAACTGCTTATGCCGTCTAGTGTAGATTTTGTTTTGCTTAATGAAAAGAATGAATGAAATGTTTTTGTTATAAACGACATATTTCGATCGATTATTTGACAGCTAAAATATGACAGATTATTTTGAATGTTAAGGAAAACAAACAGCAGTTTATACTATGGAACTATCGTTAATCCTTAAAATAATTTAATTTTAATAAAAATGAACCCCAGAAAAACTCAAATGGCGCAAGGTTTAACCTAAAGATTACGGATTTGCCTTCAATTTATGTTTGAGATTAAATGAAAATATACTACCTCATACAAAAAATTTGAACAATATTTTGACGTTTAATTTGTTTTCCTTAACACAAAAAATTACAATGAAACTGTCTAGTATTCAATTTAATATATTATACTAATTGTTGAGGCATTGTTGAGAAGCCGATAACGCGGTTAATTTTGCACTTAATTCCTATCTCATTTGCAATTAGTAATTCCTTATTCAGTGCATTAGTGTTCCCCAAACAGTCGTTACTTTATTTATTGCCTTCAGTTCCTTTAGAAAAAAATAAATTTTATTTTATGTTCAACATATCTAGGCAGTAATAAATGTATGTAAATTAATCAAATTAATAAAAGCACAATTTCTCGACAATTTGTCATGTTTTGTTTAGAAAGCATCATTTTTTGCGTAAACGTGCAGAAACAATCAATATTTAGAAGATCCGTTATCAACCATTTGGAATTTTCGACTCATCAAAATAAAGTTGAATTAAAACATTTTTGTGGAGGAATGAAATAGAACAACCAAACCGCTTAAGGCAGATTTAGCAGAGAAACTTATTAAAATTTGAATATAGCGTAACCAAAACAAAATTGGAATAAACAGAAATACATTTAGGTGAGGAGGGTAAATAAAAGTACAAATATTTAGTTAAACGTTTGCTTTATTGTTCAAATTAATTTGTTGGAGGCTAATCTAACAAAAAAGAAAATGTTGTTCAATAACTTTATAACAATAAATATTAAAATCCGAAGTTAAGAATATTTTAAATCACTTTCGAATGCTGATAAATATATAATACATATAAATATTTATAAATTGGCCAGTGTTATAGCATGTCATGTCGATAGACAGATTAACAAAAGCGCCTGACTATATATCATATACCATTTTTCGAATTAAATCCTAATTAGCATAAATTGTACATTTTTTCGCGTAACAAATTACTCAATATACATACTTACATATACTTATAAGCAAACCGAACTAGTAATTGTTATTTAATAATAGTAATAATAACTGATAGCAAATATAGATATAAAGCGACTTAGAATTACTATTATTTTATATTATTGAATTGCTGACACATTTACCTACATATTTTAGTATTTGTTTTAATGGATTTATGCCCCAAAAATAAATCGAAGTTAATTAAATTTTCTCTGCAGGTTGAAATACATAACAAATTTTACGAATAGATATGGGGGTAGATTCTGATGAAATGACAATTTTTCGTGACATTTTGTTATTAGTACAAAATATTGTCACGGAAAATTTGCGATTCTGATGAAATGAGTTATGACATTAACAGCAGTTTACAGCAGTTACATTTCTAGTTTACCGCAGTTATATTTTAAGGTTAATTTTAATGATATTACACGCTACATACACATTATATACATATATAAAAATAGATAAAATATTGTTTTATTTTACCTAATTAAAATATAAACAATTAAAATTTATAACAAGAATTATTAAAAATTAACAAAATAAACTCACACATATTTTATTTAAAAATGACTTTTGTCACGGAAAACCAAATCAATGACAATTTTGTTTAATTTGTCTTTTTTTTTCTTGTGAAATTTTACAAAAGTCACTTCATCAGAATCGCATTTTAGAACTCACAACTATATTGTCATTTTATAGCAGTTAAGATTTTAGTACAAAGTCACAAAAAATTGTCATTTGTCATTTGTCACTTGATCGGAATCTAGGCCCTCATCAAATGACAAATGACAATTTTTTGTGACTTTGTACTAGAGACCTGCGCGGGCTGGCATGGTTTATACCAGGGTAAATTTAACATTTGCTATATATTGTCCTTGTTAAACGGTACTATTGTTTTTTTTTCCAAAGAGTTTAAACATCTAGGGGCCATCCTAGAACAAAAAGTGAATCGGAAACAACAAATACTGAAAGTTCAGAATAGAGCCACTAATGCTGTGTTTCTTATTTCTGATCTAATCAATCTGATTGATCTGAGTACTAAAAAGTTGTGTTTTTACATAGCTTTTTAGTACTCAGATAGATCAGATCAATTAGATCGGAAATAATAAACACAGCATAAGGCTTTTTGGACCTGTACTCTAGGGACGAACTTGGAGTTTACGATCAAAAATCTGGCAAGCTCAAATAAGGTAACTTATGTGGGTGCCAGGGGGTAGATTCTGATGAAATGACAATTTTTCGTGACATTTTGTTATTAGTACAAAATATTGTCACGGAAAATTTGCGATTCTGATGAAATGAGTTATGACATTAACAGCAGTTTACAGCAGTTACATTTCTAGTTTACCGCAGTTATATTTTAAGGTTAATTTTAATGATATTACACGCTACATACACATTATATACATATATAAAAATAGATAAAATATTGTTTTATTTTACCTAATTAAAATATAAACAATTAAAATTTATAACAAGAATTATTAAAAATTAACAAAATAAACTCACACATATTTTATTTAAAAATGACTTTTGTCACGGAAAACCAAATCAATGACAATTTTGTTTAATTTGTCTTTTTTTTTCTTGTGAAATTTTACAAAAGTCACTTCATCAGAATTGCATTTTAGAACTCACAACTATATTGTCATTTTATAGCAGTTAAGATTTTAGTACAAAGTCACAAAAAATTGTCATTTGTCATTTGTCACTTGATCGGAATCTAGGCCATGGTATCTAGTTTAGATTTATTTTTAGTTATTATTATTTCAAAACATAAGAAATAAAATTCAAATATACAATCTCAGGAACACCTATTAAATAATTAAAAATGATTAATGTGGTTTTATGACGTTTTAACACTCAGTTCCATATTCTTTAATTAAATGCACAGTGATTATTTTTTACAATCTAGTATACTCTGAAATATATGGTGGTGTTAAATTACTTGGTGCATTAGTAACCTGGAAAAACAAAATGATAATTTTCCTTTTTTCAATTTTTTTATTAATTAAAATGTATATGTACTCACAATTTGAATTTTGGTTCCTAACAACCATTTTTGAGTTAATGATCAATATTTATGCTAAAATAATTTGTGTTATAACATTTTACATTTTCTAGTTTAGTTTGCTCGTAAATCTTTATATACATTTATGTAATTCAGTAAAAACTAACCTTAAAAATAAATCCTTGTGTCTATGAATGGAATGTGAAGTGGTATTGCTGAAATCAAGAAATCAATGGCTAATTAATATTTGCATAGACTAGACACACTTTTTATTTTATTTTACGTTAACTAGGCGTTTTTCATGTGTTTTATACAAAAGGAAAAGGTTACTGATCCGGACAGAAAAGAACATAAAACAGTAGAATGATATTGTGTTACTATGATGTATAGTAATATGGAAATTATACTTCTAAAGGCATTGCCATGCATGCACAAACGGCAAATCGGCATTTCAAACCGTCAAATCCAATTATTGACAAAATTGTTTGATTTTCAATATTAAAATTATTAAAAAAATAGTTCGAATTTATAAATCCCACCTTATTCATAGAAAATGGAAATAAAATTGATTCAAAATCATTCAAAAATCCCCAATTTTATATTTCGACGAACGGATTTTTGCTTGAAGGGCGGCAAAATATAAAATTGGGGTTTTTTGAATAAAATTAAATCAGTTTTAATAAAATTTTCTTGGAATAATGTGGAACTTTTAGATTTGAACTATTTTGTGACATTCCAGTTAACATTACTGGTATGTGCACAATAATCATTCAGTATGAGCAATCTGGGCACAGCATTTCCGGCTACTGACTCACGGCATATGGGGGGGGGGGTTTAATCCAGACTCATACCAAACTTAATTTGCTGTGCTATGATTTCATTTAAACACTGATCACCATCCAATCGTCCCACACTATCGATCGCTTTAACATATATACATTATATTAAATTTAAATTAACACAAGTAACTATAATATGTAACTAGAGAACCAAATGTTGAGATGAAATTAATCTCCGCTCGTCAACTTACATGCCCTCCAACGGTGTACGGGTGTGTGTACTCCGTAGTTCGCCACACCGTTAACGAACCTAGAATTCCCTCGGTGTACGGGTTTTTAATTAAATTCAGATTTCCGAGAATTCGCCACCCGCATGCGAATCCTCTTACGTAGCACTAATTTATTTTCACCAGCGAAATTATTTACACTTGCACCGGCCAATTCAAATTATTTGACTCAAATTAATTAATTAATGAGCGACAGTACACTTTGTTTATTTTTCTATGGTTGATAATTAGCACTGAATTAACAAATGTAAAGCACACGAAACGGCGCTGGACAGATGGAAATGGTTCCTTGACCACCCACTTGTTAATTAATTTCAATTTAAACACAAATCAGACATTTGTTTAAATGTACAGCATGGCCAAAAATATAAAGCACCCCTATCTATTAGCATTATATATTAATATTATGTCTTTCTAAACAATGGGTGTTAACGAACGAGTCATCCCACCGAATGCGACCCTTAATTATTGAAAATCACCAATTTTTGTTTTGTTTTAGGTTCTTAACAAGAAGTTGTAGCGTTGTAAAATTTTTTTATTTTAGTTTTGTATTTGATCGTGTGCAGTCTTCACATAAAGTGTTTTAAATCAAAAAGAGTTTTCGTAAGTTTTTTGAGAAAAAAAGTGTGTTTGTGATAATTATGCCTAAAGCGTGCCAACTCAGTGAAGGAATAAGGGCACACATTGTGTTGTTGGATTCCCAGGGTGTAAGCCAAATTAAAATATCCCAAAAATTAAAATGCTCTCGTGGAGCAGTTCAATCTACATTGAAAAGGGTTAAAGAGACCGGGGACTATGCCTATAAACTACGCTCAGGCAGAAATCGTATCACTTCGGTAAGAGACGATCGACAAATTGTGCGAAAATCTCTCAAAAACCAAAGAAAAACATCTGCTGAGATAGCTGCAGAGCATTTAACAGAACAAGAAGTTCATATTTCGGCACGGACAGTTAGAATAAGGCTCCTGCAAGCTGCATTGAAAGGTTGTAAAGCAAGAAAAAAACCTTTGCTCTCTCTTACCAACATAAAAAGTCGCTTGAGATGGGCTCGAGAACACAAACATTGGAATGACGTGGATTGGGCGAGAGTTGTTTGGTCAGATGAATCTACTTTTGAGGTCAATATAAAAAATAAATATTAAAAAATAATTAGTCAAAAAAAAATAAAAAATTGTGCTATGTATTTTAAAAGAATTAATAGAGAAATTTATGTTAAATTTGATGGAATTCTTATAGATTTTTGGAACTCCTGGCGCAACCATCGTAAGAAGAAGAGTCGGGGAAGCATACAATCCTGATTGTATAGTGCCTACCGTAAAGGATGGAGGGGGTAAACTGATGGTGTGGGGTTGTATGGCATCATCAGGGGTAGGAAAACTGTTGTTTTGTGAGGGTCCGATGAACAGATGAACCAACTATGTTACCGTCCTCGAGGCTACATTGAATGCCTCAATTCGGCAAATCTTTGGGGAAACGGATAGTTCTTCGATAATTTATCAACAGGATAATGCCCCCTGCCATACTTCCCGCGTTACGATGAGTTGGTTTCGAAAAAAACAAATTCGAGTCATGGACTGGCCCGCCCAGTCACCAGACCTAAATCCCATTGAAAATTTGTGGTCAATTTTAAAAAAAAAAATCAAGGATCGCAGTATGACTTCAAAGGAAGACCTCAAACGTGCGCTGACAGAGGAATGGAAAAATATATCGAGAAATACCTGCGAAAAATTAGTACGGTCGATGAATTAAAGAGTCCTGGCTGTCATCAAAGCCAAAGGAGGACCTGTAGCAGGTAATTGGGAACAAAAATGATGACTGAATGATGTGGTAAGTAATATGACTGGTCCCATGGAATATCAATTTCGTCATCGGTTATACGTTCCATGTGTCCCAATTTCTGGTATTCTCTCATAAATGCAATATATTCTCTTTTTAGGTCAGGATCTCGCTCAAGTTTACGCTCGATGGAATGGAGTCTTCTGACGGCTTGCGATTTGGATTCTCCAAGTGGTGCTGCTTTCGGGTCAAATGGTAATGCGACGACATATTTACCGTCGCTATTTCGTCTGTAGTTATCCAAAAAATGATTCTCGCAATAAATTTCTTCTGGGGTTTGGGGTGTGGGTGTTTTAATCTCTTCAATTTCCCAAAATTTTGTCAGAGCTTCATCAATATTAACGGATGTACAAAGGTTTGTAATTTGTGATGGCTGCTTGTTTCTTAATGTTCCCGAAATTATCCAACCAAGAATTGTTTCTTGTGCTATTAAGTTGGATTTGACACCCTCAATATGACCTGGTAGTAGTAGCGAAAGATAATGGTCAGATCCAATTAAAATTTCAATTTCGCCAGGCTCTTGGAACGTTGGGTCTGCCAATGGTAGGTTTTGGAACTCCGCCCAATGGTAATCAGGTATTCGTATCTGCGGTTGTATTGATGTAATTGATGATAGAACAAGCGAGTCCATATGGAATGATGTGTCCTTTCTTGTTCGCGAAAATACCTCAATATTCAAGCGTCCTCTGGAAGTGCCCACCTTGGTTGAACCTAGTCCCTCGACAATAGTTCTCTGGTTCTTCCGTGGTAATCCCTGGAGGCCTATTATGAAATTTTTCGATTTCGGATTTCTACGATATCGAAAAAATTCGTCCTATTATGAAACAATAAAAGGAAATTCGTATCGGATTTTTTCGAACGTACATGGCAAAATTCGACTGCTATTTAGTTGACGGATTTTGTAAAATTTATGGTATTTTGTGTTTTTGTGGAAAATACGTTTTTGTAAATGATTTATTCAATTTTAAATAAACTAAATATTATTTATAATATTGTAATATTTATAATTATAAATAATATTACAAATTCGATTTTCCAAGTTTCATAATAGGGTAAATCCGCGGCGTATCGAATTTTTTCGATATCGTAAAAATCCGAAATCGAAAAATTTCGTAATAGACCCCCAGTTTTTGAACGCACGACTCGGTGATGAATGAATGAAACTTCCGGAATCTAAAAGTGCTCTACAATGATATAAAACATTATTAGCTCCTCGAATATCTACAAGTGCTGTTTGTAGAAGTCCGACGTTAAATGTTGGTGATTGTGATTGGTAGGTATGGACGGTGGTAGACGGTGTTAAATAAACCGATGTTTTTTCAACATTGTTGGTAGGTGTATTCTCAATATTCGCCCCATTTTTGGCGTGGTTTGTGGTGGCGTTGTGGTTGGATGGTAAGTGGAGTAATGTATTGTGACGCTTATGGCATTTCATTTTGATTGGCATCTCGAAACCAAATGAGTATCACACAAACAATTAAAACATCGGTTGGCCCCTTGCATGAATTCACGTCTGGCGGTTACATCCATCTCTCTAAATTTAGTACATTGGTATAAATTATGTACGGTATTACATAATGGACAATTTTTGACTGCTACTGTATGGCTGTGGATGGTGGTAGATCGAAATTGTGGTTTCCAAGGTGTTTGTTGGCAATTTTCTAACGAGTCAGCTCGTTTCGTTAAAAAATCCAAAAATGATTGCCAAGTTGGAAAATCGATCTCTGTGGTCTCATTTGCCCAACGCTGTTGTGTGTCTTCATCCATCTTGTTTAATATTAGGTAGATTAACCATGGATCGCGACCATTTCCTGCGTTTCCCAGTGCTTTAATTCCACGTATTACTTCGTCAGAGGTGTCGCATATTTGACGAAGTTGTTTACCGGTTGCTTGGTTGACTGACGGTTGGCTAATAAATGTTTTTATAAAAGAGTTTAGAATTAATTTTTTCTTACTATACCTTTTTGTCAATTTCTGGTATGCCTCGACATAGTTGGCTTCGGTTATTGCCAAGTGTCTTAATGATGCTCGAGCCTCTCCTCGTAACGAATCCTTAAGGTACTGAAGCTTTTGTACACCAGTAAGCCCAGGATTTTCATGCACTGTTGAGACAAACATGTCGTGAAATGATTGCCATTCTTGGTAATTGCCATCGAATACTGGTAGTGTTAGGCGTGGCAATTTTATGTCACAACGTGATTGATTTAATGTCGAGTTATTCATGTTGGTGGAAACATCAAATTTTGGCATCGTCGGTTGCATGCCCTTTAGATGTGTATTTAATTTTCCAATAGTTTTATCATAAATCTCTTCACATTCTACGGCACCCGATTCCGCCTCTGAATCTCTGGCAAATATTTCATCTTCGGTATCTGTAAATGTTGTCATCAAACGTTGCAAGGTTTCCAATCGTGCCTTAACGGTTTCAATGTCTTCAGTATCGGTGAGGTTGTTGGCGTACATTTCAATAGCTTTAATTTGCAGCAACGTGGTTTCGCGGCGTCGCAAATATTGGTCTACCTTTGGCGGCATTTTCGATTTGATTCACTGCACTAATTTAATTCACTTATCACTTTATTGTTAAATATAGCCCGAAATATTCGATAGGTTAACTATATCGACCGTTTAAATAAAATTTTTAAATACCGAAATTATATTGAGGTGAAGGAAAATTCAAAGTGGAATAAACGAAATGAAGAATGGAAATAAAAATGCAAAAATATGGAAAATAAAAATGGTATACTTAAGTTATGGTATGCGTATGATACATGTAAATCCAAAATGGCATCCAAACAGCAATTCCACGAGGTAATGGTGGTTGATAAATTCTTCTCAAAAATGGTGTAGCTGGTATAATTATTCCGAATGTATTATCTAGATCCGGCTCGGAGGACCAAAAAAAATGTAGCAGGTAATTGGGAAGAATTTTATATATAAAAATGATCGTTGAATCACTGTTTGTAAATTGGTATATTTTATTTAATTAAATAAAAATTTAATTGAAACACCACAGTAACAAGATGTCCTTAATTTTATTTATAATTATTATTTAAGTAAGATTTGGTTTTATTAATTTTTGATGTTTGTTGATCGCCAGTTGAAACTTAAGTGTTAAAAATGATTTACAAAAAATATAAGTCATTAGCTTAGTACTAAATTACATAAATTAGTACACAAGTGGTACTGTTCTTAATGACATTAATTATAATTAATCTATTACAATTTTAACTTCATACATGTCAAGTGGTAGTTTGTTTACAAACAAAATGTAAGTATAAATTTATATGTATATAAATTCAGTAATTCGAGTACAATAAATAATTCTAATTTTAGGGATATACGGTAATATGCATTAAGATAATTGGTAAGTATATAAATAATAAAATTGTGTATTGAATCGTTTGTGCTTGTTATGGTTTGAGTATAAATATAAGCAATCGGTATGATACGCAAACCTTGTGATGTTATCATTCTAATGCATGCCAATGATTTTGCTTTGTTTTGTGTGTTGCGTAAATTTCTTTAACTCTAAATTATACAGGACCTAAAAATACTAAAATTAATAAAATATAAAAAGTATTTCCTAAAAATATTGAGTTTTAATTTTTGTCTTCATTCGTTTTGTAGATACTGCAATTTGGGAGGGGTGCTTTATAATTTTGGCCAAGTTTGTATTTTCTTTTTCTATTTAATTTAGATTTTACAAAATTTCAGCTTGTACAAATTATAATGAGGTAGCACTTATAGGCTTAATTTTTAAATCCTATATCAAGCACAAATTTTTAACCGATTAAAATTTTTTTATTTATAATATTCTGATTAACTTCCAACAAAAAATTTTCTCGACTGACCACCCAAAATTCTCGTACGATCTTTTTTCATCATCCAACTCATCCCGTTATTTATTTTTATTATTTATTTCTTATTTTTTTGGTATTGTTTTCATTGATTAACCAACACGGCAATAACGTAAAAAAAATAATGTTAATTGAACTGTTGCTTATCGTATTTTGCAAGACGTACGAGTATATATACCAGGGATGTAATCGAATCAAAATAGAGAGTCGTTACAATTTCTTAATAATTTTTATGTTGCAAAGTGAAGCAACTTTGCCAACAATTTGGTTTGACTGTTTTAAGTTCTAGTTCAAATTGAATTTGGATTTTAGTTCAAAATATTTAGATTTTTGTAATGGGTCTGTTAAAATATCAGCAGTATTTCCACCTGACGGACAGACTACAATCATCAAAATTCCCTTTGTAATGTTGTCTGTACCTAATGTGCGTTTACATCAAACAACGTGTAAACGCTGAATAATGTATTTCATTTTTTATTCTGGCTACTCATACAATCCGATACAATATTGATAGTGCGTTATACTTAATTGACATAAGTTGACACAACAAACATAACACAATTCGTTATGTTGTTACATCTCCCCGTTTTTGTTTTAACACAGATCATACACATGCTAAGTTTATATACTTGTCTCTTTCTCCTCGTTTTTTTTTTCTTTATACGTGTGCATGCATGCTTCTATTTTAAAACAGAAACGTTTACAAAAACTTATAAGAAAACTTAAGTAGATATTTAATATTTCTACAAGTTAAGTTTATTAACTGGCTTAATTTGTCTTCCAAAACTAGAAGTTCTAACATTATTATTTATTCCCTCATTTGAGTGAGAGATGTCCTCAGTCACATGATGTGGTTGCTCTGAGTTGATTGATTCATTTTGTGTTGATGGCGCTAAGCGTGTAACAAACGTTCTCTTTTGGGGAATGAATGATTTTACAAAAACTGATTTGGGAGCTTCTGCGTTTCTGACTACTGTTCCTGATATCCGCTGTCTCGGTCCAGTCTGTAATCTAACTTGGTCATTAATGTTTAGTTTAGATGCTATTCTTGCTCCTCTATCAGCATATTGTCTTTGTTTGTTGCGCAGTGTTTGTAAATTCTCTTGTACATCTTCAACTGGTTTTGGTTTCAGTTGATTTTGTTTTGTTGGTAACTGCGATCGTGTGAGTCTACTTGGTAGTCTTGCGTTAGGTGATCCTAGCTGTTCATTACGTCTCCGTTTCTCCAATTTTGTAGGGCTTTATAAATGTTTGTTTTATCTATGAAACATATTTTAAGTAATAGTTTTGCTATTTGGACACCACGTTCCGCTAGTCCATTTGATCTGGAATATTTTGGACTTGATGTCTGATGTGTTAAATCCCATTCCATTGAAATATTTCGGAATTCATGTGACGAAAATTGCGGCCCGTTGTCGGTTTCAAGTACCTCAGGAGTACCGTGAACTGCAAACCACTTTTGTAACTGATTTATAATCTGTAGTGAACTGGTATTCGTCATTCTTTCAAAATCTAGAAATCCTGAGTGACTATCAATTATTAATTAATATTCATCTCCGTTGAACGTTAATAAATCCGACCGAACTATTTGGAAGGGTAATTGCGGAACAGGTTTTGGTGATATAACTTCTTTTATGTTATTGCGTTGTGTTTGTTGACACACAGCACATTTATCAACTAGTTTTTGTACATCTACTGCTAGATTTTTCCAATAGAACCTTTTCTGTGCTTTGTATTCCAATGTGACCAATGTGAGCGACGTTGAGTATCTTCGAAATTTGTTTATTAGGGATCACTATTTTTTCTCCTTTAGTGATTATATCATTATACAATGACAACTCATCTTTGAACGTAGAGAAATGTTTGAGATTCAGAGGTATCCTTTTTACGTCTGACCAGCCAGTCAATATATAATTTTTTAGAATTTGAAGGACAACGTCGTTTTTTGTACCCTCGATTAATTCCGCTAATGGCTGTTCTGAGAAAGGTACTACTAGATGTAGTTGAAACTCTTCTTCTTCAATTTCGTCATTCCTGTTTTTGATATCACGACTTAGAGTATCAGCTATAGGGATTTCTGTGCCCTTTATGTAAATTATTTTAGGGGAGTACATCATAACATCAAACAGAATTCGCTGGAGTCTCGGTGGATTTCTTGCAAGCAAACCTTATAGCCGTGGCTTCTTTCTCAATTTGGGGATAATTGATCTCTGCAGGCGTCAACGATCTCGATGCATAGGCTATTGGGTGATCGTCCTGGACTGGAGAAGAAATGCTCTTAATGCTGTTTTACTTGCATCCGCTGATAATTTGACTGCCTTTTTCGTGTCATCAAATCTTAATATCGATGCAGTGGTTAATGCTCTTTTTATTTTCTCGAACGCTTGTTCCTGCTCGAAGTCACATATAAATGTACTATCTTTTTTGGTCAACTTTCTTAATGGCTCCGTTAGTTCTGAACAATTTGGGATGAATTTTGCAATTTAGGTGACCATTCCTACCAATATTTGTACTTGCTTTGATGAAGTTGGTGTTTCTTCGGTGATCATGTGGCCCAAGAATGTTAGAGTTGTTTTATTGTATTGGTATTTCTCTTTATTCAGTTTTAATCCTGTGCTGCTTATTAAATCTATTACTCGTTTGGTAAGTTTTTCACATTCGTCTCGTGTTTCTGCATGTACGAGTACTAGGATATCATCCATTGAACATTACACATTTGGTATGCTGCCCAAAAGATTGTTCATTATCTGCTGGAATATGTCTGGCGCTGAAGCCAATCCAAAAGGCATTCTTAAACAGGTATATCTTCCTCAAGGGGTGGCAAAAGCAAGATATTTTTGTATTCTCTCCGATACTCTAATTTGCCAAAAGCCCTTCTTACAGTCTAAGAGTGTGAAGAACTTTGATTTATTTATCCTAGCCGATATTTATTCCAATTTTTGAAGAGGGTAATGTCTTCTTAATATGTTTTTGTACACGTTCGATGGGTCTAGACAAATTCTTATTTTGTCTGGTTGCTTTACTACTACCATCGGTGAAATTGCTGGAGTAGGCTCAGTCATTTTTTTAATCACCTGCATTTTTTCCATTTTATCGAGCTCATCTTTAATTTGTGCTCGAATCGAGTGCGCTATTCATCTAGGTGGATATATTTCGAAGGTAGGGTTATCTATTAAGTCTATTTCTTATTCATAGTTTTTAAGGTTGCCTAATTCCTCGTAAATTGTCTCATCTATGTCAAGCGAATAAATGTTGTCCTCATTCGTTCTCCATATTAAATTAAGTTCCTGGCATGTTGCTTTTCCTAGTAGTGGTGTGACATTACCATCGATTATTTTAAAAACTACATTAACTATCTTGTTCTGTATTTCGCATGCTATGTTTGATTCGCCTATTACCCTTATCTTAGGCCGCTATGTGTTACTAGGTTTTTTGTCATCGTCTTGTCAACCGTCAGATTTAACTGTAATATAATATTTTTGGGCAACACGATGCATTCAGCCCTCGTATCTAATTTACAGTTGACAAGTGATTTATTAATTTGTACTGTTTCGTACCAGCCGTCTTTATTGTTTTCGATATTTAGCGAATCAACATATAACTTCACTGTTTGTGTGAGATTGTTAAATACAAATCGTTTGTACGTTAAATTAATTTTCGGTTTGAAATGATTATCGAATCTTTGTACAAGCAAGTCATACTTGATGTCTTCTTCTTTTATATTAAATGATTTAAAAATTTTACCTGCATCCTGACCGATTGAGGTCATAAAAATTGCTGCTTGAATATTTTTTTCCTTTTTATTAAATTCAGTCGCTGTTGCGTAGAACTTAAAGGTCCTGATCCAGTCTAACCAATTGTTGCAGACATCTCCACCTGTGCATACTAAGACCCTGTTAAAGTTAGCCGAAAGTTTTCGGCCGAAAGTGAAAAGTCGATAATGCAGATTATGTAAATAAATCAGCTTCTAGAGTGTTATGTCTGGAGATGGATTACATTGATGTGACTTGTCAATAGCTATCGCAGGAAAAAAATTCAGTTCAAGTTTCCCGTGGGAAATCTCTGAAAATTCGATTTTCCAATAATTATTTGAAAATTTGTATAAAATCAGCCTCTAGAATGTTATGTCTAGAGATAGATTGCATTATTTTGAATTGTCAATAGCTATCGCAGGAAAAAAATTCAGTTCAAGTTTCCCGTGGGAAATCTCTGAAAGTTCGATTTTCCAAAAATTATTTAAAAATTTGTATAAAATCAGCCTCTAGAGTGTTATGTCTGGAGATCCCACGGGGAACTTGAATTGAATTTTTTTCCTGCGATAGCTATTGACAAGTCATATCAATGCAATCCATCTCTAGGCATAACATTCTAGAGGCTGATTTATTTTCGGCTGGAATGTCAATAACATAATCTGCATTATCGACTTTTCACTTGCGGCTAGAAACTTTCGGCTAACTTTAACAGGGTCCCATCCCGAAGGTATACAATAAATTAAAATAAATTTTCAATAATTTGTTATAATTAAAAACTTGATTTTTTGAGATACTTTTGTGATCTAATCGAGGGTAATTCATTTTTCTAATATCATTTTAACAAAAAGTAGTAAATAAATTTGTTGATCTGTTTTCCGAGGTAATGTAGAACTTTTCGAAGAAATATTTTTCTATGGTTAATACACCTTTCAAATTCCAACAATTATTCATTAAGTGTCTTTAAGAACAAATGAATAGCTTATCGTATAATATGGAATTTAAATTTCTAAATTTACCTACAATTCTTTGCTGGTGGAAAATATAGTGCTCAACATTTAAAAATAAAATATATCTAGTAAGCCTTTAAATATTGTGGCGGTGACACCTAGTGTGTAATAGAATAAGTTAAATTAATAGCTCAATGTTTAACTGTACTAAAATGGAATTTTCCATGATAAAATTGTTCTAAATGTTTCTACGCTATTCTAACTGGAAAAGTCATGAGCTTTCTAGAAGTTTGGTTTGTGTATATAAAAAGGCGAACGATGTCGAATTGGATGAGTAGTATTTGGTAAGCGATAGTGTGAAGATGAAAAAGGAAATAAAAAGTGTTTTTTTGTGGAAATAAAAATTATAAGTGTATACTAAAATTTGAGAATAATTTATATAAAGTAATTTTGTTAATTTTTATTAATAAACTGTGTTGTGATAATTCTTGTGTGAAATAAATAAATTCGTTTGTGATAAATTAAATTGATTTTGTATTATTCACAATCCAGTGATACGAACCTTAATAGTGTTATGGTGACACTTAGGATAGAATAGAATAAGTTAAATTAATAGCGCAAAGTTTTACTGTACTAAAATGGAATTTTCCATGATAAAACTGTTCTAAATGTTTCTAGAATATTCTTACTGGAAAAGTCATGAAATTTCTAGAAGTTTTGGTTTGAGTATATAAAAAGGCGAATGAGATCGAATTGAATCATTAGTTTTTAGTAAACGAAAGTATAAGGATTAAAAAGTGAATTAAAAGTGAATTAGTGAGATATAAAAAGTAAAAGTGATCAGTAAAATTTGTGCAAATATTAAAAAAAGGGATTTTGTGGTAAATAAATAAATTCCTTTGTGTTAAATTAAAGTGTTTTGTTTTATTCACAACCCAGTGAAACGAACCTTGATTGACAAGGCAAAAACGTAACAGTATTAAAGGTCGTATATAAATTTTAATAGAAAATTACTATGGAGCGCCTTTAAAATAATATCACGCTATTAGAGAGGAGGAAGTTTAGGAGAAAGGCGCTGGTAGATACATAAAATGAAATGCTATGTATTTTGTGTTTTGAATTAATTAAATCAAACAGATTAATTTAAATTCTTAAGATCTTGGATTTAATTGTAAAAGGTCGAAGGTGATGCGACTTTGATTGCTGTTCAACAAGTGTCCATTATAAATAATCATTATTTTTATTATCATTATTTGTGATTCTGTGATTTGGCGGCATGAGAGTAGAAGATTTATATTGTCGTGACCAATTATGATATTGGGGAAGAGGTTTCCAAATTTAAGAAAAGGCGGAAAATGTTCATAAAATATAAATAGCTGGTTTGGTGATCTTTAACGGACGCTTTGTGTGGCAATTTTTTTTTTTTTTTGATCTGCACTAATTTTACCTCTTAATCTAGTTTATTTACAATTTGATCACATTTTTTGTCATTTCTTTCCATCCTTGATCTATTTCGATGCGACTTATAAAAATTGAATATGACGTTAATTTAAATAATAATATTCGTTTTGTGACGCAGCGTAACGGTCCCGCGGTTATAAATTCTTTCATGTATCTAAATAAACAAATTTCTTTTTATACGTGTTGTTATTGTAACGCGACAAAATCGTTTTCGTAAACCCATTAGTTGCGACGGTTGAACAATTATGTATATACATAGTATCATAGTAAACTCTATTAAATCAAACTAACTTATTCTACGGTTCAGAATGTAAAATGTTGTACACACATAAGTATTGGGCATAAAATTAGTCCACGATTCTACGGTGGATTAAATTTTACACTTGATTTATTACATATATCGTATTATTATTATATGATTGTTGACAATATTTATAAACAAATAATAATTTCATTAAATATTAAATTTTACAAAACGAAATTATAATTAGCATTAATTTGCTTGGGTAAATAAAGAACCAAATTATTTCCAAGTTCTCATAACTTTTGTTAAGTAGTTAATTGGCCCAGATTTATACATGGATATACATCTAATAGCCGTGTGCTATTTATTGTTGTTGTGGTAAATGTTTTAGAATTGTAAATTTAATTTGTGTATAATTTTAATATCACGTGCATTTCTGAAGAATTCGGATCACTTGTTGTTATAATAGAATGAGAAAAATAAAATATTGAGTTGAAAAGTCGGTTGATCAAACATCAAATTAAGGTAGCTTGAGAAAATAGCAAGCAGTTCATAGCTTTTGGCTAGAAAAATGAATGAAATTTAAACCACGGGCTTTTAAATCTTCAATAGTAAGAAAAGCGTGATTAATATAAAATAATCAGCGATGCGGGTAGGCGGTCAAGATTTAGAGTGATAGAAATACTCAAGATGAATAATATCACTGTGTTTCCGAATTTGTGAAATACATTCAGGCGAAAGTTATAAGCGAGACAATGAGCTATTTTTTAGTAAGGAGAAGTATTCAGGAAATGTGACAAGAAAAAGTACCGCCAGCTTGTTATTCTTATATAATTGCTAACAGACTTTGCGAAAAAGACTTCTTAAACTTCGCTAAGAAATTTAAAATCAATTAATAAAAACATTAAAAATTAAAAATGTTGCAGTGGCATTAAGAAAAATTTTAAAATTTCAAGAACCTCTAAATATTCTGCACATTATCATTTATTAATATTATTTAAAAATTGAACGTTGCCAAAAACAAAACCGGCCCACTTTGTTTTGACCAAATGTGAATAGCCTATTTTGTGTCGTTATTCAAGATGGCGGATCAAAGCTTTGAGCGAATACAGAAATTTAAAGTTTACGGTTTAGAAAAATACCAGTGGCACTTTTCAGTTTCCTCGGGGAATTGCTATTGAAATTTTGGAGAAAAGTCACAATAAATCAATTCCCAATTTCCCAGGAAATCCAGAACATGCCACAGGCAGGGAAAATATGGATTTAAGGCTGCTGTGGAACAATCTCCTTATGATAATTGCGTTGATGTTGTTGGCATTCCGTATAATAAAGGAGACATAGCCTTAACCAACGTTTTAAGTATGTTTAAAACCTGCTTGAGTGTGTCATTTAAAATATAATAATGGTACCATTTTTCGAGTAAAATTTCTTCGGAAATCGTCTAAGGATGTCATCATTCAGGGTCGTATGTAACGTTCAGCCTTAATAATAATAAAAATGAAGTGAATGTGGCTGATTGTGTACATAAAAAAAATGGTAGCTGTGATAAATAAATAAAAATTCACCATAGCACTCCTGACTCAGCTGGTAGAGGTATTTTTTTGGTAGTGGGTAAAAAAAAAAGTAACACAGCTGTGCTATGGCAAAGAAATACGTTACTGGAACATAACACTCTCACTCAACTCACCTTCCATGGTAATTTACTGGTTTAGATTCTCATTTGGACGAACATAGGAACCATTAATAATAAAGTAATATTTCAATTAAACCCAAAATTTAATAATTCAATCTCGAATAACAACATTAAAACTTTTGGATCAGAATCACTTCGAGAAACAACAAAAGGTATTAATACAAAAGTAAATCAAATTACTAGAGTTAATTACCAACGGAATAATAATATTTAATCCCAAAAAAAAAATTTAAGAACTAAAACTTCACATACCTGTGCAAAATCGTTGACGATGAAAGCGCTCCCAACGGCATCGATCCTGCCCTAAAGTAAAAAAACCAAAAATCACCGAATTCACAAAAAAAAAAAAAAAAATATAATCGATAATTAACTAAAGTTTACAAAACAAAATGATATGAATGTACAAAATTCAGGAAATTATATGATCAAGTAATTAAATATTTAAAAAAAAAAAAAAATTTAAAGAAAAATTAAATTTAATTAAGAGTAAATAAATACAAAAAAATTCATTTTGCAAAAAAAAAAGTTAAATAAAACCACAATTATCCACGAGGTCAAGACTCTTTGTCCCGTGCAGAATTGCTCCAATCGAATTTTTCCACCTAATTTATTGTTGGAGTTGTTCTTCTAAGTTAGTTGTTTAATTAGATACCTTTTCTTTGTTTATTTTTAAATTCTTTCACCTCTGCATGAAAGAAAACGAACAGCAGGTACAACAGATCAAAATACTCCAATAACCCTTATATTATAAGGTGTCTTATAATTCAATTAACTGTTCAGCGAATACACATATATATTGATTGATTGATTGATTGCGATGTACGATCAAGCATTAAGCAGGTCTCCCGTATTATAAATGCGAATACCACACACCACTATACCCATGTTACACAACACGACACATTCTTCATGAAGCCAAACCCCGTAAAGAAAGGCGCCACATCGATAACCACATAAGTCTAATAGTTGTGAAATCCGCCCCTGGCCAGGCCGCCGTCGTACACCTTTTAACAAGATCGAGGGATAGGAAAGGAATGTTAGCAACCCGGTTCCAGACACCTAAGTAGTTGATAGTTAGTAAATTTGTTAGTAATATATTTTTTTAGTAATTTATTTAACACAAGAACAATACAATTTAAAGTTCATCTCTACTGCTCCAACCTGTAAGAAGACACAATAATGACAACACAAATTTGCTGGTACCGCAAACTCTTTTTTTCTGAAAAGCTGTAAACAACTATTATTATTCCCCTCCACCATTTTTTCCATCGGCGTTTGTGAGAGGGGGGCGAGATTTCGTTCCATCATCATGTTCCCATGCGGTCACCCAAATTTGTACTAACTGTAGGTAGTGTTGCTTGACGTTGTTGTTGAAATCGTTGCGTCTCTGCTGTCCCTGCTACTCCCTCCCCCACTATTCAGCGAATACACATATATATGATTAAAAAAATGGAACTTTTGAACGTTACGCTATTTTTTTTTCTTGAACCGTTTCATTTACACATTAGATTTACATTTCTCACGGTATCAGGTATGATTTTTTTTTCTTAGTTAAGCTCTTAAGCCACTATCATAGAATAACTACTATAGAAGCATATTTTGTATGAGGGAAATATACCCAAATAAAATAATTTCATATATTTTAAGTTCGGTTTTTGTGATTTTATGAGAAGAGGATAATTTCTATATGCCTCTCCTTCTATCATTCATGTTTTAAATAAACAGAACGAAATGTTTTTAAAATAAATGAAATATTTACGAAATACAAATACTGAAAACCACACCCCTTACCAAAACCAACAAAAATGTTTATATGTACATTTTTACAAGCATTTTGGTAGGTTTTGCCAATGCCGTCTAGAATATACAAGCCATACTGCTGTCTACGTCACTCAATTTATGTCGACAGTTTCATTAAACTTCTGCAGATGGCATTAATGCTAGAAAAATGAAAGAGAACAAAACTTGAAAACGAAGAGATTAAAACATGTGAAAATATAAAACATAAATTAGTATTAATCCAAGCGCAGGAAAGGGAGGATGTACGTCGTGTGTTTTTTTCATAATTTAAAATTATTAATAAAAAAAAGTTCATATACATTTTTCCAACTCATATTACATTTTTAGTTAATGTTTATTTATATTTATATCATTATTTCATTAATAGTTTTATTAGTTTTAAATTATGCAGACAATTAGCAGAGATAAAAATATGTACAACCTTCCTTTCGTACGCATGAGATAATACTAAATAATTTTTTTATTTTTGAAATGTTTTATTCTCTGTTTCTCTCAACTCTTTCATTTTTCGAATGTTAATTGCCATCTAGGTTATGTCGATGAAATAAAAAATAATAATTTTTGCTTTTAGCAGTATGGCTTGTATATTCTAGAAGGCATTGGTTTTGCCCTAATAATTTTTATCATTTCACCTATATGTATTTTGGTTTTGTATAAGTAAAGCAAAAAATAAAAAACAAAATAAAGAGTCGATTCAGCGTGTGTATTTTTTAACCCTTTTGTTAACACGACACATCCTAAATTTGATTTTTTTTAAAACTAGAATGAAGTTTTTTTTTATAATAAATTAAAACGACATTTAAATTATGATATCATATTTATATTATTCGAATTTACCTCCTTTTATGGAAAACTCGTGATAAAATTGTTCCAATTCCCGATTTGTAAGCGTTAACGAGAAGTAGTTTTATAATCGTGCCAAACAAAGGTTAAATAAGCGAAATGAAACATACACACTGACACAACACTTGTAAATATGTATATAACCAAAACCAACAAAAATGTTTATACAAGCCGTCTCGTTCGCTCCTTACACAGATCCTATCAAAAAAATGTACACTATATTTATTATGAATCTATCACCTATACTTATTTGTTTTGTGTATATATACTTTCTGATTTATTTATATGCATCACTAATACTAAGCCTTAACGTACTTTTTTATATCTTAAGTGTTTGTACTGTTTGGCTTGTATAAACATTTTTGTTGGTTTTGATATAACTTAATTTCGATTTGCATCTTTCGTCCTTTTTTCTTTTATCCGAATCTGTTTGTTTGGGAAACGTAAGAAATAAATGATCGTAATAAAGTTAGGTTGATAATACAATGCCATGTAGTGAGATTGGTTGATAATACACGTGCACATAAAAATGTAGATGAAAAATTATACTAATGTATTTTATTTTGTGTCACAGAACGGTCATTCACCTTTTGTGTTTTGTTTATTTTACTGCTTATGTTTTTGTTGCCTTTTTTCTCTCCATCTGATGGAGTTTAAATTACGTTTGCGATTTCGAATGCAATAATTATAATTTTTAGATTTCAGGAAAAATCAAATTGATAAACAAATTTGTTAAATAAAAAAAAAAGTAATAATTAGGGCAACCAAAAATATGCAATAACATATTTGTTTCCAGAGCACGAATTTTGAAAAAAAGTAAACTGCAATGAATGTAGTCAAAAATTATTAAAACAAAATGACAACATAACATCAACGAGTGAAACATTTATAACAGAAAAAAAATTTAATAAATCGTCAAACTTTGGGTCACTTAAAGCACCGCAGACGGAGTATGGTGAAGTAGCATATGTTTTAGTAGCTGTATTTGAGCAAATGTTTAGAAAAAACTGTCATTTGCCAAATATCGTAGCAAACATTTCGGAAAAATGTATGAGTATTGTGGCTCGGGATTTTCCAGGATTTTTGCCTTTAAAAGATGAAGGGCCTTGTTATGACCATTTTAAAATTTTAATACACTTTCTTATTCTTGTATTGATCAGAAAAAATTCAAAATGGTCTTTAGTAAAAGGTGAATTTCAAAAATTAAAAAATAAACCTAGGCACCAAGCATCTACCCAAACTTCCAAAAAGCTTAGAATTTTAACTGTATAACTAACAATAAAATTTTAACTTTTGTTAAAAGAAAACATATTTAGTTTTATTTGTTATTACTTTCGAAATGAGTGTTGGATTTCTTTTGTGTTAATTTTAATAAAGAATTATTGCAAAAATAAAATGCGTATTTCCCATGATTTTCTGGGAAAAGTGTTGGGTCAATAGAACATCACATTAGATGCGAAACTATCGTGGTAAAATAATTTTTCTTACAAAGTAATCCTAATATTTCAGTGAAACCGATTTTTTATAATCTTTTTATTACCACGTTAACAGCTAACTTGCCAGCGCAATTTTAAACTAACTTGCATATTACATAAATGGCATTCACTGGGTTAACACAATCCATACAAAAAATATTAAAACGGAAAAAATGTTGCCCTCCAATACGGATAAAATCTAAAAAAAACAAAAAAGCAGAAGAAATTCATATGTATATACGAGTACGGTTTTTATTCGGTAGTTTTTTAGTTGTTATTTTAGCCGCCTCGAATTTTTTATTTCTTTTTGTTTCTTAATGGTACGAGTAATTAAGATAATTTGGTGTCATCATTGATTGTATATTTTGGCAGAGAACGAATTTAAATACTATACAGAATGTATTAATAATCCTTATATTCAAAAATGGACGATTATTCGTATAACGAAATTGAAAAAACACAAAATACAAAAAATTTTATATTATGAATATACCTATTCGCAACGTGACGAATTTTAAATTTCACTATACTAAATGTTCTTATTTGAGCTTCGCGTTTTTATTATTTTTAAATACAGTATTTCGTTTTTTCTATTCTTCTATTTCGATTTGCATTATACATCTATTATGAACAAAGAACAAAATTTAAATACTTTACAAAACGAATTAACAATCCACATATTCAAAAATTTTTGTATTATGATTTTACTTATTCGCAACGTGATGAATTTTGAATATTTAGATTCATGAATTTCATTATTTGACTTGCCTATTCCTTAACCGATTACCATGAAATTCATCATACTCGGCTATATTTAAAGTTCTAGCAGTAAAGACAAATTAATATGTATAGTACATTAGATGGTTTTCGGAGCGAAGATAAATGAACAGAGTCATTTAACTATCACCATGGCCATTTAACCCACCTTACCCCAAAATATGTACTTACGCACGTAAATATTATAAAAATGTAAATAACTAAGATAACGATGGAGTTTGTACTTTTATTTTAGCTTCACTGCATTCTTCGTACGTTTATTATACTGAATATTCGATCTTTGAAATACAGTGCTTAGGATTTTGATCATCACGTTGCGAATAAGTAAAATCATAATACAAAAATTTTTGAATATGTGGATTGTTAATTCGTTCTGTAAAGTATTTAAATTTTGGTCTTCGTTCATAATACATGTATAATGCAAAACGAAACACAAAAATAGAAAAAACGAAATACTGTATTTAAAAAAAATGAAAACGCGAAGCTCAAATAAGAACTTCATCAAAAAATATTCCCGAGTATTTGTAATGTTTTTATGAAAAGTAGAATACAATACGTGAAGTTTTAAAAAAGAAAAAAACGAAAATACATTCACGAAGTTGCAACGGAATGTATATTTTTGATCTGTTTTTTGGTTTGGTTTTAATATGTGTATCTAACCAACACTAAAACAATACATATACGATTTATAAACGATGACATTGAAATCAACTGTTTTCCTCTTTCCTTTCTAGTCTAAAAATATCGACATGCTACACATAATAAAAAAAAATACATATTACCCCAAAATCATTGTTTACAAAATATTATTGTGTTTGTTGTTATCTTCCTTTTTTCGAATTTTTTTAAGGCATTAAAATTTTCGTAATGCTTTGAACATTTTTGTTGGTATTGATCTAGCATTTGCGTTCGATTTTTTGTTTGTTACATATACAAAGAAGTATGCACCGCCTTTCAATTTTCCATTGTGTTCATTTATAATAATATGGGGATAGGAAACATGAGAAATAAAAAGAGGCAATTAAAATTTATATATTCCTTTCATAATATCACAACTAAAATCTCCAAACGAAACAGAAATTATTTTTCCTTGCATATTTTAGCCATACAAAATCTCTCTCTATTTAAAGTCCTTCCTCAATGCCACTATATTTACATTACTTCAAAACTAGCAGTTTCCTTTAATCCCACACTTATCAAACACGTGACACAATATATAGTTATTATTATTTATGGAAACTTGCATCAGTCACATTTGAAGTCTTCAATACTTGCACATTTGAAGTCTTCAATCTTTAAAAAAAATCAATCTATCCTGGATAACAATCCTCGATCAACTCTCTCAAAATAATTTTTTTTTCCACCAAAAAAACATTTACAACCGAAACTTCAACGGAACCATAAAAAGTAAAAATCCCGGTTTTCCAAAAAAAAATTAATTTTGTATGTATGTATGTGTATTGGCGTTTTTGATTGTAAACCTATGTATATAACCGAATTGCATGACAAGTACAAAAATTCCATGATTAATGATGAATGAAACATTCATTGATCACAAATTTAAGAAAATTTGAAATACAGTCCCAACCTCACAATCAGTAACATTACTGCAAAGGGACCGAAGTAAATGTTACACGTAGTCTTGCTTTTAATAGTCATGATTATTTAGATAATAGTTCTTATACTTTTAATTCATCTGACCATTTTAATACTGCAGCAGTTAGCTGCTTAAAGTTCTTAATCTTTAACCAGAAAATAATTTTGGAAAATTTATGTCGCATTTAAATTCTTTTGGTGGATTTTTACCACATTCCTAATTATTGGTCGGATGGTGTTGGTATTTTTTATAATTGTCATCTTAACTGTTCGTTTGAGTTAATCAATTTAGAGTCTGCATATGTCCTTAAGTTAACTGTATAAATTAATAACGATACTGTTGGATACTATTTTAAACCAGATTGTGTAATATTTTCTTTTTGATATTTATTATTATTATAATTATTATAATTATAGAATGATGTGCACACACGTTTCTTGTCATTCCACTTTAAAAAAAATAGTAGAATGAATAGAAGATTCAATCCACCCTATTGGTGAACATCATAACTAATTAATGTTTTGATAGTGCGATATTTTTATTTCTATCTTGACACTCCCACTAAATGAGTAACTATCAAAAATCGCAACAAGTAAAAAAAAAAAAAAAAACTAATTCACTTAATGTTTTCTTATTCATTTGCTTTGATGAATAATGAACGTCGTAGATTTTTAAATCGTTCCGGTAGTAATGGTTTGGTGAGTATGTCAGCAAGTTGCTCTTCAGTGCATTTGTACTGAATGTTAATTTGATCATTTTCTAGTTTTTCTCGAATGAAATGATATCGCACATTTATGTGCTTTGTCCTCTTATGAAATTCAGCATTATGGATGAGACGTATAGCACTTTGGTTGTCCACAAATATTACTGACGGTTCAGTCACAGGATTATCGATATCCTGTAGTAATTGGCGTAACCAAATAACTTCTTTTGTAGCTTCTGATGCTGCCATGTATTCGGATTCAGTTGTGGAAAGCGCTACCGTACGTTGTCGTTTACTTGACCATGTAATTGGTCCATTGTTGATGGTAAAGATGTAGCCTGTAGTTGATCGTCGAGTATCCAGATCGTTCGCAAAGTCTGAATCAGAATATCCAACTAAGTCTACGGATGTGCTTTGAGTACGTTTGTATAAAATCCCGTGATCCGATGTTCCAATGAGGTATTTAATTATTCTCTTTACAGCATTCCAATGTGAGTTCGTATGTTTATTCAAAAATCTGCTCACGACTCCCACTGCATATGAAATGTCTGGCCGACTTACTGTTGCTGCAAATATTAATGAGCCAACAGCCTCGCGATACGGAACTGCGATCTCCCCTTTTTCGCTCTCATCACTTGAACTCAAATGTGCATGTGAATCGGCTGGAACACTTATGGGTTTTGCTGTGTCATGATTGAATCTTTTGATGATGTTTTTAATATAGCTCGTTTGGTGAATAAATATCGTTCGTTCTAAACGGTTTCTTTCAGTCCGCATGCCAACGAAGCAGTCCGGATGATCAAATTTAATTTCGAATGAATCCTTAAAATGATTCAGTACAACATGCAATGCTTCTCCTGTTTCTGCAATCACCAAGCCATCATCGACGTATAGTGCCAATAGCACTTTTTCGTTTTTGTTGAAGTATCCTCTGTATACACATTTGTCCGCATTGCTTTGGACAAATCCGAATTCATTCAAAAAGTTATAAAACTTTTTATTCCAACAGTAGGATGCCTGTTTTAATCCGTATAGTGATTTGGAAAGTTTGCACACTTTGTTTGCTTCAATTTCAAATCCTTTTGGTGGCTTGATGTAAATTTCCTCTTGAAGGTCACCATATAAAAATGCAGTTTTAATGTCAAATTGCATTATTTCAAAATCGTTTTGTGCTGCCATGGCGAGCAACAATCTTATCGAATCAAATCGAATGGTTGGCGCGAATGTCTCATTATAATCAACGCCCTCTTTCTGAGCAAATCCTTTTGCACATAATCGAGATTTATATCTAGATATTTCTCCATTTGGATGGTGTTTGAGTCTAAATACCCATCTAGATCCTATTGTACGCTTACCAGACGGTAATGTCACAATACTCCAAGTGTTGTTCTTTTCTAATGCCTCCAATTCCTCATTGATAGATTTGGACCACTGTTCTGCTTCTGGACTGGCCATAGCTTCTTCATATGTTTGAGGAATTTTAATCTCAACCATATTTAGGTCATATCGTGCAGGTGGCTTAATATTTCTGCGATCACGTAATGCATGTGAATTGTGATCACTTGGCTTAAAATGTTCAATTTGACTTTTAATCAATTCACATTCCATGTTTACTTCGTTTTGCAGGTTAATTTCTTCAGCCTCATCGATGTCAGGAATAACTTCATTGTTTTCTGAGTCGATTTCAGATATTTTTATTTGAACAGTATTTTGTCTTGGGAAGACCACAGATGCTGTTTCATTAAATATCACGTTTCTTGATATTTTAATCCTTCTCGTTTCTGTGTCGTAAAGACGATAGTTTTTGGAATTTCCATCATATCCAACAAACATTAATTTCTTACTTTTAGGTGCCAGTTTGTTTCGTAGTTCTTTCGGCACATGCATATATGCATCACAACCAAAAGTCTTGATGTGATCAAATTCAGCCTTTTTGCCGGTCCATTTCTCATATGGTGAGGAATTCGGTGAATGCGTATTTGGGGTTCTGTTTAGAATGTAAACAGCGGTGTTAACGGCTTCTGCCCATAAATAAGTTGGCAGATCTTTTGTGTATAACATGGAACGAGCACATTCAACAATGGTTCAACAATGGAAGATGCAATAGCAATGTTCACATTAACTTCCGCAATGAATTTGCACCAAATCACGCTCATTGAAAACTGTGAATCATCGAACGAAATTTTCACCAAATTGAATTCAATATATGAGCAAAAAAGTGAGACAAATAAGATGCTGGTACACGAAAGGTTTCATCAATATAAAATGGATTTAAATGATTCGATCTCGCAACACATTGCGAAAGTTGAAAATCTTGCAAAACTATTGCAAATGGCGTTAAAGTAATGCCCGAAATTGACAAAGCAAATGAGCGTCAAAACTGGATAAAACAAGATGCAATAGCAATGGTTCGCATGTCCCTTTCTGCTTTTCCATTTTGCTCTGGGGTATATGGAGCAGTTGTTTCTAGAATGATACCGGTTCTCTTTAGGTACTCATTGAAATCTCTGTTGCAATATTCTTTGCCATTATCGATGTGTAGAACTTTGGGATGTTCGCCAAAATTATTTTTCGCCAAGTTGACGAATTCCTTAAAACAGGTCAATGCATCTGATTTGTGTTTTATGTAAAATATAATACGATACCCAGAACAATCATTTTTGAATAAGATGAAGTAATTCGCACCTTGAATTGATGATGTCGACATAGGTCCACAAATGTCACTATGAATAAACTCTCCTGGTTTTGTTTCTCGATTTACCTTTGTCTTAAATGGTAACTTCTGCTGTTTACCATATGTACATGCCTCACAAAAGAAATTTTTAATGTTGGAGACGTCAATGTTTTTGATTGATCCACTTGTCACTAATCCCAGTAGTGTTTTGTTACTTATGTGACCAAGTCTCTCATGCCACATCTTTAAATTATCTACAGCATTTGAATGGGCAGTATTAGCTTCCGAGTTGATCATTGTTCGAAAGTGTAGTTTGTAGAGATTATTAGGTTCCTTTATTGCAGTTGCAACTAATTTTGAATCGTTAAAAATTTCTACGGTGCTGCCTGACTTGATTATTTTCATACCTTTTGAGGTAATGACGCCTTCCGAAAATAAATTTTTCTTCAGTCCCGGAATAAATAGTACGTTGGTTATTGTGGAATCATGCCATGTTCCGGATAACAGCTTTTGAACGTTGACAGTTCCTTTTCCTTTCACCATTAGCTCTTGGTTATTTCCAAGTTTGACGGTCGTGTCGTCTTTAATTTCCTCAAATGTGTGGAAGTATTCCAATTTATGAGTCATATGGGCGGATGCACCCCTATCCATGATCCAGAATTCATTATCGTCAAATGTATTTAACATTGTATTATTGATATCGATCGTAACTGCTGAAACATTTGACTGGGTATTTTTCTCCTTACTTTCTGATGATTTTTCATTTCGTAATTTCTTTGGAGCTCAACAGACACTGGCAAAATGCCCCTTTTTCTGGCAATTGTAGCAGGTTACATTAGGCCGCTTACCCTTATTGTATTTCGGATGGTGTGAATTTGTATTTGGCTTACTCGACCCTCGGGTGGAAACTGATAATGCAGTTTCTGTATCTTCGTATGATGTCAGGCTCGCCTCTTCATCTAATAATCTTGCTGTGAGATTCGGTATGGTTTGCTTTGTTTCATCCATTGATAATCATGCTTGCCTCAAACTTCTATATTTGGTTGGAAGACTTCCTAATATTTTTGTCATTATTGCAATGTCACTTAAGTTTTCACCTGTATCCTTTATTTGTTTTGCAAGATTTTCAACTTTCGCAATGTGTTGCGAGATCGAATCATTTAAATCCATTTTATATTGATGAAACCTTTCGTGTACCAGCATCTTATTTGTCTCACTTTTTTGCTCATATATTGAATTCAATTTGGTGAAAATTTCGTTCGATGATTCACAGTTTTCAATGAGCGTGATTTGATGCAAATTCATTGCGGAAGTTAATGTGAACATTGCTATTGCATCTTGTTTTATCCAGTTTTGACGCTCATTTGCTTTGTCAATTTCGGGCATTACTTTAACGTCATTTGCAATATCATGCAATACTTTTGCTTTGAGTGCACAAGTCATTTGAAATTTCCATTGCCTGTAGTTTCGTCCATCAAATTTCGTGATGCTCATAACATCAATTTTGTCATCAGCCATTATAACGTTCAATAATATTTTTAACTTCACAAAAAAATTATTATATATGTCGCGAACTTTATGCGATCGGGGAGTCGTTGACGCTCAAAGAGGATAGACGTGTTTTCGTCGTCCTCTTTGTAAATTTATTGTAATGTAATTTAATTTAATTTAATTTAATTACTTTTGTTTAAGTTTTAGTGTTATGTTTATGTTTTGTGTTAGTGAACAAATTAAAATTAAATTATTTAATTAATTATTATAAATAATAATAAACATTAAAATGAGTGTATAGTGAAGTTTAATTTGGAAAATGTAATCCACCGGGATGCATTTAGCAGGCAATGTTTTTAATTTATAATAAAAGAAATGAAAATTCTTGATTTATTAATTAATTGCATTTTCATTTTGATTTTGATTTAATATGGGTACAATTGTGCACAAAATCTAAATTTTAAAATAGTAAATTTGTCGCAATTTAAGTTGCGTAGTTAATCTTCATGTCTTATTGGATTGTCACTAATACAAAAGAAGATTTTGATGTTTTGTTTTGTGTACAATTCTCTCAAATTATTCTTGAAAATTTAATAAAGGGAATTGATTTTTATACATATACATAGTTTTTAATAGTTAAATGTGTGTATCTTTTATTATAATTGAATTTTGTTTGCTGTTAGTGTATGATGTGTATTGTCTGTGTATTTAGTAAAAACCAATACAGATTAGTAAAATATATGGCCGACAAAGAGGATAAGAGATTATAATATGTAAATATAAATTTTCCTTATTTGTGGTTTAGTATTGTAGTACGATTCCACTAATTTTATCTGATATGGTTTTCGCTATCTGTGGCTAAGTTACATAAGTCATTTATGTGATATCAAAACTGGAAATTGTAATTATAAGCCATACGGTAAAAACACTTGAGATATAGAAAAATACATTTTTGTGGGTATACACAGGCCGCATTTGTTGACGTTTTATCTGATCCGGATCGGATCGTGTCTCGTGAAGCGACACAAAAATGCGTAAAACAAACAAACACTAATGTTAAATTCTTTCGGAAAAAAAAACACCCTGAGGGTAAAAAATTTTACTCGAAGGGTAACAATTTGACATTACAAATTCTTTCTGGGAAAATAAAGCACTTTATTTTTTGCTCTAGAGCATTTTGCTTTACTCTAGATTTTTTCATAGATTTGCTTTACTCTTTACAAATACATAGAAATGTGAAATGTCAAAGTGAATTGGAAACAAAAATAAAACTCCATTTTGATATTTCATTTGTTGTTTATTGAATATTAATGCGCTAAAATTAATTGGATCCATCTTTTTCTTATCAAAATAAAAAAAGTTTTACTGATCTGACTGACAGTAAAACATAACCTCACTTTATTTTGCTCTTTTTACACCAACACAACTACAAAAATATTTTCATATTCTTTAGGAGATAAAAAAGTTACTTTATTTCGAGTAACCCGAAAGAATTTAACATAAAATTAAATTTTTTTGTCTCGTTTCGTTTTGAATCTGCCTCTTCATACTCGTACTGTATTCATTATATTCTTTGTCGCTTTACAAAATATTGTTTAACTACAGAATATTGTTCAACTATTTTTGGATCACCATTTGTGATCCAAAATGTGGTGATGGGCTGGATCGATCTTTTTTGTTAAAAATCCTATGAGAAAATCAACAAAACAGAACAAAAACGATCGATTTAGCACATCACTACCAAAATAAATATTGGATCAAATGTTGTTGTTGCTTCACAAGTAAATTTTGATCTGATCCGGATCACTGTCCGTCAAGAAATGCGGCTTCAATTGCACAATCCGAATAAGTCGGTTTTGTTTTCGTGTGTTGTCTAATATCATATGAAACAGAACAAGACATAAGCAAATATTGAGAAAGTTTTTATGAGAGTATTTGTTGATTTTGATGGTGCTCTTTATGTACTACGAGCTACACAAAAATACAGCACAAATTCTCATATACTCAATTCAAGTAAGATTCTTATTCTTCGTATAATCGAGGAAATTTAAATTGAATGGGTAACTAGGGTTTGAATTTCGAGTCAGCTGGACGTATATTTTATTTTATAATTTTTTTCTGATTTTTTTTTTTTTGGAATTTATGCAATTTTTTCAAAATTTCATCTTGAAGATCAGATGTTAGTTGAACCGCGAGGCTACTTATAAATCCTGATTGTTGATGCTCAACTGGATATGAGGAATATCTAGATAAAAACTTTTGCAGGGAAATAAAAGGAGTGCGCAACTTTTCTGCTTGAAATGGAGTGTGAAGTGTTAAACCCAACAGCTGGATATTGTAGCATTATTGGGATTATATTACTTAACTGTGGCTACATACTTTATTGTAATGAGCATATGCTCAAAATAGAGTGTGTAGCTTCACACCAAATTTATAAAAATAAATAAATAAAAATAAAAAAAAAAATAAATAAATAAATAACTCAATGATACACATACGTTACTTATTTCGGTAGGAATAATTTTAATAAGGGATATCGAAGTTTAGTTTTAATTATATAATTTATTTTAATTATTTTATTAACTACATTGAAATTTATTAAATGTACTAAATTGATTTGAATGGTATAAAGGTTTGACGCTCAAAGATAATAGACGAGTTTTCGTTGTCCTCTTTGTAAATTTATTGTAAGTGGATGCGTGGGAAATGAGTGATGTGTATTTACTTTTAATTTTATAAATGTATTAATTTGTTTTATTTTTCATATGTCATATTTCATATTTAATTTAATATTTAATTTAATTTAATTTTTAGATGATAGCTTAGGTGCCGGTATCTGGGTGTAGTCGGACCTTGGTAATAATTCTATTTTTCAGCTAAATTTTGTTATATGTAAAAGGCTATATGATGTACGGCTAGGAGTCCGTGTGTTCATGCTATTACGTTTGGCGGTTCATAAGCATCAAAGAGGAAATAAAGGAATCGCATTATAAAAGTTTTCTAATATTTATTTGGTTTTAAGTTTAATGTAGAAATTAGAAATAATTGAGTGATTTTAATTTGAATTTTCAGAAATGCAGATAATTTCTTGCTTAGCGTTAAGGAGCTAAAAGCACCCTGTTATCATGTAGTGTAAAAGTGTATGGTTGTGTGCTAAATATATTATCATTTATATCACTAACATTTTGATAAGTTAAATTCTTTGAATTATGGTGTAAGACGGTTTGTAAAAAAAATAAATAAATATTTAATTTTAATTATGTTTTCAAATTTGCGGAAGAATTTTTCAATCAACTAAGATTAATTATGTCAACAAGATTAGTCAAAAGTAAATCATTAATAATAATAATAATAATTTTTGATGTCCTGATATAGATTTATAGATTTAAAGAATCCTGAGTTCTGGCATTGGATTCCTGAGGAACGAGTATCTAATCATGTACATAGTTAAAATGTGATATCTTATGCTAACCTGTTTAACTTTTATCATTTAACATTTATTTTACTAATAATGGATTATATATTAATTGCTTAGGTGACTGCTAACGGGTTGAATCTGTCCCATCTAGTAATCTTATCTTATCCTTCGGTTGGGGAGGTGTAAATGGGGGTACGATGTGTGCCCGGAAATAATGAAGATTCTGTTATAATAATTATTCATTTGAGTAATAAAATTTGGTATTATGGTGGTTATTAGTTTTATTTAGTTTTCAGAGTCGTCCGGGAATTTTTATATTAATTTTATTTGTTGATTCTTGATAAACTTATAGTACATAATTGAATTATTAATAAGTGTAGGTGTTGCGGTGCGGTAATATTATCATTTAAATCATTTTATATAAATTTTATAAAATAATTGAATTAATAAGTATCTATTTTCTTTTCTGGATCGGTAGGAAATTGATGATTAGTTTTAAGTTAAATTTTTATGTTTAAATGGTTTAATGTTCATGTTATTTCTTGTAGCAGTAAATAACAATTTTTAATTGGACATAAAAGGAACATTAATAAGGAAATAAGTGTTGTTATTTTAAATTTCTCTTAATTATTTTATCAGGTAAATTAATGAAAGGCGGACAGGGGTGTAATTAGAGCATTATTAATTTTTAAGTCCTGTTTTAGATTTAGGATTTCTGGAGTTATGAGTATCCGGCCCTGGATTCCAGAGAAATGATCATCTAATAATGTAGTTAGATTGTGCTGTCTTGTGCTAACCTATTTATTATATATTGTCCTAATAATTTACTAACTACCGATCGCATTGGTGTTTGTAACCGGGTCGATTCTGTCCCAACTAATAATCCTATCCTGGAGCCCTGGAGATCCTGCTATAATGCTTGGCCGTACACTTATAATCAATCAATCAATCAATCAAACTTAATTATGTCAACAAGATTAGTAAATTAAAACATTAATAATAATAATAATTTTTGATGTCCTGATTTAGATTTAAAGAATCCTGAGTTCTGGCATTGGTTTACAGAGGAACGAGCATCTAATCATGTAGTTAAAATGTGCTATCTTGTGCTAACCTGTTTATCATTTATTGCTTATCATTTATTGTACTAATAATTTGCTATCTATTAATCGCTTAGGAGTCCCAACTTATAATCATATTCTATTCATCGATTTTAGTACGTGTAAATGAGTGTACGATGTGTGACCGTGAATACTGAAGATCCTGTTATAATAATTATTCATTTAAGTAATAAAATTTATATTATGGTGTTTTATTAATTAAATTTAGTTTTCAGAGTCGCCTGGGAATTTTTATATTAATTTTATTTGTTGATTATTGATATACTTATAGTACCTAATTGAATTATTGGTAATTCTAGGGGTTGTGGTGCTGTAACATTATCATTTAAATCATTTTATATAAATTTTATGAAATAATTGGATCTATAATTATGTATTTTCTTTTTCTGGTTCGGTAGGAAATAGATGATTGGTTTTAAGTTAAATTTTATGATTAAATAGTTTTTAATTTTTATGTTTATCCTTGTTTCAGTACGTAATAGTTAATTAATTAAATATAAAAGGACCATGAATGAGGAAATAAGTGTTGTTATTTTATATTTTTCTTAAATATTTTAGCAGGTAAATAAATGATAAGCGGACAGGGGTGAAATTACAACATTATTAATATTTTTTTTTTTTTTTTTTTTTTTTTTTTTTTTAAGTCCTGTTATAAATTTAGGGAGCCCTGTGTATCCGGCCCTGGATTTCAGAGAAATGGTCATCTAATAATGTAGTTAGATTGTGCTGTCTTGTGCTAATCTTTTTATTATGTTGTGTTTTGTTCATTAATGTATATTAATTAGTTTAGTTTAAAGAATATTTAAAGAGATCTCTTCCTTTATATGTTAATAAATAATCCAATTTTCAGAATATAACATAGTTCCAGAATTAATCATTATTGTAGGGATTAAATTAATCCTGAGTTTCAGAATTAAATTTTAGCTTGAATCAACCCTCCAGGATCAAGAAGTAGTAAATTAGCTGTAGTTTAGAAATTGTGTTGTCCTGTGCTAACTATTTTACTATATAATTACTAACAATTTACTAACTATCGGCTATACCTAGGTGTCTGTAACCGGGCCGATTCTGTCACTTCTAACGATCCTATCCTATCCTTCGGTTTTGTTATGTGTAAAAGAGTGCACGGTGGGACCCGGCCAGGGGTGGACATGATGCTGTCACATTTATGTGATATCGCGGGTGATTGTGCTCTCCTTGTTGTAATGGTGCTTAGGTATCTTCAGTAAGGAAAGCATTCACCTGTGTTATAAAGTTGGTGTGACAGTTTAATGACCACATCACTAACACGGGATTTCTTGCTTCATAAGCTTGGCCGTGCATTCATATCAATCAATCAATCAATCAATCAATCAATGTCGCGAACTTTATGCGATCATAAAAGATGGCTGCCAATTTATTTTCGATGGAGAAATTATTAATTACGAATTTAATTACACTGTTTATCGCTTATGATTTGTTACTGGCGATACCTGGGCCCATAACCTGTTGGATACTATTTTAAACCAGGTTATGTAATATTTTCTATTTGATATTTATTATTATTATAATTATTATAATTATAGAATGATGTGCACACACGTTTCTTGTCATTCCACTTTAAAAAAAATAGTAGAATGAATAGAAGATTCAATCCACCCTATTGGTGAACATCATAACTAATTAATGTTTTGATAGTGCGATATTTTTATTTCTATCTTGACAGATACTTTCATTATTGTTGGTGTTTATCGCCTTCAATCTGTTTCTGTAGCAAATTTTATTTCTAAGTTTTTGTCCTTTTTAAGTGTAACTAAAACTAATTTGTTTTAGGTTATTTTAACAATAACATTTTAAAATTGCCTAATAGCAGTGATGATTACTTTTTATGATGTCCTCTTTTGGTTTACATAACTCTAGTGTTACTTGTATTGATAACTATTTTGCTCGTATTCGTAATAACGATATAGTTAGAGATGTTAAAAGTATCTGTTCTTTCATTGTTGATTACTGATCATAGTTTAATTATATTAGAAATAGTTTTGTCGTCCAATATCAGACTTTCATTTCATAATAACAGTTCATTTAAATGTTTTAATCTTACTAAATTTTATTCGTTGGTTTCATCGTACACTTTTTTAAATTTTCTAGCTAGTAATCCGTCCACTAGTCTTAACAATTTCTTAATTTGTTTTAACAATATCGCATGGTCCTGTTACATTTCTGCTGTTCGAAAATCAAATACCAAGCTTAAACCTTGGATTTCTTACTATTTGGTTAATTTAATCAATAGTGTTTTGTTTTTGGTTTAATAAGTCTCGATGATTTAAGATTAGTTAACCTTTACATGTTTCTTTATTATTGATTTTATTTATACATGTTACGTTGTACATGTAGTCAACGAAACATATGGAAGGGAAGTGCTTGTGGTGTCGCTACAGTCGCTTTTCCAATCCCCCAATTGGTGTTACCGAATGCAAATATTAGTACCTTATTTATCATCATTTTAGCATACCCAGTTAGCACTTTATTTATTAGTATCTTAGTACACCACAAATAGAAAGAGGAGAATTAGAGTGTTGGGGCTAGTAAGCACGTTTGGTCAGTAGCCAATGATATTTTATCAAATAATCGTCAAGTTTCTATTATTGGTAAAATCTTGAATGATGATGGCATTGGGTGCGTCTGAAATGCGAATTTAAATGCACATGATAAATTTATATCAAACAACGTGCTAAAAATGCACATAAAAACTACATCGCATGTAGTTATTTGAAATGTGGACTTTCCAAAGTGCACATTTCAAATAACTACATGCGATTCCGTTTGAGAATCGAAGTTGAGTTTTGAAGATTCTGATTCCGTTTTAATTGCCAATAAATTTTCCAATTATTTTTCAAGAATTGTTAATGAGTTGAAGTTGAATTTTTCATTACCGTATGCTTATAATTTGAGTGGTAATTATGATTTTGGTGATTCGTTTTTTATTGCGCCGATTGACAGTGAAGAAATTTTGACCATTATAAAGAGTCTGAAAACTCGTAAAAATACTGAACTGTTGAGTAAGCGTGTTAGCGAATTTGTTTCTCCGGTTCTTTCTGTTCTTGTTATTGACAGTTTTTCTGTTGGTCTTGTCCCGGTTATTTTTAAAACTTCAATTGTTATTCCACTGCACAAAAACTTTAATCGAACTTTCGCCTTATTGCCTTTAACCGAGAATAGATAAATACCTAGCTAAACGTAATTTTTTGTTAAAATACCAAAATCCTTGTGTTCCCTTACATTGAATTGTGGTGTTCCTCAAGGTTCTGTCTTGGGTCCATTACTTTTTTTAATTTATATAAATGATATTTCCCGCCTCGGTCTACGTGAAAAAAAATTAGCCTTTACTGACGATATGGCATTAATTTATTCGGGATCATGTTTGGATAATGTCTCTACCGATATCAATTATGATTTGAAATTACGGGTTTGGTTTGATAAAAATAGAATATACAGTCAAGAACATTCATTTGTAAGCGATCGAAATTTTTTTTAAAATACTCTAGAATTCACACTGTTCATACTGTTTCCAATTAATAAAAAAAAAAATATTTATGATATGATCAACTGTGCTTTGTTAATTTAAAGAAAACAAAACAAAAATAAATTTTCCTTACAATACACTGATAAAATTATCGCAAAAAAATCCATTAAAGTGGGGGTCTAACTGTAAAACTTTGCAAGTTATTACGTTTTCAATTTCTTGAGCAATGTTGGCGACCCCTTTCCACATTTTTCATCGTATGTCGCAAGTTATGGGCTCGGTTTTAATTATGTTTGTGGTTTTTGAAAGTTTATGAGTCACTTTATTGGTTAATTTGCACACTTATCCAGGTTTTTTTTTAGAATGTAACAAATTATGGGAAAATAACATTTTTTTTTGGGTTGCGTACGAAATTCTGTTTTATATAATTCTGTTTTACAAAATTCTGTTTCACATAATTCTGCAAAACATTAAGTCTGCAATTAATTTTTTTGCGGCAATAAAATTGATTGCAGATTTAATTTTTAGAAGAATTATAAAATCTTAGTTTTCATGTTGTGTATGAGTGTATGTGTTCAGTCACGTGAACATACCAACTCACCATGCTGCGCAGGCCTGGCCTCAATCGTATAAATAGTCATTCTTGTTATTAGTATTGATTAATGAAATTTAACTACAATGGAAAAATGTATATTATGCATTTTTCCTTAATATAACGTTTTTATATTTTTAGTCAGTTCATTGACACCAAATATATAATTTTTTAACATACACATTGTAATATTAAAATCAGCAATTTTAGTCGATATTAGTTGTTATTAGTATAATTAATGTATGACCATTTTGTATATAAATCAAACATTTGTCTGAGTTAATCAGTTCAAAAATTAATTGACTCAAGAAAACATCGCCCCGACCAACGGTAAGCGAGAAAAGATATAATAAAAGAATAAATTCCAACAATTAGTCTTTTATTAACACCAAACTAAATAGTACCCATCTGGGGTAATATAGTTAGTTTATTTTTTGGTAAATCAAACCTATCTTAAATTTACAACTTAAGAACTAAAGTTTGAGACCAAACATGGTCCTTCGAAGCTAAAAAAAAAAACAGGCACCAATTGAGAAATACATTGCCAAACAACAACCGGCATCAAAAACACCAACAACCAACTGGAAATTTACGATCTGCAAATTCGAGTCATCAAGCAACCAGCATCTATAGCAAGCCAACAAACAACAGGCAATCGACAGAGTTAACAACCAAGCAGCACCTACAAGTTCAAGCCATCAAACAACAGCGACATACCCAGCAATACACTACCAAGAAACGGCGGAACAATGTCGACCTTAGGCAAACAAGAAGAAGTAGGCGGCAAGATAATCCAGATGCACACAAACTACAATAAAGATGGAAATGCTCGGAAAACGAAGACATATCTGGAAACAAAAATAGATGCTTTAAAAGCATTGTACACAGAATATGTCGCAACGGATGATATCATCCGACAGATGCAGCCACCGTTAGAGCACAATCATTCCTACTTCGACTCACGAAAGAAGATAGCGGAGATTTACGACCTCCTAATCGATGATATGCGAAAACGATTAAACCACGGGCCACCACTAACACCGACACCAACAACATCAGCGGAACACTCGCAAAGTACATCCTTAACAATCTTAAGTACAGATGACAGCAGTAAACCAACACGAAAAGAAAGACAAAGCTCATCTAATAACATTCCAACTTCCGCGACAGCCAACAGGAAGGAGTTCGACCAGATGATGAAGCTACAAAATATAAAGATGAGGGCTCTATATAGAGAGATAAACACAGCTAAACAGGCATTGGCACAAAAAAAAATCAAAACAAGCACTAAAACTTGTTTTGAAACATATGGAGAGGATGATGGAACAAATCATGGACCTCGACGATAAAATAAACATAGAAGTTTCAGTAGAAGATGAAATCAATGCAAAATATTTCATGGAGAATTACTTCGATAATATTAAGCAGGCGCATGATGACCTTGTGATTGAAATTACAATGGAGATTGAGAATGATCAACAATCAAAACACAATTCAATAGATATCCGACTACCAAATATTGAAATTCCACATTTCTATGGAGAAATCATAAGATGGAAAGGTTTCGCGGATACATTCAAGAAACTCGTGCATACAAACCAAGTACTTACGGATACCCACAGGATCAACTACTTAAAAAGTCATTTAGGAGGTCCAGCCGCTTAAATAATAAGCCATCTTGAATCAACCGCAGAAAATTATCAGGTGGCATGGAATATATTAAATAATCGCTACAACAACGGAAGAATTCTGGCAGCAGCATATTTTAACAAACTAATTAATCAACCAAATATGATGACAGAAACCGCGGCAGGAATCAGAACAATGCATGACACAACAAGTGAAGCCATTCACAACATCAATAATATCTTGAATGGTGAAGACAAATATGATGCCCTGATAATACACATACTTCAGAAGAAATTAGACAACGAATCCATCAGAGCCTATGAGACAACTTTAGACGACCCAAAAAAGATTCAAAATTTGAATCACCTTTTGTTGTTTTTGGAAAAAAGATTCCAATCACTAGAAGCACTAGGGAGTAAACCGAATCGACAACCCTTACCAACCGGCCGATTACAACCACAAAAAGCCATGACAACGCTAGCAGCAACAACAAACAGATGCGTCAATTGTAAAGGATCACATACGATTGAAGCATGCAAATTATTTTTGGAGATGTCAACAATAGATCGCAGCAAAATATGCAACATGAATAATCTATGTCGGATATGTTTAGGAAAACATAATCTTTCAAAAATATGCTTGACAGAAGGGAAATGTGTGGTATGCAAAGGAAGACACCATACTCTTCTCCATACCAAAGAAGGTGCAACTAACAAAATTGAATGCCGACAAATAAATCCACCTGGACAAAACCCAAAACGTGGCATACCAGTTGTGGAAACACACATGATAGACAGCACAACAACAGCAGCTCAGGTAATACTGAGCACAGCATTAGTTAAAGTTCCAAGCAACGGAGGTCACCCACAACTACTTAGAGTGCTGATTGATCCAGGTTCTCAAGCATCATTCATAACTCATGAGGCAGCTAAAAAATTAAATATACAGAGCAAGAAAACGCATGTAGAATTTAAAGGAGTAGGAGGAGTGACAGCCGGAGTAGCAGAACAACGGATGACATTCAATATTGAGCCGAGATTTCCGTCGAAATTCAAAACACAAATAAGCGCGCTAATAGTAAATCAACTAGTGGGAGATCTACCAGAATACAGTTTTAATGCCTGGAAATGGCCACATATTAGTAATTTGTTATGGGCAGATCCAGAGTACAATAGGCCTAATAAAATCGATATATTATTGGGCGCAGATTATTACCCAGCGATAGTAATGAATGATGTGGTAAAAGGCGAAACAGGAGAACCAGTGGCACAAAAAACAGAACTAGGATGGATAATATGTGGACCAATAAACTATAACGAGCCACCAAGGGTTCAGTGCATGATAACAAAAACGGAACTTGACAACAGGTTAAAATCATTCTGGGAAATAGAAGAAGTACAACAAGACAGGCTATTAACAGAAGAAGAACAAAACTGCCAGGAACATTATGAGGCAAATTTTCACCGTGACGCTGATGGGAGATATACAGTTCGAATCCCATTTAATCATAATCCACCAATACTTGGGGCTTCAAAAACAAGAGCATTAGCCAGATTCCTGCAGTTGGAGAAGAAATTCGCAGCATCACCAACATATGCCAATGACTACAAAAAATGCATTAACGAATACATTGAACTAGGTCACATGCGACTCTGTGAAATTGAAATGAGTCCAGCAGAAGAATACTTCATACCACATCATGCAGTAGTAAAAGAAAGCAGCACAACGACAAAGCTACGTGTTGTTTTCGATGCCTCAGCTAAAACCAGCAATAATAAGAGCCTCAACGATCAACAAATGGTTGGGCCAACACTACAGGAGGAATTGATTTCGATCCTGTTAAGATGGAGGAAACATAGGGTGGTCTACACAGCGGACATCGAGAAAATGTATCGCCAAATACGAATACATAAAGATGACCAAAGGTATCAAAAGATACTATGGAGATCAAACGAGAAAGATCCAATTCGTGAATATCAATTAACAACTGTATCCTTTGGAACAGCTAGTGCCCCATACCTGGCCATCCGCACGTTACAACAGTTAGCCGATGATGAGAAAAAGGAGTTTCCCATAGCAGCCGATATAACTACACACAATTTCTATGTGGATGATTTACTAAGCGGCAGTGATTCTGTAGAAGAAGCACACACACAGCAACGTCAAATCATTACAATGCTAAGTAAAGGAGGATTTCAACTACGGAAATGGGCTAGTAACAAGCCAGATCTATTACAACAGATACCACTCGAATCACGGGCAATCGGTACAATGGATATCAAACTAGATGACACAATAAAAACTCTGGGCGTATCTTGGAATCCTGACACTGATACCTTCGGATTCAAAATAAATATAAAAGAGAAGAAAACTGAAATCGCCACCAAAAGAAAATTATTATCCGAGGTATCACAATTATTTGATCCTTTGGGATGGTTGTCACCAACCATTATAGTAGCAAAAATATTACTCCAACAACTTTGGCTAACAGGATTGTCTTGGGATGCACCATTACCTCAAGACATCTCAATGA
Organism: Tipula vernalis; assembly: GCA_958295665.1. Classification (NCBI taxonomy): domain Eukaryota; kingdom Metazoa; phylum Arthropoda; class Insecta; order Diptera; family Tipulidae; genus Tipula; species Tipula vernalis. The sequence goes on along the minus strand of OY282559.1, from coordinate 66,121,094 downwards.
GATGGAACAGTTATAAAAATTCATTGCCTGCGCTCGAACAAATAAAAATACCGAGGTGGGTGAACACTTCCAACAATTCGCCCATAGAACTGCATGGATTTTGCGATGCATCTGAACATGCATATGCAGCAGTTATATATTGTTATCAAAGAGATAATATAAATAGTGCACCTCGACCTTATTTACTAATATCAAAAACAAAGGTCGCACCAATAAAATCAAAACTAACAATTCCTAGGCTAGAATTGTGTGGAGCGTTGTTACTTGCGAGGTTGATGGCAAAAGTAACTAAAAGTCTTCGAATTTCCAAAATAACAACTTACGCATGGACTGACTCAATGATAGTGCTCGCTTGGATCAAAACAGAACCACATCGATTTAAAATATTTGTTGCAAACAGAGTAACAGAGATCCACAGTCTAACCAGCCCAACAACATGGAACTATGTTAAGTCGTCTGCAAATCCAGCTGATTGTGCTTCAAGAGGCATAGAAGCTGACTGTCTCGAAAAACACCAAATATGGTGGAATGGTCCAAGTTGGTTAACAAACACTCCAACAAATTGGCCAGTTCATAATTCTTCTGAAAAATTTGAAAATATTCCAGAGAAAAGATTAGTAGCACTAGCTCAAACAACGGAAATAAAGGACGACGAGAACCCATTTGATCATCTTTACATAAAACATTCAAGTTTAAAGAAGATTCAACGAATAATATCATATTGTAGACGATTTATCAACAAGTTAAAACTAATGAAATACGAAATAAGTAACATTATATCACCTCAAGAAATGCAAGAAGCTCTCCATCAGTTAGTTGGAAGGGCTCAACTAACCCAATATAGGAATGAAATTCATAATTTAAGGAACAACAAACCAATCGACAACAAAAGTAAGTTACTATCGCTCTCACCATTTTTAAAAGATGGACTGCTAAGAGTTGGTGGACGATTACAAAACTCAACCGCCTGGTCATATGATGAAAAACATCCCTTGATTCTTCCACAATCACATCCAATTGTTAACCTGATCATCCAAGAAGGCCACAAATCAACGATGCATGGCGGTACTCAGTTAACTTTCGCACACATCCGAACAAAATTTTGGATCATAAATGGTCGAAATGTTGTCAGACAACAAATATCAAAATGTCTGAGATGCCACCGATTCAGTAAAAATATTAAGCATCAACTAATGGGTAATTTACCAGAAGCAAGAATAGCTCCTGCTCGGCCATTTTTAAAGTCAGGAGTTGACTACGCTGGACCTTTCAACGTAAGAGTATCGAAAGGTAGAGGCAACAAATCATATAAAGGCTACCTAGCAATTTTTGTTTGTATGGCAACAAAAGCTGTTCACATTGAGGTGGTCAGTGATTTAACAGCCGAAGCGTTCATGGCGGCATACAAACGTTTTGTGTCTCGTCGAGGAATATGTTCCGATATTTTTTGCGACAATGGTACTAATTTTGTTGGCGCTAGTAAAACAATGGAATTACAAAAAAAAGAAATAGTAGAACAAATAGCTTCAAACATTGTAAATTCTACTACGGAACATGGTACTAAATGGCATTTTATTCCACCGGGAGCACCGCATTTTGGAGGATTATGGGAGGCCGCAGTAAAATCAGTAAAATATCATTTAAAAAGAGTGATAGGCGAAACAACTTTGACGTTCGAAGAAATAACAACATTAACTTGTCAAATAGAGGCTTGCCTTAATTCAAGGCCAATTTCACCAATGACCAATGATCCAAGTAATCCGACCGTTTTAACTCCAGGTCACTTTTTAATTGGAGATGCTATCATAACCCAGCCTGAAGTCAGAGTCTCAGACAACAACATGAACTCATTGACTCGATGGAAATTGGTCCAAAAAATGAAAGAGGACTTTTGGAAAAAATGGTCCCAAGAATATTTGCATCAACTACAACAACGAGCAAAATGGACCACGAAGACACCAGATCTGAAGATTGGACAACTTGTTTTAATTCGAGACAACAATGTTCCACCATCCAGATGGATAACTGGACGGGTTGTACAAACTCACCCGGGACAAGACGGAATCGTTCGTGTAGCTACACTCCGCGGCCCCGGAAGGGCCCTTATAAAAAGGCCAGTGACAAAATTAGCACCTCTCCCAATTGAAAACACCATACAAGAACAAGGTACAGAATTGGATACCGAGGCCATCACCGTATTGTCAACCACGTTTCGCAACACCATCACCACGAGGAAACGTAAGTCAACAGAAACACATGAAGGGAAAAATCCACCAAGGAAATGGTTGCGAGGGCAAATAGACGATGTGGTAAAAATAGCTGCAGAAAAAGTAAAAATCAGTCCTCAACCAAAAAAGAAAAAAAGGACAATTAGACCTTGTTACCAATCCAAATTGATGTTATTAACTATGATTCCATTAATAAGTGTACTCGGCATATGCTCAGCAACTTTAAAGGAGACGACTTTTGATATTACAACTCTAACTTCTACAATGGGAATATATTTTGAAAACATTGGGATAGCTCAGCTCTCCCACCAACAATGGACTATAATATCTTACTTTAATTTATCGGCAATGTTCTTAGAGGCTGAAGTATACAAAGCCGCTGTTGATAGGATGACTCAAACCTGTAGCGAGGATAAGGGATGGTTGCAACTAAGACAACTTTGCAAGCCCGCAATAACACAAATGAAGCAACAACTTTCCAATATAAACCTCAACAAAGAAATACTCCAACCCACTTACAATCATGTTCGGACGAAGCGAGGTTTAGTGAACGTAGTTGGTACTCTCACAAATCAACTATTTGATGAGTGTGAAGTTTATGCTAAAAAAAAATAACAAAAAATTACACTGTTAAATTAACTATTTTCCAATTGGAATTTAAATGATATGAAAATTTTAATTTTTTGTAATTTTTGATTTTTAGTACCACCAAACAGATTCTTTTCATCAGAAAACAGGTTCTTCATCCTTTTCAGATAGCTGGACCATCTTTTTATATCGTTAACCAAAAGCATCCAATTGTGTTGAACATTACTATATTTCAGATAATTTAAAAGTTGACTGAATTTTGATGGTTTAAATAATTATTTAGCCCCGATCCTGGAAATGTCCCGAAGGCCCCGCACATTTCTTAGAATAGCTAAACCATATAGCGGTCAATGTCACCAAGCCGATCCAATTATGATGAACTATAATATATTTCACAGTTTTTGGAATTTCAAATAATTTTTTCATTATTTAAAAGTTTTATATCGCCGACCGCAGAGATGTCCACAAGATCTTGCCCATATTTTCAGATAACTTGGCCATGTGCCAGTCTACGTGGTTAACCAGATTCAATTGTGATGAACTATACTATACTTTACAGAATTTAGAATTTTTAATAATTTTATTAGTTTTATAAATTTTTGTATCTCTGATCACAGAGATGTCCACAAGGTCTGGCCTATATTTTTGGATAACTTGACCATATGCCAGTATACGTGGTCAATCTTAGTCAATTGTGATGAACTATACTATACTTCACAGAATTTAGAATTTTTAATAATTTTATTAGTTATATAAATTGTTGTATCTCCGATCACAGAGATGTCCACAAGGTCTGGCCTATATTTTTGGATAACTTGACCATATGCCAGTCTACTTGGTTAATCTTATTCAATTGTGATGAACTATACTATACTTCACAGAATTTCGAATTTTTAATAATTTTATTAGTTTTATAAATTGTTGTATCTCCGATCACAAAGATGTCCACAAGGTCTGGCCTATATTTTTGGATAACTTGACCATATGCCAGTCTACGTGGTCAATATTATTCAATTGTGATGAACTATACTATACTTCACAGAATTTAGAATTTTTAATAATTTTATTAGTTTTATAAATTGTTGTATCTCTGATCACAGAGATGTCCACAAGGTTTGGCCTATATTTTTGGATAACTTGACCATATGCCAGTCTACGTGGTCAATCTTATTCAATTGTGATGAACTATACTTTACTTCACAGAATTTCGAATTTTTAATAATTTTATTAGTTTTATAAATTGTTGTATCTCCGATCACAGAGATGTCCACAAGGTCTGGCCTATATTTTTGGATAACTTGACCATATGCCAGTCTAAGTGGTTAATCTTATTCAATTGTGATGAACTATGCTATACTTCACAGAATTTAGAATTTTTAATAATTTTATTAGTTGTATAAATTTTTGTATCTCTGATCACAGAGATGTTCATAAGGTCTGGCCTATATTTTTGGATAACTTGACCATGTGCCAGTCTACGTGGTCAATCTTATTTAATTGTGACGAACTATACTATACTTCAAAGAATTTAGAATTTTTAATAATTTCATTAGTTTTATAAATTGTTGTATCTCCGATCACAGAGATGTCCACAAGGTCTAGCCTATATTTTTCGATAACTTGACCATATGCTAGTCTACTTGGTCAATCTTATTCAATTGTAATGAACTATACTATACTTCACAGAATTTCGAATTTTTAATAATTTTATTAGTTTTATAAATTTTCGTATCTCCGATCACAGAGATGTCCACAAGGTCTGGCCTATATTTTTGGATAACTTGACCATATGCCAGTCTACGTGGTCAATCTTATTCAATTGTGATGAACTATACTATACTTCACAGAATTTAGAATTTTTAATAATTTTATTAGTTATATAAATTGTTGTATCTCCGATCACAGAGATGTCCACAAGGTCTAGCCTATATTTTTCGATAACTTGACCATATGCTAGTCTACTTGGTCAATCTTATTCAATTGTAATGAACTATACTATACTTCACAGAATTTCGAATTTTTAATAATTTTATTAGTTTTATAAATTTTCGTATCTCCGATCACAGAGATGTCCACAAGGTCTGGCCTATATTTTTGGATAACTTGACCATATGCCAGTCTACGTGGTCAATCTTATTCAATTGTGATGAACTATACTATACTTCACAGAATTTAGAATTTTTAATAATTTTATTAGTTATATAAATTGTTGTATCTCCGATCACAGAGATGTCCACAAGGTCTGGCCTATATTTTTGGATAACTTGACCATATGCTAGTCTACGTGGTCAATATTATTCAATTGTGATGAACTATACTATACTTCACAGAATTTCGAATTTTTAATAATTTTATTGGGTTTTTAAATTGTTGTATCTCTGATCACAGAGATGTCCACAAGGTCTGGCCTATATTTTTAGATAACTTGACCATATGCCAGTCTACTTGGTCAATCTTATCCAATTGTGATGAACTATACTATACTTCACAGAATTTCGAATTTTTAATAATTTTATTAGTTTTATAAATTGTTGTATCTCTGATCACAGAGATGTCCACAAGGTCTGGCCTATATTTTCGTATAACTTGACCATATGCCAGTCTACTTGGTTAATCTTATTCAATTGTGATGAACTATACTATACTTCACAGAATTTCGAATTTTTAATAATTTTATTAGTTTTATAAATTGTTGTATCTCCGATCACAGAGATGTCCACAAAGTCTGGCCTATATTTTTGGATAACTTGACCATATGTCAGTCTACGTGGTCAATCTTATTCAATTGTGATGAACTATACTATACTTTACAGAATTTCGAATTTTTAATAATTTTATTAGTTTTATAAATTATTGTATCTCTGATCACAGAGATGTCCACAAGGTCTGGCCTATATTTTTGGATAACTTGGCCATGTGCTGGTCTACTTGGTCAATCTTATTCAATTGTGATGAACTATACTATACTTCACAGAATTTCGAATTTTTAATAATTTTATTAGTTTTATAAATTTTTGTATCTCTGATCACAGAGATGTCCACAAGGTCTGGCCTATATTTTTGGATAACTTGACCATATGCCAGTCTACGTGGTCAATCTTATTCAATTGTGATGAACTATACTATACTTCACAGAATTTCGAATTTTTAATAATTTTATTAGTTTTATAAATTGTTGTATCTCCGATCACAGAGATGTCCACAAGGTCTGGCCTATGTTTTTCGATAACTTGACCATATGCCAGTCTACGTGGTCAATCTCATTCAATTGTGATGAACTATACTATACTTCACAGAATTTCGAATTTTTAATAATTTTATTAGTTTTATAAATTGTTATATCTCTGATCACAGAGATGTCCACAAGGTCTGGCCTATATTTTTGGATAATTTGACCATGTGCTGGTATACTTGGTCAATCTTATTCAATTGTGATGAACTATACTATACTTCACAGAATTTCGAATTTTTAATAATTTTATTAGTTTTATAAATTTTTGTATCTCTGATCACAGAGATGTCCACAAGGTCTGGCCTATATTTTTGGATAAATTGACCAAATGCCAGTCTACGTGGTTAATCTTATTCAATTGTGATGAACTATACTATACTTCACAGAATTTAGAATTTTTAATAATTTTATTAGTTTTATAAATTGTTGTATCTCCGATCACAGAGATGTCCACAAGGTCTGGCCTATATTTTTGGATAACTTGACCATATGCTAGTCTACGTGGCCAATATTATTAAATTGTGATGAACTATACTATACTTCACAGAATTTCGAATTTTTAATAATTTTATTGGTTTTTTAAATTATTGTATCTCTGATCACAGAGATGTCCACAAGGTCTGGCCTATATTTTTAGATAACTTGACCATATGCCAGTCTACTTGGTCAATATTATCCAATTGTGATGAACTATACTATACTTCACAGAATTTCGAATTTTTAATAATTTTATTAGTTTTATAAATTGTTGTATCTCCGATCACAGAGATGTCCACAAGGTCTGGCCTATATTTTTGGATAACTTGACCATATGCTAGTCTACGTGGTCAATCTTATTCAATTATGATGAACTATACTATACTTCACAGAATTTCGAATTTTTAATAATTTTATTAGTTTTATAAATTGTTGTATCTCAGATCACAGAGATGTCCACAAGGTCTGGCCTATATTTTCGTATAACTTGACCATATGCCAGTCTACTTGGTTAATCTTATTCAATTGTGATGAACTATACTATACTTCACAGAATTTCGAATTTTTAATAATTTTATTAGTTTTATAAATTGTTGTATCTCCGATCACAGAGATGTCCACAAAGTCTGGCCTATATTTTTGGATAACTTGACCATATGCCAGTCTACTTGGTCAATCTTATTCAATTGTGATGAACTATACTATACTTTACAGAATTTCGAATTTTTAATAATTTTATTAGTTTTATAAATTGTTGTATCTCTGATCACAGAGATGTCCACAAGGTCTGGCCTATATTTTCGTATAACTTGACCATATGCCAGTCTACTTGGTTAATCTTATTCAATTGTAATGAACTATACTATACTTCACAGAATTTCGAATTTTTAATAATTTTATTAGTTTTATAAATTGTTGTATCTCCGATCACAGAGATGTCCACAAAGTCTGGCCTATATTTTTGGATAACTTGACCATATGCCAGTCTACGTGGTCAATCTTATTCAATTGTGATGAACTATACTATACTTTACAGAATTTAGATTTTTTAATAATTTTATTAGTTTTATAAATTTTTGTATCTCTGATCACAGAGATGTCCACAAGGTCTGGCCTATATTTTTGGATAACTTGACCATATGCCAGTATACGTGGTCAATCTTAGTCAATTGTGATGAACTATACTATACTTCACAGAATTTAGAATTTTTAATAATTTTATTAGTTATATAAATTGTTGTATCTCCGATCACAGAGATGTCCACAAGGTCTGGCCTATATTTTTGGATAACTTGACCATATGCTAGTCTACGTGGTCAATATTATTCAATTGTGATGAACTATACTATACTTCACAGAATTTCGAATTTTTAATAATTTTATTGGGTTTTTAAATTGTTGTATCTCTGATCACAGAGATGTCCACAAGGTCTGGCCTATATTTTTAGATAACTTGACCATATGCCAGTCTACTTGGTCAATCTTATCCAATTGTGATGAACTATACTATACTTCACAGAATTTCGATTTTTAATAATTTTATTAGTTTTATAAATTGTTGTATCTCCGATCACAGAGATGTCCACAAGGTCTGGCTGGCCTATATTTTTGGATAACTTGACCATAGGCTAGTCTACTTGGTCAATCTTATTCAATTGTGATGAACTATACTATACTTCACAGAATTTCGAATTTCTAATAATTTTATTAGTTTTATAAATTGTTGTATCTCTGATCACAGAGATGTCCACAAGGTCTGGCCTATATTTTCGTATAACTTGACCATATGCCAGTCTACTTGGTTAATCTTATTCAATTGTGATGAACTATACTATACTTCACAGAATTTCGAATTTTTAATAATTTTATTAGTTTTATAAATTGTTGTATCTCCGATCACAGAAATGTCCACAAAGTCTGGCCTATATTTTTGGATAACTTGACCATATGCCAGTCTACGTGGTCAATCTTATTCAATTGTGATGAGCTATACTATACTTTACAGAATTTCGAATTTTTAATAATTTTATTAGATTTATAAATTGTTGTATCTCTGATCACAGAGATGTCCACAAGGTCTGGCCTATATTTTTGGATAACTTGACAATGTGGCATATGGTCAAGTTATCCAAAAATATTGGCCAGACTTTGTGGACATCTCTGTGATCGGAGATACAACAATTTATAAAACTAATAAAATTATTAAAAATTCGAAATTCTGTGAAGTATAGTATAGTCCATCACAATTGAATAAGATTGACCACGTAGACTGGCATATGGTCAAGTTATCCAAAAATATAGGCCAAACCTTGTGGACATCTCTGTGATCAGAGATACAACAATTTATAAAACTAATAAAATTATTAAAAATTCGAAATTCTGTGAAGTATAGTATAGTTCATCACAATTGAATAAGATTGACCACGTAGACTGGCATATGGTCAAGTTATCCAAAAATATAGGCCAGACCTTGTGGACATCTTTGTGATCGGAGATACAACAATTTATATAACTAATAAAATTATTAAAAATTCTAAATTCTGTGAAGTATAGTATAGTTCATCACAATTGACTAAGATTGACCACGTAGACTGGAATATGGTCAAGTTATCCAAAAATATAGGCCAGACCTTCTGGACATTTCTGTGATCAGAGATACAACAATTTATATAACTAATAAAATTATTAAAAATTCGAAATTTTGTGAAGTATAGTATAGTTCATCACAATTGAATAAGATTGACCACGTATACTGGCATATGGTCAAGTTATCGAAAAATATAGGCCAGACCTTGTGGACATCTCTGTGATCAGAGATACAAAAATTTATAAAACTAATAAAATTATTAAAAATTCGAAATTCTGTGAAGTATAGTATAGTTCATCACAATTGAATAAGATTGACCACGTAGACTGGCATATGGTCAAGTTATCCAAAAATATAGGCCAGACCTTGTGGACATCTCTGTGATCGGAGATACAACAATTTATAAAACTAATAAAATTATTAAAAATTCGAAATTCTGTGAAGTATAGTATAGTTCATCACAATTGGATAAGATTGACCAAGTAGACTGGCATATGGTCAAGTTATCTAAAAATATAGGCCAGACCTTGTGGACATCTCTGTGATCAGAGATACAACAATTTAAAAAACCAATAAAATTATTAAAAATTCGAAATTCTGTGAAGTATAGTATAGTTCATCACAATTGAATAATATTGACCACGTAGACTAGCATATGGTCAAATTATCCAAAAATATAGGCCAGACCTTGTGGACATCTCTGTGATCGGAGATACAACAATTTATAAAACTAATAAAATTATTAAAAATTCGAAATTCTGTGAAGTATAGTATAGTTCATCACAATTGGATAAGATTGACCAAGTAGACTGGCATATGGTCAAGTTATCTAAAAATATAGGCCAGACCTTGTGGACATCTCTGTGATCGGAGATACAACAATTTATAAAACTAATAAAATTATTAAAAATTCGAAATTCTGTGAAGTATAGTATAGTTCATCACAATTGGATAAGATTGACCAAGTAGACTGGCATATGGTCAAGTTATCTAAAAATATAGGCCAGACCTTGTGGACATCTCTGTGATCAGAGATACAACAATTTAAAAAACCAATAAAATTATTAAAAATTCTAAATTCTGTGAAGTATAGTATAGTTCATCACAATTGACTAAGATTGACCACGTATACTGGCATATGGTCAAGTTATCCGAAAATATAGGCCAGACCTTGTGGACATCTCTGTGATCAGAGATACAAAAATTTATAAAACTAATAAAATTATTAAAAATTCGAAATTCTGTGAAGTATAGTATAGTTCATCACAATTGGATAAGATTGACCAAGTAGACTGGCATATGGTCAAGTTATCTAAAAATATAGGCCAGACCTTGTGGACATCTCTGTGATCAGAGATACAACAATTTAAAAAACCAATAAAATTATTAAAAATTCGAAATTCTGTGAAGTATAGTATAGTTCATCACAATTGGATAAGATTGACCAAGTAGACTGGCATATGGTCAAGTTATCTAAAAATATAGGCCAGACCTTGTGGACATCTCTGTGATCAGAGATACAACAATTTAAAAAACCAATAAAATTATTAAAAATTCGAAATTCTGTGAAGTATAGTATAGTTCATCACAATTGAATAAGATTGACCAAGTAGACTGGCATATGGTCAAGTTATCTAAAAATATAGGCCAGACCTTGTGGACATCTCTGTGATCGGAGATACAACAATTTATAAAACTAATAAAATTATTAAAAATTCGAAATTCTGTGAAGTATAGTATAGTTCATCACAATTGGATAAGATTGACCAAGTAGACTGGCATATGGTCAAGTTATCTAAAAATATAGGCCAGACCTTGTGGACATCTCTGTGATCAGAGATACAACAATTTAAAAAACCAATAAAATTATTAAAAATTCGAAATTCTGTGAAGTATAGTATAGTTCATCACAATTGAATAATATTGACCACGTAGACTAGCATATGGTCAAATTATCCAAAAATATAGGCCAGACCTTGTGGACATCTCTGTGATCGGAGATACAACAATTTATATAACTAATAAAATTATTAAAAATTCGAAATTCTGTGAAGTATAGTATAGTTCATCACAATTGGAAAAGATTGACCAAGTAGACTGGCATATGGTCAAGTTATCTAAAAATATAGGCCAGACCTTGTGGACATCTCTGTGATCGGAGATACAACAATTTAAAAAACCAATAAAATTATTAAAAATTCGAAATTCTGTGAAGTATAGTATAGTTCATCACAATTGAATAAGATTGACCACGTAGACTGGCATATGGTCAAGTTATCTAAAAATATAGGCCAGACCTTGTGGACATCTCTGTGATCAGAGATACAACAATTTAAAAAACCAATAAAATTATTAAAAATTCGAAATTCTGTGAAGTATAGTATAGTTCATCACAATTGAATAATATTGACCACGTAGACTAGCATATGGTCAAATTATCCAAAAATATAGGCCAGACCTTGTGGACATCTCTGTGATCGGAGATACAACAATTTATATAACTAATAAAATTATTAAAAATTCTAAATTCTGTGAAGTATAGTATAGTTCATCACAATTGACTAAGATTGACCACGTATACTGGCATATGGTCAAGTTATTCGAAAATATAGGCCAGACTTTGTGGACATCTCTGTGATCGGAGATACAACAATTTATAAAACTAATAAAATTATTAAAAATTCGAAATTCTGTGAAGTATAGTATAGTTCATCACAATTGAATAAGATTAACCAAGTAGACTGGCATATGGTCAAGTTATACGAAAATATAGGCCAGACCTTGTGGACATCTCTGTGATCAGAGATACAACAATTTATAAAACTAATAAAATTATTAGAAATTCGAAATTCTGTGAAGTATAGTATAGTTCATCACAATTGGATAAGATTGACCAAGTAGACTGGCATATGGTCAAGTTATCTAAAAATATAGGCCAGACCTTGTGGACATCTCTGTGATCGGAGATACAACAATTTAAAAAACCAATAAAATTATTAAAAATTCGAAATTCTGTGAAGTATAGTATAGTTCATCACAATTGGATAAGATTGACCACGTAGACTGGCATATGGTCAAGTTATCTAAAAATATAGGCCAGACCTTGTGGACATCTCTGTGATCAGAGATACAACAATTTAAAAAACCAATAAAATTATTAAAAATTCGAAATTCTGTGAAGTATAGTATAGTTCATCACAATTGAATAATATTGACCACGTAGACTAGCATATGGTCAAATTATCCAAAAATATAGGCCAGACCTTGTGGACATCTCTGTGATCGGAGATACAACAATTTATATAACTAATAAAATTATTAAAAATTCTAAATTCTGTGAAGTATAGTATAGTTCATCACAATTGACTAAGATTGACCACGTATACTGGCATATGGTCAAGTTATCCGAAAATATAGGCCAGACCTTGTGGACATCTCTGTGATCAGAGATACAAAAATTTATAAAACTAATAAAATTATTAAAAATTCTAAATTCTGTGAAGTATAGTATAGTTCATTACAATTGGATCTGGTTAACCACGTAGACTGGCACATGGCCAAGTTATCTGAAAATATGGGCAAGATCTTGTGGACATTTCTGCGGTCGGCGATATAAAACTTTTAAATAATGAAAAAATTATTTGAAATTCCAGAAACTGTGAAATATATTATAGTTCATCATAATTGGATCGGCTAGGTGACATTGACCGCTATATGGCTTAGCTATTCTAAGAAATGTGCGGGGCCTTCGGGACATTTCCAGGATCGGGGCTAAATAATTATTTAAACCATCAAAATTCAGTCAACTTTTAAATTATCTGAAATATAGTAATGTTCAACACAATTGGATGCTTTTGGTTAATGATATAAAAAAATGGTCCAGCTATCTGAAAAGGATGAAAAGAACCTGTTTTCTGATGAAAAGAATCTGTTTGGTGGTACTAAAAATCCAAAATTACAAAAAATTAAAATTTTCATATCATTTAAATTCCAATTGGAAAATAGCTAATTTAACAGTGTAATTTTTTGTTATTTTTTTTAGCATAAACTTCACACTCATACTATTTGGAATTCTCGACCAAGACGACGCACAACGGTATGATAACGAAATCACTTCATTAAAAAATGATCAACAGCACATTCATAAATTGCTAAAAGAACAAATTTCAATAATGGAATCAACAACGAATATCGTCAAAAGGGACTGGATAGCAGTAAACAATCAACTACAAGAAATAGATAAGCAAACAGTGGCTTTACACAACTTAATAAAAAGAAACGAAAACGAGCATATAGCAGTACAAAGGTTCATGGCTCTATGGATTCACCTATCATTGGAAATGGTAAACTTTTATTCAATGCAACAGCAGCTAATTGACGTCGTCATAGACATTCACCATAGCAAGATAAACACATTTATTCTCAAACCTAATCAACTCAGGGAAGAATTACAAAAATTACATGAAATAATCCCAGCTGATGCCACCATATATAGAGAAAATAACATGATAAGCTTGTACCAGATGATGACGGCTAAAGTTGGACAAATAAAGAACGCGTTAATTTTTGAAATAAAGATGCCGTTATTCAACAACAGAATATATCAGATCTTAAAGCCGATTGCTATCCCAACCAAGCATAAAGATATGTATGCTTATATAGAACCATCAAGTGAACTCTTATTGTTAAGTTTGAATAGGGAATCCTATTACTCCATGTCAGAAGACGAGCTCACATCTTGCAAGTCCATGAGATCTTCAGAATATCTCTGCATGATCCACAACGTTATTCATAATATACAAAATAATCCAACATCTTGTGAGATCGATATAATCATAAATAAAGAAGTACAAACAGATGCTTGCCAGATCCGTTTTATGCTACCAAGAAACTTATGGATTCCAACTCACGATCCAAGCGCATGGATTTTTATCTCCGAAAGAAAGCGTACAATAAATATCGTATGTGATAAAGAAGTGACAACCACAATCATAAATGGGACGGGGATTATCACGTTACATAAAGCCTGCACTATCACGGATGGAATGACAACTATACATTCAATCGAAAACTTCAACACAAGAATGAAGTCTTTCTATCAACCAACGATAAACCTCAGCAGCCTGCTTTTCCGGTCCAAAAATGCCACATACGAAAATACCACCAACAGAACTATGATGAGTCATGAATTCAACAACATTCTCATGGATTTGGATCAACTATCAACTAATGTTACACACCTAAAAAATTTGGCAGAAAGTGAAAACCAACAATTAAATTATCACGATATTCATCATTACGTTTTACTCTACGGAATCATTGCCACCTTTATCGCACTTATCGTTGCATATCGATGCAAGAAAACAACAGCTACACAGTCATCAGAACAAATTTCAAACGTGCTCCCATTACCTCGCCGGTTCATATCAACTAAAGTCGCCGCGGAGGATGTTCAGTCACGTGAACATACCAACTCACCATGCTGCGCAGGCCTGGCCTCAATCGTATAAATAGTCATTCTTGTTATTAGTATTGATTAATGTATGACCATTTTGTATATAAATCAAACATTTGTCTGAGTTAATCAGTTCAAAAATTAATTGACTCAAGAAAACATCGCCCCGACCAACGGTAAGCGAGAAAAGATAATAAAAGAATAAATTCTAACAATTAGTCTTTTATTAACACCAAACTAAATAGTACCCATCTGGGGTAATATAGTTAGTTTATTTTTTGGTAAATCAAACCTATCTTAAATTTACAACTTAAGAACTAAAGTTTGAGACCAAACAGTATGTATGTGTGTAACTGTCTAAGACTGTGTCTGTTTATGTATGTATCTCTGAGTGTATGTGTTTGTGTGTGTGTTTTTTTTCCGAGGAGGGGAAATCTTCAAAACACACGGTAAGCGTACTTACCGCCGTGTGGGATTTTTACCTACTAAAACCGCCTCCTTTCGCCGGACCGTTATTCCCCCCGGAACCACTGCACAGTATTACTTAGGGGGGCGGTCTTAGTATTTCTACTCACACGTTTCTAGCCGCTTCTAATCGCCTTAGCTCCTTTTGCACCTTAGTTATGGTAGCGCAGCAGGCATCCCATATTTGCTGTGATTTCAGCATTTCATCCACTATGTTGTCCGGACCTAAGTTTGTGTTTATGGTAATACACAGGTCCATTCTCTCGGTCTCAAATCGCGGACAATCGAATAATACGTGTTCCGGGTTTTCTACTTTATCGCACGTTGGATAGAGAGGAGTGTCATCATGCCCAAAACGATGCAGATAGCTTCGGTACCCACCGTGTCCCGTTAGGAATTGGGTTAAATCGTAATTTACCTCTCCGTGTTTGCGATTCATCCAGGGTTGGATATTCGGAATCAATCTGTGTGTCCAACGCCCTTTCGTCGCATTATCCCAATGTTCCTGCCAACTATGCATGGATTTGGCTTTTTCTGCCGTTTGGATAGCCTGACCGACTGTAGAACTGTGTTTCTTAGCCTCATATATTCTTTTCGCCTCGTCCGCCATGATGTCAATCGGTATCATTCCGGCTATGACGCATGCTGCTTCTTCTGAGGTGATTCTATATGCACTGATGACTCTAAGGCTTAGCCTATAGACTTGTGCCAGCCGTCTCCTGTTGCATTTTACCTCCAGTGCCTCCGACCAGATCGGAGCCCCGTTCAGTAGCACTGAGCTTACCACTCTGGACAGAAGAAGACTTCTACTGCTTCTTGGGCCACCAACATTTGGTAGCATATTGGAGAGCGCCGAGTACACCCTCGATGCTTTTCCGCATGTATAATCTATGTGACTCTTGAAGTTTAATCTGCGATCAAGCATAATGCCCAAATATTTTACCGCTTCTTTGGACTTTATGACGTGATTCCCAACCTTAAACGATACCGTTTCCCGTTTTTTACGGCTACTAATCAGTACTGCTTCTGTTTTATGCTCCGCCAGTTCCAGGCCAACGGATTCCAGCCAGTCCCTCACTATTGCTATCGCCTCGTTAGTGATCATCTAAATTTCATCCAGGTGCTTTGCTGACACCACTATCACGATGTCATCGGCAAACCCTATCACTTCTGCTCCATCTGGGATTCGTAGCTTTAGTACGTTGTCATACTTAATGTTCCACAAGATTGGGCCCAGAACGGAACCTTGTGGAACTCCAGCTGTTATGTTGTATTCCATGGGACCATTCTCAGTGTCGTACTCTAACACTCTAACCTCGAAGTAGCTGTCTAGTATCTTCAAGAGGTAGGCTCGAACATTCAACTTTCGTAGGGAATCCATAATGTGGGCCCAGTTAGCTGTGTTGAATGCGTTTTTAACGTCAAGTGTGGCAACCGCACAGTATTGTTTAGTTCCTCCTTTCCATCTTTTTCACTGTAAGGCTCCTTTGGCCTTAGATACCACTGCATTAATGGCATCCAATGTGGATCTTGCCTTGCAAAATCCGAATTGTTGAGACGAGAGACCGCCATCTCCTTCTGTAATCGGGAGCAACCTATGCTGAATAATGCGCTCCAGTATTTTCCCTCCTGTATCGAGCAGGCAGATTGGGCGATATGAGGATGGTTCACCTGGTGGTTTTGCTGCTTTTGGCAAGAGTACCAATCTCTGCCTCTTCCATATCCTAGGAAACACTCCTTCCTCTAGGCAGGACTGCGCTATATTGACGAAGAGGTTGGCATAGACGCGTCACATGCCCTGTGGAGTTGTCTGGCCACGTGGTTCTTAGCCTTCGGCTGTGCTTGCTGGTATACTAATGTCTTGGACCAATTCCCGAAAGAGTTCTTCGTCCAGAGCATCGGGCACCCAGCTTCTTCTTTTCCAGGTCATTGGCTTCAATTTTGCCTTGCTCTGAGATCCTACTTCAAAAAACATCGCTTGGTGATCAATATGAGTGTATCGTTCACTGACATGCCACTTAATTTCCCTCGCTAGTTGACTACTTGTAAAAGTAACGTCGATCACGGATTGGTGACCATTCTTACGAAAGGTGCTGGTGTTGCCTGTGTTCACTAGAATGCCGTCCAGTTGGGAAAACGCCTCTAACAGTGTGTTTCCGCTAATGTTGGTATATTTGCTACCCCACTCCTCGTCCCATGCATTGAAGTCCCCAGCAATAACAATTGGATGGTGCCCTCTTGCATCCGCCACAATTTTAGCGAGCATCGCTTCGTACTCTGACAGATGTAGACTTGGAGGGGCATAGCAACTAAAGAAATATATATTATTGATCTTTGCCAGTGCATATCCGTCCTCTTGCCGCATCTTAGCTTCCTGGAAGAGATATTCTCCGCAAACACATATTGCCGCCTTTCCGGTCTGGTCTGTTATCCATACATTATTTGTGGGTATTTTGAATGGTTCCGACACTAAGACCACGTCTGATTTTGTTTCTCTTACAACTTGCCCAAGGAGATCTTGAGCTGCCTCACAATGGTTAAGATTTATCTGTTTTACTTTCATCTGCGGGCTGAGATTTCCCTCCCCTATAGTGGACACCTACTGCTCCCTGTGATATGCCCTTGTTCACCAGTGCAGAGCATGCACTTTGGTTCCTTCTTGTATGTCCTCACCATATGCCCGATTTCGCCGCATCTTCTACAGAGCTTAGATCTATCGCAATTGTTGCAGTCTTTTGCGATATGACCAAACTCTAGATACCTATAGCATGTTTTTAGTTGGATCAGCTCCCTAACTTTACAAACTACCCAGCCAATCTTTACTTTCCCGGCTTTTAGTAGTTTGTATGCTGCTTCCACATGTAAATTAATTATTGCTATCTGTGTGCCCCATATCCTTTCCTCAAATTCCTGATAGCAGATTCGTGCAAGTTTTCCAGCCCGAAAACTTTAAGCGCCTGCTGGATGTCCTCTTTCGTTGTAATTTCATCTAAGTCCCTGCATTCTAGGGTGATTTCCTGCGATAGGGCTCTAACATTGGCCTGTTCTCACTGTTTGTGTGTCTGAGTTTGTGTTTGTTTGTGTGTATGTATGTGTGTGTGTGTTTAAGTTTGGGTGTGTGTGTGTATGTTTATAGGTGTATTGCCTGTAAGTTTATGTGTGTGTGTGTTTGTGTGTGTGTGTTTGTGTGTGTGTGTGTGTGTGCTTGTGTTTGTGTAAGTGAGCATGTGAAAGTTTGTTAGTGTGTGTGCGTTTTTACCGGTAGGTGGTTGAAAATCTCCGTAATACACGGCTAAAAACATCTTCCTTTCATTAGCCATTTGTCCCCCCAAAAACACCGTTTGTATTACTTCGGGAGATGGGGTTTGATTGAACCTTCTTTAATTTATTTTATTTATCTATTCAATTTTTCATCCAGTTATAATGTTATGAACCACCCTTGGTTCAGGACAGCCTCGTGGCTATCTAAGCTTACTTGAGATTTTTTGTCTAGCTTCCTCGAATCAAGGGCAGAAGAAAAACACACGTTCTGCATTCTCTCCCTTACAGTTCGGTTACTAGGGCATATCGGCGTGTTCGAACCCATACAGGTGTGACCGGAAATATCGATGTTCGGTCAGCAGCTGGGTCGGATAGAAGTCAACTTCATCTTAGATGTGTCGCTCTTTTGCCAACAGATCAATTGGTAGCATTACCACTACTACGTATGCCACATCATCTGATATCGACAAATCACTATTAGCGTACACCGTCGATATACTACATTCACATTTCTCCTATACCTGATCTTAGAATTACCCACCTGGATGGCAATGGTTACTCGCCTTTTCCTGCTCGTGATTATTACCACTCCCGCCTAATGTTCGGCTAACAGCAGCCCTATCTTAGATAACCACTGCTGGGACTAAGGCCCCGTTACAGATATTTTCTGATGAGCTCTTAAATTTGGCCAACAAAAAACGCAACGGCCCCGCCCCCGCTGTTGCTTCCTCAGGTATGCGAAGTCTAAGCAGACCATTGTTGTGAGTAGACAATAGATGGATAAGTTGATGACAAAAATTATTTTTAAAAATACAGAATTTTGTAAAACAAAATTACGTACCGATCCCATTTTATGTTCTTGAAAAAACCTCTACTTTTCATAAAAATGAAAACCAGTTTTACAAAACTGGAAAGAAATAAGTAAAGGATTTGAAAAACATTGGAACTTTCCCAACTTTGTCGGAGCTGTCGACGGAAAGCATATTCGTATGCAGCGAATGCGATTTTTATAACCAAAAAAGTTTCCATTCAATCTTACTTCAAGCGGTTGTTGATGCTGAAGGAAATGTAGGGGATTACGGACGTAGCAGCGATGGAGGATTTTTCCAGCATTCAATGTTTGGAAAGGCGTTAATACATTAAATTTACCATGGTCACGAAAAAGTTCTAATGAAATACCCGAATTGCCATTTGTGTTTGTGGCTGATGAGGCATATCCGTCTAAGCGTTAAGTTTTTAATTTTAAGAAAAGTCACCTTGCTACAATATGAATAACGTTCCGTGATTGGTTCCAAATTTTGAGTTGAAGAATTCCAAACGGTAACACTTAGAGGAAAAAAACAGGGGGAAAAAATTCCATACACTGAAAAAACAAAATTAGTCAAATTAAAGAATCATCATTCTATGAAAAAAAATTCTAAAGTTTAAATAAACTTTTCTATGATTCTCAAAATTTGTTGCAATAATCATATAACACGATTAGTTGAATTTTGAAACATTCATTCTTTGATTTCGACAATTTTCGTTTCCTTTGTTATATTCGTCCGTTAATAGATCCAAATAGAAAGAGAAAGAGAATCAGAAGATATTACAACAGCAATTGCATTGTAAATTCTCATTGAAATACACTAATTGTTTCTACGGTCGTATGTGCAATTATCAATTATTTTACTCATTGTTAATCGCAATTAGACTACAAAAAAACAATTCTGAAGTTCAAATAAACTTTTCTATGATTCTCCTAATTTGTTGCAAGAATCATATAATACGAATAGATGAATTTTCAAAACATTCTACAATTTTCGTTTTTTATTTCATCGAACGTCGAGTTCGTATTCGTCGTCATTCGAATGTGCAATTTTTTCCACAGTTGTAATTGGAATATTAATGTGATCAGATCACTAACAAAGTGCATTTAACTGTTTAAAAAATAACTAAAACAATTAATTAGTTTATTCAATATCTAAAATGAATCGTGAATTCAATACAGTGTGTTTGTTATAAAAGTAAAATAAAAAAAGTTATTGTGAAATCGTGAGCACGTGTTTTAGTTTTTATTATGATGGAAGAAACGATGGTGGAGACGGACGATCCCAATATTGTCCTTTATTTAACTGAAGTGCAACAATTATTGATAAACTGGAATTTTGGTGAATTGATAGAGGTTTTTAATGCACAATCCATAAATATTGAATGCTTAAACGAACTGGCGATAGCCGACATTGACAAACTAATTCCAGATCAACCGCTTGGTGTTCGCATTTTATTTAGAACTAGACTTTTAGAATGGCGGAAAATCAACGTAAGTATTTCATAAATAATAGCATGCATGTTTATTTTTGTGAACACGTTACAAATTATAAAATTGTTGGTCTATAGAACTACCCACTGATGCCAATTGCCGAAACGGTATCAGCAGATACGAGTGTTTTAAACTGGTTAAGTCGATGCCAACCAATCTTCTCCTTTATCAACGCCAGCTCTGTCTCCATGCATAACAGAACCTTCAACATTGCATGACCATTACAACAAAAGTGATCAAATCAAATTCAATGTAAGTTTATAAAAATAAATTGTTTTTGTTGAATTTTTTTCTAATATAAGTTCTAATATACTCGTAGTTTCTAATGATTTTCTTTTTTTCTGATTTTTGTTGATTTAAAGAATTTAGAGCAAATTTTAAAAAATTCGTTTGTGGGTAAAAATATACTAGAAATGTCGAAAATGAAGAAGCCACTGTCACTCAAATCGCGAAATGACCTATGTGAAGTTGTTGTCGATTATTGGATAACTAATAACATAGAACACGTTCTTGCATCAACTTATTGCAAAGATATCGTTAGCGACATTTTAAAACTGTTTCCTAACGAAACTGAGGAAAATATAAAAAACTATTTTTTACGAATTAATTTGTTAACACATTCGTGGACATCGGTTTTAACTACGACTACTCGGAATGGCACGTAATTATTTTTTTAAAGAGTCTTTAAATCTGAATTACGAATTATTAAATAGTTTAAGTAAAATTTTGCAATCATTAGTTTGTTATTGAAATAGAGCTGTAAAAGAGAAACATTACATCTAGTTAAATTAGTTTGATCATTTTATATATGAAACTTAAAATAACTGTCGTATTAGAACAGAATTAAAAAAAACGATGATATAATTTTCAATAAGCAAAAAGTATTAAAAGAGAATGATACAATCCTAGTATTGATAGGATAATACTTTAATTTTTTTGCTCACGAATGTGTTCAATTCTATTGAGTTTATTGATTATTTAATTAATTTTTGATTTTTCACAACAATTGTTTGTAATATTAGGAATATTACATAAGCTCTAATAAAAAAACTAAGAGTCGGCTTGCACAAAAATATTACAGCTTATGTCGAAAATATCAAAAGAAAGGAATTATTGAAAGCCGTTACAAACTAAAGAAGACTAGTATACCCAGTGACATCAGCACAAGTGAGGAACAAGAAGAGGTTGAAGAGGAGAGCATTGACGAACATTTGCTAGGATGCCAATCGTGGCTTAAAAGCAATAAGCAACCAAAAGCTCTTGTTGTAGAAAAGTGGCGACTGACATATAATTTTCGGCTTGGTCAGGTTAAAAATAATAGAGATTTATTTACGGAGTGGCCGATTTTAAATCAACAAATAGGACTCTCTTTGGTAATTGTTTATAACAAATGTTCACTCTCTTTACTTATCTGTATTAATAATTTAATAAAATTTTTCTAGATTGAACTGGATTTTGATAATACTCATCCCGGAAAAAATCAGCTATTCTTTTCCAAATGGGATCAATTTAAGCGGGTTATTGTGAATATATATAAGAACAACATTAAAGATAGTTGTTCAAAGAAAAAGCTGGGCTTAATGAATGAACAAATCAGTGCTGGTAAATATATTTTTTCTAAATTTTAATTCTAATATCCAAAGTGTTCTACAACCTTCAAACAAGAGGCTCGCAGCTGCCTTTCTACGTGCTCCCTAAACATATAATTCTGAAATTTAAAAAATGGTCTGTATTTCTCTAGGAAATCCACCTTGTAGTTTAATAATTACTCAACATTGGCAACATTGTAATTTAATAATGTTACCCAGTTTTCTTCTTCTAATATCGGTCAAAGTTCAAAATATTTATTTTCACATTAACTGTACTTAGTAAACAACACTATTTCACCCAATTTCAACATATTCAAAGAGTATAGTGAAAAGCCGCTGCAAGTCACTTGTCCGTAGGTTGTCGGACATCTTGTATGAAATACGTAAATAAATTATTTAATTGTATTTTAGATTCCGAGAATTATTTACTTATTGTGCTACTAAATTCTATTTTGATACCTACCGGTATTCATACCATAGACAAATTACTTTAGAAGATAAACAACTTTGGTATTAACCTTTTACCTATAAAATAAAGTATTATAATTTTTCGAACAGTTTGGAGGAAGATTGAACGAAAGGAATATATGTTTTATCTCTTTTCGTCATAAACTTTCCTACTGATCAATGAACGTGAATGACGAAAAGAAATAAACATATTCTCTATACTCCTTTTATTAAGCAATTGTTTTTTTTTGATGGCTGTAGT
Source organism: Tipula vernalis (assembly GCA_958295665.1). Classification (NCBI taxonomy): domain Eukaryota; kingdom Metazoa; phylum Arthropoda; class Insecta; order Diptera; family Tipulidae; genus Tipula; species Tipula vernalis. The sequence goes on along the minus strand of OY282559.1, from coordinate 66,098,201 downwards.
TTTTATTTTCCTATATCAAAATAACATAGTCTCTCTCCCTTTACATTATGTTACAACCATATTCAAATGTGGAACAGATATGTGTACTTCGATATTTTTATTGTTTAAAAAAAATGTAAATAGAAAATATTAAAACCCAACACACATACATATACACATATATTTCAAAACAAAATGTACAGAACAACCTAAACCTAAAAAACAATGAAAAATAAAGGAATTACATTTACCTTTAAATTATTTGCTTTGCTATTGTGATTCATAAAATAAAAAAATCGCGATAAAAAGGACCGTATAAAAAAGGTTTAGGTGCATTTTTTATTCTTTAAAATCAAAACAAAAATCGAAACAGAAAATGTGTATGCATAGATATATCCAATGCACATATAGATTGTAGAACAAATTACATATTTCGGTATCGGGAATAATAGAAAACAAAATTTTTTTTTTGAGCGATAATTTTTTCAATTTTTATTTTCAAGTTTTTCAATTTTCATATGATAATTATTTTTATTTACATTTAGCAGTTTAATTACATTACAGTTGACATAATAATCCTTTGATACCTGTAAAACAATCTGTAAGGAATATATATATACGAGTTTATATACTGTATACATAGATATGTAGCTACGTAGTTATTTCATATTTGTATAATATGCATACCTAATACCTATACAAAAATAATTTGTGGCTATAATTTGTGTGTGCTTACATAATTTATTAACCCATTCCACGCGGGTCGCGCTTACGCTGTTGCATTTCGACATTTTTAAAGGAATTATTGTTTTTTAAGAAAATAAATCGAAAATTATTTTTTCCATTTAATTTGTATCTTTTATGATGCTAATTCTCCTGTTTCTCTATCAAATATTTAAGTATTTTATTCGTTCAATCTTTAATTAAATAATTTGAATTATTTTTTGAATTAAATAATTTCTCTGCCTAGTGCAATTGTGTTGTAAATTTCTCAACAAAATACGCTAAATATTTGTTCTTCATTCGTGATATTCGAGATAAATGTTTGATGACAATGAATCGCCTGGGCTTTACATAAACAAGTCAGTGTAATGTAATTTATAATTTAATTTATTTAGTTTTAATGTTATAATTTAATTAATTTTAAATAATTATAATAAAACAAAAATTTAATCCAAAATTAATATTTAATTACTCAAAATTTTTAATTTTCTTGAAGCTGCTGGTGTATTTTTACGTATCCCTTTGGAAGCAACTAGCCATTTGCAATTTTTGCGAAGCAAACCCAATAAAAGAAAATAAACTAATTTATGAAAATGCTCATAGCAAAGGTTGTTTTGATCTGGCATAAATGACACAAATTTTGAATTTAGTTTTTCGAAACTAAATTTTGTCATTTCTTCCAATATATTATTCACATGACTTTTTTTACTAAAAAAATTAGCAAATATTTGTACCAAAAATGTAGCTATTTCAAACCACTCATCCGTTGGCGCTTTTAGAGATCCGAAGTTGGAGCTATCTTTCCTGAAATTTTTTTCTTGAATATACACATCATTCGCATTAATTACTGTGTCAGGTTTTAATAATTTTGCGATACATTTGTCGCAATCAATTTTTTCGCGTACACAATAGCCAGCAAAATACGCTATTGCATTGGAAGTTAATTGGGTGAATTCCGTTGTGGTGTTAGGCAGTAGAACAATCGCCTCTGATGAATCAATTTCTTGCGAATCCTGATGTTTGATGCTTTTTTTATATTCATCCTTGAATTGTTTCCAATTTAGCTTTAAATTTAATTCATCATCAGGTAAACAGTTAGAATGTATGGAATGAAACAAAACTTTCGCAACCACAATGTTGGCAAAATGTACCCCGATCTGGGGCAAAATGTACCCCGATCATCAATATACAATTGGTCGCCAATTAACTATATTTCACCCGGAACAAACGAGGTTTTGATGCAGCAGCTGAAACATTTATTTCAAAATATGCCAGATTCATCCCGACTATGTGTATTAAGTTTCGACGAAATTCAAATTAAGAAAGACTTAACAGTAAACCTCGTAACTGATAAAGTCGAGGGCTACTGTGACAACGGCAGTCAGAGGTCGAATCAACTAGCTACTTCAGCTATGTTTTTTATTTTACGTGGTTTGGTAGGCAGTTGGAAGCACATACTAAATTACGTTCTAATTAATAACTCCATCAACGTTAAGGAGCTAGGACAATTAATTGTAAATAACATCAAATTATGTCAAGAGATTCTAAATTTACAAGTCGTGATGCTGATAAAAAGTAATTTGTCTAAAGTAATTTGTCTATGGTTATATCTCGTAATTTTTGTTCTACGATTACCACTACAAAAAAAGAACATTTTTAATACCTTAAAAACATATAAATATCTTAACGGTAAAATTTTTAGTGATTTAAATAAAGGCAAAGCAGATGTTAAACGCGGTTTCTTTAAAATTATGCGAATGGATGCATTTTGCCCAACTAGCAGCGGTTGAAGAGATTTCGAATAAACACCACCCCGAATAATTAAAGCATATTGTAGCTTGGACTGAATTAGGCTGTAATAAAATTGTAGTAGAACTGACACGGAACAAAGCATGCGAAGAATATATAATTTTCTATTACAAGCGTAAATATAATGTTGAAGATTTTCAATATGTTTTTTAAAACCAAGCCTTGTATCTAACGTAACTCCTAAATATTTAAAGTTTTCGACAATTTCAATGTTGCTAAATTCATTAGAGCAACTGGATAATTCAGCTGAGACATTGTTAGTTTTATAGTTCATTTAGTAGAATGGTAAATTATTTCAAAATTTATCTCTATAGGACCATATAATTTAAAAAACATTAGTTTTGATTTTGTGCTTAGAAACATAAAATGCAAATCCAACCATTTTCTTAAAATTAAAAGGTCGTAATTGATTTGATGGGCAATTAACTGGTTTGATGCTCCTCTATAAGTAAGTGCAATGTCATCGGCAAAACCAATCATATATCCTTTCAAGTCTAAAAAAAATAAGGAACTAATGTACACTAAAAATAATATGGGGCCAAGAACTGAACCCTGAGGAACGCCGCAGTGGATCATTCTAAAACTGCTATATTTTCCGCAAATTTTTAAAGTTTGTTTTCTGTTCATAAGATAAGACCGGAACCAATCATTAGCTCTGCCTCGAATACCAGCACAATTTAACTTATACAATAAAAGCTCATGATCAACCGTGTCGAAAGCTTTTGTCAAATTAATGAAGTTAGCCGCCGAACTAAGGTTACCATTTAGTGATTCAATTGCAGTACTCAGAAAATCATTTAAGGCAGTTTCAGTGCTACGTCCTTCTCTAAATCCATATTGTTTATTTGAGAAAAATGATCTCTCGTTTAGAAAAAGTAGTAGTCTTGTTTTAATACATTTTTCAAATATTTTTGAAAAAACTGAGAGTAATGATATGGGCCTATAATTGGTTAACTCTGATTTATTACCACTTTTGTACAACGGTACCACTGAAGCAATTTTTAAGCAATCTGGAAAAATGCTACGATCAAGGCTGAGATCAAAGATATGGGCCAACATATAAGCAATAGGTAGTGCAATTTGTTTGATTAAAGAATTACTTAAATTATCAATGCCAGATGATTTGGAATTATCCAAACTATTGGTATAATTCAAAATTTCAGACGGGGATGTGGGTGAAAAAAAAATGTCTTAGACGCAAAATTATGTTTTAGCAAGTTACCATCTCTGTTGGGTACTCGTACATATGATGTACTAGAGATTTTTGATTTGAGGTTGATGGAAACATCAACAAAATATTCATTGAAAGCGTTTGCTATGTCAAGTGATTCAGTTAGTACAACACCATTGGTATCTAATATTTCAGAATTTGGTTGAAATGATTTCTGCTTACCAACAATTTCATCCAATAAACGCCATTGGATTTTTAAATCTTTTTTAGAATGCTGAAATTTATTTTGATAGTATTGTTCTTTTGTGGTTGCTATATCTAACTTGATTTTCCTCGAAGATGATTCTTCAATTTTAGCAGTGATATTATTTATAAATTTGTTTAAAATCTCATTAGGATCGTCTAGCTACATTAATAAATGTTGGTCCTGCAATAAAAAGGAATTTAATTTAATATAATTAATATTTTTAATTGTACGCGTCTCATTGGAATTTTTGATATTATTCGAAAACATATCAATTTTTAATGAAATTAAATTATGGTCGGATAGGTGTAAGTCACAAACCTCAGCTTTAAGATATAATTTTGATAGAGGTTTCATTCTAACAAAAATATGGTCAATACAAGTAGCTGTCAGTTTAGTTATTCGAGTAGCCTCATTTATTAGAGAATTTAAACCAAAACTGGACATCATTGATAAATATTGATTAACATCATTAAATTCCGAAATAGACTTTAAAATGTTTATGTTAAAGTCGCCCAGTATAAATAAATTTTTTGAGTTAAAAACACTTAAATAGTTTGAGAACTCCATAATAAAATCACTGATTGAGTGGAAATTAAAACGGTATACGCAAACCACACAGATTACTTTAGAATTTAAACTGAAGTTTAATTGCAAAATGTCAGCCGTAACCAAATTTTTAACTATAGACTTAAAAGGAAAACCTTTTTTCACATAAGCAACTATACCACCAGCTGAATAATTGTTGTTACAACTATCAACTATTTTAAAATTATGTATTAAGTTTATAAGAATTTACCTCATTACTTGTTATCCAAATTTCGGAGAAGAATAAAATATCAGGTAAAATTTTGTGTGACGCAAAATGAGCAAAAATAGAATCACTGTTTTTACGAAGACTACGCGCATTTTGATGTATGATCCAAAAGGAATTTTTATTATCAGAGCTAGATGATGATGCTGGATTTACAAATGAAAATGCTTGACCTTGTGCTAAATTAGTTGCATTGATCATTAAAATTAAGTGTTATACTAAAATTATTTTAACTTATCAAGGTCATTCATGTCACTTATAACAATCACATCACCTCCATCCATTTTCCTTAGTAATATTCTTGAGTTTCGGATCCAAAGATATTTATATCCCTTTTCTTCTTTAACCGTTTTAGCACGTAGGAATAGTTGTCTTCTGTAAAAACTTAAGCTTTCATTTACATAAATCAAGCCGTTAGAATTTAAACCACAACTTGCAGCCGCTAAGCATTTGTTCTTCCTCTTTGCTTGAAGAATTTTATTTTTCACCTGACGGCGGCAAAATTTGACACAAATAACATTAGATGGCTTCTCATTTGACGTCTTCCTTCTATAAGCATAGTCGATTTCGAGTTCACTAATCGCTAGATCCAGTCCTTTGTTGGTAATGTTCAAAATGGTTTCATTTAAATTCTCATTTACAGATGAAGAAACTCCCACTATTTCAATTGAATTCTCGTATTGTTGTTGCTCTAAAAATTCTATCCTTTTTTCCATTTTTTTGCATTCAGTTTTCAGGAAACTATTTTCAGCAGCTAGACTTTCTATTCGCTCCAAAGTCTTTTCCCAAATCTGGAATCTATCCTCCAATTTCTTGTGATTGTCTACTGAGCATTGTTTCAGTTGAGTAATCTCCTGCAACACCTTGATAAGGGTGGCATTTTCATACTCATAAATAGCATTAGATGCGCTTACGGCCCGTGGAGACGCTAACCTGTCATCACTATTTTGGGATGATTTAGCTTTCTGTAAGCAGCTTAAACAGTTCCAAGATTTTTTCTCTACCCGAATAAATTCAACATCCGCTTCGTTTAATGAAACACAAGACGGATGAAAGATATTTCTGCGGATAGCGCAATCAATCTTTTGGGATTCCCTTTGAATTTTTACGTTGCATTTAATACACGACATTATAATGTTGTAAATACAGTTTATTGCACTTCAATGAAATTTAATATTATTTTTCTGTTCAATTATTGCACTATATGTGTTAGTAAATGAAAATGATGATTTATACTTTTTTATTTTACAATTTTGTTTAATGACAATTAAATATAAATACTTCGCAAAATTTGGCCACGACACAAATTAAATGTTCACAAAAATATTTTCACACGCATCTACCTATGTATTTTGAAATTTAATATTTGTATATTTGTTCGATCATTGCACTTTAATTACTTGAAATTTTAACTTTTTATTTTATTTTTTTATTTTTTATTTTTGGCTATTTTATATAAATTTTATTTTATTTTTAACTTTAATTGCAGTTACTGTAGATAATAAATTTTAATAACAATTAATATCAATGACCATGGATTACCTATGGGATTGGCATTTAGTACAATATAAGATACACATTTAATAAATTACGGATAACACACAATTGAAATGGGATAACGGATAATGAAGTCCTTTATTCGTTTCCATTATTATAAATAATCTGTTGGTTCCCAATTTATTATACTAGATGCCCGTGATCCCCACGGACCCAACCCCATAGGTGCTAATTAAAATATTCTAGTAAACCTGAATCAAAATCACTCAAAAATGGCACAGATAAAAATCTTGCCGGACACCTCCATCATTTAATACAATTAAGCAGTAAATAACTTATAAGTTATACGATGGATGATAAGCACCCGCGTTCTGGACGGCGAAACTTTATAAAAGCTATTAATGTAATTGTAATATCGAGTACTATTTCTTAATTGCCATTAGTACTGCAAAAACCAATCTTTACCATAAAATACTCAATTTTCTCGAAAATTGTCAAGTAATTTCTAGCACTCAATCCTAAATGACATAAGCGTCATTTAATCTGAAAGCCAAGCAGCCCAAAGCTCTGCAAATCAACGCCCATGAAATAATCTAAATAATTTACAGTCTCGTCCCTATACTTCTAGAACAAATAAAATACCAAATAATTTTGAAAATCTTTGATTATATTGAAATCGGAAAATTCGTTTCGAATCTGGAATGACTGGCCAGGCCAACTTAAAAGCATTTATGTACATCTTTTTTCAATTCAAAAGACGTTTGATCAGGATCAAATTAAACGCCTTAAAATACAGTTAATTCAGCACTTATTTAGCACATTCAGTGTAAATCTTATATTTCTTTTTCTTCTATTATGCTACTATTTATGAAACCTTCGAGAAGACCCCCTTAGAGTTTTATAAAATACGCCCTACGACAATTTGATAACAAAAGGATGCTGCAACATAAATTTGCATAAATATTAATATAAATATCCAGATTTTTGATGCAATTATCATGTTTTCTTGTCATTTTTGCACAAAGGCTCCAAAGTTAAACGGCTTTGAGGAGTTCTCTATTTAGTATATGAATAATTGTTAAAGAGCATAAATTATTGAAAAACGTTGTAATTGCGGGGTTTGGGGCAGCAGTCACCATCATCCAAGGTATATAACGAATTAAAATATTATTTCAAAAATTGGTTATAACTAGAAAACTTGATTTTTTGGTATAGATTTTTTGGGGTTTGAAAACAAATTCATAAATTTATGTGGAAATCTTTCAAATTAAATCGAGTTTTCATAGAAATAATAGCAGAATAGAAGAAAAGACAAGTATGTACGAGTAGAAGTTTTATAAACGAAAAAATTACAAAGGTTTTCGAATAGCTGTGTCATGCTTACCAAAGCTCGTGCTACAATGCGATGCCTAATCCGCTTCTTTTGCGGGATACTTGATCGAGCAAGTGAAAATGCAAGAATTTTGTATACTTGCAATAATGTATGAGGCGGAAGAACATTTGTCTGCTATAAAGCAACTTGTCTTTCACCTACTTGCACCATACTTGCAAGAAAAACTAAAAAATGCCACGCTGCTTTCAGAAATACGCAAATAATTTAAAGGTAAATGTAATTCCTTTATTTTTCATTGTTTTTTAGGTTTAGGTTGTTCTGTACATTTTGTTTTGAAATATATGTGTATATGTATGTGTGTTGGGTTTTAATATTTTCTATTTACATTTTTTTTAAACAATAAAAATATCGAAGTACACATATCTGTTCCACATTTGAATATGGTTGTAACATAATGTAAAGGGAGAGAGACTATGTTATTTTGATATAGGAAAATAAAAACTACAGCCATCAAAAAAAAACAATTGCTTAATAAAAGGAGTATAGAGAATATGTTTATTTCTTTTCGTCATTCACGTTCATTGATCAGTAGGAAAGTTTATGACGAAAAGAGATAAAACATATATTCCTTTCGTTCAATCTTCCTCCAAACTGTTCGAAAAATTATAATACTTTATTTTATAGGTAAAAGGTTAATACCAAAGTTGTTTATCTTCTAAAGTAATTTGTCTATGTTCATACTAAAAATAAGGAAGGAAAACGCTCTTTCTGGAAGCCGTCAATTCTTGAAGCAGAAAGTTTTTTGGTGTTGCATGTTGAGGTACTACATATATTGAAATTTTCTTCTGATATAAGTTTATTTATTACACTAATATAATTTCTTATCAATACAGGTCGAAAATAACACCTACAATACGGTCAAGAAACATAGAGCAAATCTGTTGCAAAGAGGACTAACTAATCAACCCTTACTAGTTGTACAAGGAGAAGTAAGCGATATTCGTAAAATTTACATTAATTTAAACGATACCTTTTATGAAGTAGATAGTTTCTTAAAAGGATTATCAGTACTAGTACAAATTTTTTACGTTTTTAATTTGAAATTTCCTGAGCCTTGCAAGCAAGTATATGAATTTTTAGTTCATTATTTTTATGAAATAAGCTTAGAATCATAAAAATCAAAACAGTTATCTCTTTTGTTAACTGAATTACAAACAGCATCTGCATAATCATATTTTTATGCTTTATTTGCTCAAAAAGACATACTGATATAAATAATTACATAACGCATTTAAAATTCATTCATAAACTATCACGCCATACTTCATATTTCCAATGTACAATTTGTCCACAGTCATTCCAAAATATTTATGCTTTTCGGCGCCATTTGATAAGGCATAACGATTTAAGGTCCCTACATCAAGTTTCAGTAGAATTAAAAACGGTTGAAAATTTAAATGAAGTGCAAAAAGACGGTATTCCTGAACTATGTAATGAGCTGCTCACCGAAAAACCTGGTTTTTCAGATTTCACTAATCAATCTTTACAATTTGCATTAAAATTATTTGGAAATACTTCGCTTAATCGAAAACTAGCCGTGGAAATCATAAAGGATTTTGAAAATTTTATTACTAGTTTTATAAATCAAATTGAAAATATGACTGATGCCCCAGAAATAAAAAATCATTTAGAGATTTTTAAAAATTGTTTTTCCGCAATAAATTCAGAGTATAAATTCAAAAAACTTTTGCAAGATAAAAATTTGTTTTCAGACCCTAATGAATATGTCATTAATACTTCAAAAACCATTGAAACTATTAATTCAAAGGTGTCCAAAGGTATTTTGTTGCCGATTTCGTATAACTTACAAAATTTCCTCGAAGTCAATGATAATTTACTTTCCATGATTGATAAAATTCGAGAATTAGAAAACAGTTCAAACATTCCGAATATAATTCACGGTTCAGCTTGGAAAGAAAAATCAAAAATATACAATAGCATCAGCATTCCCTATATTCTATACCAAGATGATTTTGAGGTTAACAACCCTCTTGGTTCCAAATCTGGGCTGGATAAAATAACAGGCGTCTATTTGAGTTTTCCCTTATTAGAAGATTCCAAAATATCAAAATTGGAAAATATACTGACTTGCTGTTTCACAAAATCTGCTGACATATCACACGGTAACGTTTCGAATTTTATGCCACTAATAGAAGTATTAAAAAAACTAGAAGAAGACGGTTTATTTGTTAAAACTAAAAATGGTACCATTCACGTTCATATAATATTAGCAGCTATAACTGGGGATAACCTAGGTTTAAATTCGATTTTAGGATTTACAAAATCTTTTTCAGCCAATTACTACTGTAGAATTTGCACTTGTGATAAAATAACTATGCAAAAGCAACTTATGGAAGACACATCTAAATTAAGAAATTTAGAAAATTATAATGAGGCCGTAAATATAAATGATCTTGCAAGGACTGGCGTAAATGAACAATGTATTTTTAATTCCATCAGATCGTTTAATGTTATTGATAATGCTACTTGCGACGTGATGCATGATATTTTTGAGGGCATAGCGCACTATGAACTTTGCGATATACTTAACCATTTTATTTCCGAAAAAAAAAACATTTCTCTTTATGCGATCTTAATGCACGAAAATTTTCTTTTATTTATGGCCATCTAGATAATAAAAATAAGACTGCAAATATTAAAATTAAACATTTAATTAACAGAAAATTAAAAATGTCGGCCTCTGAAACGAAATGTTTTTTACACTTTATTCCCCTAATGATTGGTGATTTTGTACCTAAGAACGATAAAGTTTGGAGATTACTTAAACTTTTAATAGAATTGGTCGATACATGCATTTTACCTTCCTATTCCCTAAAAGACTTAAAGGACCTCAATGATATTGTTATCGAACATCACAAATCATATTTAGGCCTATTTGGAAGGAATTTGTACCCAAAGCATCATTTTATATTGCATTATGTTAGTTCAATGCGAAAACTAGGTCCCATAAAAAGATTATGGACAATGAGATTTGAAGCCAAACACAAAGAAAGTAAGAATTACGCTAGCACAACTACATCAAGAAAAAATATACTGCTTAGTTTGGCTATTAAATCAAATTATCATTTTGCACTTAATATTAATGCAAAAAGACATTTTGCTTTGGATAATGTGGAAAATTGGGGTGATGGCAAATATATAAATTTTATGAATCTTGATATTTGGGATAACTTACCTAAAGAGAAAAAAAGAGAATGTAATTTTAGCAACATATTTTCTTTAAAAGAAATAATAATTAATTGTACGCCTTATCGATTGGGTGATATTTTAGTAACTGCGAACTATTTGGGAATATCTGTTTTAAGTAATCGTAGAATGCATTGTATGAATGTTTGAAGACATTCTATGATTTCTACAATTTAGAATTGTTTAAATCATTAAATTTGGGATATGAAATCATAAAAGTAATTCTTTAATTCTGCAAAACAATTATTTGCAAAACTAGAGAATCCAGATCGGTATTTTTGAAGAATATAATTATATGACTGAGAATCAGAGAAAACTTTGGTTGATTTCAGACCACATTTTATATGATATCAAACAATCTTTTTTTTCTGTGTAAGCATATAATAAGCAAAATACAGTATGGTTTTATTAAGTTTTTTTTTAATGTTGATTGACGTACAGAAATAAAAATAAAAACAACAAAAAAACTCCAATTGGGAAGAAACTTTTCTAAATAAAATAAAAAAAGTGCAAAAAATATACCGTATAAACTCGATAATCGTTAAGTGTCCGAGACAGATAATCGGTTGGTGACTGAAGTGTTGTCACCATCCGTTCGTTTAAATCAAACAGAACAAAATCGCCGAAGCAGATTAACTTACAGCCATCAAAATCTTCGAAGCCGGTTATATTGAAAGTGACTGAAGCGGATATACGTCAAAAAAATTTACGTCAAGCAAATTCATTATTCTATAAGAGAATCAAGCCAGTTTAGAGGCTATTTAATTTATGAAATTATAAACAACTGAACTACATAAAAACGACTTTAAAGTATTAATTACCGTTACTTAGTGATTCGTCTTAGTGATAAAAGCGCATGACCATTCTAAACATTCTAAAAAATACCTTTACCTAAAACCTTTTTTCAAATCATTCTAATTAAGACAACGATACAAATAAATTGAAAGGGCTAAATCAAGATTTATTTAAGACTTACCTCATAATGCAAATTCACGGTTATAAAAACGTGAAAAAATGCGAAACGAATGAAGTAAATCCATAGACAGAAGGAAAAAAAAAAGTTCAGTGACCGAAATAGTTTTTATTTTATAAAGTTTTGACATTGAACTTCGTTATTACCTACTCGTATGTGCGATGTAAATGATATTATTCTGCAGTTCTGCCCCAATCTCGATTTCGTGTTTGATAGAAGTTTTTCTCCATATGTTTAGTCGTGGTATGTTCATAAAATTTGTTCAATTTAGGTGAATTTTTTATTTTATTGTAATTTCTTATAAATCATGAAACGAGATAAATATTAATTCGGATTTTATTAAATAGCTTACGATTGTATCATTGCCTCGAGGCGTAATAATATATCGAGGAAAAACATTATAATTGCTTCCGGAAATTTATAATGAAAAATTTATGATTAATGTACTTACTTATGCATAGTTCATTAGCCTTAGGTTTGGAGCGTGTTTATAGCCGTAAATCGCCAAGAAGTATGTTTGGTTTGTTAAATTGAGGTTAATTATTATAAAGTACTTTTTGGGGCGATTTTTCTTATTTATTCTAAAGCAGATATGTATGATATTGATGCAAATTCCATGAAATAATAACAAATTAACCGCGTATATTAATTCTACGTAATTCCATTCTCTTTCATATGTTAATGTCATTACAATAAATGCTGTTTTTGGCATAGATGGCGGCCATTGACATTCCAATACATATGTAGAACGTAAATTATAGTTTTAATTTTTTTAGAAATGTTGTTTACTTCCAAAAATGACTAATCCGATAAAACGAAAGTAGCAAATTTGTATTGATATCGATTTTAAGAAATAAAAATATTCGAAAAATGTTTATGCGTAGAAGTCAAAAACGCTCACTTTGAGTTAATACTTTGATAAGTAAGATGCTTGCCTTTAACTATTCTTTACTGTGGAAATGAGTGAAAATAAAATAAAGTTTTAATTATATGGTTTTACTTGTGCCGGATGAAGCCCCGTAGATGGTAATATTTTTTATATTTTATGTTAAAATAAAAATATTTTTCATGATTTTTCTAAAATTTGTTAATTATCTGACATATCTCAATAAAAATTTTGAAAACTGATTTGTAATTTAATATTTACAATTTTGACTTTATAATGCAATACTAATTTTAAAATATTAAGAATGTATCAGTAATAATAATAAATCTGCCGTTATTATGGATTTTTAAGTAAATCATGTCAATGTTTTAAGTAAATCATGTATCAACTCGGCGGATTTGCTGCGGCGGGAATTCATTCAATCTGCAATCGATTCCCATTTGAAATTATTTGCGTTACAGAATCCGCCGGAAAACTGTTTTTTCGATCCGCAATAAAACTGTCATTTCACCGGCTGTCAAAATTTTGACACTCTTTCTTTGTACTTTTTTATTCTGTAATTTTTCTACTTTTACAGGAATATTTGAAAATAGCTACTTGAATTAAATAATTATTAAACATAATTAAAGTGAATATGGATACAGTAAGCCTTATAAAACAACGGTGAAGAAGGGAAAAATAGAAAAGAAAGTAGAAAAGCGATAAGAAATACGTGCAACATATTCCAGTTGTCAAATATAAAAATATAAAAACTATTCAAAAAATTAATCCGTCTTTGGGTCGAGTTCCAATTCTTATCAGAGCTTTCAAGTTTTTAATTCAATATCCAGAAGTTGGCATTTTTTTAAATTTTTTTTTTAAGAGTCAACTGCTCCATCCGCCGATTATGTCTCTTGCTCTCTTGCAATTGTGCTTGTAATATGTTACTTGTGTCCTTTTGAAGATCTCCAAGCCTTTAAACAGCCCTAGAATTTCTATTTTTATTTTATTTAAGTTATAATTGCTTTGGCCCTTTATTTTGCGGTGCTTCGGTAAGTATTTAACTTTCAGCATTCCTAATTTCTTCGAAGTCTTCCATTTTTGGAGATGAGGGTCCAACCAAATCATCACTCCGTTGGCATTTTGCAGTTGGCAAATTTGCTGTTTGTTTTCTGAATAGTTCGCCTATGGGGAATTCCGAACTTACTACGCAAGCAACCAAATTGGATTATCTCCTCCTCTAATGCTGTGAATATAATATGCTTATATTTACCGCCACCAGTGCATTTAAGCTCTCTTTTATTTTGTGCCAGCTTTTCCTTAGGGAAAGTTTGTAGTCACTCCAAACCTGAAATTAAAAATTTATTTATTTCATTACGTAACTTTTTCCATTCTTGCGCATTCCTTTATCGACGCCTCAGCGCATTCAGCTCATTTCGCAACGTTTCCCAAAACTACAGAACTACCCCTGGATTCATTTTAGTAAGGTTTGTGGCCATGAAAAAGATTAAAACTAACACAGCATATTATATAATCCGCATTGAATTTGAAGCGAATTCAAAATGACATTTTTTGTATATAGTGCGTCTCACTCGCGAGTTCTATAATACGAGTTTTTCGACCTGCGTTACCGTTATTCGTTCACTTTTGATAAGACAAATCGAATGATACTCCAGCCTTAGTACATCCGCGGCGAGTTGTATAATCGGCGTGAATAACTTAGAATGAATGAAATAGTCATTTGTACCTTTCATTTCCATGATACGTAGCATAAATTCTCTTTTTTACATTTAAGGAAAATTTAAATCAAAACCGTGAGTTCGAATTTAAAGAAAACCAATGCTACGCAAACGATTTTAAAATTATCAAGTTAACTGGAATTTGATTGACATCTGGATATCGACGTCTCATCTAGCTGGAAAAGCTTCCTCAATTTTGATCTGATTTCTTTTAATTTCCAATCGTTTCAACTCCAGTTCTCTCGTGCTGATCGTTGGCGATCATTTCGCTGCTTAATGTCGTGTCATTTTGTTTGTCTCACTCGTTCTTCTCTTATTTTTGGGAATGATGAAATATCAAGTTCCCGGTCTCTATTGCTTTCGTATTTGCATTTGCGTATAGCCACTTCGATGACAGTGGTGAATGCTCTCGATTTTTTGAACGATCGCTACCATTGGCAAATAATTTTATTTTTTATGGACCGTTGTCGCGACTTTTAATTGACGACGCCAAAATGATTTTGTTTGAGCCTGCAGTTTCAGTATGATGTGATACTGATCTTAGTGTGAAGCAGATGTTCAAAACATTTTCAAGCATTATTACCCGGACTCGTCTTAATATCGCCAAGGCATATTATGTCCGGAATTATGTATAGTGTGTCAATGACAGCTTTTGCTCTCATCACCTTGTCAAATTTTGAATTTAATGTTTTCCAATCGGTTGTTCTGGTTTCAGTAGATATGCCGATGTTTTTTTTTGTCGCTGCTTTCACTTGAAGATTAATGGTGTGTTTATGACATAGGAAGATACCATAGTATTGAATTGAAGTTCGTCACTAATGATTTGCTCAAAATAAATAAGTTTATTTTGCGCCATTTTATTTATCAAATAAGGAGAAGGCTTTGAGTTTCATGTCGGTTGGACATAAAATTTGCATAAAAATTTGTAATATATACAATATACATATGTATTTCAGAAATATCAGCCGCTAATGTATTTCGGCTGCACCGAATTAATTCCGCGTTGGAATTATTTCGTTGATATAAGCGAAGACCAGATCACTCCATGCGAAATTTATGTTTGCCTTTGCTCCAATAATGCATGATATTTTTATTATTTCAATTTTTGTCAAAAATAAAAATATTTAGGCGACTAGCGAAAGCAAAATAATTTTAATATTAATTATTAATTACCGAGGTTAAATTCATTTTTTTTTCATAGAAGAGCTGAGGATTTTTTTTTCATAGAGCTGTCAAAAATTAGCAAATATGGGCTAGATTATTGCTTATAATTTTGAATTTTGGTTTCTTTTAGTTGGTAATTCTGTGACACCTTTTGCTCAAAGTAAGAAGTTTTTCAACTCGAGCATGGAACTAGTACGCGGGGCTTGTGACATTTTAAATAATTTGGTTGGTCGTGTCAATCTTCCTATCGTCTTAACTTCCTATCTTCCTATGTCATAAACGCTCCATTAGAGTTGTGTTGGTCACGCCAGTTTTGGATGCTTTCGATGATGTAGTTTCAATGTTATCATTCCCAGTGGAAGATTTGGATGACTTTGTTAATTTGATTTCGCTATTCTCTGTTTGGTTGCTGTCATCTGCTTGTTGTGCCATCCATCGCATCCATAGCTGGGACCGATAATGATGATATCTAAATGTTAAAAAACCTAAAAGTAAGCAAAGATACTACATAATTACAATAACCAAATAACACAGTTTGGTAATACAGAAATTACAATAACAAATTGGCACGTTTCGTTTAACACAGAAAAATAAAGTAAAGAATTTGACACCAATAATCTTTGCGCCCGAAAGTAGTCTAAGTAAAAATTACATACAAATAAAAGAAAAAACTTAATTTCTTTTTGAAATGCCATTTAGGGGAATTAAAATAAATAATGTATGACATTGAAAATATTAACATTGAAAATATTTCCGTAAATATTTTATATATAAAAAATTTGTAAAGTTCCGCGTGTTAAACAAAAAAAAAGATTTCCGCATCTTCAACAAAAAGATTTCCGCAGCTTCAACAAAAAAAGATTTCCGTATCTTCTGTAAACATTGTAAACAGGAAGATTAAATTGTAATATATAAAGACATAAAATTGTAAATAGGATCATAGTGTAATCGAGAGTGTAATCATAAGTAAAGTAAAATTAACAAAATAAAGAAAGTATCTTAAGTGACAAAAATCGAGATTTTTCAATTCAGGAATACATACAATTTGGTAAGTATAAAATAACCAACATACTAACATCTGGGTACCGGTGAGATTGAGTAATTGTGGAAGAAAGAAATATGGCAGTATTTATACCCGCTGAATAATCTTTCACACTTATAAGATCTCATCTTTCTCACAACTAACATTTAAACTCTCCACGCTTAAATATATCACTTGGGTCATAGCACCTACCAGCGGTAAGCGCCAAGTGACTATACAAGCTCCAAACCATCGTCTCCATATAACTACATTAAATCTATATTGAGTCAAGCTAACCACCGACGTATCCCATACCCGGAATTTGTCATACACACACGAGGTACAATTAACTGGACATAATAATTACCCGGTACATATAACAAAGAATTCCCAAACACCTATAAACATAACAAAGCATTACTATAAATACCCAAAATATTGACACTGTAGGCTAACCGATTTCAGATAAAATACAACAGAATCAATATCAGATACAAACATAAAATATTTAATCAATAAAAGATAACAATATAAAATATGCTGTATCTATGATTTTAGGAGAATTTAATGACAACCTTCTTGTATCGCCGTTCAAGGTTTGCATTAGGGTTTTTAAAACGGGACCCTGCGATCCCGTTTTTGTCTCAAAAGTGTGACTGGGAAATCCCGGGATTTCCCTGTTTTCGATTTTATTTTTATACTCGTTTTATAATTACATAGGAATAATATATTACAATAAAATCTCGGTTTAAGAGGCTAGTTGGGGATTCGCCTGTCTCTGATTTTCGATTGTCCCTTAGAACCGAATATCCTGTATGGAAGTTAATTCATCAATAGCATTTTCAAGTCAAATTCCGGCCGATTAGGAATGAGCTTGGTTATTTATTAACCGATTATGATGAAATTCAATTTACACGATGGAAATGGGATTCTAAGATGAGTTTTAGATAAAGTTCTGGAAAAAGGCCAATTAGGAATGAATTTAGCCGTTCCTTAATCGACTATGATGAAATTCGGCATGCACGATGGAAATGGAATTCCAAGATGAGTTTTATATGAAGTTCTGAATCTTAACCGATTATGATAAAATTCTTTCACCGATTTCATGTTCTATTTACCTAGTTTCTTATTCCACGGCAATTTTCATCGCCATTAAAGTTACTTCCTAACTGGTTATATTCCAGCACTTCTTCTGGATACCATTTTAGAACCCCATTTCCATCGTCCAAATAGGAGAAAAAACGGTCAATTCCCGAAATTTATCTAAAACTCATCTTAGAATCCTATTTCCGACGAGCAGGCCGTTTTCATCATAATCGGGTAAGAAACGACTAAGTTCCTTCCTAATTGATCTGAGTTTGACTTAAAAGGCTGAATATGGACAAACTTCTAAACGATATAATCAAATTGTCTGCATTCGGCTCTTAGGAATAGTTTGAAATAAGAGACATTCCAAGCTCTTATTAGTATCTTAAACCGAGGTTTTACAGGATATATTATAAAATAAAAAATCGAAAACCGGGAAATTCCAGAATTTCCCGGGCACACTTTTGGTACAGAAAACGAGATCCCGGAATTCTGTTTGTGAAACCCTAGATTTCCTATGCGGAATTGAGGTAATATACTACTAACACTAACTCAATTGAAAACCGGGAAATCCAAGGATTTTCCGGTCATAATTTTGATGCAAGGGTCAACTCAAATTCTTCAATTTTGTCGTATTTACATCATCGATGGTGTATTGTCGGACTGTCGACGCGGGTGGTTTAAAGTTAGTCGCTGTTCCAACATTATCAATAGTTTTATCACCATTAAATATGATTGTTGCTGTTTTTCCATGTTTCACCTTACCAATTTCATTAGGTTCGTCCGCAAGCGGAGTATTCACCAAACTCACACTAGGTTAAATAAATCGTCATGATCTGTCTGATTCGTCGAATACATTTAATGGTCGTATTTTCACCGGTTTCGTTTTACAGGAAGAGCTTGATAATCCATTCAATTGGTGTGGTTCATCTTCGAACAAATTTACGCTTTTATGTGCTGGTTGTTGTTCCTGGAATACCATTTGCTGCGGTTGAATAATTGATCGCGTAATAGGTTTCTTCAACAATTCAGTCGTATTATCTATTTTCATTTCCTTTGTGCTTTAAGATAACACCATTTGGATTGAATAAATTGAAGTTTCGATGAACATCGAATGATGAGGAATTATTAACTGAATCTCCGTGTGGTTCTGGATTTATTGATTGTGCCTTCATGGTTGTTTCTGTTGACTGTAACACGATATCTGTTATGCCTACTACATAGCATATACAGCATATTTATCCCATTATTTATTTCGTCTGTCTTTTCTGGAATCTTCGCCTTATGGATATTTTTCAGATTTTCTCTGAATTGATCGAAGTACTTAACTCGCAATTGTTGAAGAAAATTATTTTGATTGAAAATTATCTTCCGTGTCGCTAAAAGTTTTCACGCAAGTTTTAATTATTTTCTAATCTACTTAATATATGCTTAATGCCATGTTTCCGCCATTTTGTTCACTTCACTAACCGTAATTAGTTTTACGAAAAATTTCGAAATTTTTCGTATTGTGATGCACTTCATTACTATGGCCTCCGCAAATGAACTAGGAAGCGTTTAATTCAAAATCACATCCTTCTTTAGCTTTCCAGTTTCCTGAGTTTTCTTTTCGTTACTTCTGTTGACTTACAAAGTTTACGAAAGGTCAAAAGTTCTAGTGAGGCACAATACCCTTCTGTTTTAATGAAAACGTCGTTCTTTCTTGAATGACATCATCCTGGTTATGGCCCTTGGGTACTGTGTTTCATGAATTGGCCTTTATTTGGCGAGCATGTCTTGAATGACATCATCCTGGTTATGGCCCTTGGGTACTGTGTTTCATGAATTAGCCTTTATTTGGCGAGCATGTCAACCTCTGGAACCTGTTGTTGATGTATCCAACACCGCGCATCACTAGCCGTAGAATAAGAACAGGTACTTACTTAATGATTTGTGAGTGATTTTCAGCTGAGAACTAGAGTTCAGCTATATTAGCGAGACTTACATAATGCCAGGATTTATCAAATGCAACACGATCTTAATGGTGTACCGAGATATTTTGATTTTAATCTTTCACGTGTTGTATTCAAAACCCTTCATATCAAAGTTAACATTATAACCGATGGGTTTTCATCATTAATCAACTTTGGTATAAATTCATTGGTTGATTTTAGCACTGTTTTTGGTTTTGTAACCAATTGCATTGCCATGCTGTATAAGGCTGTATACAAAAAGTACCTGGATGAGAAATCAATTCCTAAGCAAATCCATTGTTGCATACAGAAAAAATTGCTTGACACGCCATTATGCTTTATGCTGAAAATATTCCTTCTGGACCGATCAAAGTCTGTAGTACCATTGAAGAAAATTGAGTTTAGAGCATTTGCTTGCAAACCAATGAACGATGTTACGTATGTTGCTATGATAATATTGTTGTGCATGGTATTATGTTAGTCATACGAAAAGGATCAATAACATAATGAAATAACATAATGAAGTAAAGAAACATGTGAAAGTCATAACAATAGTCAGTTTTGGTATGTGGCGCCATTCATGATGAATACACCCGATATTTTCGTAATTTTACCAAATAAATCACCAAGTTAACCAACATTCACAATTCCACACAAGCATGCGTTTATATATGTCCTTGTATATTGTACTTGTAACGTATTTAAGAATTAAATAAAAAAACGTAATATGTAAGTGAAATTTTTTTTATGCTTTTAAATCAAAAACTAAATTAATCATTATCAAACCAAAGTGAAACATCAATAGCGCAAAATGAATCACTCGATGCAAAAACTAAAAAATAAAAAAACTGTCATTACTTTCATTAAATACATTTTGTTGAGAAATTAAATTATCAAAAAATTAATGTCTTGTGATGTTTTCTTTCCCGCAGATAAGTGTTTTGATAGATATACACTTAGATAAACAATTCTTGTACAAAGCGGTACATACTGTAAATCCACATATACAAACTTAAAGTTTATAATATTTGTAGAATTATAGCGGCGTTGTTGCACTTCGCCAAATGATTCATTTCAACATTCTGGGAAAATGTATATCGCTCTCGCGGGTTAAATGTATGCGGATGTTCTTACTTTCTCCTGTCGTTAGCATAATTTTTTTTTTGTATTTTGTACTTCTTTCTTCATAAAATAAAATATAAGTTCTTTGTGCAACACAATTATTGTGAAATGTACTTCTTCTATACACTAGTAAGTCATGAGAGATTTTGTTTTTGTGGTGTATAGACAATTATTCAGGTCAGGTCAAAATATTGAGATGATTACAATTGAATTGGCATGAACTTGTAATTTTTTTACTTTGGATGAGATTTACAATGGTGTATCTCTCGTTCTGATATACATACTTGTTATTTATTATGTCACTATTTACATATACTCTTTACATATTCAATATTATCAATAAAAGAATTTTTGCAAGTTGTTACATGCGATCAATAACATTCCAATTTGTTTTAGTTGTAAACTCGTATATTTGATCTTAAATCCAAACTGAATAAAACATGTTTTCGTTTAATCTTATTGACCTAAAAAACGTCTTTATCCAATGTATGGAGATCCGTAGTACCCGCATCAAATCAATTCAAGACATTGAAATGGTGACATAGCTGTGATAATCGCTTATTCAAATGACCTTCAAAAGAAAGGAGGAAGTGTATTATTATTGCTTTTTTTAAAGCATTGTCTAACCTAAATATACTCTATTTTGTGTAAAATTTAATTAGTATAATTAATAATAAATTGCTTTAAATTTTATAACAATAATAAAAAAGAAATCTTTTTTGGTTTTGTTCTAAAGTTGGTTTAAAATAATTCTCGAAGCGCAGCGTGGTTTAAACTATACGATAATGAATAAAGTATTTAAAATTAGATGTGTTAAAATAAAAATAAAATATCATTTGGGGCAACTATTTTATTTATTTAGTAGCAATGGGTTGTCTGTTAACATGATATATTATGTACGATGCGGCTGAATAACGTAAACAGTTAAAAATGTTTGATTCACACATGATTTTCAAAAATTTAATCAAACACTATGTTAATTGAATTTGGTTTGAAGCCCTCCTAATTTTCTCTTTTCGACAGCTCGGCAACCCATGACTAATTTGATAAATTACAGAGTCTCCCTATATATTCGTTCAATATTATTTCTTTTATTTTGAAGTATACTCAAGACATTAAGCTTGGAATATTATATCATTTCGGACTTAGGAGACCGTGCACTTGATCTGGTCGAATATATTCGATAGAGCTCGGTTTCGAAAGCCAACATCAGTCTATTAATTAGTTCTTTGGTTCGTTCTATACGAATACATCTATTGGCTGAATGAGGAGATACATAAGAAAAAAACTGACCAGATACACTGTTGGGGCATATTCATGGGAAGATGATGAGAAGTCAAGAGGAACATTTGCAAGATTTGTAGTTATCATTTCATTTGTGACAAGTCCCAACCCTCATTCTTGTGGTAGTAATTGTGACTCTGAGTACATGATCAGAAGTTGCAATGTTTTTGTACAAATGCAACACAATTGGTGCACCGACTAGCCTTTACGAAAAGCCCGGTCGGTATACCAATTGCACCGCGTAACTATATGTCAGCTTGTGTTGTGTTCCCCAGAGCAAGTTGAATCATTCGATTGGTTGAATGAATTTACTCACAAAGTTTTCACCTCAGATCGTTTTTTTTTGTTTTCATCCTACGGGATGGGATGTGTTTGCCAGTTCAATATTTAGTTTTAAGTACATCCAGGAAGTAGAGAGAATCAAAGAGAAAACGACCGTTCTGCCTTGTGGATGTGCATGACTGCGGATTTATCTCATGAGTTGGTTACCTCTTACTTCGTGAATTGAGGAAATTCACTACAATAACCGGCATGTCATTGTTCTGCTGGTAGGAAGGACAATGTTTTTTCTGCCGGGAGTGACAAAGGAAATAAACTATTGTTTACGTCCATGGTGTGCGACTTGCCTCCTATACAGTCCGATGTTTTCCAGCATGTGGAATTGAATCCGGTGTCGGCAGTGCCGCCGCTAGAAGATTAAGACTAGCCGGGAAAATATATTGGATTTTTTCGTTCGATATTGAAAGGCTTAATGCCGAAAGGCCGAATGTCATATGACCGAATCTGTCGAAAGGCCGAATGTCTAATAGCCGATTGGGTCGGAAGGCCCAAAGTGTTGAAAGGCCGAATGGGTGGAAAGGCGGAATGGTTCGAATGGTCGAAAGGCCGAATGGGTCGAATGGTCGAAAGGCCGAATTTTCATTAAATTTACCTTCACTTAATTGCTTGAAATCAACATTTAAAACCACTGAATTTATTTGGGATAGTGCTAATACCTTTCAAAATCAAACTATCGAATAAACAAAATATCGAATAAAATTTTTGAAATCGCTATAAAATTTCTCGAATTTTTTTATCTCGAAACGCAAAAAATGTAAATTAACCTTTTTTTTTAATTTAAGTAGAAAATATTTTTTTGGAATCTCACATAAATAGAATTATAAAAATATATAACATTATTTGTTTTAATATTTTAATATTTAATAATCGTATTATTTAATAAACAGTCAAACTACAAATAATTAAAAATTGCACCCTCGAATCCCGAATGGTTAATATAGTTTTGTAAAATTATTTGCGGTGCCACAAACAATTTTAGGGAAAGCATCATATGAACGAAAAAAAAATATCGACTTAATAAAAATCTCGAATGAAATTCAGTGATCGAAAAAAAAAATATCGAAATAAATATCTCGATTTAAGAAAATCGAAAAAAATTAACTCGAGTACAAAATATCGTTTTCCCGATTTGACAAAATGTCGAATTCGAGATTTTGAAAATTGGTTTAATATATGTAGAAGATCTCAGTTAATTAAAATACATTAGCTCAATTTAAAATTTTATTAATAATATTTCAACAATAATACAATGCACAAGTAAATATTTAATTTAATTTAATGTTATAAGCTAAACCTTTCAAAAAATTTAAAGGGTTTAATGACAGCTGTTGTTCCAAAATATGTTTTATATTGTTATTTTTCGAAACCAGTTCCCGGTTTAATTTTTTGGTATTACCGGCAATGACTTTTTCTATCATGGTCATACTATTAACATATTCCACTTGCAAATCTTTAATTAATTTATAAACGCCAACGTGTGATCTACCTATAATAATTTTAAGACGTCTATGCCATGCCTCAACGTTATTTTGTGTTCGCGGCATATGATCTGTTATAAGTTCGTTAATGGACCATAGTAAAGGTGGAAATCTAGGACTACTATTTTTTGTGCCATACAAGTAGTTATTTTCAAACCAAGGCAACATTTTATGGCTGTTCTTACATAAATAAGGCTTTATGGTTTCGTAATACTTAATTATTTCAGTGTCTGGTAAGAAAGCTAGGCATTTCAACATTCTCATGTTGAGCGAGAATTGTTCATCACTCCCATATTTAGGTGTTAATTTTTCATGTTGTATCCTCCGAAACAAAATTTGTCCAAAATGAAAATAACATGCTTTGTGGAGTGCGCTTGGAAAGTAATTTTTTGACGCATTGATCATTGCAATCTCGAAATCGGTCATCATATACTTGGGTTTTAGTTCAATGTTATTATAGCAAGCTATATGCAGGATTTCATAAAAAACTTCATTGTAACAGTCTTGCGATTTGGCACTCATAAGGCAAAATAATAATGGCATAGTAACATCTCCTATACGCCCATGAATAGTAAATAGTTGGGTCATTATGCTAGGAACCACATTAAACGTTCCATCCATAAGCCAAATTTTTGTTTCTGACAAGTAGTAGATGCTTTTGATTATACCCATTACAATAATTTTATTTTTACCGAAGGTCTTCTCCGATAATACAAATAAATCACCTAAAAATTATTTAATTTTTTTTGTATGGAACAACTTTCAAGTTAAATGTTTTACCTTCAACATGCATCAAATGAGTTGGAATTGTTATGGATTCCAAAGAAGTGGGTTCCTTTATAGTATTCCTCCTTACATATTTGATCTTATTTTTCAGTGCTTCTTTTTTTGGGAGATACACCCTACAATTACTTTTACAGCTGATCAAACCGTCATTGATAATTTGCGATGGCGGTCGTGTTGAGTCAAACGCCAGCTGTTTAATAAACTCGTTAGTTTTTAGTACCTCGATACGACTAGCGACAGGTTCATGATTGTGCTCTTGTGACAATTTTGTAATTGTGTGTTTACCACAATCTAACTTCGTTGATAATCGTCCTCGACAACCCATTGTTTTTTTATTTTCACATGACCACCTAAAAATTTCGGAAGTGGTTTTTTCTAAATTGTAAGAAAACCCGTTCAATAATAACTTATCTCTGTTTTTATTGGTTTTAGTTAGTTTAATATATTTATTAAGGTTATTCGTATCCATTTTTGAAAATTTGCAATTTTTTGTTTTTAATTTAAATTAACTTCAGTTGCTGAATAATGTGTGTAATGTATGTAATACTCAGTCTACTGTATATTACATGAATGTTAACCACAGCCTTCTAAATTTATTGAATGTTCATATTCATAGAATTGCTAATGGTATAGTGTATGTCAGGTAGAGGAAGGGTAACTACACTTACAATTTACATTTGGGTACAAATGTTTGTAAATACTTACCACAATGTTAAGTCCTCTGTAGACTTGATCTTTGGAGAAATAATGATCGATTTTGGATAAGATTTGATATTTATAATCGGGCCGCCCGATTATAAATATCAAATCTTATCCAAAATCGATCATTTCTTTTCTAGATTTTCAATTCGAGATTTTCCTTTTTCGAGATTTTTTGTTCGAGATAATTCTTTTCGAGATTTTCAAAAAGGGATTTTATTTTCGATCTTTTTTAGTTCGAGAAATTTTTCTCGAGCATATCTTTTTCGACCATTTATGCCCAACCCACAATTTTACAATATCATATTGTTTATTCAGGATTCGAGATAATTCGGGATTTTGATTTCGAGATTTTAAAAATTCGATATTTCGAAATTCGAGATTTTGAAATTCGAGATTTCGATTTCGAGATTGTGATTTCGATATGACGTTTGTCGAAATATTATATACCCAATCCAATTTATTTGTTAATGTAAATTGATTTAAATTAATTGAAAATTCGTGCTAATAAATCCTGTGTATGTAGCATATTGATTGATTTTGAATGTACGACCAAGCATTTGGCAAGCTCTCCCGTTAATACTAAGAATTTTTGACGCTGGGCCCACCGTACACCCTTTTTTACATTTATTTGGAAGGATTGGATAGGATTGTTAGTATAGGATTGAGATCGACCCATGTTTCTCACCACCTTAATTCCTCCGGCCTTTTTTTATTGATCGATTGATTTTTAAATCACTAATCTTACTTTCAGCCAATTAAGATTAAATTTAAGTTTAATTTAATTTTTATGAATCTGTTTTGAATTAATCTTTAAGTACTACGAAACCTAATGTTAATATTATAGCCGTCATTTCTAGGCTCTAGGTGCAAATAAATGACGTTTCCTTCTTTGATACCGGAAAATACATTAAATTTACATTAAATAAATAAAATGAATGACTAAATTAGATAGAATATATTATGTTAGTAACAGAGAATCAAGCCGGTTCCAGAAACCTAAGTAGTTGATAGGTAGTAAATTTGTTAGTAATAAAAATAGCAAATAAATTAGCATAAGACAACTCAATTTCTAACTGGAAGTTCAGTTGCTGCCATAGTTCCTGCAATCCGCTTGCGGGCGGGTTTTCCCCTTTCCCTCTTTTTTTTTCCTGTGTATTTCCTGCATATTAATGTGATCAAATTTGGTCGGAAAAAATTTATAATTTTTTCTTTTTTATTATAATTGATTAATTTTTAATTATATGACAAAAAAAACGTAAGAAAATTTTAATATTAAGGATATTTACTATTCAACATTTTATACAAAAATTTTGATAGAATAATAAATTTTGGTTTTCATAAAAATTTAAAAATTTGCATTTATAACGAGATGAAAAATTAAAATCAATTTCGACACAGACTGTCTTTCGACATTCGACCTTTCGACCTATTCGGCCTTTCGACAAATTCGGCCTTCCGACACATTCGGCCTTTCGAAATTTGGCTTTTCGATATCCGGCCTTTCGACCTTTTCGGCCTTTCGACATTCAGCCTTTCGACACATTCGCCATTTTGACATTCGGCCTTTCGACCCTATTCAATTTTTTTTTAGGTTTATGTTTTGTTGGTTGCCTACTAAGATCAAAAGTAGGATAAGAAGTAAGATCAGGGGTGTTTCCGAAAAGCAGGTAATTAAACAGTAGTTAGACAGGTAATTACAATTTTTTTAAAAATAAATATATTTTCGGAAACACTCTGTTTTCCACAGTCAGTAGCATTCATATAAACTGTATTTGTTTTCAGTTAATGGTTGCTTTGGTATAATGGCAATACCATTATGAGAGTTTTGAAGGAAATATTTCTCAATTACTAAATTACTCCGATTTTGCAATAATCATTCCATTATCTCTGAAGTGTAGAATTGCGAAACAATTTTTCAAATATTATTTTCCACAAATAATTAATAAAATTAATATAGTTGCTTATATAACATCTACATTTTATAAGAACAAGACAATTCCGTTAATTTTATTATTGTTTATTATATTCAATATGTATTTAAAATAAGCGCATCCATGCAAAATTATTAATTTAATTAGTTTCGCCTCACACCAAATTTATAATCGCGGTAGAAATACAGAAAACATTGAATGTTGAATGAACTAACAAAAACATAAAGATTTAATCATTTTAATTAAACATTACGTACACATTTTTTTTTTAATTTCACTTACCGTTAATTAAATTATATCATGAGATTTTATGTATTGTATATATGATGTGATCGTATGCAAGAAATTTAATCTTACCGTTTCGGCATTTTTATCGCGCACTTTGAAAATATGAAATATATACGTTTGAAAAGAACTTTTAATTTAATAATTCCATCTTCTTATTTATTTAACACTGTAACAATTGAATGTTATAAAACAATTGTGTGAAATAATAAAATGCTCAGTTATGTTATGTACACAAATTTATGTATTTGGAGAAGATTTATAAAAAAAATTCTAAATTATAATTTTATTGCGTGTACCGGTATTTTAGAAATGCATTTACTTAGAATTAGAAGAGTTTTTAGGTGTGTAATTTATAATATCTTATTAAGAAAGTGGTTTGTAAAGGTCGAATTCATTATAAAAGCCAATATAGATATGGAGACAAGCAACAACTCCTTTAAACGATACACTTTCAGTCGTTCCAATTAATTGAAGTGCTTTCCCCATTACAAAACTATGCACTGTTCTAATGTGACGAGAAGTTTAAGGTCAAGTCTCTGCTGAACTCAGAATTAGAAGAGTTTTAGGTGTGTAATTTATAATATTTTATTAAGAAAGTGGTTTGTAAACAACTCCTTTAAACACTCTTTCAGTCATTGCAATACTATGCACTGTTCTAATGTGACGAGAACAACTATTATTTCATTAGTTTAAGGTGAAGTCTCTGCTGTTATTTTGACGGCGAATTTTTTTTTATGAAGATTGGTTTGCTTACAAAAGGTGAGTGTAATATTTAATAGCGTGAAGAATATTTGAACGTTAAACTAAGAAATTTAATTTTGTATACACTTTCTTTCTCACCTGACAATAAGTTCTAATTAAATTTACAAAGTAATCGCAGGTTAAATACACGTTTTTGTTAAGAAAGACGTGATGTGGAATGAAGGCAATCAATTGTTGATATTTCTTTTGTTATTTGACATCGATTAATAGAAAGGTTTGTGTAAATTAGAAATGTAAGTGTCATGTAATAATGTGTGATGAATAACGGTTGATGAGTGAACTACGAGTCAAATCAATTTATTTGTTTTATTAAATGTGACTTTTGTAAATTTTTTCGATTTTTTTTTTTAAAACCGAGATAAGGTTCGACTCAGCTTTCTGTCAATTTAAACATGTATCAAAGCAAGTTTTTGTGACGAACAAAATAATCACATTTTTGTTTAAATTTAATTATTTTTAATTTCAGCACTGAGCAGCATTCACAGCACTATTTTGTTATCCCAAAAGTATAAATAGGTACATTAGGAAAAGTGCGAAAACATTTTATCCGCATATGTAAAAATGAGGCGAACATACTAAAACTTTTTTTTCTTTCAAAATGTTACGATCTTATAAGTTTTGAGCAACTTTTACGAAAAATGATAAACAGGTTTCGAATTTTCCATTCTTTTTCGCAAAAAAAAACTTGTGGATTGCGGTAAATAGTATTAAATAACACTTTTTGAACATGCCTCTACATTACGCAAGGAAATCATAAAAAATGCATCCTTTTATCATACATCTTCTGTCTTTTGTAGTATTTCGTAATTAAGTATAATGAAGTTAGTTATGAATAAAATATGTATTGTATTGTTGTAGGGTAGAGAAAAGTGTCGGTTGGACATTCGTACGAAAAGTGTTGAAATGAACGGATGTGTATAACAGAGAGCTGTCAATAAAGTGTATTATTAACATAAAAAATATTTCTCTCGAGTTATTTGCTTTTATTCGTGTCATCCTTGTGTTTATTAAAGTTCAGAAGTGGGATTGAGATTCTGTTGGATTTGTAGCTAAGGTTGCCCGAATTTTATAGAGTTTATTACGAGTATTATCGAGATAATTACGAGTTCAAATATTAAGAAGTAAATTTTGTTGCATCATGGCGCCGAGACGAAATAAAAAGGCCTATGACGAGGATGTGAATTGCGAAAAGGATGGAAAAATTATACACTCGTGCATCCAGACGATATTAAAAGCTAAATCCCTAAGTTCTATGGGGGTGATTTGATTGTAAATCAGTGGATTAAAAAAATCGAGAAGTATAAAAATCTTTACGAGTGGAGTGACGAAGCCACATTGTTATACACAATATCGAGGTTGAGCGGAACACCTAAATTATGGTTTAAGGCGGTGGAAGGCGGAGTATATACGTTTGTGGATTTTAAAAGTCAAATTGTTAAGAATTTTGGGCGAGTGGTTGATGAAACGGATATTCATTTTATGTTGTCTGAGATGGTATATGATAAAAATGAGTCATATGAAAATTTTGTGATGAATTTGTTCGCCGATCAGCAAATTTATCGGAAATATCCATAATCAAGTATATATTACGACGATTATCGCGTGATCCAGTTTACGAATGGGTTGCTCATTTTACATATGAATCAGTGTTAAATTTGATCGAGAAAATAAAGTGGGCCGATGATTTTTTTTTTCATTCTAATATGAAAATTAAATTAAATCCGGTGAATAAAAGTTATTATAATCAACGAGAGGTATCACAACATGTCAGTAATAAAAATATTACGAATCAAGATTGATATAGGCAGAAACCTAATACGATTAGCAAATGCTATAATTGCAAGGCGACGAAGCATCGTGTGGAAAATTGTTATCTACCGATTAAATGTTTCAACTGTTTTGAAACCGGACACAAGTCGATAAATTGTACGAGACCCCAATGGGTAAGAATGTGTAATTTTTGCAAAAGCGTTAAGCACAGTGACGATAAATATCCAGAAAATAATGCTGCGAAGAAGCCAGACGAAACCAAAGCGAAGGTATACAATTTGGAAATGGAGCATGGGTGGTGGGAGTAGTGCTGTTAGCATTATAAAGGAAAATATTTTAGATAAGTTCAGCCTAAATAATTTGGATTTTACGGGAAAAGTAATGAATATTAGTGGTATAAATGATTCGAAGCTCTTAATAAAGGGTAAAATATCCGGGTTGGTTTCAGTTTGAAAAACAATTGTTTCCAATAAGTTTCTTGGTTGTGCCAGATGGGTCAATGAAAGTTAAGCTAAAGTTGACGCAATTGCTGGAAGAGATTTCACTAACGCTAATGAATTCATTCGGGTTTATATTGTACGCGATGGTTTATCGGATGTCGGGATTTCAGAGTGTGACGGGTTGTGTGAGGAAAACTCGGAAGGTGGTAAAAATAATTTTGACGTTGGTTTGATGAGTGCGGTAATTAAAGTAGAGGAATCATTATTTATTGATCAAACAGACTGTGAATTAGACGTGGGACATAATTTAGAAACAAATAAACTTAGACTTGATGTAGAGATATTATATGAACAGTGTTATGTGAATCGAAAGAGTGAAAATGAACCGTTGACTAAATTCGAAGTAAATATAAAATTGAAAGACGATAAATATTTTAACGTAAGGCCAAGACGTTTTAGTCATTACGAGCGGGTAGAGTTGAGCAAAATAATCGAAGAGATGTTAGAAAAAAAGATTATTAGGGAAAGTGAGTTACCTTATTCAAGCAATGTAGTATTAGTTAGGAAGAAAGACGGTAAACGGCGAATGTGCGTTAAATACAGGCTATTAAATAGATTAGCCGAGGGAAATCATTTTCCTTTACCGGTCATAGAAGATCAAATTGGGAAATTATATAAAAAAAAATATTTTAGTTCTTTGGATCTCAAAAATGGGTTTTACCATGTAGAAGAAAAATCGAGAAAGAATACGGCATTTGTCACCGAGAATGGGCAATATGAATTTAAAACATTTCCATTTGGCTATGCTAATTCCCCATCATCTTTTTCACGATATATTAATTAGGTTTTGAAAGAATTAATCAAAGAGGGTTCGATTATAGTTTTCATCGATGATATCTTGATCGCTACCAATACACTCGAGCAACATTTGGAGGTTTTGAGAAAGCTTTTTGTTACGTTATCGGATAATCATGTCAAGTTACAATTAGCGAAATGTCGATTTCTGAAAACGAGAATCGAGTATTTAGGGTATACGAGTTAGAACATAATAAAATGACACTAAGTGATAAACGTGTTAGTGCGATTAAAGATTATCCATTACTGACGGACGAGAAATCCTTACATCGTTTTATAGGGTTGGTTAGTTACTTTAGAAAATTTGTTATGAATTTTAATTATATTGCTACGCCATTGTATGAGTTGTTGAAATCTAAGGATGATTTCAAATTTGAAGAAAAACATTTGGAAGCTTTTAACGATTTGGGAAATCGTTTGATTTTGAAACCGATATTACATATTTATTCACAGAATGCCGAAACGCAATTGCATACCGATGCATCTGCAATAGGCTTTGGGAGCATATTATTGCAACAACAGGTGGACGACAACAAGTTTCATTCAATTATGTATTATGGTAGAAAATCGAATTCGGCTGAAGCAAAGTTGCATAGTTTTGAGTTGGAGACTCTAGCCATAATATATAGCTTACAACGATTTAGAACCTATTTATTTGGTATGAGATTTGCGATTATTACAGATTGTAATGCGTTGAAGATAAGAATGAAAGAATATTGAATAGTGAATGTAAGGGTTACGAGCTTAGAGATGGACTAGTTTTTAAATCAGAAAAACAGAAACTGATGCTATTAGTACCGGAGGATATGATAGAATCAGTCATTTACAAGTATCATAACGAATTAGGTCACTTTGGTATAGACAAGGTATGTGAGATGATTAAAAGATTATTTTATATAAGTCAAATGAGGGAAAAGGTTTTAAGGCACATTAAAAATTGTGTTACGTGCATAATGTACAATCCTAAGCCGCAAATTGATCGAACTCCATTAAAAAATATTGATAAGGGAGAAGTACCGTTTTTTACATTACATATGGATCATTTAGGACCTTTAGAGACTACGAGAGGTAAAAATAATTATGTATTAGCTATAATCGATGGTTTAACGAAATATATTCGCTTGTAAGCCACGAAGACTACGAACACGACAGAGGTTATCGAGCGCTTAAAATCGTATATCTCAAAATATTCGACGCCAGAAAGAATAATTACGGATAGAGGATCGAGTTTTATGTCCAAACAATTTGAGTCTTTTGTTACAAGCCATAAAATTGTGCATATTTTCAACGCGACGGCATGTCCTCAGGCTAAGGGACAGATCGAAAGGTACAATAGAACATTAGTGCCTCTTTTGAGTAAGTTAGTTGAAGAAAAGGGGAAATGTTATGACACGTTATTAGTCGATGCGGAATATTGATTGAATAATTCTTTAAATCGATGAATAAATGAGATACCAGCTAGATTATTGTATGGAATCATTCAGAAACGAAATATAGTATAGGACAGGGTTTATTCGAATATCTAGAAAGCATAAATGAGGGAAGGGTTGATATGGAAAAGTTACGAGAGACCGCGAGTAAGAATATTTAAGGTTTACAAGAGTATAACAAGCTGAGACATGATAAGAAGTGTGAGAAAATTCAGAATTATGTAGAGCGTGATTTGGTCGTAATAAGAAATATACCTAAGGTAGGAGACAGGAAGAAATTACAGCGAAAGTTTAAGGGACCGTATTTGGTGAAGAAGGTTTTAGATAAAGACAGGTACGTTGTATCTGATTTAGATCAGTACCAGGTATCAGGTGCGAGATTCGAGGGACTATTTGATCCGCGGAATATGAGATAATGGTGTGAGAGAGACGAACGCTCAGAGAACGAATCACATGCTGAATCCGAGTCCGAGTATGAAGAAGTCGAATTTTTAGACGACGAATTTTGCGATTGAGAGTTTCGAGCAAAATGCCAATAGTTAAATTAATGAATTAAAGTTGTAAGGCGAATTGATTTTTATTTTTTTTTACTAATGTTTTAGTTTTTATTGTTAACGAGATTAAATGTTAAGATTAGTTCAGGGCTTGATAATTGTATTAGTTAAGTCTAAATTAGTATGTAAGTAACGGGGAAAAATGTAATTATAAAAATAGAATAAGTAAATATATTATCAATATATTCAAATATTAATTATCTTTCGAGGCGATAGATGTCAGGATGGCCGAGCTGTAGTATTTAGTATTTAAGTATAATGAAGTTAGTTATGAATAAAATATGTATTAGAAAGAGAAAGTTTGTCTGTATTAAATCAATAAGATTCTTTCGGCTTTTTATAGACAAAATATATTAAAAATAATGACATTCTCAACAAATTCGACTTGTTAGTCAGAAAAATGAAGAGGCCAATCATTTATAAATATATCTACCAGAAAAAAGTAGAAATATCCAAATCCCCCGTACTTTAACCCGAAGTCAATACAAAGTGCATCAACTAAAAAAAACGAAATCTCTCTTTCTATTATTTGTGTGGGCATAAAACACACAGAAGTGAGAGTTTTCCTTGAGTTTTTTGATTTGGTGAGTTTTATAATTCGCTAAGTCAATGCATTCTTGCCTCATACGTAATGTATGAAGTTAGAATGGTATTTTTGTAGTTTGGTCGTAGCTACCTGATGAGTAGACCGCATTTTTTGTTTATACGAACTTGTCGGTACGAAACCAAACTACTAACAGAAAGCTCAAGGAATGTTTTCGTTTTTTGGTGTAATGATTTAAATAGTACCATTTTTCTAAGTCTGTCGCAGGTGGTTTGGCGTCTATTGGAGGGGGGGATCAAAGTTGAGTAGATTAATCTACCAGCTCCGTAACCTTCCAGTAGGGTGAGCATCACGTGAGCTGTTCTGGTGTTGTCATTAGGCAGCTACGTGATGGGTACAATTGTGTAAGGGGTAACCTGTTCACAATGTTTTTTTTTTTTTATCTATGACTTAAAAACCGAAATCGACCTCTATCGCGTCTCTAGTACTGAGAACTTTCTAACTTATTGCAGGTGTACTATTTAAATCATTACACCTTCAATAAGTTAAAAAGTTCTCAGTACTAGAGACGCGATAGAGGTCGATTTCGGTTTTTAAGTCATAGATTAAAAAAAAAAACATTTACCGCTGAATTTTATAATAACAAAATAATTGCTAATAATAATTAACATTTCTCATTTTATGAAGTTGGTGAAAAAGGTTTCGGTTTCGAAACTTTTTCTTCTTGGATCACAAAAGTTTTGCTTTCGAATTTGAAATTTTAACCTTCGATGGAATTTCTTGGCTGCGTTTATATGTTAAAATACAAACAACAATACAATAAAATTGTGGTGTTCTGGAGGTGGTGGAAACTGTTAAGATATTTGATGAACTTATTTGAAATTTCAAATCCGTTGTACATCTAGCTTTTGCTTCGACACTATGATTTTTATTGGTTTGATAATTTCTACCAGTTTCAGATCGGGGGTGCTATTCTTAAACCTTTACGAAAATTTTCGTATTGCGAATTAGTGTAAAAGTATTACGAAAACTAGGATTTTTTTAATTCTTTTACACTAACTCGCAATACGAAAATTTTCGTAATGGTTCAAGAATAACACCCCGGATCTCATTTGGAATAACTTCGGAATCTCCGGGTAAATTTTCTATTTTAATGGAATCAGGTTGTGAAGAGATGGTACACTGGTTTCGATGAAATCTTTCGATCATAAATTATTTTCATTTCGATGCCCTTGTAATGCAACTGATTGTCAAACTCCTCAATCAGATAAATATCTCTAATAACTCTGTTCGTCCTAATTCGATTTCAATAATTTTCGATTTTAAACATTTTATCGATGAAGGTATTCCACCTCTAGTCGATCCAATACCAAATTGTCCAATTGCTTCCTTTAGCAGCCCATAATAAGCAAAAGGAATATAACGAGTAATTTGAATTACCGGTGGAATATTTTCATCTTTTTCCAGTTCGACATTGCCTTGTATTAAACCAGCGAGATGCCTTTCCCGAAGGTAGTTCAATCAAAAAACTAAAAATGCATTCAAGTCAAAACTTTTTAAACTGGGATTCTTTTCGGAATTTTGATTGAAATTTTTTCGAAAAGGTAATTCAGTCAAACAACTAAAAAGGATTTCCATTTCACTTCATATTCCTAAGTGCCTTAATTAAAACATCAAATAACCATATAATAAGCCCCCTCATAAGATGTGACATATATCCTATGCTGCAGTATCTAATGTAAGAGTAATGGTCTGGGACCCCGGTAGTCACAATACGACACAGCTAATGAAAATTAACCCAAATCACATTACAACCAGTCAATACAAGGGGACGATCAACCGCCCTGTCCAAATCTCAATTTATCTATAACATTTATTTCTCAGAAACATATATAAATAATAAAGATTCATCGTTCTCCTCTCCCATTTATGCCCCCTCCCCTCCCCAAACTTGATCATTCTCTTCTACCCCTATCAACATAAGAAGGAACGTGATTTTACTTAATATGACTTTCATAAGATTACGTTTCCTTTTCCGTCCGTATTGATTAAGGAATAGGTTCAGGTGGAGCAGTTGAATCCCTTGCAATAAGGAAATGACATGGAATCAATATATCCTCTAAATCAGACTTCAATGAACCAATTGGTCGTTAATTGAATAACGATTTAATATTTGACTCTCTTAACCCAACGAAGTAGAAAGGAACCTAGTAATAATTTGCGTAGTTCAGCCAATTCACGTTATGCTCCTATACAAAATTTGACCCATTGTCTAATATAATTTCGCCTGTATTAAGACAGCGACGAAAGCATCAGATATCATTTCGTTGACAAATTCTGTACCAATTCTATAATTTTAATTTGTTTTTTTTGGTTAATTGCCGATTAATTGCGCTGAGATCAGTCCCTTGAAGCGAAAACAACGAATACATTTTTAACCAATATATTTTAACACATTTCTGACGTCGTCGATACAAAATCGCTGGCGCAACAAACTGATCACTAACGAAGATCACTGATGAAGATTATTCAGATGAAATTCACTAAGCATCACCTCAGTCATTCGATGCATCTTAGATAAGATGATGGGATGTATGTATGTCGTATTTTTAGCAAATGCTCCTTAAAAACTTCAATTTTTGTTCCTAAAAGGGCTCCACATAATTCTAATTGTGGAAGCTTAATCTGATTAAGTAAAGCAACTTAGATTTTGCAGTTATCAGTGAAATTTCTTCCAACACGAGTTCTCGTAGTTAAAGTTCTGTCGGAAATTGCAAACTAAATAGATCTAGTAATTCGGCAGTGTATTCGTTCTGTGTATTCGACTTTGACTTGCGCAAATGAAATCTTGTGCTGCCTAAAATCCTCAAAAGCTTATGCACCTGTGGAATTGTGGTATCATCATCATCTTAATCCAATAATAAGTCGTCAATATAAAAATCACGAGTAATAACCTCCACAATGTCGGACACATTGTTTCCACATCCTATGCAATGACAATGACTTATTTACGGAATCTCAAAATATGGGCTTCTAGGTTGTGAAATCAATTGCTGAGATGATGCGCCTGCCTTACAGTATTGATAGGCGTGTGAGTTTGTACATAACGAAGCTGCATGGCCTGACTTTAGAGTATTCTAGCAGATCGATAACTAAGATACAACCGTTCGACGAGTATTTCCATTCAGGCGGTTCGTTTGCAATAAAGGCAAACTGGCATACTCAATGCCGAAATCAACTCAATTCGAAAGCTATATACGTGACCCCACTAAACTCTCAACTCGACCCCAAATAAATCTTTAACCGACTCCTCACTCAAACCAAACTCAAACCCTATTCAACCCTAACTCGAGCTCAACTCAATCCTCAACCCACCTTAAATCCGACCATAACTCAATCCCAACTAAACCTTCAAATCCAGCTCCAACTTAACCCTCTACTTAACCTCAACCTCATTTAACTGAAATCCTAAATCAACATGGCTCAACTCCAACTCAATACTCTCCCATCGGCTAACTCAATCCTCATATCGAATCTTCGGTTCGAAAAACTATGTGCGTACAAGAAACTCAACTCAGAACAAGTCAAGGTAACTTCAAACTTAAATCTCAACTCAACCCCAAATATATCCCCAACTGAACAGCTGAATGAACCCCAATTCAACCACAACTCAACCATAAACAACCCCAACTCGACCAAAACTTTGGCCCTCGACTCAACACCGAAATCAGCATTTTACTCAATCCCTAAATTCACATTCCGAAACTATTCATGCTTACCTGAACTCAACTCGAGCTAACTTTCAACTCAACTCAACCCGAACTTAACTCCCAACTCAACCCTCAACTCAACCTCAAGCACCACCCTGAAAACTGCATATGTACATGAACTCAATTCAATCCTAACTCAACCTCTAACTGGACCCCCAGCGCAACGCTCCCCAAACTCAACTTCCAACTCAATATCCAACTCAACGTGACTCGAAAAACAAAATTTGTACGTGAACTCAACACAAAACGACTCAAGCTAATTTTTAACTCAACCCTCAACATAACCACAAGTAAATTTCAAACATAACCGATGACTCACGCTCAACTCAATCCAAACTCAACTCCTTCTCAATCTCAACTCAGCCCTAGTCCAACCCCATCTCAACCTTAACTCGACCTCTAACCCATAGATTTTAAATCAACCCTAAACTCATACCAACTCGTGCTCAACCGTCAATTCAATACACAAATAAATCGTCAGCTGAACTGCCCACTAAACCATAATCCAACCACAACTCAACCTTCAAGTCAACCACCCAACTCAATTCATAAACCGGCATATGTAAAAAAATTGGTCAACGTGGTAATATTCTTAGCTTAGCAGAAAGACGGATATTTTTTGTGCTTTTTCGAACTCAGGGAGTTTGAAAACGTCGAGAAAAGTGGTTTGAGACAAAAATGTTGGTCATTTTTCGCAGGATTTCAATACTTTGGTCCTTTTGGACCGAAGAATTTAATTATTATAAAATTAAAAGAAATTTCGAAAACATCACGATTACTTTTCAACCAAAACCATATAACTACCTGTTCTGCAAGGTTTCAGTTATATACTTAGATCACCAAAATTATTGCCCGTCGGGGCAAATATTATTCTAAAAAATTGTCAAATTACTTTCAAATGAAATAAGCGTGATGGGTACTTCCCAGTCTCTCACTATTACTTTTCAAATTTTCAAATTAAGTAGCTGAAGCAAGGTTAATAGTTTTTCTCACACATATAATTACTAACCCACTCGCTTAAAATCCATCACTTCCAATTAAACCAACTAAAACGAATTGCTCTTGTTAACGAATTAGACACAGATCAAAATCTGACCGACATTCAGTTCAAAACTTGGATTTATGGGTAATTATGTATATGAACGTCTATTAGGTACTCTCACTTTTTGGTTCATTGATCATACTAATTATATAGAGAGACAGACAGCATTCCATTTATCAATAACATTATACCATCGCGTTTTAACAAAACAAAAACAAAAAGTTACCAATTGTTTTTGTATGCATTGATTGCTTTATTAGGATCAAACTGTAAACACAAAAATGTTTATGTTTGTTTTTTTTACGTTGCTAACATTCATTCTGCTGAAAATATTTAATTAGAAATTTAATTTTTATTACTGCTGCATAACAATTTACTACAGAGAATGCATTAAATTATAAATCACTTAGTGAGCATACACCGAAGTGCCACATAAACAAAACAAAAATAATTAAGAAAAGCTGTGAAACAATAATTAACCAAATTAATCATAAAGTTTACAATTTTTATAGCGTTGCTCACACGCATCACCGTGTATCTTAAATTCATTTAAATCTGGAATGTATTTAAACATGAGCAACGCGCGTTTATTTGAATGATTTTTAATATTTTCATCTGTCGACGCTTCGCTTGTTTGTGTTTCATCCGTCGTACCATCGATACGATCGTGTATTGCACGTTGCATTCCCCAAACAAATGGTGCACTTTTACATAACATTAATTTAATACATTCGCCGTCACCCTGTTGATTTTCCAAGTTATCAACCATGTTGATTAAATTTTGTGGTAAATTTTTATCACGAACTTGTTGTAATAATTTGTTTAGATGTTCATTTGGACTGTTCAAGATCCAATCCATTGGTGTGTTTAAGCTTAAATTGCGTTTGGTTGTTTTCGATTTGCCGCGCTCTTCATTATCGACGTATGGTTGGTTTGTGTCTTCGGTGGGCTTTTTTGGATTCATTAGCATGTTACCGATCTGTATATTGGAGGAAAAGAGAAAACCAATTATTTTGAGGTGAATAAAAATTGTTATGGTTTTTTGTAAGAAAAAGTACTAGTAATATTACATTTTCTGCATTGTTTAAATCATAATTTTTTGGAATTTAATGATTGGGAGAAAATTTATTAATGGATTACTGTTGTGATTTATACAAACGAGACTAAATTGGAATTATCAAAAAATCTCGACATACGATTGATTGTTTGATTTGGCTTACAATTAATTTTAGGTACCTACTCATTTCTATTTTAACATACAAATAAAATATAATTTGTTTCGAACTTCAAGTTCAACCGAATTTGTGAAAAATTTGATTTACAATTATGGACAAGTTTATAATTTTTGTGTATTTACAAAAATTCTGGAGAAATTTCGAAATTTAAAAAGTTTTTAAAATATGAAAATTTTAAAAGTTAGAAATGTAAAATTTAAATACATATATAAAATTATGAAAATAGAAAAATGTGCAAAATAAGAATTTGCCAGAAATGCAAATCACTGGTTTCGGACACAGTCTAAAGAGCAGTCTTTGGCTTGCTTGCGGTTTTGTAGCTGTCTGCGTCCGAGACCAGTGATAAATATTTTTTTTTAGTACAAATTTTTGACATTTACTTGAAAAATATTCCCCTATATTCACAATTTCTTATTAAGCTGCCCGAATAGTGTAATCATTTTTTCCATTTCCCCCGCCTTGTGATGATAAAACAACACGGAAGTTATAGGGACTGGAATTCCATAACGAAACAACGGATCATAACCATAATTGGTCTTGTTGCAATTTTCTCAATATGCACTCTGACCATGAATGATTTTCAGGGTCTAATGATGGAATTGGCTTGAAATACAAAAATGTTTCTATTCTGTAGAAAAAATAGCAGTGGAATCAGAAGAGAATTGCTTTACTTGGGCAACTTTAAAAGTGTTTTTGCTAAAAAAAAATTTAGTACTGAAATCTCAAGCAAGGCTATTCATCAAAAGTTCTCTACAACAAAAAAAGCAGGCGATGAATCGTTATTACAATATTGCAGGGATATTGGTAATAAACGGTTCTCCATTACGTAAAGCTATGTTGTATACGGCAAAAACTAAACGCGTGCAGAATTAAAAGCTCTGTTAGGAGCTATTGAAAAGCTAAAGGAAAAAGAGGTCTCGACAAGGAAACCCAATCAAAAACTGTTCAATGGTGCACATTTTAGTAAACCTAATACACAAAACAGCAGCAACAACCATATTAATAATAACAACAAGAAATCAAACGTTAAAAATCATCAGAGCAGGTCACAACTTCAATACAGATGCTTGAATTGCGGGACTACATGTTCCAAATGCAATAAATTTGGACATGGAGTACCAAATTGTTCAAATGTGTGGAATATAATAGCCAATAACAACAACACCAAACGAATTATTAATATAAATGGAATTTCGGTAGAAGCATTGATAAATAAAGGAAGCGACGTCACCATTATCCGAGAAAGTGCAGTAACTAGAATAATAAATATTGAGAGGCATCAAAATAAATCAAAATTACGAGGTTTTGGCAATAACGAAAGTTCGACAACATGCGTGGATATAATAAAAGTGAATAATTTTGAAATGAAAGGAAGCTGTTTCATAGTCATAAACAATGCAATCAAGGTCGATTTAATTTTGGGAAACGACTTAGTTAATAAAACGGTGTGAAATTCGAAGTAATGTTCATACAGGAGATGCACATGAAGCAAGTATAATGAACATCCAAGTGAAAGAAAATGAGGAGTTAAAAATTGGTTGGATAAAAAGTGGTTCAGCAACAAGTAGAGCAATGCCTGCATGAATTCGGAATAGAGTAGTCAAGTGGTTGTAGTCAAAAATAAGGCTAATAGTTCTAGAGTATGCATCGATTACCATAAGCTAAATTCGCTAAT
Source organism: Tipula vernalis (assembly GCA_958295665.1). Classification (NCBI taxonomy): domain Eukaryota; kingdom Metazoa; phylum Arthropoda; class Insecta; order Diptera; family Tipulidae; genus Tipula; species Tipula vernalis. The sequence continues at coordinate 66,056,557 of OY282559.1, read as the reverse complement.
AATTAAAGACCAGAAGCAAGCAAGAGTTTTTTCCACGTTGTACCTAAAAACTGGCTTCTTATGTACCTTTAAATGAAAATTCATTTCAAAATCTACAAAGTTCCATTTAGGTTAAAAATATCACCGGAAGTATTCCTAAGGTTCATTAATATAGTGTTCATGGAGCTGATAAATAATAAAGACCTAATTACTTACATAGAAGACATTATAATGCCTTTTAAAAATGAAGAAGGAGGAATAACTAAATTGAAAATGGTGTTAAATCAAGCAGCAGAAAACGGACTCAACATTAAGTGGAGTAAATGTCAGTTTCTTCAGAGAAGAGTATAATTCTTAGGGCACGTGTAATAGAAAATTTAAAAAATGACAGCAGTTGAAAAAGTTCCGGAACCGAAAAATATTCATGGTGTTCATTAATTTTTAGGACTAATAGGGTACTTCCCAAAATTTAAAGGAAGTTCCATTTCGTTTAACCAGCATGTCTAAAATTGAAAGAAATTTTGACGGATTCTCCTGTTGTTCAAATCGTTAGGCAGAAAGGTTTTGGCGCTATACTTATGCAGAAGGCTGTAGTTGGTCAACTACATCCGGTGTATTACATCAGCCGAAAAACTACCAAGCGACGAGAAAATGCAAAGCTATTATTTAAAAGTAAGGCCATTTATATAGCATTAATAAAATTTCGTATTTACCTACTAGATATTCACTTTAAACTCGTGACCGATTGCCAAGCGTTAATAAGTACAATGACGACAAATGACTTACCAGAAGCCGTTACCAGATGAGAGAACATAGAACATAGAAAAAATGAAGTTATGCATCACGTTATCTCACTCAGTAGAAGTTTTCCGATTTTTCCGATCGTCGATAGTGTTTCAGCGTGTATTAAAAAAAGCACAACGTAAGAACCAATGGTTGGAAACAATAAGAAAATCCTAAGAACTCAAAGCTACAAGAATTAGTGCAGTTCAAAATCGCAAAAAAACATTTTTTTTTAGGGTGGACCGTTTTCTATGCCGCCGGTCTGTGTAAAAAAGGAACGATTTACGAAGTATTGAATAATTCTAAAATTTAAAGGTATGCTTTTGAATTGTCAGAAACGACCAGTTTCGACATTCTGGCTACGCCAGAAGGACATTCTGGCTACTCGGCAAATAAAGGAAATATTACTGAAAATTTGGCTATGGCTTTGAGTCATCTTTATGAACATATAAACAAGATAATAAACTATTTATATAAATGAACAAGTTCAAATTTCTGGATAATGAATGTTCAAGACACTTTTACACTCTTTACTCACAATAACACACAGATATGCCATTTAAATCGATAAAAAAATTACTGCAAGAGAATTAAAACAACAATTATAGGATTTGACTGTGATTATTTGGGTGTGTGCGGTTTTTTCAATTAGTACTAAAGGTATTTATCACAGGCGTAAGACTGTGTCCGAAACCTGTGATAAATATTATGTAGTACTAATTTTTGTCATTTATTTGAAAAAACCGAACACACCCAAATTATCACAGTAACTTCCTAGGATAATTTTTGATAAATACAAAATAATTTCATTGTGGGTTCAAAAACGATTTCCTTTGCATTTTATTTCAAAGTAATAGATTTTCCTTATTCGACGTGCATACAGTAAAAAAAATCGCGGTGTGAATCAAATTTAATCCGAAAAAATACTTTACATTCTATCCAATTACGTCAAATTAACTCTGGAAGGAAGGGTACTATTTTTAAAACATTTGACAGGATTAAACAATATACTTTTTACACCGTTTGGTGTAAAAGTAATAGTTCTTACTCTTCGTTAGTAATAGTTCTAAACATTTTTATGGAAAATGTATAAAAGGGTTCTTCCCACAATTAATTTCGGTTATATCGGAGTTAAATATTCACACCGTTTTGAGTTTTCTTTGACGAAGGTATGATTCGGTTAATTTCTTCTCGTCCGAAATTCATTTTTTTTTGTGCAAATCATTTACCATTATATGAAAATCTTTATCGTTAGTTTCCTTCGACTATTCACACCTGCTAGACAGATAATAATTAACTTTCGCGATATGGTTAATTAAATAAATTTCTTAATGTTATATTGAAAAAACTTAATGTTATAGTGAAACAAATTAATCTTATAGTGATCCAAAGTGTATAATGATAATATAAGAATATTTATATAAAATTTACAGTTTATAAAAAATGGAAAGACAAAGATTATTTAATATAATTTATAACGGTCAGCAAAAATATGTTGTTACCCCGACCAAGTTAATTGTTGATATTTTGCGTGAAGGTGAGTAATTATTTTTTCTGTTTAATTATTTATTATATTAGTGTTACGTACGTGGGGTAAAAATAATTTTATCCATTAGTGTTTGTGAATTTTGTGTTTTTTGAAATAACGTACTGTGTGTTGTCTTCAAGGGTAATCATTTTGGTGTGTGACTAACATACTTTATATCGGGATTGCCGGTCAGTTTAGCGTATCCGTGCATACAGTAAATTAATGTTAAGAGGAGTTCAATTTTAATATTTTATCAATTAGAAATCTGTGTGTATGATCATTAATGTACTGTGTGTCTGGAATGAGGGTGGCTTTGTTGAATCCGTGTTATATAAACTTGTAAATTTAAAAATTGTATCCATTATAAATTTGTGTGTACCTGAATTAACGTTCTATGTGTTGTGATTGTGGTTGGATTGAGTGTATCCGTAATTTAAATTCGAACATAGTGGAATTCAGTTTTTGAAAATATTATTTTTTTTCTGTGTGTATATGTGTGTGTTAGTGTGCGTGTGTGTTTGTGTGTGTATATTAGTCGTTGTAGCATGTAGCAATTTCAGCTGATTCACTTATAATAGGTTATCTTATCTTATCATCTTCAGCATCACATGCATTCAATATTTCGGTGGAAAATTATGACCTATGTTTATTTACGGAAACCAATATTGAATTAAATCAAATTGTTTTTGATATATATTTGAAAGATATGCAATTAACCTACGATCGACCTTTCATTGTAAAGATTTTTCAACGTAATGGTAAACTAACATAAATACTATTTTTATTAAATACATACCATGTATGCTTAAATGTTATTTAAATTATATGAATATAGATAAGCTTAAAGACGTTTCAACACAAACTGATCAGTTCTTAACATTTTTCGAAGAGGTATTTACACAAACGGATGATAATTATGAAGCTGCTCCTGTTTTTAAACAGGACTGTTTTATCGGTTCATTACCAAAAAAGATAAAGCTACAAAAAGAAGTACTAAAAGAGGTATAAATATAGATATTAATTTGGATATATTATACAACAAACTTCCTAAGTTTTAATTTAATTATTTATATTTATAGTATCAGAGCCACCTAACTAATAGAGAATTAATGATAAATCTTATTTTACTGTCTAGTTTCTACGTGTTAGAATAGTTAATATAAAAACCGATGTACTTGGCTTCACGACTTTGAATGACAAAGAAATAAAATTAATTGATTTAGTTAATTGATAATTAAGAATTTGTTATGTTGTCATTTAAAAATCAAAGTTAAAAATTGTGATTTTCCATATGATTTTTATGGAAATTTTGATTTTCCTGATTTATAATTCTCTTATACATATGTATGTATTAATTATTTCCCATTACTCTATAAAATATAGCGGCTCTGGTACTGAAACCAATTCTAGAATGATAAAATTCATGTTAAATTGATTATTTACTGCTTTCTATATGGAATTATTTTGTAAAATCAACAATAACATAACAACATTAAATTTTAGAAAACAGAATTGGGCATGTATTATTCGAATATTTAGTAACAGTTTTATTTATTTATCTATTATTTTATGGTTCCTTGAATTTTAAGGAACTAGAATGTTTTCTAAAAGGTCATTTCGAAGGTCAACAAATAATAAATAATTATAACAACACGCCAATATTAGACAAAAAACATCGTGTAAAACTAGTCAATATAATCGTAAGCCATTTAGTAGAAATACATGGCTCTTATCCTTCAGCTGAAAATAAAACCTTATGGGCCCAAGCCACAGCGTTACTTTTTCCTAAACTATGTGAGGACCAAAATCCAGACCGGTTTGTAAGTATAAAGAATTAATCGGAATTATGCAGAATATAAAATACTGGTTTAATCACTTAAAATCAGCAAGCATATATTTTTCATTCAAAATTTAATGAGTTTGAAAAATATGTGTTAATTCATAGAAACCGTGTCTTATATTAAATTTTGTTTAAATCAAAGGAAATCTTCTACAATCCGGCAAACCGTACTGGATTTTTTGCATTTTGCTTACGAACAATTAATCGTTCACTGAATAATTCTTCACGAAAATCACAATCGGCGGAAATACTTGAAAATGATGATGATGTTTCGGAAAATGATGAAGATGATAACGATAAGCACAAAAAGTGGCTTCACCAGGCTTGCCCCAAAAATGATCATAATAACATTTTTATAATAATGGCAAAAACGGTGAATTTGCGTAGAAAACCATTTTCGATAAATGAGTACCCCCGATTTTGGGATACTCAAGGATTGGTATTATTTATTTATTTTTTTAATTTTCATATTTTTGCCCATTTATCTAATTTGCAAAATATCAATATTTTTTAAATATAATATTTTACCTTTATTTTATTCATAGGTCGATCAGGATTTTAATCTACGATTTACAAATGTTTCATTTTGCATCGATAAATGGAATAAAATCAAAAAAAAATACTATAAAACTGGCAGAATCAAAAAACATAAAAATTTACGATGAATGTACTGAAGAAGATGATAGTAAGTTTATCTTAAAATTATTTAAAGTTTATTGGTGATAAATTACAAAACTTTACAAAATGAATTATGCTCTTCGGAAGAACCAACCTTCGCAACCATTCATTTAAATTGATTGTAACGGTTATACGTAACGAGTAATTATAAGAATTGTGTGCTCGATTAAGTGCTAAATCAATCTATTATTGTTAAATTGACTTTTTCGTAATTTTTCACCAATTTAGCACTAAACAACCTTTTCAATAATTTTTATTTTTTTTATTTTCAGAGTTTGATAGTGATATAACAGCTCTAATTTTGTTAACAAAATTTTGCAGAACATATGGTAAAAAGAATAATCCATCTATTTACCAATTTTTTATTTTTGAAAAGGTAATAATTACATAATTTTGACAAACTTTGACCACCGAAATTAACAAAAATATATTTTTTTAGACAGGTTCTTTTACCCAGCATAGTTTGGACTTTCCTCATCTTATTCTTCGAGGACCATCTCGGAAAATTCCAACAACGGCCAGCATCAAAATCGATGGAAAAGAGATTCCTCTGCAAGCCGATTCACGCAGCATTGAAAAATTTATGTCCCTTTTCAAATGCTACTTTGTTTTTAATTGCAAATATCCTGAGGATATGCAAAGTTTTTATATATTTATTCAAGAGGCTGTACTACAAATGGGACACTCGTCGTTGACGCCGAGATTAAAGGAATTTAAAAACCGCTTAGAACTATAATTCTTTTTATATATCACATACTTTTGTTTTGCTATTTTATACAATTTAAATTGAAATTTCTATTTTTTTATATAACATATTTTGTAATACACTAAGACCTCGCTTTGCATCTGGGTTTCAAAAAATTATGATTTAAATTAAAACAACGCATCCAAAATATTGTATGCACACAACATTTATATTGTGGATTTCTCTATTTATATTTAAATTTATAAACATATCGTGAATTAAGTCAATTGAATTGAACGACAAATTAAAAATTACGCAAATTGAAGTAACGTGAAACGAGGTCGTAGTGTATACATGTTTTATTTTTAATAATACGAGTCTATAGTATCTTAAATATTTTGCAATAAATAGGATGTTATTTTGCAAAATAAAACCATGTTCAAAGTCTTTTAAAGACCATAAACTATATATAAGAGATTTACGACTTATGCATGCTCTTATAAATATAAAACAGGAGAATTTAAAATGTGGAAATCAAAAGTGTGATGCTCGTTTCCAAACTTATAGTGGCCTTACCAAACATTTAGTTGGCAAACATAATTATTCTACGGAGAATAATGTTATTCATACTGATAATTCGAACCCGATCGATAGGCCCAATCAACCAAATATTTTGGAGTCTACTAAAATTGACGATGGTTTATCGAAAGCTGATCAGGAACTCCTAGGAAAATTATTACAGTTAAATTTAAATTATAATCAAATCAACTCTATATTAGAATCATTTTCGAATTTTACGCAGTCAGTTGAATTGAATATTCGTAAAAAAATTTTGATGACTAAGAACAACGACATTATTAATGATATACAAGCAGAACTAAATATCCTAAGAAATCCGTTTCAATTTCAAAAAACCACTTATTTAAGAAAAAAGATTTGTTTTCGAAAGTTCCTGCCCCAAGAGAAATCGCCATAGGTGTAAGAACCGACAAAATATGGAATAAAGACCAGAATATTTATGATCAACGTCCTGTGACTAATACTTTTTCTTATGTATCAATTGTCGAAACGCTTAGTTTCCTGTCAAAAAATGAATATTTTACTAGCAAAATATTAGAAAGTGACCCCATTTGCAGCAATGAATTTCATTACTCGCAAGGTAATTATTTTAAGCAAAACAAACTGTTTGCATCTGGTCCTTGTTTCCATTTACAAATATACTGCGATGAATTTGAAGTAGTTAATCCGTTAGGCAGTAAGACAGGTGTTCACAAAATTCTAGCATTTTATTTAACCATCTTAATCTGGGGTATCATAATAATCTGGGGTATCATAATAATAGTTTGTTAAAAAATATTCATTTAATTGCACTTTGTCATCATGCAGACGTAAAGGAATATGGGTATAAAGAGATTCTGGACCCCATTATTAGTGACATTAAAATGCTGGAAACAGAAGGTATTAATATAGAGTATAAAGGATCACTAGTAAATATTAAGGGTACAATTTTCTCCTTAAGTCACGACAACCTATCGGCGAATGCTTTATATGGATTACAGGAATCATTTAAATCTAACTATTTTTGTCGATTTTGTAGAACACACTCAAAAGATATAGCACAATCATTACTTATTGAACCCGAATTAATTCGAACAAGGAAAGATTACAATCTTTATGTCCCCGGCCGAGAATTTGGGTTACAGAAACTGTGTCCTCTAAATGAACTGGAATATTTTAATACCTTCGAATCCCACAGCGTTGACATAATGCACGATATCTTGGAGGGCGTTGGACAATACGAACTTAAATTATTTCTTTTATATTTAACAAAACAAAGAAAATTGATTTCCTTAGAAAATTTTAATAATAGAATTAAATCTGCAAATTTTGGATATCTTAATCGTTCGAACATTCCTTCATTAATAAATTTAGATAGCAATACGAAAAATTTGAAACAAACGGCATCACAGTTTTGGTGTTTACTTAGATATTTTCCGATATTAATTCACGATTTAATTGAAAACGCTGATACCGAATTCTTCGGCAAATTTAATGTAATTTTGCTTCTCATTAAAATATTGAATATAGTATTTTCAATTGAATTAAATCATGAATCAACTGAAAGACTCCAAAAGCTAATTGTAGAACATCATACTGAATTTATAAACAAATTTCCCGGTTGCAACGTTATTCCAAAACATCACTTAATTTTACATTACTATTATATTATTCAAAATATGGGCGCATTAATTAATATGTGGACTATGCGATACGAGGGAAAGCATGCCAAATTTAAAGCAATTGCGAGAGCAAGTCGTAATTTTAAAAATATTACTAAACTTTTAGCTTCCAAACATCAATAAATAAATTACATAAATTACGACAATAGTAAATTTGATATTAAGTTAGAAATCAAAATAGAAAAACGTATTACATTTCACATTTTAAATATAAATTTGGAAAACATTAAAACTAAGTTAAATTTTAATACTGCTGATGAAGTTAAAATTCTTAAAGAAATTAAGTATGGATTTGTATATAAAAACAAATTTATTATTTGTATTATCAAAAGAGATCCAATGAATTCGGGTCTACCAATTTTTGGTTTAATACAACACATGATTGAAAATAAAGGTGAAATATATATATTTCACCGTTTACTTCAAACAATTTGCTTTAATTATAATTTAAATTCATATGAAACCAAATTGAAAAATGAAATAAATGCTATAAAATTATATGATTTAGAATTTAAGCCTTCATTTGAATTTACATTTCATCCAAAACATTCAAATAAATTTATTGTTCCGAAATTTGATATTATTTAATTATATTATATAAACTATTTAAAAATAAAGTTAAAAAAAAACTCAATTTTAATAAACACTCCTAAACGTTTGTTTCATTCTACCCGTTTCAATGATTTTTTTAAATCCGAAGAGTGTGTAATAATTACTTATATCTGTGAAATTTTGCACTATAAAAATATATTTGTTTTATCCTTATCTCGTAAATACATTTATCTAAACATTTACAAAAATATTCTATTTTATTCGTGAGTTTTTTTATCTGTTGGATGTGAATAGGTGGTATCCTTAAAAAGTAATTTGTGTTTTTTTATAGTAAATAATTTCATCCGAAAAAAGTAAATCACGATCAAAATAAAAACTCCACTGGGATAAAAGAAACTTGTATCCGATCGGTGGGATATTATTTGACACCGATTCGGTGTCAGGAGAACTCCGTTTTTTTTTTTCTGTGCATAACAAAAAGATTTTTCGTTAACCTCCAGTTATGCGATAATGAGTTAATAATCGACATTTCTGTGTAGAATCGGTGATTACGAAGATTACAAATATTGAAAATGGTGCAATACTTTGTTTATGAGTAATGTAAAGAGAATCTAATATCTGTACATACCTAGTCACAAATCGGGAATTACCGCCATGTCACTTGACATGAAATAGTACAATATCCGATCTATATTTATTTTGTATGTAGATAATCTCCACTGATATTTTGTTCGCGATACACTTGTGTACTCTGTACAACAGCCCAACATGTTTGCGACGAAATTCTATAACTTTCCAGAATAAAATTAACGTACACTTAAATAGCTCCTTCTATCCTGTAAATCTGTATCCTATTCCAATGCCTAACCCCATCCACCACAATTTCTGCCCAAAATCCACAAATTTTTCGGAAATTACTGCAATAAAATGAAAACCATGATAGGTGGGCAAATTACCAAACAATTATTGTACTATTCGGACAGCCTAATACAAAATTGTGAATGCAGGGGAATATTTTTCAAATGAATGTCAAAATTTTGTACTAAAAAATATTTATCACTGGTTTCGGACACTGTCAGAAAGTTAAAAATATTAAGTATGAATATTTAGCAATTTTTTAAGAAATTTGTTTGAAACAGAAATTGAAGATTTAAAGAAAAGAGTGTTTAAAAAAGACCAGTTTAAGAATTCTAGAATTTAGAAAATAAGGCTTTTCAGTTTAATTTTCAATTATAAATTAAGATTTGCTGATCTAAACATAGGTATTTAAAACTCGTTAAAAAATGTTGAAAGTTGGCTAAATTTTAAAAGTTTCATCATTTTTTCGCGGGGGTTTTTACTTTTATGGCAAAAATTTAATACACATTCAACTAAATAAGGCAAGGTAGAGAATTTTGAAAAGAAACAGAATTTGTATAATATTTGATTGCATCTGATTACTTGTTGGAAATATTTTTTGTTGTGGCTTCAAAGATTGAACACATAAGTTTCTATTTTCTACAACAATTGCAAAATTAATTCCGTAATAACTAAATTACAAAATTATGGTAATTAAAAATAATTAAAATCATAAAAAACGCATATAATGTAATATCCATACAACGTCTTTTAGGGTTAATCTTTTAATGAGTAAACTATATAGATAATATCCAATATGTTTATTGGGTTGGACCATCTGTCAAATGTATATTATATATAACCTAAAAATAAAAGCACATTCTAAAAATTCAAGTAACAATCAACAGCGTGTATTATTTAATTCAATAAGTATATAAATATATATATATATATTTATATATATATATATATATATATATATATATATATATATATATATATATATATATATATATATATATATATATATATATATATATATATACGAAATACAACAATTGGCGAAGAGTATGAAAACAATTAGCAACGAGATTGTTAAAGTAAACATTAAAATTCAAAAACCAGATTAAAAAATTAAAATGGATGCAGAATTTAAAATATTTCTTGCAACACAAGCAGCTCAACAAAAACAGTTAATCGAAGCTCTTCTAACGGGAAATAAGACACATGAAGGAAGTGATAATAATTATGTGTTCGACAATTTCGACACCAAAAAGGAACCGTTTCAACAATATATCCAGCGTCTTGAAATATATTTCGACCTCAAAAAGATAAAAGAAGACAAAGGAAAATGCAAGGCAATATTTTTAAACTGTATTGGACCGGAATGTTACAGTATTATGTCAAATTTAATTGCACTGAAATCACCAATGGAAGAGGAATACGATGATTTGGTGAAAATATTGAAAAACCACTTAAGTCCAGAACCGAATTTATTAGTGGAAAGAATCGGTTGTTAACACGAAATCAAAAACCAAATGAATCAATCGCAGATTACGTAGCAGCCATTCGAGGATTCTTACCAACAAGCAAACTCAACTGCATGGAATGTTCCGCGTCAATTGCGGATACATTCTTACTGTCGCAATTCATCAGAGTAATTAGTGACAACTCAATCAGAACAAAGTTGCTACAAGCCGGGAAATTAGAATTTAAAGGAAACGTGGAATTGGCGTTGGCATCAGAGGCATCAAAGGTAGATTGCAAGGAAATTGCAAATCAAAATCCAGAACAACAGGGTAATAGTGATGTGAGCAAAATTACAAATAATCGACAGTCAAGAAGCCATATCCGTAACTGAAACAGCCAGAATCACAACTCCAGACACAGAAATCAATCAAGACCACATGGTCGATTCAATTTTAAAGAACTAGGATTAACGGATCTTTGCTTACGATGTGCGCGCGACAATCACGATACCAGCAATTGCAAGATCAATAGAGAAAGACTTCACTGCAAACAATGCAAGAAAGTAGGTCATGTAGAGAGAGAGTATATATTACGACTCTATTAAATAACAAAAGAGCTATAAGCACAGTGAATTCGCAAGAAACTGAAAATTATACCCAGAATGTGTATGATGTGTAAACAAATTATTCAGGATCGAAAAATCAAGCAGAGAAATATTACGTAAATATCGGAATAGAAGGAAAGGAGCAGCAATTGGAAGTTGATTCGGGAGCAGGATACACTCTGATTCCGAAGCTCACTTTTGAGAATCTCAATATTTCAAATCCAGTGAGACAGACAAACATAGAATTTCGATCATATCTCAAACAAATTTTTAAACCTCATGGAGTAGTAACGGTAAAGGCGACATACAAGGACAAAATAATTACGGAAGAAATGTATATAGTCGATACAGGACGACAAGCTATTTTGGGAAGAACATGGATTCGAAATCTCAACATCAATTTACAAGAATTAGATGGGAAGAATGCAGGTGAACTAGTAAATGAAATTCTGTTAACTGAAAATGTCAAAGAAGACATTCGCAAACTCAAGACAAAATATAGTAAAATTTTTGAACAAAAAGTGGGGAAAATTCCAGATGTCCAGTGTTCACTAAAACTTAGACCAGATGCTAAACAAAGCAAGAGAGGTACCATTTTTACGAAGAGAACAAATCGAAAAGGAATTAAATGTTCTTGAACAAGAAGGAATAATTACGAAGGTTAATACATCCGATTGGGGATCACCGTTAGTGTGTATTCCAAAACCAGAAAATCAAGTTCGATTGTACGTGGACTATAAAGTAGGCGTAAACAAACTACTCAAAGACGCACATTACCCGATTCCCCGCATTGAGGAAATTCTTATATATTGTTGGCCGGATGCAAGGATTTTTGGAGTCTGCTGCGTTATATTTAAGCCACAGAGCAATAGAGTCAAAAGAATTGTTTTGCAAAAGAGCGTTTTGTGATTTAATGATTTGGAGGGATGAGAGTAAATCCAACATGGTAGGGGTGATGGGAGTGCGTCAGTAATGGTTTATAGAACCTCGTCGCTCAATTCCAACTTAACAACCTTTTCGACCAAATCAACACGGTCCGAGAAACTATATTCAACCTTAAACTCAACTCAGAACAACTGAAGAACTTCTAGCTCAAATCTGAACTCAAACCCCCTATATATAATAATAGATAAATTCTCGAATTGATTCTCAAATCAACAGGATTCGGAATTCAACTCATGGTAGCTTCCAACACAAACCACAACCCTACGCATGCGTCCATGAACTCTACTCAATCCTAACTCAATCTCCAACTAGACCCCCAACTCAACCCTATACTTAACTCAAAACTCTATATCCAACTCAATCTTCAAATCAACGCGCTTCGAAAACTATCTTCTTACATGAACTCAACTCAAAACATCTCAACTACAACTTAGCCCTTAAATCAACTGAAAACTCAACGAACAACTCAACTCCCAAATCAACTTGGTCTGAAAAGCTACATGCGTACACAAGCTCAATCTAACTCTAATTCAACCCAAAATTGAATCCTCAGCAGAACTGCTTACTAAACCGTAACTCAACTCCAACTCAACCCTAACTCAACCTTCAATTCAACCGCAAACTCAATATTAAACTCAATTCTCAAACCAACATTTATTTTAAATTGGACAACCGCTCAATTAACCCTAATCCAACCCCAATTTAACTCCAACTCAGCCCAGACTTAACCCCCAAATGGAACCCAGCGCAATCCTCAACTCAACTTCAAACTCAACGCCTAACTCAATCCTCAAACTAATTCTTGTCGTAAAGCTTCTAAAAGCTTTTCAATTCTCACATCTTGACCAAAGAAACAGATTGGCGAAAAAAAAATTCCAAATCAGATAAACCGTTCTCGAAATACCATGGGTACGTCCATACAACCAGACGGCCAAACAGACGGACGGACATTTTTTTTTTTTTGCTTTTTCGCACTCAGGGTCTTTCGAAACGTAGAAAAAAGTGGTTTTGGACTTACACAATTTTTTCTCATTTTACACAGGATTTCAATCTTCTTCGGCCCTTGGGGTACGTAGTCAATTAGTATGGTAATTTTCCAGAAATTTTTAATTTTGGCTTTGTGCCCCTTTTCTAAGTGAACCAAGTGAAACATAAACAAAAAAAAAAAAAAAATTAGGGAAAATGTGCATGGGACTATATCACAGCACCGTAAGATTGTACTTGCACAAACGTCAATGGTTGGCAAATTTAGAAGATTAACCAACATTTTGGCTGATTATTAATTTTCGGTTTTTGGGTAATTTTCATTTCTTTGTTTGGGCAATTGTTGATTTATTTTTGGGTGATTATGCATATTGAACAATCACCCAAAACCTTTGCGTCCAACATTATTTTTGTGTTTTGGGCGATTTTGGTAAATGAACAATTATCCATATATTTACAGTGAGGGCAATCGGCCAAACCTGAAATGAAGAATCGTCCAACAATTTTTCGGCGATTTTTCATTTTTGGTTTTTTGGGCGTTTTTATTTTGAGCAATTATCCTTGTAGCGCAAAAAAAAAATGGCTGCCTCAGTATTGATAAAAATAATCTCGATCCATGATTTGCCATCATCAAAAAATCGTATTAGTATAGTATCTAGTAATTAAACGGTTTCTATCCTTCGAATAACTTGGATTTAAAATCCATGCGATCAGCGAGGATGACGCTATTCCTGTTAAACAATGCCACTACCTAATGTCTCACGCATTACATAAAGAATTATTACTTTGTAAGGAAATAGGCGTAATTGAATAATGCTTTAGTTCATGGAGTACTTTAGTTCAAGGACCTCATAGAACACTCTAGAGGATGATTTTTGATAAGGTTTCTAGTGTGTTTATAAAATTCATAATTTCGCAATTTCCCTCATGGGACTTATACAAATATGTTTGCCAGCACAAATCATACCAATGCTAACCATATCTAGAGTTTGATTTTATACCAATTTTTAATATTATTTGAATTCACAGAATTTTCAAAATTTTCTAAGTGAAAGTAGAACGCGGGTTTTCCACATAGGCTTGTGTTATTTTCAGATAGGATGTTAATAACACAATCTAGATTATAGCCATTTACCTTTTGCAGCTAATTTTAACCGTAGGTATCTGCAGTGGGAATTGAAATATTTGGTTATATCGTTTGTAGTTATTAAACCGAATTAGGCTAAGGCGGCGGTTATTACTGAATATTGAGCAACGAAAACAATTCGTTAACTTAGGAGATTCCCAAATTTCATCCAGAGTTGACTCGCACTTTTACTCTAAGACCGTAATAGGCGGGGTATTATTTCAGAAGTCGGAATCAAATGAAAAACTCTCAATAGTCTCTGAGTCTATGAAACTACGACCCGACCAAATTGAAGTCAAGAAATTCAGGCTCTTCAATGTTGTTCAAGATTCAACTTACGTCAACCTCATATGACAGGAATAAAAGGCATGAAATGTTCTTTAAATGAAGTAGGAAACTTCACCAAAGGACAGAATCATTAAGTTGACGACTATATTCCGTAATATCCTAATTATTGGGTCTGCTAGAAGATAACCTACTCACTGTCGTGCTACAGTTGCTCCCATGTATCTGTATAATAAAATCTATTTCGGTTAATTTTGTATTATATTGTTTACTAAATGTGTAGTACTAGGTTTCCTAACGGAATTAATTACCTAAATCATTTGATATGAGAATAAACGAATTTTGAATGCTCATTTGAAAGCCAATTAATCAAAGTTGCTTCCATCTAAATTGGGCAAACCAAATTAAACAAGATAATTGGCACTTTTAAATAAATTTACTGAAACTCGATTACGTTTGGAATAGACAAAAAAATTAACTAGAGCATAAAATCCCACCAAATCGGTGTTTAATAAATTATCGAAAAGCGTTGACCTAGTTTAAAGGTAAATTACAATCGCGAAAGGTAAATTGGCCTTGACTTATTCAAATTTTAGAATCACAAAAGAAATATGTAAATTTTTTATCTTAATCAAGTGCGTCTGTGTATGTACATGGTGTTCAGATCACTTTTTTATATTCAACACTTAAAAGAAAGGCAAATGTTAAAAAATTCATAGAAAATATTTTATATTTCCAAATAAAAAAAAAAATTTGTACAATATTTACATATTCTAAATATCTAAAATTCACTGATAACAATATAAATCACTAAATCCATAACACTAAACTTGAAACAACGGATTAGGACTTGGTGGAGGTTGATAACATTCCACCGTTGTACAATTGGTTGTTTTAACTTTAAACAGTTTAGTTTTATTTTGGAAAACATCAAAAACACCATACCAACCTGTCATAGTGCTCATTAAAGTATCACTTATCGTATTGATACTATCTCTTACCATTTGGGCAATAAAAATTAATCCATTTAAGGCGAGCGCACCCAATTTCGATGAGTCCATTCCCATGAGACGAAATAGTCCCGTCATAAAGGTCGGTTGTTCAGCTTGTTTTTCATAGAGATCATTACGATTTTCGGAATTTTGTTGAGAATTAGTTTGTTGAAACGATGTTTTTTTATTCAATGATGTAGCGAATGCACGGGATACCAATTCGGCTACATCAGATGCGGTATCAATACCTGCCCGCGTATAACAAAAACATATTCAATAAATATTATTTTCCAAACCAACACTCTATTTTTCGGTTTTAGTGTACATACCTAACATTTTGCCAGCATATTTTATCCCCGAATGTATATTATCGATTAGAATATTCCGTTTAACTTGTTTACCGGACACATCAAGCACACCGTACACCATTAACCACAGTAAAAATAAATCACGATACTTTTTTGCGCACATTTTTAATTTTATTTAATTTAATTTTAAATTAATGTAAGTTTTACACAGTGCTTATATCATACACCCGCTGACATTGAATGCAATCCAACAAGTAAGTAATCGGTTTGATTATTCATCATAGCGATGCGCAACAATAAATTTTACTGTGCGCTTGTCTCGTGCAAATTATAAAAGAAATTTACTCAAGTGAAGATTTTTATGTCTTGCACTTGTTGTTTACCGTATTTTTGTCTTTATTCCAGTCTTCGTTGTAATTGTATTGTTGATTATTAAATGATATCCATTCAGTTTTGTTTATTGTTGTCATCTTTATATAAATCAAAAGCGTTAAATTAAAATAATTTGATTGTTATATAAAATGTTAATGTAAAACAGGCGATATCAACAGTTTTTCTCTTTTTTTTGGACGTGAATTAATTGTTTTATGCGAAAAATCGATTCTAATGTGGCTTGGTGGGGGAGGTCCTTGACCTTGAAAATGTGTCTATGGGCTCACGATCTGCGCGAGGGGTAACCTGAGCGTGATTCGCAAGTGTACCTACTACCTCCTCGTGGTGACCTCGGGAAACTGTTGGCTTGTTTACCGAACAACAGGCTAAAGTACGACGCTAAAGGATGGTATAAACCTTGAAAAATAAAAAAAACAAATCTAAGGGAAGACACGTGCGCCGAGGGCTGAATGATCATGGGTTAGTTGGTCGCTAGCACGGAACTCCGGATACTAGCCGACCTCCGGTTTCAATCAGCCTTACAACGGCACTAGGCGCTGCCGTGGTAGACCTTTCATTCCTCAAGCAAATCAATATCGTATGGATTTAATTAAAAACAAACAAAATAAGGGCGGTGCTCCTTCAAACGCACCAATCTCAGAAGATGTCAAGGACCATTTAGGCCCTGCCTCTGAGATCAAAAAATCAATAGATCAGAGTAGTAAAAACTCTAGCACGAACGTAGTGGTGGGCTCTTCTATACATGGCACTCTATTGCCTGAAATGGATACCCAATCCACGTCGACAACGGCCGAAATAAACAACGACCTTGAGGAATTTCAGCTCGAGGAGACAGCAAGGAGAACACGCCTCAGTGGGGCCGCGAGGAGATGTCTGTCTCATCTAATTCGGTCAGGGGTCCCCGCGACGCTGCCTTTCAGCAAGGTAAGGAGACGATGTAAGAGGAATAGGTCGGATGACGACTCTACCCCCAAAGGCATCGCGACAAAAAGAGGGAACGTTTCCAGTTCTTCACCGAAGGCATTGGAAGCCGCCCCAAAAGCTGCAACTGAGGGCGACAATAAGGAGAGTTGCCCCGAAAACAGGACCGACACGGCCACAACGTATAGCATTGCAGTGAAGGCTATCAGGTTGGAGATTACCGACCAAAGCTTCCCTGAAATAAAACTGGGCATTGACCATATTCTGGCAATACAGGATGCCATAATAGATACAGTGGCGGAGGTGCCGTTAAATGGTGTTAGCCCAAATTTCCTGGGATGTCGTACCAGAAACGGTTGGCTCACGGCAGAGTGGCTTAGGGCCACAGTGCCCTCACTTTAACCATGGGACGGAGCATCCCTGAAGGCAGTCGGGGAGGAGGAGTTGCCTCGCCCAAAAATCATGTTTGTTTACCTGCCACGAGGTGGTAAGGAGACAAACGAAAAGATACTGCGTTGTCTGGCGGTCCAGAATAAGGACTTAAGAGACGCGGATTGGAGGATTGTTGCAAGGAAGGAGCGAGAAGGCGACTTCCTTCAAATTACGGTGTCCGTTTCACATAAAACGGCGGAGATACTTGAGGGCTCCAATTATAGAGTCCACTGGATGTTTGGCTATGTACACTTCCGCCCAAAGAAGAAGAGGGCGGTGGATGCAGTCAAGGGGAGAGTGGCGGAGCCGAATCTGCCCGGCACGTCAAGGGCAGCTTTGGCTGAGAATGCTGACCGCGGTGATGGGCTCACTGGGCCGGTGGAGGCCAGGAGACCTGATACCTCTGGAACAGGGAGACCGGCGAAACCGGGCCGAGGAAGAAGCGGAAAAAGCCATGGGCTGAACCCTTAGAGGAAGGGTGGCACAAGAGCAACCTTCAAGTAAACCAGGCTCAACCGGAACCTAAGAAATGAAAAATACACAACAACGAAACTGAGATTTGTGCAGATTAATCTGCATCGATCGAAGACGGCTACAAACAACCTAAATCGTCTTTTTATGATTTAAAATTGGGATATTGCGCTCATGCAAGAGCCTTGGACCAACGACGGGAAGATTAAAGGTTTCGCAGCCAATACAGGTAAGCTAGTCTACGACACGTCTGCAAATAGGCAAAGGACAGCAATTCTCTGTCGCTCAAGGCACATTATCTTCTCTATTAACCAATTTATTTCTAGTGACATCACGGCGGTTTCAATAGAAATGCCCTTACCCAAAGGAGGCAGGAGGGTGATTAACATCGCTTCTGCATATTTTCCCGGGGATCAAAATTCATCATTGGATGCGACGCTAATGCACACCACGTAGTCTGGGGAAGCAGCAACACCAATTTAAGAGGTGAGCAACTTTTTTGAATTCTATGTTAGTAACAACTTAGCAGTAAACAATAAAGGGAGTGATGCGATCTCGGCAGAGTGGCAAATGACGTTACAGAGGCGATAATTAATGTCTACCACTCAAGCTCACTCCTGGTGCGTATCAGAGACACAAGGGATGTTCCTTGGTGGAACCAAAACTTGGAAAGCATGAGACGAAATGTCCGTATACTTTTTAATAGGGCTAAAAGGACGAACGATTGGACTACCTATCAGAATTCCCTTACCCAATGCAACATAGCTCTTAGGCAGAGCAAAAGACTCAGCTGGAGAGACTTCTGTAAAAAAATTGACAAATTGCCTGTGGCGTGTCGACTCCAGAAGCTTTCTCCTTTGAGCACAGGAATCCCTTGGGATCTGTAATTAAACCAAGTGGAGAGACAACCACAACCAGGGAGGAGACTCTGGAATGTCTAGTGAGCGGTCACTTCTCAGAATGTGTAGTTCTGAGGGATCAGGAAGAATCCAATGCAAGTAGCCTAACGGATGGAACGGATCAGCTGGGCAGTCAAATCATTTGGCCCTTTCAAATCACCGGGAGGGGACTGCGTATACCCCGCCTTTTTACAACAAGGCCTGCAGACTTTGCTGCCTAATCTTACTATACTCTTCAGAGCCAGCTACAGCTTGCAATATGTTCCAAAATGCTGGAGACAGGTTCGGGTGATTTTTATCCCAAAGCGGGAAAAAGATGCTCAGAGGAGATTAGGTCCTAAAGACCTATTAGCTTCACATCATTGTTACTGAAAACCATGGAGAAAACTCTGGGACTTTGTATTAGATCCAACACTCTCCTAAGATACCCTCTGGACTCTAGGCACCACGCCTACCAAGTAGAGAAATCAACAGAAACAGGTTTACACGCGTTGACATCGGAAATCGAAGGTACACCCCGGAATAAAGAATTATAACTATGCTCCTTCATTGATATACAGGAAGCTTTAGATAATACTAATTTGGAGGTAATTCAGGAACAAGCACTAACAAGGGGTATAGACCCCTCCACCGTAGGGTGGATAACAAACATGCTGGGGTTGCCCCCAGGGAGGTGTTCTCTCTCCCTTATTGTGGCTGATCGTGATGGATCAATTACTTATCAGACTGAGGAATTTAGACTTCTCAAACATTACCTATGCGGACGACCTAGTCTTAATGGTTAGGGGAAGATTCGCAAATACAGTAGGGGAAAGAATGCAACAAGCCCTAGAGGTAGTAAATGATTGGTGCACGGAGGTGGGCCTTACGGTAAATCCTAACCAGGTCAACTGCACTCTCTTTGGTAACCGGAGGAAAACTGTCCTCCCGCCGATAGCCTTGGGGGCGATAACTCTCCAACTGTCAAATGAGGTTAAATATCTGGGTATCGGACTTGATCAGAAATTGGCATTTCAAGGCGAATAAGGCCTACTTCACCTGCCAAAGAATGATTGGCAAAACATGGGGACTGAGCCAACAAATTTTGGTTTGGCTCTACCGGGCCGCCATAAGATCTATGGTCTCTTACGCTGCGTTTGTGTGGTGGCCAAAGACGGAGCAGACTGGTGCGCGGGGAATACTGAACAAAATCCAGAGGTTAATCTGTGTGGTTGCAACTGGAGCAATGAGGACTTGTCCAACAGCTGCTCTTGATAGAATACAGGGGCTCTCAGCACTGCACCTACACATTAAAAAAGTAGCCGGTTCAAGAGGTCTGAGCCTAAAAAACATAGCCGAAATTAAAACCATAAGGCCAGGACACAACAGTGTCCTACATAAATTAAATTTTAAGAAGGAATTGATCCAACTATCAGATTTGATGGTAGGGAAAATCGACTTTCGGAGGAATTTTACCATTAGTTTGCCGGATAGGGCACTGGTAGAGAATATTATCTCCTCCCTCCCCCGCCTTGCTGCTGTGTGGTATAGGGATGGGTCAAAAATAGAGGGGGGTACCGGTGCAGGGGTAGTCGGGCCCGACGTACAACTATGCATACCACTGGGTACCACCCCCACACTTTTTCAGGCAGATTCTCTTGCTATTGAGGTATGTGTGTTTCAATGTCTCAAAAAGAAATATAAGAAGACCGAGATCTATATAATCTCTTAGGAGCTTCAGTGTTCAATTCGAAATTGATCTGGAGCTGCTATTGTAATTTATTAGAACTGGGTAAAGCAAATAAAGTCACCCTTTTGTGGTCTCCTGGCCACTCCACCATTAAAGAAAATGAGGCAGCAGACCGATGTGCAAAAATGGGAGCAAGCTGAGATTTCCTGGGTCCCAGTCCTAGTATTGATTTTTTCAAAACCCACTTGGCAGATGGTATAAGGGACTGGGAGCAGAACTATAGAAAATTACTCTGGGAGTCCTCCATTGGGATTAGACAGTCCAAGAAATTATACAGTTATAATATTATACGCCTGGGAGAGACACCGAGGATGGACCACCAATCCCTAAGATCCCTTACCTGGTTTTTAACAGGGCACGGCCCTTTTAACGGTCATCTACATAAAATGAGTCCCTTAGGGACCAGTGCAGATTCTGTAACTGCGGTGAGGAGACATCGGAATACCTACTATTCACATGCGATGCTATCATCCTAAAAAGATTCAAGTTCCTCAATACCTCCATAATCCAGTGGCCTAACGCCGACCCACTGGATATGCATCAGGTAAAAATTTTTGAGGACCACTTCTTTTCTGATCATTAAGATAACAAAAATTAAATTTGAAATGGACTTGGCTTCTCCAAAAAGCCCAATCTGTAGAAATAGGCGGAAAACAAACTGGGATATCTTTAGAACAATTCTGGGTAACTCACTACCAGTTCCGGTGCCAAAACCTCAAAAAACTGCGCAAGAGCTCGATGGCTTAGTGGACGAGAATATATAGTGGACGGAACCATATAAGTCGCCTAAACTCGATGGTATTATCCCTGCGGATATTCAAACGGATCTAACCACTTCCTGGCTAGAGGTAATGTTCAAAGGCATCCTAGAACTATGTCACATTCTTAGCAAATGGACGAAAGTGAAGGTTGTATTTATTCCTAAGGCGGGAAAACGCTCACACTGCAACCCCAAAGACCTTAGACCGATTAGCTTGTATTCCTTCCTTTTTAAAACACTGGAACGATAATTAGAAGCTCATATTAGAGGCACAATTGTGCCGGAAAATATTGAGGGAGCCTTTAACAACATGCTTCCAGGGGCTATAACTCGGGCATTTCCAAATCTGGTGGTGGATGAAGCACTCAAGGACTGGATAGATCAAATGCTAAGAGGCAGGATCATAAATGGCAGTCTTCGGGAATCCTCCGCCAGAAGATTTGCAAGCAGGGGTACGCCGCAGTGTGGCATACTGTCACCTCTACTTTGGAACTTGGTCATTAATGACCTATTGATAACACTGGTGGACAATGGCTCCAAGGTTGTGCCTCGAAGAGTAGGAAGAGATAGTATTTCATCTTCTTTGCATCTGCCCTCGTCTGGATTGCATGCTCTAGTCATATAAAATCTTTCTCCATTTAAAGATGCGTCAACAATCCTTTATTTCAACCAATTTCTCACTCTTCGGTTAAGTGTTCTTTGTTTTATTAGCGGAATGCAGAATTTTTCTCCTAACTCTTCCAAAAATTGTCTTCGACGGCAATTTTGAACTGTTTGTTTATTAGATGGATGGTTGGTTGTATAAATTATGTACGCTGCCAATCCTGCATTGTCGACAATGTTGAAAAACATCGCAAGCGGCCAGCGGTTGGTTTTTATTTTTGTGATATATTGTGATAAACATTTGTCCATCGTATCGACTGCCCCTTTTGTGGCGTTATAATATAAAATTATGTCCTTGCTGTGCTTTTGCTTCGATCCTGAAATGCTATCATCGTTATGCAAGGACCCATTTGCATGTAGGCAAATTTTCTTCCTTTACTATCACTAGATCACCGATTTGAAGGTTTCCATTTGGAGTTTTCCATTTGCTACGTTGCTGAAATGTGTTCAGGTATTCGTTCAAAAATCTTTTCCAAAAGTTTTGAATTCGATGTTGCAACTGTTGCCATATTTTTAATCTCGTTTCAGGAATACTCGTAATATCCTCTTCAGGCAATAAACCACTTGCTGATCCAATGAGAAAATGTGATGGTGTGAGTGCTTCATAAGATGAATCTTCGTTTGATACAGCACATAGTAGCCTTGAATTGAGAATGAATTCTATTTGACATAATAAAGTGCTCATCTCTTCAAACGTTAAGTTGGCTCGATTTGTAGTTTTAATTAAAAGCGTTTTTACCGATTCGACCGCGGCCTCCCATAATCCACCAAAATGTGGCGCAGCTGGTGGGATGAAGTGCCAATGGATTCGATTTTCATTCATGAACTCCGCAATAATCTTTAAGTGCTCCTTAGAATTTACTATGCCGTAGATATTCTTTAGTTGTCGATGAGCTCCTACGAAAGCAGTATCATTATCGCTTAACATATCACTAGGTACACCTTTTCTGGAAGTAAAGCTGTTGCTATGAACACTTCCGACGTTAAATTGCTAACCATTTCTATGTGTATTGCTTTTGTCACCATGCATATGAATATGCGGCAATATATCCTTTTGTCAGTTTTGCATCTCTTCCTCTTTTCGAAGCTAGCTGAATGGGTCCTGCGTAATCTACACCACATCTGTTGAATAGCCTTGCTGGTGATATGCGTGCCTTTGGTTTGATGTGATGTCTCTGCCTTGTGTCTCATACATCTGACACATTTTCGCAATTGTTCTCGTATTTTGTTGCGGCTACCTACAATCCAGAACTTTTGTTTCATGAGATGAGATGTTAATGAAGGGCCAGCATGCAGGTATTTTTGATGGAAAAGGGAGATTATCAATTTGCTTACGGAATTTGGCAAAATGGTTGGGTGCTTCTTATCATACTGACCCACAACATTTTGGAGTCGACCTCCAACTCTCAATATTCCCTGATCATCAAGAAAGGGGGTCAGTGAAAGTAACTTACTGTTTTTACTTATTGGTTTCTTTTTGGATAGTTGATCAATTTCGAGCTCGTATTCTCTGTGCTGAGCCCATTTTATCCATTTATTTTCTGCATAGGTTATTTCCTCTGTTGTAAGAGTTTAATTTTTAGGGACTATGTACAGTCTTTTTCTGTTAACTCGTAATATGTAGCTCAATGTTCTTATTAGCTTGTTATATGATGAACATTTATTTGTCAAATTCAACAATATATCATCAGGGTTGTTGACTTGCAGGTTGCATACTTTAGTTGATCGTCTTTCTTCGTCGTCATATGTGGAATGCTGAATTTCACATTTTCCTTCCTGGTCAGCCATTTTGGCTCATTCCACCACTGTTCTAGTTCAACCAACTGCCCACCAGCTACTCCTCTAGATGCATGATCTGCTGGATTATGGTTGGATGTCACATGATTCTACTGTTCTCTTAGTATGGTTTCTATAGGATTGCAGATGTCCTATTAGCCACAAACGTTTTCCAAGTTGATGGATAATCTGAGAGCCATTTAAGAACCATAGTTGAATCGGTCCAAGCATGAAATGAAGCTGGAGGCACATTAATTTTCACAGATTTCCATAGTTCTGCCAAAAAATGAGCTTCACACAATTCTAGTCTTGGAATCGAAACCTGCTTAATTGGAGCCACTTTCGTTTTTGCGGTAATCAAGCTCACTTTAATTCTACCATCATCTCCAATAGATCTGCAATATTTCAAGGCTGCATAGGCTCGTTCACTTGCATCGCAGTATCCATGATACTCTGATTGGTTATACTGAATGTATCTTGGGATCTGAATTCTTTCAAGTTGTTTTAATTCCTTTTTTATTTGGTAATATAATGCGAGTTCATGAGGTAAAGTTTCGTCCCAGTCAATCTTCAACATCCACATTTTTTGTAGAATGATTTTAAATGGTATAATAGCAGGCGATACCCTGGGTGGATCAAAAATTCGGAAAATTTCTGCCAATATTCGCCGTTTGATTGGTATGGTATGGTATCTGCTCCACTGATAAGATCATCAACATAAAAATCATTGAAGATTGTTGATCGAAGATTAGAATCACTAGTACTGTTATCAATTGCTATTTGTTGAAGCACTCGGGTGGCTACAAATGGCGAACTCGATAACCCAAATGTGACCGTATTAAGCCGGTAATGTATCAATTTGTCACTAGGATTTTTACGCCATAATATACGTTGGTAATCAGTATCCTTCTTATCAACTAATACTTGCCGGTACATTTTCTCAACGTCGGCAGTTAATGCAATACGATGTTGGCAAAATCGCATTAGAATGGACCAAAATGTCGGTTGAATTGTTGGCACTATCATCAATTTTTGATTAATGGAAATTGCGGTTGTAATTTTGCAAGATCCATCAAAAACTACACGAACTTTTGTTGTTGAATTTCCTTCCTTTACAACTGTGTGCTGAGGTAAGTAATAACTGACGTTTTCTGGTACTGTAGAAATATCTGCTTCAAAAAGGGGCTCCATGTGACCTTGCGCTATGTAATAATCTATTACCTTTAAGTATTCATTCCTCAGATATTCGTTTGATTGTAGTTTCCTTTCTAAATTATAAAATCTCTTTGTCGCCGTGGATATGGAATTTCCTAAATCGGGAGAATTTATTTTAAACGGAATCCTTACTAAACACCTTCCATCCTCGGTTCGCCTGTGCGTTGTTTTAAAATGTGACTCACATTCTTGTTCTTCAACAGAGTAAGGTTCACACTTATTTAGCTCTTCTAGTTCCCAAAAAACTTATCACATCTGTCGAGTAGCATCAAAATCGAAACGAATAAACCGCGTTATGTTGTAGAATCGCCGAACTGACATTGTAGCACAGTATAAAGGATAAGCATTTTTCTTCCACAGCTGGGACACAGGTTCATAATTTGATCTATGAGTCCCAATTACAATTAGAAGTCCTATATACGCAAGAAGTTCTTCTTCCTGCATAGGTTCCCAGACAAGTGATTTTTTACTCGTATTTGCTGTATTCCTGGTTGGCTTTTCGATTTGTATGTCTACAAATTATAGTATGCATCGGCTAAGGCCCCATAAACAGCGGTTCACGAATTACATTATGTGCAGATAAACGATGCAAATTGGGCCGATTTTTCCTCCACTTTGTTCCATCTTTACCAATGTAGTATTCATTCACCATTAAATTCGTCACCATTAATTATTCATCACATCAGTATCGCCAACGCAATGGCTTTCATCGTCGACTTCTGAGTAAGTGTTCTCGTTTATTTCAGGGTTAACATTATCCAGTTCCACATCTGATTCCTCAGCAACATTTCTAGGCACATAGTCAGCGTCAATATCATTGCCGTCAAATAAATTATCGTCATCATCTTCCGAATGCGGGTCTAAATGATCTACAACACTTCGAATAAAATAAATTTCTTTTTCTTCATATGAGAGTCTGTGATGGAGAATGAGAATGTATTATAAAACAAACCGTGTTGTTTTGTAACTTTTATCAATTCAAAACTCCAAATCTAATTATTTTATATTACCTGCTCATTTGTACACTCGATAGATATTCAAATTCTCTATTTTCCATATTGTAAATCTGCGCACACTACAGCAAATAAAAAAAAAGTTTTGCGCCGCTTTGCTACTTACTGTTCGTATAACAATTTAAGACAAACTAAATATTTATATAGAAAGAAACAAATGAATACTAAAACAAAACTAAAACATCAGAAAACGGTATTTAGTACAAAAAATCATTTTGAAAACATATGAAACACACAAAATACATTTTTCTTTACCCGGGTAGTCGTAGTTAACATTGGGTTTTGACGTAGAACTACGTCTAATAGCGAGGTACAGTATATAAGTTGCATATAACTTTGTGAGACTGCATTTGAAACTGCATGTTTTGTGACTTGCCATGTCGTTCATAGCAGACACTTAAAAATATTAACATCTACAAAAATCTTAATTATTTTTAACTTTAAAAGTAAAACCGCTAGGAACTTGAGTTTATGCATGTGAATATATGCTGTCTATAACAGCTCACAACCACAAAAATCGTGACGAAAAATATTCAGGTTCAAGAATTATCGTACATCAAAGTTGAAATATGAGTTGAGCAAATATGAAACCTTTACAAATGCTTAAAACCCTACAACAGTTAAACATTTTGTTATATTATTTGTCATTTCGTGCGTGGCATACTAGAATGTATTTCTAGTTTTTGTAATAATAAAAACTGCCGAAAACAGTTGATGTGCTGAATTATTTAGAATTATGTATTTAATTTAAAACAAAATTTTGACAATTTTTGAGTTAGTGAATTTTGTTTCAACACAGCAGTGCATAAATAATTTTTTTTTTTATATATTTGAAATATAGTATGTATAAGTACAAATCATTCATTTTAATATCACCCTGTCTACATTTGTTTAAATTAATCGGATAAATAATTTACATACGTTTTTGTAAAATTAACCAGATTAATTGACATTTTTATGGACCCGAAAAGACGTTTGACTCATGCCAACCGTTGCAAACGCTATCACGATGCCAAACGATCGCGTATAAATAAGGCCGATGCACAACCCCCTCATCACAATCAGCCCATAGCGACTACCCCTAGTGCACAAGTCGATGGCGCGGAGGAGCCCGATTACGTAAAGCCATCAACTTATTTGAATTGTTATAAAAACCGCGCAATTCTACAAAATATTTATTAACAATGAGTTTGGTCGAGTATGCAACGTCTGCGATCGGTTGTGGTTTGCGAATGATTTGTGTGTTGATAGATGAGAATAAACAGACAGTTATTCGTAATTTGATTCCCAATATTATGACGACTCACTTTAAAGCGTGCGTTACTTGCAGAACTAATTTAAAGAAAAGTCGTTTATCTGCATTGTCGAAATATAACGGCTTCACATATCCAGATTACCCAAACGAATTGCCGCCGCTGGATTGCATCGCTGAACGTCTGATAGCGCCACGGCTGCCATTTATGCAGATTCGTCGGTTGAGGCACGAGACTGGAAGCTACGGCATCGTGGAACAGGTAATTAACGTACCTGTTGACGTAAACAACATGGTTCAACAACTACCGAGACAACTATAGATGACGATTACTCGTTTAACATCAACATCAAGAAACACACGATACACAAGACTTCTTATCTGTCTGGTTTTGTGAAGAAGGCGACGGTGAAGAGTTGGTTGAATTACCTTATTAATACTCCATTATACAAGCACTTCAACATTACGATAAATCCAGCAGCGCTTAATGAAGGCAACTGGCGGCGACACACCGATGAAGGAAATTTCTCACATAACGATCTGGACATTTTAGAAAATATAGAAGACAATAACGATGCCGAGTTTTTGATTGGTCATCAACACACCATGATATGGAATGAAGATCAGTGCTTAGATATAGCTCCCGGTATGAATCAACAACCATTGTCGATTATCTATGATGACTATGCAGAAGAACTATCTTTTCCGGAGATTTACTTGGGACGAGCCAGAGTGTTTCGGCAGAGTGTGCGCGTGACACCATTTATGGTGGCCATGAGTGAGGTGCGCCGTCGTAATAGTCGTGGAGTCACACCACAACATATATTGTACATGGCGATGAAGATATTAAGGTTACGTGTAACGGAAGGACTGTATAACATGTTCAAGTGCCAGGGATTGACCGCCAACATTACACGCAAGATGATCGAAGACCGACAATTTTTAGAGGAGTGCGTTGAAAAGAATTTGAAGTCGATACCTAACTCGGTACAATATTGGGCTCAGCGTAAGAAAGATCTATTTGCTATGATTAGGCAGTTAGGCAAACCGACTATGTTTCTTACGTTAAGTGCTAATGAAATCCGTTGGCCGCACTTGTTGCGTACGTTACATAGACTTAAAACTTGCATTGGAGCCGACCTATTGGAAGATGACCTATTGGATCCGTTGCAACAATTAAATGCCCTGCAGCGTACGAACCTTGTCAATGAAGACCCAGTAACTTGCTGTATACACTTCGATCGTCTGGTGAAAACCATCATGGGCATCTTGTCATCACCTAAAGGCTTCAATGCTTTTGGTCGATATCGAGTCGTCGATTATTTCAAGCGCATTGAATTTCAACATCGAGGTAGTCCACATCCTCACATACTTATTTGGCTGGAAAACGATCCCAGAGAAACGGTTAGTGAACAGATGCCTGAGACAGTAAAACTAATTACCGACCTCAGCTCCGTGTCCAATGACGACAGTATGTTGGGCGAGGCACAGTATGCGCGACAAATACACAAGTACACGTTTACATGTTATAAAAAGAATAATAAGTGCTGTCGATTTAATATTCCATACTGGCCAATGGAAAAACAAGAATTTTATTACCTATCACCAAAGGCGACAGTCGGCGGGAAATTTTAGTTAAACGCGCGCGAAAATTGCGAGAGCTACTGGAACAAAAATCTTATGATACGTTGGAAACATTCTTAGTTGACGGAAACATAACATTACCATATTATTTGGACTGTGTGCGGGCATCGATTAATCGACCATCTGTTATGTTTAAGCGAGGAATGAGACAGCTATGGACAAATTCTTTTAACCCAAGGATCGCTGGCGTGTTGAACTCGAACATGGATTTACAAATCATATTAGAGGAGTACTCTTGTGCAGCGTACGTTATCGAATACGTAAACAAAACCAATCGAGGTATATCCAATCTTCATCGTCAATTGATCGAGTTGTAGAGCGAGAACCCGGATCATGATTACACCACTCTTCTTAAGGCAATCAGCATCAAAATGTTAAATAGTATCGAAATGAGCAGTCAGGAAGTGGCTTGGTATTTGCTGCGTATACCAATGTCTGAATCAAGTTGTGAAGTGGTCTTTGCGCCGACAATGTGACCTCACGAGCGTACTAAATCCCACAAATCAATCAAGCAGATGAACGACGAACGAGTTGCTGAAGACTCTACAAATGTGTGGATTTCGAATATTATCCAAAAGTATGAATTACGAAACGACATGAACGAGGTTTGCGTTGCAGATTTCGCGGCATGGTACTCGCCAGCTAGAACTTACCGAGCAACGACCGTCGCCACAACTACGACATCTGATGTTGATAGTAATGAAGGCGATGATGGCGGTGACAATGAGAGCAATAATGCCAATGTAAACGCTATCGAGGAGAATGCTGTTAATGCGCTATACCGAAAACGAGACAAAAGCCGTGTTGTTAGATCTTGGCAGTATGATATTGCCGATCTGATTAACTGGAAACGAGAGATTGTGACATTTTATGTTCCATTCCGAAACGAGTTGTGTGACTTGCTAGACAGAAACAAGTTTTTGCAGGCGTATGATGAACAATTAGACTCGATCATGTCTAAACGTAAAGAATACGAAGTTGGAATGAATATAGAGCAAGCCGAGCAGAAACGCCAAGAATTTGTAAGAACAGTTGGTTTTGAAGAATCAAACGACGATGATATCGCGAGTATTCCGGTATGCGGTGCGCTTTCGGCAGTTGTTCGACAGCGATCGAACGTGATGCCGAAACAAGAATACTTCAAATTGGTACGACTGACTAATGATGAGCAACGTAAGTTGGTGCTGCAGGCAATACATGTTTTACATGACAACACTGGTGAGTTTCGACCAATTTAAACCTTCTTCACCGGGCCCGCTGCTTGGGACATGAAGCACTGCAAGCTTACCGCAATGTTTTCGCTAATGTAAAAGTAATAATCATTGATGAGGTTAGCATGATGAGCGCAGATTTGCTGAGTATCGTACATGCGCGCCTCACTTATATCACAGAAAACTTCGACGAACCGTTCGGCGGGATGCACATAATCTTCTGCGGCGACCTGCGGCAACTGCCACCAGTCAACGCTACTCCCATTTACAAGCCGTACAAACAAGCAATTGCGAGAGCAGTGCTCTGTCATTCGCTGGAGTATTATTCATTGTGACAAGTTATGCGCCAAAGTGATGTGATGTTCTCGACAATCCTAACGAAAATTTGTAACGGTCAAGCTTTGCTTTCCGAAGAGAAAGCGCTGCTTAACACACGCTTTCGAACAATTAATTGGTGCCGAGAAAATGTACCAGGGGCGATCAGGCTCTTTAATGTAAACTGAAATATTGATGGTTTCAACTCCAATGCATTCGAATCTACGACCGATTGCATATCCGATGAAACGTTCTCGGGGTACAGGACTCAACAAGAGTTGACGAGCTGCCGTAACGATCTGTTCAAGAAGACTGTGACGGAGACAAGTGGTTTGTCATATTTGCTGCGATTGTGCGTTGGTATGCCGTACATGATAACAACAAACGTAGATGTGGCCGACGGGATTGTTAACGGAGTGATCAGCGAACTGAAGCATATCGAACAACCTCTGCTCGGAGAGATTGGATTAGTTGATATGGACGACAATACAGACCATATGGCGGTAATTGTGGGACAATCGAGTTGTGGGGCGATCCGATTGTGATTCCAGTTCGACAATGATAAAATTGATGCAACATTACGCCTGAAGAATAAACCATACGTCTTGAGCAAATCCGTGTCGCCTAGTTGGATTCCGATTTCCAAGCGATCGGCTACCATTCAGTTAAAAGGTACTGTGAAATGTAGAAGACTCCAGTTCCCCTACGTCGTGACCATACATAAAGGGTGGTACATTCTCTCAAGTGGTATTCCACTACAACAAGTCACAAGATCAGCAGTTGGTTTATGTAGCATTTTCGAGAGTCATGTCAATCGATGGCCTCTTCTTAACCAACGCCAATGATGAGTTTACGTTCTACCACACGGTGGAGAATAACAATCCAAGACTTCGGGATTTGCGATCCGAATTAGCAAGGCTAGACAATCATCGCATGCAAACGTTGGGCGATCAAGTGGTGGAAGTTCTTCAGTCACAATGTGCAAAGTCTAATGGCTCACAGTAAAGACATCGAAACTGACCCTGTCTTGAGTTCAGTGGACATTTTAGCATTGAGCGAAACTTGAATGGGGTACACTACTAGTGTGGCTATAGGTATCGAGGGCTTCAAATGCGTATCGCTGCATAAGGGTGGAAAGATAAACGCAGCAGGTGTAGCAATTTACGAGAAAAAGGATGCTGTAACTGCGGCTTCGGCGCAAACACTACTCAAGTGGATAAATAATACCTCAAATATCGCAGACATCGATGACTTCGGCGATATCTGTGCGATAAGAGCCAACATCAACGGTAAGCAATGCCTAATCATCACTATATATTTATCGACACAGATCACATCTAAGCAAGCACGAGAGTTTATGCTGCGAAACTTAGCATGTTACACTCGCAAGTTTGCACAGATATTTAGTGACCTAGACGAGTTGTGGAATATACCGATAATTCTTACCGGAGATTTCAATATAGACATCAGTAAATCGGACAACCATTGGTTTCTTGAATTTATGCAATCCGAGTTGCAGATGAGCTTAGCTACTGTTCCCGATAAACACACGACGCTGGGAAGCACGACTATTGATGCAATATTTACGCGTGGCATCCAACTGTTTCGTACAGTAACCTATGTATCTAATTTCTCATACCACCGACCGCTATTTGCCATAATTAAGAGCCCACCGACCTCACCAGCAACAATGACTTCAGAAACAGCAGAATGAACATCTTGGCTGTATAAAATAACTTTATCACGTACACGAAAATTAAAATAAATAAATAAATAAAAATATGTAAATATAAACATAATAACATTAACAACATCCATTGCGTATTTTTTGGTGCTTCAGGAATTTATCAAGACAAGGTTACGTAGTTCTACGTTTTTGGTTTCGATTTGTAATTCGAGATCTGCTTGTTTTTTTTTCGTCGACAGTGTGAAGGTTAAATTGCAGTTCGATTTTCAAAAGAAAGTTGCACCTCCGTTTTTAAAGTAAAATTTGAGTGTTTAAAATAGAAACATTCATAGTCTGGCACTGCATGCATTTACCATAGAATTATCTAAAAAGTCCAAAAAGTTTTTTTTTTGTTAAATTCTCATTTTAATTTCCGTTGAGTTTCATTTGAAAGGTATTTTAGCTGAGCACGAAATACCTCCTCCGGGCTAAATTTCATATATTTACCGTATGACTTCCGATGAAGTTCAAAAAAATATTTTCATGCCATGAAGGTCGTTTTTTTTAAAAAAAATTAAATCACGGCAATTTTCCAATGTGTTCGCTGTCGGAAGCCAATAAACTAAAACCAATATGTATTCCAAAAAAAACGTTTTAAATTCGTAAGGTATAAACAATTTTTATTATTTAATTAATCATTTTAGCCTGGAATTATAACAAATTATTATAAAAATAAATAAATAATTTAAATTTTGTTATATAGAGAGGAACCAAGAAACCAAACCACACACCACACCAAAAAATATATTTACTCGTACATATATTAGAAAACAATAAATTATATTGGTACATTAAAAATTATTACTATCTCACCCCCATGGCGTGAATTGATCTCTGAAATGATCTCAATTTATAAAAAGCAACAAAACAAAAAAAAATGTTTTTGGTTAGGTTTAGACTTATTAATGCAACAAATTTTTATAATTTTGGAAAGTAGATTGGTGCTATTTACATTTTATGATCGATAAAAACTATCCCAAATCAAATAGACCGTATTACTTACATACTTCCTAAAAAATGATCTTTCTCCTCTTGTACAAATTTGTCTAGCGTAAACAATACTTTTCAACATCCAACTGTAGTAATAAAATAATACACTAATAAGATGATCAATTTTTATAACTGAAAGATAATTTCCAGACATTTAAGTAGCTTTCTTTCTTTTCCTCCTCCTCCTCCTCCTCCTATCCTCTCGATATATTCTTAAATAAAAATAAACTTCTTTCAAATTGTGTACAGTGCGACCGTAACAATTAACAACTGGATACCATAATGATTATAAAGGGTTGATCACATAATCTACACTGTTTAGTCTAATTGTATATTTACAATAAAAAAATTCTATCTATAATAATTATACAGTAATAAAAACATCTTTAAACATATTTCTTTAACATTATATCTTCTTCTTATGCTTTATCTTAGTTTGGTTCTTAAAAATATTCATCCAACAAAACAAAATAATTAGAGATGCATATTTAGAGGAGAAAATCTAAACAAATCCGATTGTACATAAAAAATTTTGTAACATATTGTCTCATGTTTTATACGGACGATATACTGTGAGCATAGAAATTGGTTTACATTAACCCATTACCACGTTTAACTTGACAATATGGGATTTGTTTACGTTATGCAGGGAATTTAAATATTTTGGGTATAATGTACATAGATATTTATATAGGAGACATTTCTAAAGTGGGTAACATTTTTTTGTTTCGAGGTCAATGTATGGTTTGTTGTGTCTTTGAATTTTTTTATTAAAAAATACGTTTTACATTTTAATTCGTTTTCTTTTGGCATTCAGAATAGATTATATGTAGAATTCTGTATTCCGCTTCGGACCATAAAATAAATCCGTTTTTTATTACTTCTGTGCTTAACTAGGCCATATTTATTAAAGCTGTGACATTGATAAAATAATTAACATTAGTAGATCGATCAAGCGTTATACATTTGAGAGCAAATAAATCGCTGCCACTGTTCTGTCTTTGAAAGTAATTCTCATATCTACATATGTATATATGTTCGAGCGAAATGGGGTTATACCATCTGAAAGATTGTTTAATTTGTCTTTAAAATGGACCTTACTCATTACGCAAAGATTCATGAATGGGTGTAATAATGAAAACAAAACAGTATAGCAACCCCCCCCCCCCCATCCTTTTTGCTCTTGCGAATAAAATTTTAATGTAATTTGTTCTGTTCCTCTTCTAATACAACTTTAAGGTCAAGGATTGTAGGCAGACCGGAAATTGTCGGCTGAGTCCTTCTTTTCAGTTCATGTCAGGGTGTCCTGCTAGCCACACCATTTGTCGAATCCCGACCTCAATTAGGTATTCTATAACGAGAATCGTAGAATACAGCTTTGCTTTGTAATACATGAAAAGGAAATTATCACCAGGGGGCCTATTCTCGAATTTAACATCCATTTTCCACATGTGGACATCTGTCAAAGTTGTCAAAAATTGGTTCGAAAATTGTAATTCGTATATGAAACACATGCGGCATTGACATTTTCCTATATGGGGAATTTTTCCACATGCTTATACCCATTCGGAAATATTCCCTTAGTACCGAAAAAATTCAATTTTTATGAGTTTTGACAGATGTCCACATGTGGAAAATGGATGTGGAATTCGAGAATAGGACCCCAGGTCACAAAACTTAGTTTTAGAGGTATCAATATTGTTGAGTTATAATAAGGTGATTTTCAAAAACATCGAATTTTCTATGAAATGTATGGAAATAATCTAGCAATTTAAATGCGCATTGGCACAATAATTATAGGCCCCGAAACCTATCTTTAAAGGTATCAAGAAGGGCAATCGGAGCACAATTGCAAATTTTGGATTTTTTTGACCATGGATTTGCTGAATTATAGTAAGGTGATTTTCAAAAACATCGAATTTTCTATGAAATGTATGGTATAATCTAGCAATTTAAATGCGCACTGGCGCAATAATTACAGGCCCCGAAACCTATCTTTAGAGGTATCAAGAAGGGCAATCGGAGCACAATTGCGGATTTTGGATTTTGTTGATCCGGGATTTGCTGAATTATAGTAAGGTGATTTTCAAAAACATCGAATTTTCTATGAAATGTATGGAAATAATCTAGTAATTTAAATGCGCGTTGGCACAATAATTACAGGCCCCGAAACATATCTTTAGAGGTATCAAGAAGGGCAATCGGAGCACATTGGTGGATTTTGGATTTTTTGACCCGGGATTTGCTGAATTATATCAAGGTCATTTTCAAAAATATCGAATTTTCTATGAAATGTATGGAAATAATCTAGCAATTTAAATGCGCGTTGGCACAATAATTACAGGCCCCGGAACCTATCTTTAGAGGTATCAAGAAGGGCAATAGGAGCACAATTGCGGATTTAGGATTTTGTTGATCCGGGATTCTCTGAATAGTAAGGTGATTTTCAAAAACGTCGTATTTTCTATGAAATGTATGGAAATAATCTAGCAATTTAGATGCGCGTTGGCACAATAATTACAGGCCCCGAAACCTATCTTTAGAGGTATCAAGAAGAGCAATCGGAGCACAATTGCGGATTTTGGATTTTGTTGATCCGGGATTTGCTGAATTATAGTAAGGTGATTTTCAAAAACATTGTATTTTCTATGAAATGTATGGAAATAATTTAGTAATTTAGATGCGCGTTGGGACAATAATTACAGGCCCCGAAACCTATCTTTAGATGTATCAAGAAGGGCAATCGGAGCACAATTGTGGATTTTGGATTTTTTGATCCGGGATTTGCTGAATTATATCAAAGTGATTTTCAAAAACATCGAATTTTCTATGAAATGTATGGAAATAATCTAGCAATTTAAATGCGCGTTGGCACAATAATTACAGGCCCCGAAACCTATCTTTAGATGTATCAAGAAGGGCAATCGGAGCACAATTGTGGATTTTGGATTTTTTGATCCGGGATTTGCTGAATTATATCAAAGTGATTTTCAAAAACATCGAATTTTCTATGAAATGTATGGAAATAATCTAGCAATTTAAATGCGCGTTGGCACAATAATTACAGGCCCCGAAACCTATCTTTAGAGGTATCAAAAAGAGCAATCGGAGCACAATTGCGGATTTTGGATTTTGTTGATCCGGGATTTGCTGAATAGTAAGTTGATTTTCAAAAACGTCGTATTTTCTATGAAATGTATGGAAATAATCTAGCAATTTAAATGCGCGTTGGCACAATAATTACAGGCCCCGAAACCTAACTTTAGAGGTGTCAAGAAGGGCAATCGGAGAACAATTGCGGATTTTGGATTTTGTTGATCCGGGATTTGCTGAATTATAGTAAGGTGATTTTCAAAAGGATCGAATTTTCTATGAAATGTATGGAAATAATCTAGTAATTTAGATGCGCATTGGCACAAGAATTACAGGCCCCGAAACCTATCTTTAGAGGTATCAAGAAGGGCAATCGGAGCACAATTGCGGATTTTGGATTTTGTTGATCCGGGATTTGCTGAATTATAGTAAGGTGATTTTCAAAAACATCGTAAACATCGAATTTTCTATGAAATGTATGGAAATAATCTAGTAATTTAGATGCGCGTTGGCACAATAATTACAGGCCCCGAAACCTATCTTTAGAGGTATCAAGAAGGGCAATCCGAGCACAATTGCGGATTTTGGATTTTGTTGATCCGGGATTTGCTGAATTATAGGAAGGTGATTTTCAGAAACGTCGTATTTTCTATGAAATTTATGGAAATAATCTAGCAATTTAGATGCGCGTTGGCACAATAATTACAGGCCCCGAAAACTATCTTTAGAGGTATCAAGAAGGGCAATCGGAGCACAATTGAGGATTTTGGATTTTGTTGATCCGGGATTTGCTGAATTATAGTAAGGTGATTTTCAAAAACGTCGTATTTTCTATGAAATGTATGGAAATAATCTAGCAATTTAGATGCGCGTTGGCACAATAATTACAGGCCCCGAAACCTATCTTTAGAGGTATCAAGAAGGGCAATCAGAGCACAATTGCGGATTTTGGATTTTGTTGATCCGGGATTTGCTGAATTATAGTAAGGTGATTTCCAAAAACATCGTAAACATCGAATTTTCTATGAAATGTATGGAAATAATCTAGTAATTTAGATGCGCGTTGGCACAATAATTACAGGCCCCGAAACCTATCTTTAGAGGTATCAAGAAGGGCAATCCGAGCACAATTGCGGATTTTGGATTTTGTTGATCCGGGATTTGCTGAATTATAGTAAGGTGATTTTCAAAAACATCGTAAACATCGAATTTTCTATGAAATGTATGGAAATAATCTAGTAATTTAGATGCGCGTTGGCACAATAATTACAGGCCCCGAAACCTATCTTTAGAGGTATCAAGAAGGGCAATCCGAGCACAATTGCGGATTTTGGATTTTGTTGATCCGGGATTTGCTGAATTATAGGAAGGTGATTTTCAGAAACGTCGTATTTTCTATGAAATTTATGGAAATAATCTAGCAATTTAGATGCGCGTTGGCACAATAATTACAGGCCCCGAAAACTATCTTTAGAGGTATCAAGAAGGGCAATCGGAGCACAATTGAGGATTTTGGATTTTGTTGATCCGGGATTTGCTGAATTATAGTAAGGTGATTTTCAAAAACGTCGTATTTTCTATGAAATGTATGGAAATAATCTAGCAATTTAGATGCGCGTTGGCACAATAATTACAGGCCCCGAAACCTATCTTTAGAGGTATCAAGAAGGGCAATCAGAGCACAATTGCGGATTTTGGATTTTGTTGATCCGGGATTTGCTGAATTATAGTAAGGTGATTTCCAAAAACATCGTAAACATCGAATTTTCTATGAAATGTATGGAAATAATCTAGTAATTTAGATGCGCGTTGGCACAATAATTACAGGCCCCGAAACCTATCTTTAGAGGTATCAAAAAGAGCAATCGGAGCACAATTGCGGATTTTGGATTTTGTTGATCCGGGATTTGCTGAATAGTAAGTTGATTTTCAAAAACGTCGTATTTTCTATGAAATGTATGGAAATAATCTAGCAATTTAAATGCGCGTTGGCACAATAATTACAGGCCCCGAAACCTATCTTTAGAGGTATCAAGAAGGGCAATCGGAACACAATTGCGGATTTTGAATTTTGTTGACTCGTGATTTGCTGAATTATAGTAAGGTGATTTTCAAAAACATCGAATTTTCTATGAAATGTATGGAAATAATCTAGCAATTTAAATGCGCGTTGGCACAATAATTACAGGCCCCGAAACCTATGTTTAGAGGTATCAAGAAGGGCAATCGGAGCACAATTGCAGATTTTGAATTTTGTTGACTCGTGATTTGCTGAATTATAGTAAGGTGATTTTCAAAATCATCGAATTTTCTATGAAATGTATGGAAATAATCTAGCAATTTAAATGCACGTTGGCACAATAATTACAGGCCCCGAAACCTATCTTTAGAGGTATCAAGAAGGGCAATCGGAGAACAATTGCGGATTTTGGATTTTGTTGATCCGGGATTTGCTGAATTATAGTAAGGTGATTTTCAAAAACATCGAATTTTCTATGAAATGTATGGAAATAATCTAGCAATTTAAATGCACGTTGGCACAATAATTACAGGCCCCGAAACCTATCTTAAAAAATATCAAGAAGGGCAATCGGAACACAATTGCAGATTTTGAATTTTGTTGACTCGTGATTTGCTGAATTATAGTAAGGTGATTTTCAAAATCATCGAATTTTCTATGAAATGTATGGAAATAATCTAGCAATTTAAATGCGCGTTGGCACAATAATTACAGGCCCCGAAACCTATCTTTAGAGGTATCAAGAAGGGCAATCGGAGCACAATTGCGGATTTTGGATTTTGTTGATCCGGGATTTGCTGAATTATAGTAAGGTGATTTTCAAAAACATCGAATTTTCTATGAAATGTATGGAAATAATCTAGCAATTTAAATGCACGTTAGCACAATAATTACAGGCCCCGAAACCTATCTTTAGAGGTATCAAGAAGGGCAATCGGAGAACAATTGCGGATTTTGGATTTTGTTGATCCGGGATTTGCTGAATTATAGTAAGGTGATTTTCAAAAACATTGTATTTTCTATGAAATGTATGGAAATAATCTAGCAATTTAAATGCGCGTTGGCACAATAATTACAGGCCCCGAAACCTATCTTTAGAGGTATCAAGAAGGGCAATCGGAGCACAATTGCGGATTTTGGATTTTGTTGATCCGGGATTTGCTGAATTATAGTAAGGTGATTTTCAAAAGCATTGTATTTTCTATGAAATGTATGGAAATAATCTAGCAATTTAGATGCGCGTTGGCACAATAATTACAGGCCCCGAAACCTATCTTTAGAGGTATCAAGAAGGGCAATCGGAGCACAATTGCGGATTTTGTTGATCCGGGATTTGCTGAATTATAGTAAGGTGATTTTTAAAAACATCGAATTTTCTATGAAATGTATGGAAATATTCTAGCAATTTAGATGCGCGTTGGCACAATAATTACAGGCCCCGAAACCTATCTTTAGAGGTATCAAGAAGGGCAATCGGAGCACAATTGCGGATTTTGGATTTTGTTGATCCGGGATTTACTGAATTATAGTAAGGTGATTTTCAAAAACATCGAATTTTCTATGAAATGTATGGAAATAATCTAGCAATTTAGATGCGCGTTGGCACAATAATTACAGGCCCCGAAACGTATCTTTAGAGGTATCAAGAAGGGCAATCGGAGAACAATTGCGGATTTTGAATTTTGTTGACCCGGGATTTGCTGAATTATAGTAAGGTGATTTTCAAAAACATTGTATTTTCTATGAAATGTATGGAAATAATCTAGCAATTTAAATGCGCGTTGGCACAATAATTACAGGCCCCGAAACCTGTCTTTAGAGGTATCAAGAAGGGCAGTCGGGGCACAATTGCGGATTTTGGATTTTGTTGATCCGGGATTTGCTGAATTATAGTAAGGTGATTTTCAAAAACATCGAATTTTCTATGAAATGTATGGAAATAATCTAGTAATTTAGATGCGCGTTGGCACAATAATTACAGGCCCCGAAACCTATCTTTAGAGGTATCAAGAAGGGCAATCGGAGCACAATTGCGGATTTTGGATTTTGTTGATCCGGGATTTGCTGAATTATAGTAAGGTGATTCTCAAAAACATCGAATTTTCTATGAAATGTATGGAAATAATCTAGCAATTTAAATGCGCGTTGGCACAATAATTACAGGCCCCGAAACCTATCTTTAGAGGTATCAAGAAGGGCAATCGGAGCACAATTGCGGATTTTGGATTTTGTTGATCCGGGATTTGCTGAATTATAGTAAGGTGATTTTCAAAAACATCAAATTTTCTATGAAATGTATGGAAATAATCTAGCAATTTAGATGCGCGTTGGCACAATAATTACAGGCCCCGAAACCTATCTTTAGAGGTATCAAGAAGGGCAATCGGAGAACAATTGCGGATTTTGAATTTTGTTGACCCGGGATTTGCTGAATTATAGTAAGGTGATTTTCAAAAACATTGTATTTTCTATGAAATGTATGGAAATAATCTAGCAATTTAAATGCGCGTTGGCACAATAATTACAGGCCCCGAAACCTGTCTTTAGAGGTATCAAGAAGGGCAGTCGGGGCACAATTGCGGATTTTGGATTTTGTTGATCCGGGATTTGCTGAATTATAGTAAGGTGATTTTCAAAAACATCGAATTTTCTATGAAATGTATGGAAATAATCTAGTAATTTAAATGCGCGTTGGCACAATAATTACAGGCCCCGAAACCTATCTTTAGAGGTATCAAGAAGGGCAATCGGAGCACAATTGCGGATTTTGGATTTTGTTGATCCGGGATTTGCTGAATTATAGTAAGGTGATTTTTAAAAACATCGAATTTTCTATGAAATGTATGGAAATATTCTAGCAATTTAGATGCGCGTTGGCAAAATAATAAGAGGCCCCGAAACCTATCTTTAGAGGTATCAAGAAGGGCAATCGGAGCACAGTTGCAGATTTTGAATTTTGTTGACTCCTGGTTTGCTGAATTATAGTAAGGTGATTTTCAAAAACATCGAATTTTCTATGAAATGTATGGAAATAATCTAGCAATTTAAATGAGCGTTGGCACAATAATAACAGGCCCCGAAACCTATCTTTAGAGGTATCAAGAAAGGTAATCGGAGCACAATTGCGGATTTTGGATTTTTTTGATCCTGGATTTGCTGAATTATAGTAAGGTGATTTTCAAAAACATCGAATTTTCTATGAAATGTATGGAAATAATCTAGCAATTTAAATGCGCGTTGGCAAAATAATTACAGGCCCCGAAACCTATCTTTAGAGGTATCAAGAAGGGCAATCTGAGCACAATTGCGGATTTGGGATTTTTTTTGACTCCTGGTTTGCTGAATTATAGTAAGGTGATTTTCAAAAACATCGAATTTTCTATGAAACGTATGGAAATAATCTAGCAATTTAAATGCGCGTTGGCAAAATAATAACAGGCCCCGAAACCTATCTTTAGAGGTATCAAGAAGGGCAATCGGAGCACAGTTGCAGATTTTGAATTTTGTTGACTCCTGGTTTGCTGAATTATATCAAGGTGATTTTCAAAAACATCGAATTTTCTATGAAATGTATGGAAATAATCTAGCAATTTAAATGCGCGTTGGCAAAATAATTACAGGCCCCGAAACCTATCTTTAGAGGTATCAAGAAGGGCAATCGGAGCACAATTGCGGATTTGGGATTTTTTTTGACTCCTGGTTTGCTGAATTATAGTAAGGTGATTTTCAAAAACATCGAATTTTCTATGAAACGAATGGAAATAATCTAGCAATTTAAATGCGCGTTGGCAAAATAATAACAGGCCCCGAAACCTATCTTTAGAGGTATCAAGAAGGGCATCGGAGCACAGTTGCAGATTTTGAATTTTGTTGACTCCTGGTTTGCTGAATTATATCAAGGTGATTTTCAAAAACATCGAATTTTCTATGAAATGTATGGAAATAATCTAGCAATTTAAATGCGCGAGAGAAGGGCAATCGGAGACCATTTGCAGATTTTGAATTTGGTTGACTCCTGATTTGCTGAATTATAGTAAGGTGATTTTCAAAAACATCGAATTTTCTATGAAATGTATGGAAATAATCTAGCAATTTAAATGCGCGTTGGCACAATAGTTACAGGCCCCGAAACCTATCTTTAGAGGTATCAAGAAAGGTAATCGGAGCACAATTGCGGATTTTGGATTTTTTTGATCCTGGATTTGCTGAATTATAGTAAGGTGATTTTCAAAAACATCGAATTTTCTATGAAATGTATGGAAATAATCTAGCAATTTAAATGCGCGTTGGCAAAATAATTACAGGCCCCGAAACCTATCTTTAGAGGTATCAAGAAGGGCAATCGGAGCACAATTGCGGATTTGGGATTTTTTTTGACTCCTGGTTTGCTGAATTATAGTAAGGTGATTTTCAAAAACATCGAATTTTCTATGAAACGTATGGAAATAATCTAGCAATTTAAATGCGCGTTGGCAAAATAATAACAGGCCCCGAAACCTATCTTTAGAGGTATCAAGAAGGGCAATCGGAGCACAGTTGCAGATTTTGAATTTTGTTGACTCCTGGTTTGCTGAATTATATCAAGGTGATTTTCAAAAACATCGAATTTTCTATGAAATGTATGGAAATAATCTAGCAATTTAAATGCGCGAGAGAAGGGCAATCGGAGACCATTTGCAGATTTTGAATTTGGTTGACTCCTGATTTGCTGAATTATAGTAAGGTGATTTTCAAAAACATCGAATTTTCTATGAAATGTATGGAAATAATCTAGCAATTTAAATGCGCGTTGGCACAATAGTTACAGGCCCCGAAACCTATCTTTAGAGGTATCAAGAAAGGTAATCGGAGCACAATTGCGGATTTTGGATTTTTTTGATCCTGGATT
This sequence comes from Tipula vernalis, assembly GCA_958295665.1. Classification (NCBI taxonomy): domain Eukaryota; kingdom Metazoa; phylum Arthropoda; class Insecta; order Diptera; family Tipulidae; genus Tipula; species Tipula vernalis. The sequence goes on along the minus strand of OY282559.1, from coordinate 66,013,310 downwards.
TGCTGAATTATAGTAAGGTGATTTTCAAAAACATCGAATTTTCTATGAAATGTATGGAAATAATCTAGCAATTTAAATGCGCGTTGGCAAAATAATTACAGGCCCCGAAACCTATCTTTAGAGGTATCAAGAAGGGCAATCGGAGCACAATTGCGGATTTGGGATTTTTTTTGACTCCTGGTTTGCTGAATTATAGTAAGGTGATTTTCAAAAACATCGAATTTTCTATGAAATATATGGAAATAATCTAGCAATTTAAATGCGCGTTGGCAAAATAATTACAGGCCCCGAAACCTATCTTTAGAGGTATCAAGAAGGGCAATCTGAGCACAATTGCGGATTTGGGATTTTTTTTGACTCCTGGTTTGCTGAATTATAGTAAGGTGATTTTCAAAAACATCGAATTTTCTATGAAACGTATGGAAATAATCTAGCAATTTAAATGCGCGTTGGCAAAATAATAACAGGCCCCGAAACCTATCTTTAGAGGTATCAAGAAGGGCAATCGGAGCACAGTTGCAGATTTTGAATTTTGTTGACTCCTGGTTTGCTGAATTATATCAAGGTGATTTTCAAAAACATCGAATTTTCTATGAAATGTATGGAAATAATCTAGCAATTTAAATGCGCGAGAGAAGGGCAATCGGAGACCATTTGCAGATTTTGAATTTGGTTGACTCCTGATTTGCTGAATTATAGTAAGGTGATTTTCAAAAACATCGAATTTTCTATGAAATGTATGGAAATAATCTAGCAATTTAAATGCGCGTTGGCACAATAGTTACAGGCCCCGAAACCTATCTTTAGAGGTATCAAGAAAGGTAATCGGAGCACAATTGCGGATTTTGGATTTTTTTGATCCTGGATTTGCTGAATTATAGTAAGGTGATTTTCAAAAACATCGAATTTTCTATGAAATGTATGGAAATAATCTAGCAATTTAAATGCGCGTTGGCAAAATAATTACAGGCCCCGAAACCTATCTTTAGAGGTATCAAGAAGGGCAATCGGAGCACAATTGCGGATTTGGGATTTTTTTTGACTCCTGGTTTGCTGAATTATAGTAAGGTGATTTTCAAAAACATCGAATTTTCTATGAAACGTATGGAAATAATCTAGCAATTTAAATGCGCGTTGGCAAAATAATAAGAGGCCCCGAAACCTATCTTTAGAGGTATCAAGAAGGGCAATCGGAGCACAGTTGCAGATTTTGAATTTTGTTGACTCCTGGTTTGCTGAATTATAGTAAGGTGATTTTCAAAAACATCGAATTTTCTATGAAATGTATGGAAATAATCTAGCAATTTAAATGCGCGAGAGAAGGGCAATCGGAGACCATTTGCAGATTTTGAATTTGGTTGACTCCTGATTTGCTGAATTATAGTAAGGTGATTTTCAAAAACATCGAATTTTCTATGAAATGTATGGAAATAATCTAGCAATTTAAATGCGCGTTGGCACAATAGTTACAGGCCCCGAAACCTATCTTTAGAGGTATCAAGAAAGGTAATCGGAGCACAATTGCGGATTTTGGATTTTTTTGATCCTGGATTTGCTGAATTATAGTAAGGTGATTTTCAAAAACATCGAATTTTCTATGAAATGTATGGAAATAATCTAGCAATTTAAATGCGCGTTGGCAAAATAATTACAGGCCCCGAAACCTATCTTTAGAGGTATCAAGAAGGGCAATCGGAGCACAATTGCGGATTTGGGATTTTTTTTGACTCCTGGTTTGCTGAATTATAGTAAGGTGATTTTCAAAAACATCGAATTTTCTATGAAACGTATGGAAATAATCTAGCAATTTAAATGCGCGTTGGCAAAATAATAAGAGGCCCCGAAACCTATCTTTAGAGGTATCAAGAAGGGCAATCGGAGCACAGTTGCAGATTTTGAATTTTGTTGACTCCTGGTTTGCTGAATTATATCAAGGTGATTTTCAAAAACATCGAATTTTCTATGAAATGTATGGAAATAATCTAGCAATTTAAATGCGCGAGAGAAGGGCAATCGGAGACCATTTGCAGATTTTGAATTTGGTTGACTCCTGATTTGCTGAATTATAGTAAGGTGATTTTCAAAAACATCGAATTTTCTATGAAATGTATGGAAATAATCTAGCAATTTAAATGCGCGTTGGCACAATAGTTACAGGCCCCGAAACCTATCTTTAGAGGTATCAAGAAAGGTAATCGGAGCACAATTGCGGATTTTGGATTTTTTTGATCCTGGATTTGCTGAATTATAGTAAGGTGATTTTCAAAAACATCGAATTTTCTATGAAATGTATGGAAATAATCTAGCAATTTAAATGCGCGTTGGCAAAATAATTACAGGCCCCGAAACCTATCTTTAGAGGTATCAAGAAGGGCAATCGGAGCACAATTGCGGATTTGGGATTTTTTTTGACTCCTGGTTTGCTGAATTATAGTAAGGTGATTTTCAAAAACATCGAATTTTCTATGAAATATATGGAAATAATCTAGCAATTTAAATGCGCGTTGGCAAAATAATTACAGGCCCCGAAACCTATCTTTAGAGGTATCAAGAAGGGCAATCTGAGCACAATTGCGGATTTGGGATTTTTTTTGACTCCTGGTTTGCTGAATTATAGTAAGGTGATTTTCAAAAACATCGAATTTTCTATGAAACGTATGGAAATAATCTAGCAATTTAAATGCGCGTTGGCAAAATAATAACAGGCCCCGAAACCTATCTTTAGAGGTATCAAGAAGGGCAATCGGAGCACAGTTGCAGATTTTGAATTTTGTTGACTCCTGGTTTGCTGAATTATATCAAGGTGATTTTCAAAAACATCGAATTTTCTATGAAATGTATGGAAATAATCTAGCAATTTAAATGCGCGAGAGAAGGGCAATCGGAGACCATTTGCAGATTTTGAATTTGGTTGACTCCTGATTTGCTGAATTATAGTAAGGTGATTTTCAAAAACATCGAATTTTCTATGAAATGTATGGAAATAATCTAGCAATTTAAATGCGCGTTGGCACAATAGTTACAGGCCCCGAAACCTATCTTTAGAGGTATCAAGAAAGGTAATCGGAGCACAATTGCGGATTTTGGATTTTTTTGATCCTGGATTTGCTGAATTATAGTAAGGTGATTTTCAAAAACATCGAATTTTCTATGAAATGTATGGAAATAATCTAGCAATTTAAATGCGCGTTGGCAAAATAATTACAGGCCCCGAAACCTATCTTTAGAGGTATCAAGAAGGGCCATCGGAGCACAATTGCGGATTTGGGATTTTTTTTGACTCCTGGTTTGCTGAATTATAGTAAGGTGATTTTCAAAAACATCGAATTTTCTATGAAACGTATGGAAATAATCTAGCAATTTAAATGCGCGTTGGCAAAATAATAAGAGGCCCCGAAACCTATCTTTAGAGGTATCAAGAAGGGCAATCGGAGCACAGTTGCAGATTTTGAATTTTGTTGACTCCTGGTTTGCTGAATTATAGTAAGGTGATTTTCAAAAACATCGAATTTTCTATGAAATGTATGGAAATAATCTAGCAATTTAAATGAGCGTTGGCACAATAATAACAGGCCCCGAAACCTATCTTTAGAGGTATCAAGAAGGGCAATCGGAGCACAATTGTGGATTTTGGATTTTTTGACCCTGGATTTGCTGATTTATATCAAGGTGATTTTCAAAAACATCGAATTTTCTATGAAATGTATGGAAATAATCTAGCAATTTAAATGCGCGTTGGCACAATAATTACAGGCCCCGAAACCTATCTTTAGAGGTATCAAGAAGGGCAATCGGAGCACAATTGCAGATTTTGAATTTTGTTGACTCCTGGTTTGCTGAATTATAGTAAGGTGATTTTCAAAAACATCGAATTTTCTATGAAATGTAAGAAAATTATCTAGCAATTTAAATGCGCGTTGGCACAATAATTACAGGCCCCGAAACCTATCTTTAGAGATATCAAGAAGGGCAATCGGAGCACAATTGCGGATTTTGGATTTTTTTTGACTCCTGATTTGCTGAATTATAGTAAGGTGATTTTCAAAAACATAGAATTTTCTATGAAATGTATGGAAATAATCTAGCAATTTAAATGCGCGTTGGCACAATAGTTACAGGCCCCGAAACCTATCTTTAGAGGTATCAAGAAAGGTAATCGGAGCACAATTGCGGATTTTGGATTTTTTTGATCCTGGATTTGCTGAATTATAGTAAGGTGATTTTCAAAAACATCGAATTTTCTATGAAATGTATGGAAATAATCTAGCAATTTAAATGCGCGTTGGCAAAATAATTACAGGCCCCGAAACCTATCTTTAGAGGTATCAAGAAGGGCAATCTGAGCACAATTGCGGATTTGGGATTTTTTTTTACTCCTGGTTTGCTGAATTATAGTAAGGTGATTTTCAAAAACATCGAATTTTCTATGAAACGTATGGAAATAATCTAGCAATTTAAATGCGCGTTGGCAAAATAATAACAGGCCCCGAAACCTATCTTTAGAGGTATCAAGAAGGGCAATCGGAGCACAGTTGCAGATTTTGAATTTTGTTGACTCCTGGTTTGCTGAATTATATCAAGGTGATTTTCAAAAACATCGAATTTTCTATGAAATGTATGGAAATAATCTAGCAATTTAAATGCGCGAGAGAAGGGCAATCGGAGACCATTTGCAGATTTTGAATTTGGTTGACTCCTGATTTGCTGAATTATAGTAAGGTGATTTTCAAAAACATCGAATTTTCTATGAAATGTATGGAAATAATCTAGCAATTTAAATGCGCGTTGGCACAATAGTTACAGGCCCCGAAACCTATCTTTAGAGGTATCAAGAAAGGTAATCGGAGCACAATTGCGGATTTTGGATTTTTTTGATCCTGGATTTGCTGAATTATAGTAAGGTGATTTTCAAAAACATCGAATTTTCTATGAAATGTATGGAAATAATCTAGCAATTTAAATGCGCGTTGGCAAAATAATTACAGGCCCCGAAACCTATCTTTAGAGGTATCAAGAAGGGCAATCGGAGCACAATTGCGGATTTGGGATTTTTTTTTACTCCTGGTTTGCTGAATTATAGTAAGGTGATTTTCAAAAACATCGAATTTTCTATGAAATATATGGAAATAATCTAGCAATTTAAATGCGCGTTGGCAAAATAATTACAGGCCCCGAAACCTATCTTTAGAGGTATCAAGAAGGGCAATCTGAGCACAATTGCGGATTTGGGATTTTTTTTGACTCCTGGTTTGCTGAATTATAGTAAGGTGATTTTCAAAAACATCGAATTTTCTATGAAACGTATGGAAATAATCTAGCAATTTAAATGCGCGTTGGCAAAATAATAACAGGCCCCGAAACCTATCTTTAGAGGTATCAAGAAGGGCAATCGGAGCACAGTTGCAGATTTTGAATTTTGTTGACTCCTGGTTTGCTGAATTATATCAAGGTGATTTTCAAAAACATCGAATTTTCTATGAAATGTATGGAAATAATCTAGCAATTTAAATGCGCGAGAGAAGGGCAATCGGAGACCATTTGCAGATTTTGAATTTGGTTGACTCCTGATTTGCTGAATTATAGTAAGGTGATTTTCAAAAACATCGAATTTTCTATGAAATGTATGGAAATAATCTAGCAATTTAAATGCGCGTTGGCACAATAGTTACAGGCCCCGAAACCTATCTTTAGAGGTATCAAGAAAGGTAATCGGAGCACAATTGCGGATTTTGGATTTTTTTGATCCTGGATTTGCTGAATTATAGTAAGGTGATTTTCAAAAACATCGAATTTTCTATGAAATGTATGGAAATAATCTAGCAATTTAAATGCGCGTTGGCACAATAGTTACAGGCCCCGAAACCTATCTTTAGAGGTATCAAGAAAGGTAATCGGAGCACAATTGTGGATTTTGGATTTTTTGACCCTGGATTTGCTGATTTATATCAAGGTGATTTTCAAAAACATCGAATTTTCTATGAAATGTATGGAAATAATCTAGCAATTTAAATGCGCGTTGGCACAATAATTACAGGCCCCGAAACCTATCTTTAGAGGTATCAAGAAGGGCAATCGGAGCACAATTGCAGATTTTGAATTTTGTTGACTCCTGGTTTGCTGAATTATAGTAAGGTGATTTTCAAAAACATCGAATTTTCTATGAAATGTAAGAAAATTATCTAGCAATTTAAATGCGCGTTGGCACAATAATTACAGGCCCCGAAACCTATCTTTAGAGATATCAAGAAGGGCAATCGGAGCACAATTGCGGATTTTGGATTTTTTTTGACTCCTGATTTGCTGAATTATAGTAAGGTGATTTTCAAAAACATAGAATTTTCTATGAAATGTATGGAAATAATCTAGCAATTTAAATGCGCGTTGGCACAATAGTTACAGGCCCCGAAACCTATCTTTAGAGGTATCAAGAAAGGTAATCGGAGCACAATTGCGGATTTTGGATTTTTTTGATCCTGGATTTGCTGAATTATAGTAAGGTGATTTTCAAAAACATCGAATTTTCTATGAAATGTATGGAAATAATCTAGCAATTTAAATGCGCGTTGGCAAAATAATTACAGGCCCCGAAACCTATCTTTAGAGGTATCAAGAAGGGCAATCTGAGCACAATTGCGGATTTGGGATTTTTTTTGACTCCTGGTTTGCTGAATTATAGTAAGGTGATTTTCAAAAACATCGAATTTTCTATGAAACGTATGGAAATAATCTAGCAATTTAAATGCGCGTTGGCAAAATAATAACAGGCCCCGAAACCTATCTTTAGAGGTATCAAGAAGGGCAATCGGAGCACAGTTGCAGATTTTGAATTTTGTTGACTCCTGGTTTGCTGAATTATATCAAGGTGATTTTCAAAAACATCGAATTTTCTATGAAATGTATGGAAATAATCTAGCAATTTAAATGCGCGAGAGAAGGGCAATCGGAGACCATTTGCAGATTTTGAATTTGGTTGACTCCTGATTTGCTGAATTATAGTAAGGTGATTTTCAAAAACATCGAATTTTCTATGAAATGTATGGAAATAATCTAGCAATTTAAATGCGCGTTGGCACAATAGTTACAGGCCCCGAAACCTATCTTTAGAGGTATCAAGAAAGGTAATCGGAGCACAATTGCGGATTTTGGATTTTTTTGATCCTGGATTTGCTGAATTATAGTAAGGTGATTTTCAAAAACATCGAATTTTCTATGAAATGTATGGAAATAATCTAGCAATTTAAATGCGCGTTGGCAAAATAATTACAGGCCCCGAAACCTATCTTTAGAGGTATCAAGAAGGGCAATCGGAGCACAATTGCGGATTTGGGATTTTTTTTGACTCCTGGTTTGCTGAATTATAGTAAGGTGATTTTCAAAAACATCGAATTTTCTATGAAATATATGGAAATAATCTAGCAATTTAAATGCGCGTTGGCAAAATAATTACAGGCCCCGAAACCTATCTTTAGAGGTATCAAGAAGGGCAATCTGAGCACAATTGCGGATTTGGGATTTTTTTTGACTCCTGGTTTGCTGAATTATAGTAAGGTGATTTTCAAAAACATCGAATTTTCTATGAAATGTATGGAAATAATCTAGCAATTTAAATGCGCGTTGGCAAAATAATAACAGGCCCCGAAACCTATCTTTAGAGGTATCAAGAAGGGCAATCGGAGCACAGTTGCAGATTTTGAATTTTGTTGACTCCTGGTTTGCTGAATTATATCAAGGTGATTTTCAAAAACATCGAATTTTCTATGAAATGTATGGAAATAATCTAGCAATTTAAATGCGCGAGAGAAGGGCAATCGGAGACCATTTGCAGATTTTGAATTTGGTTGACTCCTGATTTGCTGAATTATAGTAAGGTGATTTTCAAAAACATCGAATTTTCTATGAAATGTATGGAAATAATCTAGCAATTTAAATGCGCGTTGGCACAATAGTTACAGGCCCCGAAACCTATCTTTAGAGGTATCAAGAAAGGTAATCGGAGCACAATTGCGGATTTTGGATTTTTTTGATCCTGGATTTGCTGAATTATAGTAAGGTGATTTTCAAAAACATCGAATTTTCTATGAAATGTATGGAAATAATCTAGCAATTTAAATGCGCGTTGGCAAAATAATTACAGGCCCCGAAACCTATCTTTAGAGGTATCAAGAAGGGCAATCGGAGCACAATTGCGGATTTGGGATTTTTTTTGACTCCTGGTTTGCTGAATTATAGTAAGGTGATTTTCAAAAACATCGAATTTTCTATGAAACGTATGGAAATAATCTAGCAATTTAAATGCGCGTTGGCAAAATAATAAGAGGCCCCGAAACCTATCTTTAGAGGTATCAAGAAGGGCAATCGGAGCACAGTTGCAGATTTTGAATTTTGTTGACTCCTGGTTTGCTGAATTATAGTAAGGTGATTTTCAAAAACATCGAATTTTCTATGAAATGTATGGAAATAATCTAGCAATTTAAATGAGCGTTGGCACAATAATAACAGGCCCCGAAACCTATCTTTAGAGGTATCAAGAAGGGCAATCGGAGCACAATTGTGGATTTTGGATTTTTTGACCCTGGATTTGCTGATTTATATCAAGGTGATTTTCAAAAACATCGAATTTTCTATGAAATGTATGGAAATAATCTAGCAATTTAAATGCGCGTTGGCACAATAATTACAGGCCCCGAAACCTATCTTTAGAGGTATCAAGAAGGGCAATCGGAGCACAATTGCAGATTTTGAATTTTGTTGACTCCTGGTTTGCTGAATTATAGTAAGGTGATTTTCAAAAACATCGAATTTTCTATGAAATGTAAGAAAATTATCTAGCAATTTAAATGCGCGTTGGCACAATAATTACAGGCCCCGAAACCTATCTTTATAGATATCAAGAAGGGCAATCGGAGCACAATTGCGGATTTTGGATTTTTTTTGACTCCTGATTTGCTGAATTATAGTAAGGTGATTTTCAAAAACATAGAATTTTCTATGAAATGTATGGAAATAATCTAGCAATTTAAATGCGCGTTGGCACAATAGTTACAGGCCCCGAAACCTATCTTTAGAGGTATCAAGAAAGGTAATCGGAGCACAATTGCGGATTTTGGATTTTTTTGATCCTGGATTTGCTGAATTATAGTAAGGTGATTTTCAAAAACATCGAATTTTCTATGAAATGTATGGAAATAATCTAGCAATTTAAATGCGCGTTGGCAAAATAATTACAGGCCCCGAAACCTATCTTTAGAGGTATCAAGAAGGGCAATCGGAGCACAATTGCGGATTTGGGATTTTTTTTGACTCCTGGTTTGCTGAATTATAGTAAGGTGATTTTCAAAAACATCGAATTTTCTATGAAACGTATGGAAATAATCTAGCAATTTAAATGCGCGTTGGCAAAATAATAACAGGCCCCGAAACCTATCTTTAGAGGTATCAAGAAGGGCAATCGGAGCACAGTTGCAGATTTTGAATTTTGTTGACTCCTGGTTTGCTGAATTATATCAAGGTGATTTTCAAAAACATCGAATTTTCTATGAAATGTATGGAAATAATCTAGCAATTTAAATGCGCGAGAGAAGGGCAATCGGAGACCATTTGCAGATTTTGAATTTGGTTGACTCCTGATTTGCTGAATTATAGTAAGGTGATTTTCAAAAACATCGAATTTTCTATGAAATGTATGGAAATAATCTAGCAATTTAAATGCGCGTTGGCACAATAGTTACAGGCCCCGAAACCTATCTTTAGAGGTATCAAGAAAGGTAATCGGAGCACAATTGCGGATTTTGGATTTTTTTGATCCTGGATTTGCTGAATTATAGTAAGGTGATTTTCAAAAACATCGAATTTTCTATGAAATGTATGGAAATAATCTAGCAATTTAAATGCGCGTTGGCAAAATAATTACAGGCCCCGAAACCTATCTTTAGAGGTATCAAGAAGGGCAATCGGAGCACAATTGCGGATTTGGGATTTTTTTTGACTCCTGGTTTGCTGAATTATAGTAAGGTGATTTTCAAAAACATCGAATTTTCTATGAAATATATGGAAATAATCTAGCAATTTAAATGCGCGTTGGCAAAATAATTACAGGCCCCGAAACCTATCTTTAGAGGTATCAAGAAGGGCAATCTGAGCACAATTGCGGATTTGGGATTTTTTTTGACTCCTGGTTTGCTGAATTATAGTAAGGTGATTTTCAAAAACATCGAATTTTCTATGAAACGTATGGAAATAATCTAGCAATTTAAATGCGCGTTGGCAAAATAATAACAGGCCCCGAAACCTATCTTTAGAGGTATCAAGAAGGGCAATCGGAGCACAGTTGCAGATTTTGAATTTTGTTGACTCCTGGTTTGCTGAATTATATCAAGGTGATTTTCAAAAACATCGAATTTTCTATGAAATGTATGGAAATAATCTAGCAATTTAAATGCGCGAGAGAAGGGCAATCGGAGACCATTTGCAGATTTTGAATTTGGTTGACTCCTGATTTGCTGAATTATAGTAAGGTGATTTTCAAAAACATCGAATTTTCTATGAAATGTATGGAAATAATCTAGCAATTTAAATGCGCGTTGGCACAATAGTTACAGGCCCCGAAACCTATCTTTAGAGGTATCAAGAAAGGTAATCGGAGCACAATTGCGGATTTTGGATTTTTTTGATCCTGGATTTGCTGAATTATAGTAAGGTGATTTTCAAAAACATCGAATTTTCTATGAAATGTATGGAAATAATCTAGCAATTTAAATGCGCGTTGGCAAAATAATTACAGGCCCCGAAACCTATCTTTAGAGGTATCAAGAAGGGCAATCGGAGCACAATTGCGGATTTGGGATTTTTTTTGACTCCTGGTTTGCTGAATTATAGTAAGGTGATTTTCAAAAACATCGAATTTTCTATGAAACGTATGGAAATAATCTAGCAATTTAAATGCGCGTTGGCAAAATAATAAGAGGCCCCGAAACCTATCTTTAGAGGTATCAAGAAGGGCAATCGGAGCACAGTTGCAGATTTTGAATTTTGTTGACTCCTGGTTTGCTGAATTATAGTAAGGTGATTTTCAAAAACATCGAATTTTCTATGAAATGTATGGAAATAATCTAGCAATTTAAATGAGCGTTGGCACAATAATAACAGGCCCCGAAACCTATCTTTAGAGGTATCAAGAAAGGTAATCGGAGCACAATTGCGGATTTTGGATTTTTTTGATCCTGGATTTGCTGAATTATAGTAAGGTGATTTTCAAAAACATCGAATTTTCTATGAAATGTATGGAAATAATCTAGCAATTTAAATGCGCGTTGGCAAAATAATTACAGGCCCCGAAACCTATCTTTAGAGGTATCAAGAAGGGCAATCGGAGCACAATTGCGGATTTGGGATTTTTTTTGACTCCTGGTTTGCTGAATTATAGTAAGGTGATTTTCAAAAACATCGAATTTTCTATGAAACGTATGGAAATAATCTAGCAATTTAAATGCGCGTTGGCAAAATAATAAGAGGCCCCGAAACCTATCTTTAGAGGTATCAAGAAGGGCAATCGGAGCACAGTTGCAGATTTTGAATTTTGTTGACTCCTGGTTTGCTGAATTATAGTAAGGTGATTTTCAAAAACATCGAATTTTCTATGAAATGTATGGAAATAATCTAGCAATTTAAATGAGCGTTGGCACAATAATAACAGGCCCCGAAACCTATCTTTAGAGGTATCAAGAAGGGCAATCGGAGCACAATTGTGGATTTTGGATTTTTTGACCCTGGATTTGCTGATTTATATCAAGGTGATTTTCAAAAACATCGAATTTTCTATGAAATGTATGGAAATAATCTAGCAATTTAAATGCGCGTTGGCACAATAATTACAGGCCCCGAAACCTATCTTTAGAGGTATCAAGAAGGGCAATCGGAGCACAATTGCAGATTTTGAATTTTGTTGACTCCTGGTTTGCTGAATTATAGTAAGGTGATTTTCAAAAACATCGAATTTTCTATGAAATGTAAGAAAATTATCTAGCAATTTAAATGCGCGTTGGCACAATAATTACAGGCCCCGAAACCTATCTTTAGAGATATCAAGAAGGGCAATCGGAGCACAATTGCGGATTTTGGATTTTTTTTGACTCCTGATTTGCTGAATTATAGTAAGGTGATTTTCAAAAACATAGAATTTTCTATGAAATGTATGGAAATAATCTAGCAATTTAAATGCGCGTTGGCACAATAATTACAGGCCCCGGAACCTATCTTTAGAGGTATCAAGAAGGGCAATCGGAGCACATTTGCGAATTTTGAATTTTGTTGACTCCTGATTTGCTGAATTGTAGTAAGGTGATTTTCAAAACCATCGAATTTTCTATGAAATGTATGGAAATAGTCTAGCAATTTAAATGCGCGTTGGCACAATAATTACAGGCCCCGAAACCTATCTTTAGAGGTATCAAGAAGGGAAATCGGAGCACAATTGTGGATTTTGGATTTTTTTGACTCCTGATTTGCTGAATTATAGTAAGGTGATTTTCAAAAACATCGAATTTTCTATGAAATGTATGGAAATAATCTAGCAATTTAAATGCGCGTTGGCACAATAGTTACAGGCCCCGAAACCTATCTTTAGAGGTATCAAGAAAGGTAATCGGAGCACAATTGCGGATTTTGGATTTTTTGATCCTGGATTTGCTGAATTATAGTAAGGTGATTTTCAAAAACATCGAATTTTCTATGAAATGTATGGAAATAATCTAGCAATTTAAATGCGCGAGAGAAGGGCAATCGGAGACCATTTGCAGATTTTGAATTTGGTTGACTCCTGATTTGCTGAATTATAGTAAGGTGATTTTCAAAAACATCGAATTTTCTATGAAATGTATGGAAATAATCTAGCAATTTAAATGCGCGTTGGCACAATAGTTACAGGCCCCGAAACCTATCTTTAGAGGTATCAAGAAAGGTAATCGGAGCACAATTGCGGATTTTGGATTTTTTTGATCCTGGATTTGCTGAATTATAGTAAGGTGATTTTCAAAAACATCGAATTTTCTATGAAATGTATGGAAATAATCTAGCAATTTAAATGCGCGTTGGCAAAATAATTACAGGCCCCGAAACCTATCTTTAGAGGTATCAAGAAGGGCAATCGGAGCACAATTGCGGATTTTGGATTTTTTTTGACTCCTGGTTTGCTGAATTATAGTAAGGTGATTTTCAAAAACATCGAATTTTCTATGAAACGTATGGAAATAATCTAGCAATTTAAATGCGCGTTGGCAAAATAATAACAGGCCCCGAAACCTATCTTTAGAGGTATCAAGAAGGGCAATCGGAGCACAGTTGCAGATTTTGAATTTTGTTGACTCCTGGTTTGCTGAATTATAGTAAGGTGATTTTCAAAAACATCGAATTTTCTATGAAATGTATGGAAATAATCTAGCAATTTAAATGAGCGTTGGCACAATAATAACAGGCCCCGAAACCTATCTTTAGAGGTATCAAGAAGGGCAATCGGAGCACAATTGTGGATTTTGGATTTTTTGACCCTGGATTTGCTGATTTATATCAAGGTGATTTTCAAAAACATCGAATTTTCTATGAAATGTATGGAAATAATCTAGCAATTTAAATGCGCGTTGGCACAATAATTACAGGCCCCGAAACCTATCTTTAGAGGTATCAAGAAGGGCAATCGGAGCACAATTGCAGATTTTGAATTTTGTTGACTCCTGGTTTGCTGAATTATAGTAAGGTGATTTTCAAAAACATCGAATTTTCTATGAAATGTAAGAAAATTATCTAGCAATTTAAATGCGCGTTGTCACAATAATTACAGGCCCCGAAACCTATCTTTAGAGATATCAAGAAGGGCAATCGGAGCACAATTGCGGATTTTGGATTTTTTTGACTCCTGATTTGCTGAATTATAGTAAGGTGATTTTCAAAAACATCGTATTTTCTATGAAATGTATGGAAATAATCTAGCAATTTAAATGCGCGTTGGCACAATAATTACAGGCCCCGGAACCTATCTTTAGAGGTATCAAGAAGGGCAATCGGAGCACATTTGCGAATTTTGAATTTTGTTGACTCCTGATTTGCTGAATTGTAGTAAGGTGATTTTCAAAACCATCGAATTTTCTATGAAATGTATGGAAATAGTCTAGCAATTTAAATGCGCGTTGGCACAATAATTACAGGCCCCGAAACCTATCTTTAGAGGTATCAAGAAGGGCAATCGGAGCACAATTGTGGATTTTGGATTTTTTTGACTCCTGATTTGCTGAATTATAGTAAGGTGATTTTCAAAAACATCGAATTTTCTATGAAATGTATGGAAATAATCTAGCAATTTAAATGCGCGTTGGCACAATAGTTACAGGCCCCGAAACCTATCTTTAGAGGTATCAAGAAAGGTAATCGGAGCACAATTGCGGATTTTGGATTTTTTTGATCCTGGATTTGCTGAATTATAGTAAGGTGATTTTCAGAAACATCGAATTTTCTATGAAATGTATGGAAATAATCTAGCAATTTAAATGCGCGAGAGAAGGGCAATCGGAGAACAATTGCAGATTTTGAATTTGGTTGACTCCTGATTTGCTGAATTATAGTAAGGTGATTTTCAAAAACATCGAATTTTCTATGAAATGTATGGAAATAATCTAGCAATTTAAATGCGCGTTGGCACAATAGTTACAGGCCCCGAAACCTATCTTTAGAGGTATCAAGAAAGGTAATCGGAGCACAATTGCGGATTTTGGATTTTTTTGATCCTGGATTTGCTGAATTATAGTAAGGTGATTTTCAAAAACATCGAATTTTCTATGAAATGTATGGAAATAATCTAGCAATTTAAATGCGCGTTGGCAAAATAATTACAGGCCCCGAAACCTATCTTTAGAGGTATCAAGAAGGGCAATCGGAGCACAATTGCGGATTTGGGATTTTTTTTGACTCCTGGTTTGCTGAATTATAGTAAGGTGATTTTCAAAAACATCGAATTTTCTATGAAACGAATGGAAATAATCTAGCAATTTAAATGCGCGTTGGCAAAATAATAACAGGCCCCGAAACCTATCTTTAGAGGTATCAAGAAGGGCAATCGGAGCACAATTGCAGATTTTGAATTTTGTTGACTCCTGGTTTGCTGAATTATAGTAAGGTGATTTTCAAAAACATCGAATTTTCTATGAAATGTATGGAAATAATCTAGCAATTTAAATGAGCGTTGGCACAATAATAACAGGCCCCGAAACCTATCTTTAGAGGTATCAAGAAGGGCAATCGGAGCACAATTGTGGATTTTGGATTTTTTGACCCTGGATTTGCTGATTTATATCAAGGTGATTTTCAAAAACATCGAATTTTCTATGAAATGTATGGAAATAATCTAGCAATTTAAATGCGCGTTGGCACAATAATTACAGGCCCCGAAACCTATCTTTAGAGGTATCAAGAAGGGCAATCGGAGCACAATTGCAGATTTTGAATTTTGTTGACTCCTGGTTTGCTGAATTATAGTAAGGTGATTTTCAAAAACATCGAATTTTCTATGAAATGTAAGAAAATTATCTAGCAATTTAAATGCGCGTTGGCACAATAATTACAGGCCCCGAAACCTATCTTTAGAGATATCAAGAAGGGCAATCGGAGCACAATTGCGGATTTTGGATTTTTTTGACTCCTGATTTGCTGAATTATAGTAAGGTGATTTTCAAAAACATCGTATTTTCTATGAAATGTATGGAAATAATCTAGCAATTTAAATGCGCGTTGGCACAATAATTACAGGCCCCGGAACCTATCTTTAGAGGTATCAAGAAGGGCAATCGGAGCACATTTGCGAATTTTGAATTTTGTTGACTCCTGATTTGCTGAATTGTAGTAAGGTGATTTTCAAAACCATCGAATTTTCTATGAAATGTATGGAAATAGTCTAGCAATTTAAATGCGCGTTGGCACAATAATTACAGGCCCCGAAACCTATCTTTAGAGGTATCAAGAAGGGCAATCGGAGCACAATTGTGGATTTTGGATTTTTTTGACTCCTGATTTGCTGAATTATAGTAAGGTGATTTTCAAAAACATCGAATTTTCTATGAAATGTATGGAAATAATCTAGCAATTTAAATGCGCGTTGGCACAATAATTACAGGCCCCGAAACCTATCTTTAGAGGTATCAAGAAGGGCAATCGGAGCACAATTGCAGATTTTGGATTTTGTTGATCCTGGATTTGCTGAATTATAGTAAGGTGATTTTCAAAAACATCGAATTTTCTATGAAATGTATGGAAATAATCTAGCAATTTAAATGCGCGTTGGCACAATAATTACAGGCCCCGAAACCTATCTTTAGAGGTATCAAGAAGGGCAATCGGAACACAATTGCGGATTTTGAATTTTGTTGACTCGTGATTTGCTGAATTATAGTAAGGTGATTTTCAAAAACATCGAATTTTCTATGAAATGTATGGAAATAATCTAGCAATTTAAATGCGCGTTGGCACAATAATTACAGGCCCCGAAACCTATGTTTAGAGGTATCAAGAAGGGCAATCGGAGCACAATTGCAGATTTTGAATTTTGTTGACTCGTGATTTGCTGAATTATAGTAAGGTGATTTTCAAAATCATCGAATTTTCTATGAAATGTATGGAAATAATCTAGCAATTAAAATGCACGTTGGCACAATAATTACAGGCCCCGAAACCTATCTTTAGAGGTATCAAGAAGGGCAATCGGAGAACAATTGCGGATTTTGGATTTTGTTGATCCGGGATTTGCTGAATTATAGTAAGGTGATTTTCAAAAACATCGAATTTTCTATGAAATGTATGGAAATAATCTAGCAATTTAAATGCACGTTGGCACAATAATTACAGGCCCCGAAACCTATCTTAAAAAATATCAAGAAGGGCAATCGGAACACAATTGCAGATTTTGAATTTTGTTGACTCGTGATTTGCTGAATTATAGTAAGGTGATTTTCAAAATCATCGAATTTTCTATGAAATGTATGGAAATAATCTAGCAATTTAAATGCACGTTCGCACAATAATTACAGGCCCCGAAACCTATCTTTAGAGGTATCAAGAAGGGCAATCGGAGAACAATTGCGGATTTTGGATTTTGTTGATCTGGGATTTGCTGAATTATAGTAAGGTGATTTTCAAAAACATCGAATTTTCTATGAAATGTATGGAAATAATCTAGCAATTTAAATGCACGTTGGCACAATAATTACAGGCCCCGAAACCTATCTTAAAAAATATCAAGAAGGGCAATCGGAACACAATTGCAGATTTTGAATTTTGTTGACTCGTGATTTGCTGAATTATAGTAAGGTGATTTTCAAAATCATCGAATTTTCTATGAAATGTATGGAAATAATCTAGCAATTTAAATGCGCGTTGGCACAATAATTACAGGCCCCGAAACCTATCTTTAGAGGTATCAAGAAGGGCAATCGGAGCACAATTGCGGATTTTGGATTTTGTTGATCCGGGATTTGCTGAATTATAGTAAGGTGATTTTCAAAAACATCGAATTTTCTATGAAATGTATGGAAATAATCTAGCAATTTAAATGCACGTTAGCACAATAATTACAGGCCCCGAAACCTATCTTTAGAGGTATCAAGAAGGGCAATCGGAGAACAATTGCGGATTTTGGATTTTGTTGATCCGGGATTTGCTGAATTATAGTAAGGTGATTTTCAAAAACATTGTATTTTCTATGAAATGTATGGAAATAATCTAGCAATTTAAATGCGCGTTGGCACAATAATTACAGGCCCCGAAACCTATCTTTAGAGGTATCAAGAAGGGCAATCGGAGCACAATTGCGGATTTTGGATTTTGTTGATCCGGGATTTGCTGAATTATAGTAAGGTGATTCTCAAAAACATCGAATTTTCTATGAAATGTATGGAAATAATCTAGCAATTTAAATGCGCGTTGGCACAATAATTACAGGCCCCGAAACCTATCTTTAGAGGTATCAAGAAGGGCAATCGGAGCACAGTTGCGGATTTTGGATTTTGTTGATCCGGGATTTGCTGAATTATAGTAAGGTGATTTTCAAAAGCATTGTATTTTCTATGAAATGTATGGAAATAATCTAGCAATTTAAATGCGCGTTGGGACAATAATTACAGGCCCCGAAACCTATCTTTAGAGGTATCAAGAAGGGCAATCGGAGCACAATTGCGGATTTTGTTGATCCGGGATTTGCTGAATTATAGTAAGGTGATTTTTATAAACATCGAATTTTCTATGAAATGTATGGAAATATTCTAGCAATTTAGATGCGCGTTGGCACAATAATTACAGGCCCCGAAACCTATCTTTAGAGGTATCAAGAAGGGCAATCGGAGCACATTTGCGGATTTTGGATTTTGTTGATCCGGGATTTACTGAATTATAGTAAGGTGATTTTCAAAAACATTGTATTTTCTATGAAATGTATGGAAATAATCTAGCAATTTAGATGCGCGTTGGCACAATAATTACAGGCCCCGAAACCTATCTTTAGAGGTATCAAGAAGGGCAATCGGAGAACAATTGCGGATTTTGAATTTTGTTGACCCGGGATTTGCTGAATTATAGTAAGGTGATTTTCAAAAACATTGTATTTTCTATGAAATGTATGGAAATAATCTAGCAATTTAGATGCGCGTTGGCACAATAATTACAGGCCCCGAAACCTATCTTTAGAGGTATCAAGAAGGGCAATCGGAGCACAATTGCGGATTTTGGATTTTGTTGGTCCGGGATTTGCTGAATTATAGTAAGGTGATTTTCAAAAACATCGAATTTTCTATGAAATGTATGGAAATAATCTAGCAATTTTGATGCGCGTTGGCACAATAATTACAGGCCCCGAAACCTATCTTTAGAGGTATCAAGAAGGGCAATCGGAGCACAATTGCAGATTTTGGATTTTGTTGATCCGGGATTTTCTGAATTATAGTAAGGTGATTTTCAAAAACATCGAATTTTCTATGAAATGTATGGAAATAATCTAGTAATTTAGATGCGCGTTGGCACAATTATTACAGGCCCCGAAACCTATCTTTAGAGGTATCAAGAAGGGCATCGGAGCACAATTGCGGATTTTGGATTTTGTTGGTCAGGGATTTGCTGAATTATAGTAAGGTGATTTTCAAAAACATTGTATTTTCTATGAAATGTATGGAAATAATCTAGCAATTTAAATGCGCGTTGGCACAATAATTACAGGCCCCGAAACCTATCTTTAGAGGTATCAAGAAGGGCAATCGGAGCACAATTGCGGATTTTGGATTTTGTTGATCCGGGATTTGCTGAATTATAGTAAGGTGATTTTTAAAAACATCGAATTTTCTATGAAATGTATGGAAATATTCTAGCAATTTAGATGCGCGTTGGCACAATAATTACTGCCCCGAAACCTATCTTTAGAGGTATCAAGAAGGGCAATCGGAGAACAATTGCGGATTTTGGATTTTGTTGACCCGGGATTTGCTGAATTATAGTAAGGTGATTTTCAAAAACATCGTATTTTCTATGAAATGTATGGAAATAATCTAGCAATTTAAATGCGCGTTGGCACAATAATTACAGGCCCCGATACCTATCTTTAGATGTATCAAGAAGGGCAATCGGAACACAATTGCGGATTTTGGATTTTGTTGACCCGGGATTTGCTGAATTATAGTAAGGTGATTTTCAAAAACATCGTATTTTCTATGAAATATATGGAAATAATCTAGCAATTTAGATGCGCGTTGGCACAATAATTACAGGCCCCGAAACCTATCTTTAGAGGTATCAAGAAGGGCAATCGGAGAACAATTGCGGATTTTGGATTTTGTTGGTCCGGGATTTGCTGAATTATAGTAAGGTGATTTTCAAAAACATCGTATTTTCTATGAAATGTATGGAAATAATCTAGCAATTTAGATGCGCGTTGGCACAATAATTACAGGCACCGAAACCTATCTTTAGAGGTATCAAGAAGGGCAATCGGAGCACAATTGCGGATTTTGGATTTTTTTGACCCTGGATTTGCTGAATTATAGTAAGGTGATTTTTAAAAACATCGAATTTTCTATGAAATGTATGGAAATAATCTAGCAATATAAATGCGCGTTGGCACAATAATTTCTGGCCCCGAAACCTATCTTTAGAGGTATCAAGAAGGGCAATCGGAATACAATTGCAGATTTTGAATTTTGTTGACTCCTGATTTGCTGAATTATAGTAAGGTGATTTTCAGAAACATCGAATTTTCTATGAAATGTATGGAAATAATTTAGCAATTTAAATGCGCGTTGGCACAATAATTACAGGCCCCGAAACCTATCTTTAGAGGTATCAAGAAGGGCAATCGGAGCACAATTGCGGATTTTATATTTTGTTGACCCTGGATTTGCTGAATTATAGCAAGGTGATTTTCAAAAACATCGAATTTTCTATGAAATGTATGGAAATAATTTAGCAATTTAAATGCGCGTTGGCACAATAATTACAGGCCCCGAAACCTATCTTTAGAGGTATCAAGAAGGGCAATCGGAGCACAATTGCGGATTTTGGATTTTGTTGATCCGGGATTTGCTGAATTATAGTAAGGTGATTTTCAAAAACATCGAATTTTCTATGAAATGTATGGAAATAATCTAGCAATTTAAATGCACGTTAGCACAATAATTACAGGCCCCGAAACCTATCTTTAGAGGTATCAAGAAGGGCAATCGGAGAACAATTGCGGATTTTGGATTTTGTTGATCCGGGATTTGCTGAATTATAGTAAGGTGATTTTCAAAAACATCGAATTTTCTATGAAATGTATGGAAATAATCTAGCAATTTAAATGCGCGTTGGCACAATAATTGCAGGCCCCGAAACCTATCTTTAGAGGTATCAAGAAGGGCAATCGGAGAACAATTGCGGATTTTAGATTTTGTTGACCCTGGATTTGCTGAATTATAGTAAGGTGATTTTCAAAAACATCGAATTTTCTATGAAATGTATGGAAATAATTTAGCAATTTAAATGCGCGTTGGCACAATAATTACAGGCCCCGAAACCTATCTTTAGAGGTATCAAGAAGGGCAATCGGAGCACAATTGCGGATTTTGGATTTTGTTGACCTTGGATTTGCTGAATTATAGTAAGGTGATTTTCAAAAACATCGAATTTTCTATGAAATGTATTAAAATAATCTAGCAATTTAAATGCGCGTTGGCACAATAATTACAGGCCCCGAAACCTATCTTTAGAGGTATCAAGAAGGGCGACCGGAACACATTTGCAGATTTTGTATTTTGTTGATCCTGGTTTACTGAATTATAGTAAGGTGATTTTCAAAAACATCGAATTTTCTATGAAATGTATGGAAATAATATAGCAATTTAAATGCGCGTTGGCACAATAATTACAGGCTCCGAAACCAATCTTTAGAGGTATAAAGTAGGGCAATCGGAACACATTTGCGGATTTTGAATTTTGTTGACGTCTGGTTTGCTGAATTATAGTAAGGTGATTTTCAAAAACATCGAATTTTCTATGAAATGTATGCAAATAATCTAGCAATTTAAATGCGCGTTGGCACAATAATTACAGTCCCCGAAACCTATCTTTAGAGGTATCAAGGAGGGCAATCGGAGCACAATTGCGGATTTTGAATTTTGTTGACTTCTGATTTGCTGAATTGTAGTAAGGTGATTTTCAAAAACGTCGAATTTTCTATGAAATGTATGGAAATAATCTAGCAATTTAAATGCGCGTTGGCACAATAATTACAGGCCCCGAAACCTATCTTTAGATGTATCAAGAAGGGCAATCGGAGCACATTTGCGGATTTTGGATTTTTTTGACTCCTGATTTGCTGAATTATAGTAAGGTGATTTTCAAAAACATCGTATTTTCTATGAAATGTATGCAAATAATCTAGCAATTTAGATGCGCATTGGCACAGTAATTACAGGCCCCGTAACCTATCTTTAGAGGTATCAAGAAGGGCAATCGGAACACAATTGCGGATTTTGGATTTTTTTTACCCTGGATTTGCTGAATTATAGCAAGGTGATTTTCAAAAACATCGAATTTTCTATGAAATGTATGGAAATAATCTAGCAATTTAAATGCGCGTTGGCACAATAATTACAGGCCCCGAAACCTATCTTTAGAGGTATCAAGAAGGGCAAACGGAGCACAATTGCGGATTTTGGATTTTGTTGATCCGGGATTTGCTGAATTATAGTAAGGTGATTTTCAAAAACATCGAATTTTCTATGAAATGTATGAAAATAATCTAGCAATTTAGATGCGCGTTGGCACAATAATTACAAGCCCCGAAACCTATCTTTAGAGGTATCAAGAAGGGCAATCGGAACACAATTGCGGATTTTGGATTTTTTTTACCCTGGATTTGCTGAATTATAGCAAGGTGATTTTCAAAAACATCGAATTTTCTATGAAATGTATGGAAATAATCTAGCAATTTAAATGCGCGTTGGCACAATAATTACAGGCCCCGAAACCTATCTTTAGAGGTATCAAGAAGGGCAAACGGAGCACAATTGCGGATTTTGGATTTTGTTGATCCGGGATTTGCTGAATTATAGTAAGGTGATTTTCAAAAACATCGAATTTTCTATGAAATGTATGAAAATAATCTAGCAATTTAGATGCGCGTTGGCACAATAATTACAGGCCCCGAAACCTATCTTTAGAGGTATCAAGAAAGGCAATCGAATCACAATTGCGGATTTTGGATTTTGTTGATCCGGGATTTGCTGAATTATAGTAAGGTGATTTCCAAAAACATCGAATTTTCTATGAAATGTATGAAAATAATCTAGCAATTTAGATGCGCGTTGGCACAATAATTACAAGCCCCGAAACCTATCTTTAGAGGTATCAAGAAGGGCAATCGGAACACAATTGCGGATTTTGGATTTTGTTGGTCCGGGATTTGCTGAATTATAGTAAGGTGATTTTCAAAAACATCGAATTTTCTATGAAATGTATGGAAATAATCTAGCAATTTAGATGCGCGTTGGCACAATAATTACAGGCCCCGAAACCTATCTTTAGAGGTATCAAGAAGGGCAATCGGAGCACAATTGCGGATTTTGGATTTTGTTGACCCGGGATTTGCTGAATTATAGTAAGGTGATTTTCAAAAACATTGTATTTTCTATGAAATGTATGGAAATAATCTAGCAATTTAGATGCGCGTTGGCACAATAATTACAGGCCCCGAAACCTATCTTTAGAGGTATCAAGAAGGGCAATCGGAGCACAATTGTGGATTTTGAATTTTGTTGATCCGGGATTTGCTGAATTATAGTAAGGTGATTTTTAAAAACATCGAATTTTCTATGAAATGTATGGAAATATTCTAGCAATTTAGATGCGCGTTGGCACAATAATTACAGGCCCCGAAACCTATCTTTAGAGGTATCAAGAAGGGCAATCGGAGCACAATTGCGGATTTTGGATTTTGTTGATCCGGGATTTACTGAATTATAGTAAGGTGATTTTCAAAAACATCGTATTTTCTATTAAATGTATGGAAATAATCTAGCAATTTAAATGTGCGTTGGCACAATAATTACAGGCCCCGAAACCTATCTTTAGAGGTATCGAGAAGGGCAATCGGAGCACAATTGCGGATTTTGGATTTTGTTGATCCGGGATTTGCTGAATTATAGTAAGGTGATTTTTAAAAACATCGAATTTTCTATGAAATGTATGGAAATAATCTAGCAATTTAGATGCGCGTTGGCACAATAATTACAGGCCTCGATACCTATCTTTAGAGGTATCAAGAAGGGCAATCGGAGCACAATTGCGGATTTTGGATTTTGTTGATCCGGGATTTGCTGAATTATAGTAAGGTGATTTTCAAAAACATCGAATTTTCTATGAAATGTATGGAAATAATCTAGCAATTTAAATGCGCGAGAGAAGGGCAATCGGAGACCATTTGCAGATTTTGAATTTGGTTGACTCCTGATTTGCTGAATTATAGTAAGGTGATTTTCAAAAACATCGAATTTTCTATGAAATGTATGGAAATAATCTAGCAATTTAAATGCGCGTTGGCACAATAGTTACAGGCCCCGAAACCTATCTTTAGAGGTATCAAGAAAGGTAATCGGAGCACAATTGCGGATTTTGGATTTTTTTGATCCTGGATTTGCTGAATTATAGTAAGGTGATTTTCAAAAACATCGAATTTTCTATGAAATGTATGGAAATAATCTAGCAATTTAAATGCGCGTTGGCACAATAATTACAGGCCCCGAAACCTATCTTTAGAGGCATCAAGAAGGTCAATCGGAGCACAATTGCGGATTTTGGATTTTTTTGACCCTGGATTTGCTGAATTATAGTAAGGTGATTTTCAAAAACATCGAATTTTCTTTGAAATGTATGGAAATAATCTAGCAATTTAAATGCGCGTTGGCACAATAATTACAGGACCCGTAACCTATCTTTAGAGATAAAAAGAAGGGAAATTGAAGCACAATTTCAGATTTTGAATTTTGTTGACTCCTGGTTTGCTGAATTATAGTAAGGTGATTTTCAAAAACATCGAATTTTCTATGAAATGTAAGGAAATAATCTAGCAATTTAAATGCGCGTTGGCACAATAATTACAGGCCCCGAAACCTATCTTTAGAGATATCAAGAAGGGCAATCGGAGCACAATTGCGGATTTTGGATTTTTTTGACTCCTGATTTGCTGAATTATAGTAAGGTGATTTTCAAAAACATCGAATTTTCTATGAAATGTATGGAAATAATCTAGCAATTTAAATGCGCGTTGGCACAATAATTACAGGCCACGGAACCTATCTTTAGAGGTATCAAGAAGGGCAATCGGAGCACATTTGCGAATTTTTAATTTTGTTGACTCCTGATTTGCTGAATTGTAGTAAGGTGATTTTCAAAACCATCGAATTTTCTATGAAATGTATGGAAATAATCTAGCAATTTAAATGCGCGTTGGCACAATAATTACAGGCCCCGAAACCTATCTTTAGAGGTATCAAGAAGGGCAAACGGAGCACAATTGCGGATTTTGGATTTTGTTGATCCGGGATTTGCTGAATTATAGTAAGGTGATTTTCAAAAACATCGAATTTTCTATGAAATGTATGGAAATAATCTAGCAATTTAGATGCGCGTTGGCACAATAATTACAGGCCCCGATACCTATCTTTAGAGGTATCAAGAAGGGCAATCGGAGCACAATTGCGGATTTTGGATTTTGTTGATCCGGGATTTGCTGAATTATAGTAAGGTGATTTTCAAAAACATCGAATTTTCTATGAAATGTATGGAAATAATCTAGCAATTTAAATGCGCGAGAGAAGGGCAATCGGAGACCATTTGCAGATTTTGAATTTGGTTGACTCCTGATTTGCTGAATTATAGTAAGGTGATTTTCAAAAACATCGAATTTTCTATGAAATGTATGGAAATAATCTAGCAATTTAAATGCGCGTTGGCACAATAGTTACAGGCCCCGAAACCTATC
The DNA here is from genome assembly GCA_958295665.1 of Tipula vernalis. Lineage (NCBI taxonomy): Eukaryota > Metazoa > Arthropoda > Insecta > Diptera > Tipulidae > Tipula > Tipula vernalis. Next base: position 65,987,776 of record OY282559.1, on the reverse strand, counting down.
TTTAGAGGTATCAAGAAAGGTAATCGGAGCACAATTGCGGATTTTGGATTTTTTTGATCCTGGATTTGCTGAATTATAGTAAGGTGATTTTCAAAAACATCGAATTTTCTATGAAATGTATGGAAATAATCTAGCAATTTAAATGCGCGTTGGCACAATAATTACAGGCCCCGAAACCTATCTTTAGAGGCATCAAGAAGGTCAATCGGAGCACAATTGCGGATTTTGGATTTTTTTGACCCTGGATTTGCTGAATTATAGTAAGGTGATTTTCAAAAACATCGAATTTTCTTTGAAATGTATGGAAATAATCTAGCAATTTAAATGCGCGTTGGCACAATAATTACAGGACCCGTAACCTATCTTTAGAGATAAAAAGAAGGGAAATTGAAGCACAATTTCAGATTTTGAATTTTGTTGACTCCTGGTTTGCTGAATTATAGTAAGGTGATTTTCAAAAACATCGAATTTTCTATGAAATGTAAGGAAATAATCTAGCAATTTAAATGCGCGTTGGCACAATAATTACAGGCCCCGAAACCTATCTTTAGAGATATCAAGAAGGGCAATCGGAGCACAATTGCGGATTTTGGATTTTTTTGACTCCTGATTTGCTGAATTATAGTAAGGTGATTTTCAAAAACATCGAATTTTCTATGAAATGTATGGAAATAATCTAGCAATTTAAATGCGCGTTGGCACAATAATTACAGGCCACGGAACCTATCTTTAGAGGTATCAAGAAGGGCAATCGGAGCACATTTGCGAATTTTTAATTTTGTTGACTCCTGATTTGCTGAATTGTAGTAAGGTGATTTTCAAAAACATCGAATTTTCTATGAAATGTATGGAAATAATCTAGCAATTTAAATGCGCATTGGCACAGTAATTACAGGCCCCGTAACCTATCTTTAGAGGTATCAAGAAGGGCAATCGGAACACAATTGCGGATTTTGGATTTTTTTTACCCTGGATTTGCTGAATTATAGCAAGGTGATTTTCAAAAACATCGAATTTTCTATGAAATGTATGGAAATAATCTAGCAATTTAAATGCGCGTTGGCACAATAATTACAGGCCCCGAAACCTATCTTTAGAGGTATCAAGAAGGGCAAACGGAGCACAATTGCGGATTTTGGATTTTGTTGATCCGGGATTTGCTGAATTATAGTAAGGTGATTTTCAAAAACATCGAATTTTCTATGAAATGTATGAAAATAATCTAGCAATTTAGATGCGCGTTGGCACAATAATTACAAGCCCCGAAACCTATCTTTAGAGGTATCAAGAAGGGCAATCGGAACACAATTGCGGATTTTGGATTTTGTTGGTCCGGGATTTGCTGAATTATAGTAAGGTGATTTTCAAAAACATCGAATTTTCTATGAAATGTATGGAAATAATCTAGCAATTTAGATGCGCGTTGGCACAATAATTACAGGCCCCGAAACCTATCTTTAGAGGTATCAAGAAGGGCAATCGGAGCACAATTGCGGATTTTGGATTTTGTTGACCCGGGATTTGCTGAATTATAGTAAGGTGATTTTCAAAAACATTGTATTTTCTATGAAATGTATGGAAATAATCTAGCAATTTAGATGCGCGTTGGCACAATAATTACAGGCCCCGAAACCTATCTTTAGAGGTATCAAGAAGGGCAATCGGAGCACAATTGTGGATTTTGAATTTTGTTGATCCGGGATTTGCTGAATTATAGTAAGGTGATTTTTAAAAACATCGAATTTTCTATGAAATGTATGGAAATATTCTAGCAATTTAGATGCGCGTTGGCACAATAATTACAGGCCCCGAAACCTATCTTTAGAGGTATCAAGAAGGGCAATCGGAGCACAATTGCGGATTTTGGATTTTGTTGATCCGGGATTTACTGAATTATAGTAAGGTGATTTTCAAAAACATCGTATTTTCTATTAAATGTATGGAAATAATCTAGCAATTTAAATGTGCGTTGGCACAATAATTACAGGCCCCGAAACCTATCTTTAGAGGTATCGAGAAGGGCAATCGGAGCACAATTGCGGATTTTGGATTTTGTTGATCCGGGATTTGCTGAATTATAGTAAGGTGATTTTTAAAAACATCGAATTTTCTATGAAATGTATGGAAATAATCTAGCAATTTAGATGCGCGTTGGCACAATAATTACAGGCCCCGATACCTATCTTTAGAGGTATCAAGAAGGGCAATCGGAGCACAATTGCGGATTTTGGATTTTGTTGATCCGGGATTTGCTGAATTATAGTAAGGTGATTTTCAAAAACATCGAATTTTCTATGAAATGTATGGAAATAATCTAGCAATTTAAATGCGCGAGAGAAGGGCAATCGGAGACCATTTGCAGATTTTGAATTTGGTTGACTCCTGATTTGCTGAATTATAGTAAGGTGATTTTCAAAAACATCGAATTTTCTATGAAATGTATGGAAATAATCTAGCAATTTAAATGCGCGTTGGCACAATAGTTACAGGCCCCGAAACCTATCTTTAGAGGTATCAAGAAAGGTAATCGGAGCACAATTGCGGATTTTGGATTTTTTTGATCCTGGATTTGCTGAATTATAGTAAGGTGATTTTCAAAAACATCGAATTTTCTATGAAATGTATGGAAATAATCTAGCAATTTAAATGCGCGTTGGCACAATAATTACAGGCCCCGAAACCTATCTTTAGAGGCATCAAGAAGGTCAATCGGAGCACAATTGCGGATTTTGGATTTTTTTGACCCTGGATTTGCTGAATTATAGTAAGGTGATTTTCAAAAACATCGAATTTTCTTTGAAATGTATGGAAATAATCTAGCAATTTAAATGCGCGTTGGCACAATAATTACAGGACCCGTAACCTATCTTTAGAGATAAAAAGAAGGGAAATTGAAGCACAATTTCAGATTTTGAATTTTGTTGACTCCTGGTTTGCTGAATTATAGTAAGGTGATTTTCAAAAACATCGAATTTTCTATGAAATGTAAGGAAATAATCTAGCAATTTAAATGCGCGTTGGCACAATAATTACAGGCACCGAAACCTATCTTTAGAGATATCAAGAAGGGCAATCGGAGCACAATTGCGGATTTTGGATTTTTTTGACTCCTGATTTGCTGAATTATAGTAAGGTGATTTTCAAAAACATCGAATTTTCTATGAAATGTATGGAAATAATCTAGCAATTTAAATGCGCGTTGGCACAATAGTTACAGGCCCCGAAACCTATCTTTAGAGGTATCAAGAAAGGTAATCGGAGCACAATTGCGGATTTTGGATTTTTTTGATCCTGGATTTGCTGAATTATAGTAAGGTGATTTTCAAAAACATCGAATTTTCTATGAAATGTATGGAAATAATCTAGCAATTTAAATGCGCGTTGGCACAATAATTACAGGCCCCGAAACCTATCTTTAGAGGCATCAAGAAGGTCAATCGGAGCACAATTGCGGATTTTGGATTTTTTTGACCCTGGATTTGCTGAATTATAGTAAGGTGATTTTCAAAAACATCGAATTTTCTTTGAAATGTATGGAAATAATCTAGCAATTTAAATGCGCGTTGGCACAATAATTACAGGACCCGTAACCTATCTTTAGAGATAAAAAGAAGGGAAATTGAAGCACAATTTCAGATTTTGAAGTTTGTTGACTCCTGGTTTGCTGAATTATAGTAAGGTGATTTTCAAAAACATCGAATTTTCTATGAAATGTATGGAAATAATCTAGCAATTTAAATGCGCGTTGGCACAATAATTACAGGCCCCGAAACCTATCTTTAAAGATATCAAGAAGGTGATTTTCGAGGTTGTTTTTGATTTTCAAAAACATCGAATTTTCTATGAAATGTATGGAAATAATCTAGCAATTTAAATGCGCGTTGGCACAATAATTACAGGCCCGAAACCTATCTTTAGAGGTATCAAGAAGGGCAATCGGAGCACAATTGCGGATTTTGAATTTTGTTGACTCCTGGTTTGCTGAATTATAGTAAGGTGATTTTAAAAAACATCGAATTTTCTATGAAATGTATGGAAATAATCTAGCAATTTAAATGCTCGTTGGCACAATAATTACAGGCCCCGAAACTTATCTTTAGAGGTATCCAGAAGGGCAATCGGAGCACATTTGCGGATTTTGAATTTTGTTGACTAGTGATTTGCTGAATTATAGTAAGGTGATTTTCAAAAACATCGAATTTTCTTTGAAATGTATGGAAATAATCTAGCAATTTAAATGCGCGTTGGCACAATAATTACAGGCCAAGGAACCTATCTTTAGAGGTATCAAGAAGGGCAATCGGAGCACAATTGCAGATTTTGAATTTTGTTGACTCCTGGTTTGCTGAATTATAGTAAGGTGATTTTCAAAAACATCGAATTTTCTATGAAATGTATGGAAATAATCTAGCAATTTAAATGCGCGTTGGCACAATAATTACAGGCCCCGGAACCTATCTTTAGAGGTATCAAGAAGGGCAATCGGAGCACATTTGCGAATTTTGAATTTTGTTGACTCCTGATTTGCTGAATTGTAGTAAGGTGATTTTCAAAACCATCGAATTTTCTATGAAATGTATGGAAATAGTCTAGCAATTTAAATGCGCGTTGGCACAATAATTACAGGCCCCGAAACCTATCTTTAGAGGTATCAAGAAGGGCAATCGGAGCACAATTGTGGATTTTGGATTTTTTTGACTCCTGATTTGCTGAATTTTAGTAAGGTGATTTTCAAAAACATCGAATTTTCTATGAAATGTATGGAAATAATCTAGCAATTTAAATGCGCGTTGGCACAATAATTACAGGCCCCGAAACCTATCTTTAGAGGTATCAAGAAGGGCAATCGGAGAACAATTGCAGATTTTGGATTTTGTTGATCCTGGATTTGCTGAATTATAGTAAGGTGATTTTCAAAAACATCGAATTTTCTATGAAATGTATGGAAATAATCTAGCAATTTAAATGCGCGTTGGCACAATAATTACAGGCCCCGAAACCTATCTTTAGAGGTATCAAGAAGGGCAATCGGAACACAATTGCGGATTTTGAATTTTGTTGACTCGTGATTTGCTGAATTATAGTAAGGTGATTTTCAAAATCATCAAATTTTCTATGAAATGTATGGAAATAATCTAGCAATTTAAATGCACGTTGGCACAATAATTACAGGCCCCGAAACCTATCTTTAGAGGTATCAAGAAGGGCAATCGGAGAACAATTGCGGATTTTGGATTTTGTTGATCCGGGATTTGCTGAATTATAGTAAGGTGATTTTCAAAAACATCGAATTTTCTATGAAATGTATGGAAATAATCTAGCAATTTAAATGCACGTTGGCACAATAATTACAGGCCCCGAAACCTATCTTAAAAAATATCAAGAAGGGCAATCGGAACACAATTGCAAATTTTGAATTTTGTTGACTCGTGATTTGCTGAATTATAGTAAGGTGATTTTCAAAATCATCGAATTTTCTATGAAATGTATGGAAATAATCTAGCAATTTAAATGCGCGTTGGCACAATAATTACAGGCCCCGAAACCTATCTTTAGAGGTATCAAGAAGGGCAATCGGAGCACAATTGCGGATTTTGGATTTTGTTGATCCGGGATTTGCTGAATTATAGTAAGGTGATTTTCAAAAACATCGAATTTTCTATGAAATGTATGGAAATAATCTAGTAATTTAAATGCACGTTAGCACAATAATTACAGGCCCCGAAACCTATCTTTAGAGGTATCAAGAAGGGCAATCGGAGAACAATTGCGGATTTTGGATTTTGTTGATCCGGGATTTGCTGAATTATAGTAAGGTGATTTTCAAAAACATCGAATTTTCTATGAAATGTATGGAAATAATCTAGCAATTTAAATGCACGTTAGCACAATAATTACAGGCCCCGAAACCTATCTTTGGAGGTGTCAAGAAGGGCAATCGGAGCACAATTGGGGATTTTGGATTTTGTTGATCCGGGATTTGCTGAATTATAGTAAGGTGATTCTCAAAAACATCGAATTTTCTATGAAATGTATGGAAATAATCTAGCAATTTAGATGCGCGTTGGCACAATAATTACAGGCCCCGAAACCTATCTTAAAAAATATCAAGAAGGGCAATCGGAGAACAATTGCGGATTTTGGATTTTTTTGATCCGGGATTTGCTGAATTATAGTAAGGTGATTTTCAAAAACATCGAATTTTCTATGAAATGTATGGAAATAATCTAGCAATTTAGATGCGCGTTGGCACAATAATTACAGGCCCCGAAACCTATCTTTAGAGGTATCAAGAAGAGCAATCGGAGCACAATTGCGGATTTTGAATTTTGTTGACCCTGGATTTGCTGAATTATAGTAAGGTGATTTTAAAAAACATTGTATTTTCTATGAAATGTATGGAAATAATCTAGCAATTTAAATGCTCGTTGGCACAATAATTACAGGCCCCGAAACCTATCTTTAGAGGTATCAAGAAGGGCAATCGAAACACATTTGCGGATTTTGAATTTTGTTGACTAGTGATTTGCTGAATTATAGTAAGGTGATTTTCAAAAACATCGAATTTTCTTTGAAATGTATGGAAATAATCTAGCAATTTAAATGCGCGTTGGCACAATAATTACAGGCCAAGGAACCTATCTTTAGAGGTATCAAGAAGGGCAATCGGAGCACAGTTGCAGATTTTGAATTTTGTTGACTCCTGGTTTGCTGAATTATAGTAAGGTGATTTTCAAAAACATCGAATTTTCTATGAAATGTATGGAAATAATCTAGCAATTTAAATGCGAGTTGGCACAATAATTACAGACCCCATAACCTATCTTTAGAGGTATCAAGAAGGGCAATCGGAGCACAGTTGCAGATTTTGAATTTTGTTGACCCCTGGTTTGCTGAATTATAGTAAGGTGATTTTCAAAAACATCGAATTTTCTATGAAATGTATGGAAATAATCTAGCAATTTAAATGCGCGTGGTACAATAATAACAGGCACCGAAACCTATCTTTAGAGGTATCTAGAATGGCAATCGGAGCACAATTGCGGATTTTGGATTTTTTTGACCCTGGATTTGCTGAATTATAGTAAGGTGATATTCAAAAACATCGAATTTTCTATGAAATGTATGGAAATAATCTAGCAATTTAAATGCGAGTTGGCACAATAATTACAGACCCCATAACCTATCTTTAGAGGTATCAAGAAGGGCAATCGGAGCACAGTTGCAGATTTTGAATTTTGTTGACCCCTGGTTTGCTGAATTATAGTAAGGTGATTTTCAAAAACATCGAATTTTCTATGAAATGTATGGAAATAATCTAGCAATTTAAATGCGCGTGGTACAATAATAACAGGCACCGAAACCTATCTTTAGAGGTATCTAGAATGGCAATCGGAGCACAATTGCGGATTTTGGATTTTTTTGACCCTGGATTTGCTGAATTATAGTAAGGTGATATTCAAAAACATCGAATTTTCTATGAAATGTATGGAAATAATCTAGCAATTTAAATGCGCGTTGGCACAATAATTACAGGCCCCGAAACCTATCTTTAGAGGTATCAAGAAGGACAATCGGAGCACATTTGCAGATTTTGAATTTTGTTGACTCGTGATTTGCTGAATTATAGTAAGGTGATTTTCAAAAACATCGAATTTTCTATGAAATGTATAGAAATACTCTAGCAATTTAAATGCGCGTTGGCACAATAATTACAGGCACCGAAACCTATCTTTAGAGGTATCAAGAAGGGCAATCGGAGCACAATTGCAGATTTTGAATTTTGTTGACTCGTGATTTGCTGAATTATAGTAAGGTGATTTTCAAAACCATAGAATTTTCTATGAAATGTATGGAAATAATCTAGCAATTTAAATGCGCGTTGGCACAATAATTACAGGCCCCGAAACCTATCTTTAGAGATATCAAGAATCGCAATCGGAGCACAATTGTAGATTTTGAATTTTGTTGATCCGGGATTTGCTGAATTATAGTAAGGTGATTCTCAAAAACATCGAATTTTCTATGAAATGTAAGGAAATAATCTAGCAATTTAAATGCGCGTTGGCACAATAATTACGGGCCCCGGAACCTATCTTTAGAGGTATCAAGTAGGGCAATCAGAGCACAATTGCAGATTTTGAATTTTGTTGACTCGTGATTTGCTGAATTATAGTAAGGTGATTTTCAAAAACATCGAATTTTCTATGAAATGTATAGAAATACTCTAGCAATTTAAATGCGCGTTGGCACAATAATTACAGGCACCGAAACCTATCTTTAGAGGTATCAAGAAGGGCAATCGGAGCACAATTGCAGATTTTGAATTTTGTTGACTCGTGATTTGCTGAATTATAGTAAGGTGATTTTCAAAACCATCGAATTTTCTATGAAATGTATGGAAATAATCTAGCAATATTAATGCGCGTTGGCACAATAATTACAGGCACCGAAACCTATCTTTAGAGATATCAAGAAGGACAATCAGAGCACAATTGTAGATTTTGAATTTTGTTGACTCGTGATTTGCTGAATTATAGTAAGGTGATTTTCAAAAACATCGAATTTTCTATGAAATGTATAGAAATACTCTAGCAATTGAAATGCGCGTTGGCACAATAATTACAGGCCTAGGAACCTATCTTTAGAGGTATCAAGAAGGGCAATCGGAGCACAATTTCAGATTTTGAATTTTGTTGACTCGTGATTTGCTGAATTATAGTAAGGTGATTTTCAAAACCATCGAATTTTCTATGAAATGTAAGGAAATAATCTAGCAAATTTAAATGCGCGTTGGCACAATAATTACAGGCCCCGAAACCTATCTCTAGAGGTATCAAGAAGGACAATCACGTGATTTTCAAAATAATTGAAATTTTTATGATCAGAATTGATGATCAAGATTGCTCATGATGGCCAAATGCAATTGATGATTTGATGACGTATTGGCTACTGCGTAAGTTATAGGATGTAAAAAATGAATTAAGCCTCAGAACAGGTTTCATATTCATAAACAAACAAACCATTTTCTATCAACCTACCAAGAACTTATCGGTCACTTTTAGAAAATGACGTGTGCATGTTTAAAAATTTCTCGTCCTAAATCTTCAAATACGCCGAATCCGCTCAGTTCTTATAAATTCCACGTTTTCGATTTACTCAAACCAAATCCGGAACTACCTTTATTGTATTTCAAGGGATTAAATTGTTAAGTTGTTTTATTAAATTACATATTTTATATCCATAGACCTCCACGAAGAACATGGGCAACACCGACTGAGCTGTCTTTTAAACTTGAGAAACCTGTGAACGACGCACCACTTCCGGAACCTTTTAAATGGACCCATTTAGATGTCATACTATGGATCGATAATCTAGGCTATCCAGAATATCGGGTAATTTTAATCATTTTAGATGTAAACAAGAGCAAGAAATATTAAAATAATTTCGCTGGTTACAGAACACATTTATGGAGAATGATATAAATGGTCGCACACTATTACTGGTCGATGCATCTGCCTTGTGTCAAATGAATGTAAAAAATTTTGACCATATGATCAAGATTGCACGTGAAATTAGAAATTTGTACCAGGTCGAAAATATTTTGTTTAAACGTAGCATTTCATTGCCACCACGATATCCGGATACGCATTACAAAATCTATAGGGTATATACCGGGCCAAAATATGAATTGGCCACGCGTACCGATTTATGGCGTAAAATGAAACTTATGAAAGAGCGAACGATTGACCTAAATCATTTCGAACAATTAACCGAGTGGTTGAAACATATTCCGAGACGCAAAGAAATTTTGGTGGGCGGTATTAAGCGTATTAATTTGTATTATGTTAAACCTGGAAAGAATTATGTTAAAGTTGAACCACCACTTCCATTGTGTCCATGTATCCCACCATGTGAATGTAAATGGCCCGATGAAGCATATCTGCCACCATGGCATTTCGAATGCTTGGTAAGAAGACACTTAATTGAACCAGTCGGACCGGTCCAACCAATAAAATGGATGTGTCTTAGTGCTGATGAAGTGAAAAAGCGGTGTCCATAGGACTAATAACTTTGTGAATAACATCCAAAATTTAGGCGCCTAATAAAACGCATAACAAAAAATAACAAAAACAGAAACGAATAAAATTAGCATTTAATGTCTTGCGATACAACACTCCGATACGGTATATCAATAATTTTTATACCTTCGAGTGAAAATAAATTTTCAATTTTCATTTATTATTCGTTATAAAAAAAACGAGATTTGATTAAGGTTCGCGTACACACATAGCGATATTTAATTTCACACACAACATGAAAATGTTCATAAAGATAAAATTTTTAATCCCACACGAGACGTCTTGTACTCGTATACATTTTACAACACTGCTGCAAAATATGATTTGTTAACAAAAAAAAATTTCTTTTAAATAAATAAGTAATAATTTTTATGAATATTGAAATAAGCGCAAAAATGTTAAAAACAAAATAAAATTCTTAACATAAATCAGCGCTGTTCACTAGGAAGGGTGCGAATTAAAATATTTTTTGTGGACATATGAAATTTATTTATTTTTTGTCACCGTGCTATGGGCAAGACGTTTATTTTAATTTATTGGAAAATATTTTGAGACTTTTACAGGACTACAGGAATGAACCAGATTCGGATTAAGTGGCCTGTTCATTAACCTCTGTAGTATTTAATATATGACGTTTTTTGCCTAACTTAAATTTCCACCTTACTTTTCTGGTAATTCCATTTGTAATGAGCTCTTCTACCAAGAACAGTTGGGCGAGTAAATTACACTGTGTAATTTACACAGGTTTATTTATTTTATTTTATTTACGCACGTGAAAAACCTGTAATAGTTAATATATTAACAACGCCACCGAATGTATTTAAGGAAAGTCTCCGCATTCGGACCAGATGTGGAAAAAAAAGCGCGGAAAGCATTTTCCTTCCTGCCAAAGGAGGCACTTAATCAATGCAATTTATTGGCACCACAATACCTAGGGACACGAAACTATCGAAAGTCATCTTCATTCCGCAATTATATTGTACCGAGAAACTAGCGACATTCGTTGCTACTGTTTCATATTTAACCGCCGATGGGCTCCTAAACAAATAGAAATGTCAATTTGTTATAGACACTGATGCCACGGCGAAATTAGTGATCAGTGCGTTTCCATGGGACTAGCTCGCAACTGCCTTGTCACCTACATGTTAAAATGGTGACAGATCATTCGTGCCTTGTCAGTAGCATCGTTCATCTAATCGTCAGGCTGGGAGAGTTTGCCGCGACTTCTGGTTTTATTATCGCAGATATCATGGATGAAGCGATTCTTGGGATGTGTTTTATTTTTTATTTCAGGTAATTGATGCTCTATGGTTCGTGAACATCCCGGCCACCTTGAATCGGATGATTCAATTCACTGGTAGCAGGCATAACTTTTGAACTGGTCGTTTTGAAAGTCCCATAATCGTTCGTAAGGTAACTAATCGTAACCTTACGACTCTACCAAGAAGCCATTTTGAAGGTGGTAAATTATCTTCCTTGATCACAACAATGTTGTCAATGCTAACGTTTGGTTGATTTTTGGTCCACTTATTTCTTTGTTGTAAAGTTGTTAAATATTCGAAGCTCCATCTTTTCCAGAATTGTTGATTTACTTTTTGGATAATCTTCCATCTAGATAATCTGGATGTTTTTAGATCTTGTACATTGTCAGCAGGAATTTGAGTGGTAGGACGACCAATCAGAAAATGAGCTGGAGTAAAGGCATCCACATCTTCAGGGGACAATATGGCTTCGATTTCGGCTAATAATGTTGTGATCTCATCTAACGTCAGTATATGGGCACCTATTGATCTTTTTAGGTGAAACTTGGCTGATTTGACTGCAGCTTCCCACAGGCCGCCAAAATGGGGTGACCTTGGTGGTATGAAATGAAACTGTATACGATCTCTGTTAAGAAAGTCAGAAATAAAATTATTCTGTTTCATTATTAGCTCCAACAAAGTTGGTTCCATTATCACTATGGATCTCTTGGCATATACCTCTTCGTGCTACGAATCTGCGGAGTACGGCAATGTATGCGTCTGACGTAAGATCTGTGACCAATTCCAAATAAACTGCCTTGGTGCTTAAGCAGACAAACAAACAAATGAACAAATGAATGGCATTCACTACCTTAAGGAATGGCCTGATCAGATCAACTCGCGCTTCTGGCAAATCTCCCATTATTTGTGTCATCTCTTTGGCTTTGTACCGTGTGCATTGAATACATCCATGAATACTCTTCCTTACCAAATTTCTGCAGCCTATTATCCAGTGCTTTTGCCTCAAGGTGGCCATCATTAGGATTTGACCTGCATGAAGGTAACGTATATGGGTTTTTTTGATGATCAGCTCAATCAGATGTTCTGTTGCCGGTAATATGATCGGATGTTTGACTTCGTATGGTATTAAAGCGTTTGATAATCGAGTCCAGCCTACTTACCTTAGGCGATTTCTTCTTGGATGATATAGAAAGTATTTCCGAGGCAAAATACTTTACTTGAATGTATTGTAAAATTTTTCTTTCTGCATTATTTATTTCCTTGGTCTGCAAGTATTTAGGCATCTCTTGAGATTTGCGGTGACTAATTCGAAAAATATAAGCCAAAATACGTATAATTTTACTGAAACTAGGGAACCTTTCGATAAGCGTTTCAATGATAGATTCTAATACGTTAGACTCTTATAGCTGGCTGTGCAGTGATTGCGTCGTTCTTTCTCTTCGTTCGGGCTTTCTTTCTTCGTTCATTACTTGACTAGTTTTATAGTTCTGTGGCCATTCATCGACATTTTTTAACCACTCAGGGCCGTTCCACCATAGCTCGTAATTTAGTAATTTTTCAGGTTCCATTCCTCTCGAAGCGCAATCTGAAGGATTCTATTCCGACCTAACGTGATTCCACTGTGCTCTAGTCATATAAGTTAGAATTTCAGAGGTTCTGTTGCCGACAAATCTGGATGAGCAGATAACCAATCTAAAACGACTGTAGAATCAGTCCACGTATAAATTTTACCAATTTTAGTTCTCAAGACGTCTTTCATGGTCATCAACAAGTTTTTTAACAAAAGAGCACCGCACAACTCAAGTCTTGGAATCGATAATTGTTTAACTGGGGCTACTTTTGTTTTAGCTGTCAACAAAATTGTTACTTTCTCGGTTTTAGATTTATTGACCAGACCGTAAACAACGGCAGTATATGCGTCCTTACTTGCATCACTGAATCGATGTAGATCCATGTCACAGGTGCTGGTTGTTTGTATATATCTCGGTACCTTTATATTTTCTATCTATCCACAAACTCTGAAAGAATATTTTGTATTGATTATTATCGGTGCCAACAAGCCTAATGGGTCGAATAGTCGGCTCGACTCTGACAACATTCCTCTCTTCGTGAAAATTGCGTGGTGGTCTAAATTTACAAGGAAATAAAAATTATCCTTTTTTGGGTCCCAGTGAAGACCAAGAACCTTTACGGAGGCGGTTTCTTCAATTTCAATGGAATTTCTTTCTGTATTGTCTCCTGGGGGTCAATTCTCGTTCTATGAAAAGTACAATGAAAAGTTTTTTCAGTGAGAAATACACATTTCCGATTCATGTTCCATGAGAAGGAGAAAAATGACGTCAAAATCTTTTCATATGAATAAAACTTTCTCACCGACCATTTTGGCGGTGAGAACATCATAAATATGGAAATAAAATTCTATAAAAACTAAATTTGTATTTTTACCATTAAATGTGCATTGAAACTATAATATGATTCACTTTAAACTTAACTAATAAGTAAATCTATTAAAAACTATTCCGTTTATTTAAGAAAAGCCTCCAAATAATTAATTTAAATAAGTTTTAAAAATAATTTGGTCAATTTTATAATTAACTTTATATTTTGACAGCCAATGACAAAAACTGATTAACTAAATCTACTTTATCATTTATTTAGCTAATATTTAAACCAATTGTTGTATCAGCTAGCGGAAATATACATGAAACTCGATAAAATATGTGTTTACAGTGTAGCTTACTATGGAAATAACTTATTCAGCGTTTTTCTCACGATTCTTTTTCATTTGGACATCGAGAATCGCTTATTGTCGTTTTGTGAAATGTTATAAATGAAAAAAACTTGATGGAAACACAATGGAAACATTTTTTTCATTAGGTTTTTTCATAGAACGAGAATTGACCTCCTGGTCGCTAAAAATGGAGCACTGGAAGTTCCATAAGTAACTGTGTCAAGTTCATAATGTTTGTAAGGTATATTAGGGGGTTAGATTGGTTAGATTGTATTGTTTGGCTTACGGCCAAGCAATCGTTTAGAGATATTCAAGATGTCGTCTTGGCAGAGCCATCGAACACCACTCTCAATTTTGTTGTAGAGCTCGATGATTTTATTACGCCATGCTGTGGTAGATAATAACCCTTAATCTCTTGTTCATCTAATGAAATTTCTTACAAATGCCCGACGGTAATATATTCATTTATGAATTCTTTGTACATATGAGCAAAAGATTCATCCTTACTGAATCTTCTTTCTAGTGAACGCATCCGTTGTATAGCCACATGAGTTGATTCTCCCAATTCTGACGGTGATGTTTTGAAAGGAAGTCGCACTACCATACGTCCAGATTCGCCTTGTTGTTTGTTGGTTTCAAAATGGGATTCACAAAATTTCTCCTCTTCAGTGTACATGGAATCGCCTTTACTTTCAATGTTCGTGGTACCAGCAACTACCCAACCGAGATCGGTTTTCTGCAACGTGGGTCGGGTATGATCTCCTATTATCTTTTCAGTGTCTAATAACTCGAAGAAGTGATCGGATCCAATTAAAATGTCAATTTTAGATGGACGGTAGAAATTTGGATCAGCCAGGTCAAATTTATTGAAAAATTTTATATCTAATGATGTACACGTGTTAGCTGGTTGTTTAGGTGTCAACATAGGCAGGATGAATGCTTCAACTTGAGAACAGGGTGATCCTTGTTTCTAGGTGTAATCTTTAAGTAAACCATTCCCTTGGTAGTTCCAATCTTTGCATACAGTCCTCGGTAACGAAGGAACTCTGAGACCCTGAGTCGAATAATAAGCGACAAAGTTGTTTTTTATTACATCCATCTAACACATTTACTAAAGCAGTTGGTAATAAAGCAGTTCCTATTTTTGTCCAGTGTTGGATTGAGATACTGGTAAACTACCACTTGTCCCAAATTTAGTATCGGGAACTTCTTCGTGAAGAAGACTGTGATGTTTACGGTGGCAAAATTTACATCTGAACTTTGATTGGCACTCTAAAACACTATGATTATCGTTCAGACAGTTAAAACAATGCCTGTCTTCCTTCATAAATTCTCTCCTTTGTTCAACAATCATCTCGTTTAGTTTGCTGCACTCAAATAAGCGGTGACAGCAATTAGGGCAAAGTGGACACGGAGTAGATGTGGTTTCTTTTCATTTTTGACTGACAAGGTTGTGGGTTAGATCGTTTACTGGTGGTACTCATTGACTCCAATGCATCGATTCGATTGCTTAAGAAGTCGAAAAAATTTTGTAACGTTGGTAAATCATTATTACTCGAAGTCTGTGCCCAAAGACTATTTGTTTCGTTACCTAACCGGCAGGTAAGTAGATGAATTAGCCAGTGGTCTCGGGATTCTTCCTCGAACTACTTCATCGGAAGTATCTAATATCTTTCTGATGTTTGAGCTATTGATAAAGGCATATACAGTATGATTTTTACGATCATAGCGCTCTTTCAATTTAGTTAACGCCTCCATGTAATTGGCATCAGTGATGTGCCCTTTAAATATTGAAGCTTTTGTGATGGAGTCAATGTAACGTTATCGTGAATCGTCGAACAAAATAAATCAAAATACGATTGCCATTCGGTATAGTCACCATAAAAACTAGATATGGTTATTTTAGCGCGGTTATATGCACTCGTAGTATCGTTCACTGTATCATTTAATTGAATGGTTTCACTCACCTTGTTTCTTAGTCCACCATTTAATCCTGCGGTTACCTTGTAGTAATTTTCCTCTAACTCTGTGTCAAACTCTTCAGTGTCATCAAGTGACACAACGCGGTCTTCTACACTTATCTATTCTAATCTCTTCGACTGTTGAATGATCATCTAGTTCGTTGCTTACATAATTTATAAGACGCGTTATCTGCCCTTTGATGTACGCGCGTCGTTTTTAAAGAGTTTTAATGTCACTCATTTTACTCACGGTTTAATGTTTGTTTGATGAATTAAAATATCCCGTATCTTTAGTATGCTTTAGTTAATTTGATGCGGTGTCGTGCATCCGGCTCGAAGGACCAAATGTTTTATTTTTTATTTCAGGTAATTGATGCTCTATGATTCGTGAACAGGACGGATTTTCTCAAGAAATCCGGATGCTAAAGGTAAGTTAACTACCGAGGTCGGATACGACCGTTCTTTTTAAACTGACCGCCACTTGAACGGCGGTCACTCCAGCCGGCAGTCACAAAATTGCCCAACGGTATTTTTGTCGCTAGAGAATTCATCGACCCAAGCCGCCACACTAATAGAGAACCCTCGCGTCGGTAACTTGAAGGCTGTTGAAATAATTTCGCCGAACCATTCGTTCAAAGACACTGAAAAATGTTCCTTATAACACACACCATCGAATCGAACAATTTTTGTCCAAAAATCAGGATGTTTTTGCTGAAATTCAAAGGGACTATGGAAAACAACTTTGATAAAGCACAAAATTGACGTTTGAAAGGCGGTGCCGATAAAACAGGCACCTTGCAAAATACCGTTGGCTAAACGAGAAAAGGCGAAAAAACTCTTAGTCGATATGACGGAGAAATGTGTCATTGAACCGTCCCCTTGGCCATCACCAGTTGTGTTAGTCCGAAAGAAAATGGGTCCCTGAGGTTCTGTATCGATTACAGTCAATTAAGCAATGTGACCGAACAGGATTCGTTCTCTCTGCCGTGTATTAACGTTACACTCGACGCAATGAAAGGAGTATGTTGGTTTTCTACACTCGATCTAGAATCCGGTTATTGGCAAGTGGACCTCTAGCCTTTTGGCTAGATATGGTGAGGTTAAATATTTCGGACATATTGCTAACGACGAGGGAATCCGAACTGATCCAACTACGGTTGCTACTATTCGAGAATGGCCGGTTCCTTTCCTTTATCATAGCCGTATATCGACAAACAATTTGTAGTAGACACAGACGCGAGCCTTTTTAAAATCGCCGGCGTGCTGCCACAAGAAATCACCAGAGAAAACGATCAATAAATTTCCCAGAAATGTAAGAAAGGCTGAGCGGAACTATTGCAGTACAAGAACAGAACTGCTAAGTAGCTGTTGTAAATGCAATCCAACACTGTCATTCATATCTGTATGAACAACGATTTATTGTATGCATCGATCACACCTCGCTAACATTGCTATTAAATTTTAAAAATCAGAAGGACAGGTAGCCAAGTGGGTCAGAATGCCGATGCGTTTTCACGACGACCGTGTCCAAAATAGTATCAAGAATGTAGCTGAACCGAGGTCCGAGGAGTTGATACGGTTTGCTAACGCGTTGAAGCCGGTTTGCTAATGCGTAAGTTTGAGTCACCAGATGGAATAACTGCCACCCTCCAGACGTTAGTAGCAAATTTTATGGTCGAAGAAGTACTGTGTGATGCCCATAACAATACGTACCGCTTGAACTCCACTCTCACAGTCAGGGATTTTTACACACATGATGGAGCTCTTCCTTTGCAATTCTTAAAATCAAACACCATCTTCTGATTAAGTGACCCATCAAGTAGCCCAAAATAAACTCATGTAGCTAAACATTTAAAAATAACTAGACATTTGACCTTTTTGACGTTGATAGGCTGCATTCTAAATCCCATATCTTGAATTTTCTAAGCTGACATCTTATTCAAAATCAGCGACATTGAAAAGCTCTAACAACCCCTTCTAAAATATAGAAGATGGAAAAAAATTTGTTTCGTAGCTAATTAACTAACCGTCTTTTACGCGAATGTGCTCAACTGTGATACCAAGTGTGGACTGTAAGCTTCATCGGAATTTCCTTTGCCAATATAGTTGTTGATTCCCAATTCAACTTAAATAATTAATTAATTTTATGTACACCCTGTAGTTGGGTATTTTTTCATGGCAATAAAAAACCAAAACACAAAATACCCAACTACAGGGTGTACATAAAATTAATTAATTATTTGAGTTGAATTGGGAATAAACATCCTCCCCGCGTTGGACAAACTCAGTCCAAAACTATTAATTTAGTTTGTTGTCCTCAATGGGTAGAACAGCAACTCCACAAATGGATCGATCATATTCGCCGCGATGCGTGAGAACTCTTACGATCCTAACGGTTCCTTCATCGTCGGGAATAGTCTTGACGATGCGTTCAACAGACCAGCACCATCGTACCTACACGTATGTTCTCCTGGTGTGTGTTCCAACGGTATTCCTTTTGAAAACGACGCCAAAATTGTTGTACGGTCCACGTGTCATGATGGTGAAGTTTGATACGGTTGATGGGAACATCGAGTGGTACTTCCGGAAGCGCCGCTGGTGGTCCTCCGTAAATAAAATAGCCAGGAGTCAACGGCTGAAGGTCGTTTATGTCCCCAGAAACTGGTGTTATAATGGTTTGCATGTCATCGACTGTAGTTTCTGCTTCACCAACAACGTTGCGAATAAGACGCTTCATAATTTTATTGAAGCCTCCCAAAGCCCACCAAAGTTGGGAGCTCGAGGGGGTATGAAACTCCACTCAACACAAGAAATGGTGCATGCTTCTTTAATAATGTTTGTGCCACTTGACAGCATATCTTTCACCTCCCGTAATTGATTGGCTGTTCGTAAGAAATTTTTGGCATTATCCGAATAGATCTTCGTAACCACGCCCCGATCTGCAATGAAACGTTTTAGGGCGCCAACAAACGCTTCCGTTGACAAATTATTTATTTATTATCTAAATAAAAAATTGACCACCAATTCCAAATGCACCGCCTTGGTAACCATGCACACGAACAGAACAACGTACACCTATTTCCCCACCTTGCAGCGTATATGATGACGGACGCTTAGCGTGGGCCCGCGAAGTCCACTCCGGAAGTAACAAATGGCTTGACGTTTTTATAGTGAAGACGGTCCTTCGGCAAATTTCCCATAAACTGTGATATTATTTTGGAGCGCATTCGAAAGCACCAAACACACTTTCGAATAATGCTACGACATGCAACCAGTCCGGTTACAATCCAATATCGTGACCGGATGGCCGTAAGGACAGTCTGCGGTCCCGAATGCAAAGTTCTGTAACAATGAAAAAATTCGATTATTGCTTTGGAATAACGATGAGTTTTGGGAAGAATAATTTGGTGTCGGGCATCGAAAGATAAATCAGCCTTTTTAATTCTACCACCGACTCGAAGAATTCCCTGGTCATCAATAAATGGTACCAAACATCTCAACTGACAACTAGGCGAAATAGCATGATCATTTGACAGCTTCGCATATTCATCAGGGTAGGCTGCCTGTTGTATGTTGCGTAGGAATCGATATTGGATGTCAACTTTTTTCGAATAAGTCACTGGCGGTATCATAGCGTCAACATGAACCATTTCATGTTGTTGTAATAATAACTTACATTCTTTTTTCGTCATTGTCGGAGTGCAGCACCCTTTGTAGAATCGCATTTCGAACACAAAACTTCGTCGAATACCCCTAAAGTTGTTTGTTCCTAATAACGAAATTTTCAGGTTGCGACGTTCTTCCTCATACTCAATTGGTTTGTGCGGAGGTGGCCAATATGCCTCGCTTTTGAACAAGAACTCAGGACCGTTGAACCATATACTAGAACTTGACAGTTCACTCGGCATGGCACCACGACTGCCGATGTCTGCAGGGTTGATATTACCTGGGATGTGACGCCAACGCTCTATGTTTGACATTTGTTGAATTTTTGCCACGCGATGAGCAACAAGTGTATTCCAATTATGGGGCTCCTTATTTAACCAGCAAAGACAAATTAAGGAATCTGTCCAATAATATCCCCAATTCAACTCAAATAATTAATTAATTTTATGTACACCCTGTAGTTGGGTATTTTTGGTTTTGTTTTTTATTGCCATAAAAAAATACCCAACTACAGGGTGTACATAAAATCAATTAATTATTTGAGTTGAATTTCTCTGTATGTGTCTATCCACACCGATGTGTTTCTTCTTCAACATGTAAGTTCATATAATGTAATTTATATTCGTAAAATCATTATTTCTCTATTTTGCGTATCACAAAGTTAAACATCGTAAACTTCCACTATTTTGGTGGCAATCTTATATTGCTTCCGCAGTCGCTTGTTTGCCCAGAATGGCGAAATCTGTAAGACCTTCCTTGTTTCTCGTAGTTATTGATTCATCTTGCTCCATATTATTTGAAATGTTAATTGTAAACTGTTTAAAATGTGCAGGCAACACGTTAATGGTCTAAAACGCATACCAGTTACGTACAACAGTTTTATTGATATCTGCGATACTATTGATTGCCTAATCTACCACTAATCTAATTCCATTCACAGATTAACGTATAGTAGGTGTTTGAGCTGACTTTTTTGATTTGGTTCAATAAATAAAACAAAATAAAAACAACATAAACCTTTAACCTTTCCTTTAATTGTTAATAAACATTACAAATGTTAATAACAGTTCCATCTATATTAAAATAGCGCAACTTGTATTTACAATTTTATTTTAAGATTGTTACGTTTTTGCCTTGTCAATCAATGTTATCACTGGACTGTGAATAATACAAAATTAATTTAATTTCTCAGCAACGAATTTATTTATTTCACACAAAAATAATTACAACACAATATTAAATTATATAAAACAAATCAACTAACTAATAACAGATGGCTCTACCATCCATAAAATAATTCAATGTAAAATCTTTTTACATTCGGCCATCCTGCAATAGAAGTTGGCCTCAATCTTCATCAATTTCATCATTTTCTCCGAACTCATCATCGTCAGGAACTACTACTAATCGCAGATGTGCGGTCGGTATAACTCCTCGAAACCGGCGTCTTCCATCATCGGCGCTAACATCCTCTACGCGGTACCGATCACCATACAATACATCGGTAATAACATACGGTCCTCTATATCGGCGAATTAATTTACGACTTTCTCCAACTGATGGTGGATCTCGGAAAACGGCAACCATATCACCCACATTACAGTGACGTATTGACTCAAACTTTGCGTCGAATCGTAATTTCTGTTGACGTTGATTATCGTTAATATTGTTCGCTGCTTGGTCTCTATTTGTATCTTTTTTATTTATTACGACATCACTTTCTAATTCTAGTGTTACTTTGTACGCATATTTAGACTTCAAATTGAAACCGAAGAAAATTTCGTGTGGTGATAGTTTGGTAATTGCGTGCTGTTGATTATTTATAGCCCATTGTATCTTAGGTAGCAATATGTCCCATTTTTCAGGTTCCTTATCAGCTATAGTTCTCATAGCATGTAAAATGGTTCTGTTATATCGCTCGACTTGCCCATTTGCTCGTGGAGTTGATGTTGCATTTAAAACATTGGCAATATTGTGTGGCTTGCAGTATTCGGTGAAGTATTTCGCAGTAAAAGCAGTACCACGATCCGTAATATATCTAACATGCCAGATTCAATTTAGCTAGGTGCCTCAACCGCATTTCTACTTAACGCATCTATACTCGTATGTAGCATTTGCTTACCACAACGGTGTCTAATTTTGTATTGAAATTTTTGTAATCGAAGCCACCATCTACCAATATGCGGTATTAAGTCTTTCTTTGACGAAGTAGTACGGAGTGCTTGACAATCTGTCACGACAATAACCATTTTTCCTAAAATAAAGGTTCTGAACCTTTCTAACGTTTCTACAACTGCTAATGATTCCAATTCATAACTATGGAATTTACAGCAATTCCTAATGAACTTGCATCGGTATGTATTTCGTGTTCCTTTGTACATCAAACACATCTCGGCGACACAAAACTTCTTTAATTGCCTGAAATGAATCTTATTGCTCCGGTAACCATTCAAATTGAACATCATTACGAGTCAGTCGCGTAAGTGGTTCCGCAAGGATAGCAAAATTTGGAAAAAAAATTCTAAAAAAACTTGCTAGTCCTATAAATTGCCTTATTTGATGAACATTTTTCGGTGTAGGGAATTTTTGAACAGCAACAGTTTTCTTACTACCTGGTCTAATTGAATTATGTGATATTTCATGTCCTAAATACTCGACTTCGCAGACCATAATCTTACATTTTGTTACTTTTATTGTTAAACCATACTCCCTTATCTTTACAAGTACCCTTCTAAATAAATCTAAGCCACCGCTGACTGTATTACTTGGCAATATAATATCATCGAGATATACGACGATTTCATTAGTAAATTCTTGTGAAAATCTATTCATCAGCCTCTGAAATACGGCTGGTGCATTTACTAAGCCAAATGGCATACGAACGAATTCGTATTGATTATCCGGCGTTACGAAGGATGTATATTTTCTGGAGCTTTCACTTACCGGTACCTGATAATAGTCAGAAGCTAAATCTAATACGGTCAAAAACTTCTTTCTAGACAACCGTTGTAGTGAATCTTCCATATTTGGTATGGGAAACCTATCTTTAATTATCTTAACATTTAATCGGCGAAAGTCTACACAGATTCGATTTTCTCCGTTTTTTTTTAACAACGACGATAGGAGACGCATAACTCTAATAATTCGCTTATTTGACCTCTAATTTCTGTTAGCTGCGCTGGAGACAGTCTGTAGGGACGATAACATACAGGCTCTTTATCACTTAATTTTATTGATATTTCAGTCTTATCAGTTTTACCTAATTCTCGTAAATTCATTGCAAAACAATCTCGATATTCATTTATTAATTGTTTTAGGTTGTTTTTCGTTACAACATCAATCTTTTCATCGATGCAACTGTTAAAAACATCGTTCAAAATTTGCGTAAATTGTTTGTTTAATAACTTCTCCGAAGCATCGTGATCTAATCAATTGAATAAAACTATCTTCGTTACCTATATCATTTTGAACTTTTTCGATTTCATCACGGATATTTGACCTATTTAAATCGGAACTTACGACCATATCCTTATCAACTACTAATTTCGAACTAACATGATCGTTTACACATGAACCACTTTTAATATTTGCTGATAACTTGAAATTATATTTTTCATTTTCTTTATTAATTGACAATTCGTCTTCATTCAAAGGTAACTTAAAAATTTATAATAATTTATGTGCTTTAAGCACTACGATGTTTTTCTTATCGAGGACACTACGCCCTATCATTAGTGCCTCACGTTGTGCAAAATCTGGTACAATAAGTACTTTAACATTTTTAATTTGAACATCATTTTAATATTTATATCAACGACAGTTTCTTCTACTGTACTAACTTGACTATTACCGAAACCTCGCAATTTATGAGAAATGTGATTTGGGGTCTTTTCCAAACGCAATCTTCTGGCAAAAGATTCTCTAATGGTAACGCAATCGCTACCAAGATCAATAAAAGTTTTCACATCTATACCATTTGCCTTTATCATCTTTAC
Source organism: Tipula vernalis (assembly GCA_958295665.1). Taxonomy (NCBI): domain Eukaryota; kingdom Metazoa; phylum Arthropoda; class Insecta; order Diptera; family Tipulidae; genus Tipula; species Tipula vernalis. Next base: position 65,964,079 of record OY282559.1, on the reverse strand, counting down.
GTATTCATTCTCCAATTCTAGTCTACGTACATTTTGTTTCTTCGAAACTTACTTCATAATGCCCCTCACAACGGCAAAATTAACAAATAATTCGTCTATATGCGTTATCATTACGTGGTTTATTTTGCACAACGGAATATCTATTTTTATTACAATTATTATTTTGAAGGTGTTTATCTACATTATGTACTATCATTGGTTCTAATTGGAACAATACTTTGATAATTTCTAATTCGCTCTAAAAGAACATGCACTGAAGAAATATCCTGCGACGCCAGTGACTTAGTAAAATCCGGGTCATTTAAGCCTCGAATTATATATTTGATAACCGACGATTCATCTAAATTTATTAGCTAGCAATTTTCCGCATCTCATATACCTACTGACTATACGATTCGGATTGGTGGCGACGACGACTTGACAAAATTGAATGAACATCAACGGGATCGCGATTAGAACCAAATTCTCGAGTCAACCCTTCACGAAACTGATACCAATTACGTATAGATCCACTCCTCATTTCAGTGAAATACCACGTGTTAGCTTCGCCTTTTAACTTACTCGCAGATGCAAATAAAACCAATCTATCGTTTAATTGATAAATACTACGCATTTGCTCAACACACTCCAACCAGTAATTTACCGAGACACCATCACGACTTGATGGGTTAAAATCAGGAATCATATCTGATATTTCCGGAACACCGAAATTTATATCACTACGTTTCATACCTGCATCAGCATTTGTTGAATATTTCCCGTTACATCCGGAGCATGTTGCTGTTGTTGCATACTACCGAAATGTTGAAACAGGTGTTGATGGTGGATTTCGTTGTAATACTGATGACCATTTTTATATTGGTGTACTCCCATGAGGTTTGCATAATAAGGTGAATTTGCGTTGGTAAGTGGATTAGCCACATTATGATCGGCAGACACAGCGATATTCGCACTGTTGTTTCGTGGCCATGGTGTTTGTTGAACGTTTAAACTTACTTCTTCATGCGACGCAATACTCGAGCAATCTCGAAAATACGGTAATTGTGGATTTTCTTTTCCATCCATTATAATTTTATTAATTTTACGATGACACTTTATTTATCACATATACGACGAACTTTGGATTTATCCCAATTCTGATTTATAACAATATAAAATAAAAATAAAATACTAACAGAAAGAAAAACTTGGACTTTTTATAATAAAACGTTTTATTTATTAATAGAATACGGAGCAACTAAATTACGTCTTTTCACTACGACGATTGTACAGTAATAATTCTTCTTGTCTTTCTCCTCCCAAATATATTTTATTTTAGTACACGTAGGTACTACCAACTAAACGAATATTAAATTATATAAAACAAATCAACTAACTAATAACAGATGGCTCTGCCATCCATAAAATAATTCAATGTAAAATCTTTTTACATTATATTGAAGTTTATCTCTTTTTATTGAGTTTATGGTATGTACCTCAGGTCGATTTTTATGGCTAAATTCACGACTTTTCATTTTAACACAGTACATTAAGCTATTCACCACCAGGCTTGTAACGAAAAGTCTTCTTGAGCGGTTACTTTTCTGGTCACCAATAGTAGCTGAGTTTATGTAAATTAAACATTGGGGACTATGTAGTACAATTCTTTGGTACCCCACTCCTATCGAGATTTGAACCCACAAATCGGTAGATTAAGACAAATCCAAACGCTATTCGTACCATGTTTCCTTGATAAAGATAACCTTTGTTAACTAAATAATTGGGTCGCGGACTGAAGTGAAACAGCTCTGACAAAAAATAAGTTATAGTTTTAGTGATTTGTAAATTTATTTTTTATTGAAGTTAATCAGAATTTTATTAAATTTTTTGTTGCTTTATTAAATTAAACGTGATTACATGGTGAACGGATTAAATTACATTTAATGGTTTGTTTTATTGCAAGATTTTTTTTTTGTTCTTTTAAACAGTTATTTATTGTTTTAAATAATATTGTTTGATTGTTGATATAATAAGACTGTGTTGTATTTCAATATATAATTTAGTTGCTGTTCTTGTTATGCCGATACAATATTTGATGGTGAATTGTTTTTTTTTAGCTTTTGACAAGAAACGCTTGGTCCAGGAAGTATAAATTCGTAATAGTATTATGAAGATAAAAAATACCAGTACGCAATAATGTTACGCTCCCAGTGTTAATTAACGGTGAATGTTCCCTATGAAATGTATAATCAATGAAATGCGTTCAAGAACAAATCTGGTGGTAGTTTATGCTAAAACGAAAGTTCGCGAGTACAAGCTTATAAAAATAACTATTACCTATGGATAACGTCCTTAGGTACAACCGTAGCTGAAACTATAAAGAGAACATTAAAAATTTCGAAAGAATACCATCAAACGTACAAACCTTTTACGTTAATTTGGTTAAAGCATAAATTACTTTAGAAATCCTCTTATTGGCTATTTATACAATAGGGAGCATTTCATAAGGAATCAGCTTACTTCAATGTAATCGGCAAATATTTAGATGGATCCGGTGTTGATAATGTATATCCTTCAAGAAAGTGGTGTACTTGCTTTAGGTTCTATACAATCATTTTTTACAGGGTAAAATTGCAATATGTATATAGGATAACTTTTGTATTTTGTCTACTTTCATGAATAAAATTATTTTATAATATATGCAAGTGAATGCAGTTGCTTCTGGCGACAGCATTTCAAATTTTGCACATTGAGGATTTTTTTTTTTTTAGTAAATAGAAACACTAGAACCATTTGAAGAATCTTCCACCATTTCGGAAGAATTTTTGAATGTTTTAGAGAAATTTAAGATATTCAAAGAAAATACGTTAACTGGAGTTAACTGCAAAACGGCTAAATGTTGGTGCATTTAGATATATTGAATTTGTAGTTTCAAAATATTACGGTTTTTTGTGTGTGTAAGCATGGGACATTTTGAAGAATATATACCAAACCCGCCTTTCTTTATACCGTCAACTTATGATTGATTACCTTCAACGTTTCGTCTCGACTTATTTCGTACTGAACAGCTTCGAAGCTTACTGGCAGCTTCTTGGCGGTGTCGATGGCGAAGCAACCTAGTGCGCCTTCTGCAATAATCTTTCGAATGGCGACGTCTTCGTCAGACTTCTCCTACTGTCTAATGAGTCGAGAGATGAAATCTACATAAGCGAAGCTCTTCGTGCCGACGTATTTGAGCTCGAAGTCGTATGCGAGCAATATTAACGCGTAGCGTTGGAGGCGGCTTACCGTGTGTACCGGAATTCCCTTCTTATTGCCGAAGATTGCGAGCAAGGGTTTATGGTCCGTCTGGAGCTCGAATTCGAATTTGCGACCATAAATGTAGCAGTGAAGCGTACGGCATGCATTACTAGGCACAAAGACTTGCCAGGCATCTCATGCATGAGACTTGCTCCCATTCCATAGCTTGAAGCGTCAGCGGCAACGATCAACTTCTTAGTTGGGTCGTAGTGAGCAAGTCCGAGGTCAGATGCCAAAATTGTATTGACCTCGTCGAAAGATTCTTGATGTTTTGCTTCACATGCAAACATGAAATCATCTAGAAGAAGCTCGTGTATTCGGCCGCGATGTCTCCAGCCACCAGAAATGAATTTACTGTACCAGATGACTGCTCCCAGAAATGCCTGAAGCTGTTTGACGTCTGCCGGACGCGGAATATTCTGAAGCGTTGATTTTGAAGTGGGAGTCGTCGATGAACGGAAAAGCGCCCTTTGCTCTGCTCATTATGCTGCTCACAAGTCTTTGAAAAATTCCCGGTGCTGGCTTGACTCCTGGCTGCAACCGATTGTATTGGAAAAGTCCGCAGTCAGTGTTCATGGTTATTAGCTTCTTTGAGTCGTCGTCGAGTTCGACTTGAAGGAACGATCTGAGTGATCGATTTTGCTGAAAAGTTCAAATGGCGATAGCTGAGCAAACATTTCGTCTGGCGTTGGCAATGGAAATTGGTCTGATTTCATTCTCGATAGGATCCACAGCGGCAAATGGATCTGTATGGCTGCAGCGATGCCTTTTGGGAGTAATGGCACCGCTGATGCTGGGAACGTTCTGTTGGTCGAGAGCTTCCATTCAGTCGCTCGGAAGACTTTCAAGCTTGAATTTGCTACGTAGCATGGGCCGATTTCTTCTCGTCCTAGCATCGACACCTGATCGCCTGAAGCGCTGATTGCTTGCTCTTCGCATGGCGCCAACGGTGGTTCACCAATTTTTTGTCAATTTGTCTCGGATATGATTTTCCGTTGATTTGTGTGTGGTTTTCGGCCGACCTTGCTGTGGCTGTTCTTCTTTCTTTCTGAACATCAGCAACACTGCGCCTTTCAGTGCTGAGTGGGAGTGTTGGACCATCAATTTCTCTTCCTTGAGGCAGTGTGCTGGATTGGCTGCTGCTGTACGGGTTATTTCGACTTCCTTGAGCTTAATGAGAATCTTTTCGAGAACGAGCGAGTCTTCAGCTCCCGTGAGCGCTTTGACGAACATAAGAACCTTAAAATCGTCGGCTGTGCACATCATATTTACTTGGCTTTCGAAATCGCCCATACTTTCTCCTGAACCTTTAGCTATGCTCAAACACTTGAGCATAGTTATGGGTTAAGGAGAAAGTTGGGGCGATTTCGCAAGCCAAGTCAATATGAAGTGCAAAAAATCCGAGATTAGAGGAGTGTGAAGACCGATTCTTCCGTCCGAAAATCTTTTTCAGCTCTTCGACTGCACTCTCGAAAGTGATGGTTTGGACGGTCTCTGATAGGATGAATTCAGTGAAACGTCGGTACTCCGAGGTTGACCACTTCTCAGTCAGCATGCTCACCTCCTGCCCCCTGTGAAGATGTGCTCGTAGCGAGCGTACCAGCGGCCGTTCGTTTCAGCGTCCTCCGGACAGTAGCCGAATTTTTCCTTTCGATCGTATTTGTACCGCTGCTGGTCGGTGAACTACAACCGCTACTAATAATTCTGAATCATCGCTGTCAGAATCCGATATTTTTAAGGAGGCTGTTTTGTGTAGAAGGTCAACTAAACAATCTAATCCAAAACAGGTACCTGGCTTTGTCACCTATTTAATGGTCAGCCGGGCTATGTGATCCAGTATCACCGGGAGATGCATTTAGCAGAGCAGATGCACATTTTTGGAAACAAGCAATAGAAGAGGAATTTAGTTCAGTCCAAGAAAATAAGTCGTGGAAACTATGGTATTTACCTTAAGGGATGAGGTTTAAAGCCTGCCTTGTTTTAAAAGGATGTTGGCAAAGGAAGGGTATGGATTAAAATGAGACGTTTGCTGCAGTCGTGCATTTCATTTGACATCGATCAGATGGAAGCAGTGACTGCGTTTTTACCAGACGATTTATCTGAGGAGATTTATATGCTTCAGCCAGAAGGTTTCGCCAGTGGACAAAGGACATGGTGGAAGTGTTTTGACGAAGGCTCCCTATAGTGAGAAACATCAGAAATATACTTCGGGGATAGGTTTGAGATACATTAAATTCTAGGGGGGGGGGGGCGGGGGGTGTTGTTGTATGAGAAATTATTTTATACGATTATCAACTCTCACTTATACATGTAAACATATTTTTACTGTCAGATCATTATTACATGGATCTGACAGTAAAAATATGTTTACATGTATAGTATAGAAATAATAGTATAATGAAACACTGTCCAGGGGGTCAATTCTCGTTCTATGAAAAATCCTAATGAAAAAAATGTTTCCATTTGATTTCCATCAAGTCTTTTTCATTTAAAACATTTCACACAACGATAATAAGCGATTCTCCATGTCCAAATTAAAAAGAATCGTGAAAAAAACACTGAATAAATTGTTTTCATAATAAGCTACACTGTAAATACACAGATTAGATTTCCGCTAGATGATACAGCAATTGATTTAAATATTAGCTAAATAAATGATAAAGTAGATTTAGTTAATCAGTTTTTGTCATTGGCTGTCAAAATATAAAGTAAATTATAAAATTGACCAAATTATTTTTAAAACTTAACTAAATTAATTATTTTGAGGCTTTTCGTATATAAACGGAATAGTTTTTAATAGATTTACATATTAGTTAAGTTTAAAGTGAATCATATTATAGTTTCAATGCACATTTAATGCTAAAACTACAAATTTAGTTTTTATAGAATTAGTTATCCTTATTATAGAATTTCCATATTTATGATGTTCTCACCGCCAAAATGGTTGGCGAAAAAGTTTTATTCATAAGATAAATAGTTTGACGTCATTTTTTCCTTCTCAAGGAACATGAATCGGAAATGTGTACCCAGTTCTACATAACAACAAGTCCGCTCCAGCAATTAGTGTAATTGTTGATAATTTACTGAATATTTCCATTCTAATTTTAAAATTTGGTGAATCTCTATTATACCGAATATTTTAAAATTAAATTCCCAAAAATTCTAGATATGAATATCTAAATTAATTTGATATTGATTTGATAAGGATAAGATATTGATTTTATAATAATTTGGTATTCATTTGATATTGATTTGATATTGGGTGGATATTGATTTGATGTTGAGCTTGTGCTAATTTGATATTGATTTTGCATTGATTTGATATTGGGTTGATATTGATTTGGTGTTGAAATTAACATATTTGAAATGGATTCGACATTGGTTTAATTTTAGCAAACTTAATTTTGACTTAATATTGATTCGTTAGATATAATATTAGTTCAATACTAGTTTGATAAGGACATTTCCTTATCAAATTATTATTATATGAAATTGATTTTATAATAATTCGTTATTGATTTGACGTTGGGTTGATATTGATTTGATGTTGAGCTTATGTTAATTCGATATTGATTTAGCATTGGTTTGATATTGATTTGATATGAACATAATTTTAATTTGTTATTGGTTTGATGTTTACTTAATATTGATTCTATTTAATGTTGATTTGATGTTGGTTCGATTCTTATTAGATAAGGATATGAAATTGATTTTATAATAAATCATTATTAAATTTATATTGGGTTGATATTGATTATTTGATGTTGAGTTTTTATTAATTTAATACAGGTTTTGCATTGATTTGATATTGGTTTGATGTTTTTGTGACTTAACTAATTCGATTGATATCTTAATAATTGATAGTTGATATTGGTGCTATATTGGTTTGATCTGAATTTGGAATTCATTTTCAATTTTAATTTGTTATTGGTTTAATTTGATGTCCGTTCGATACTAATTTGGTAAGGATATGAAATTGATTTTAAATAATTCATTATTTATTTGATATTGGGGTGTTATGGATACTAATGTTGAGCTTATGTCAATTCGATGTTGATTTCGCATTGGTTTGATAATGGTATTTATATGATTTTAATTTGTTGTTGGATTGATGTTTACTTAATATTGATTCGATTTGATATTGATTTAATAAAGATTTGATATTGGTTCGATTCTAATTTGATAAGGATATGAAATTGATTTTATAATGATTCATTATTGATTTGATATTGGCTTGATATTGGGTTGATATTGATTTGATGTTGATTTTGTGTTAATTCGATAGTTATTTAGCATTGATCTGGTATTCATTTGATATTAATATGATTTTAATTTGTTATTTGTTTGATTTGATATTGATATTGGTTCGATTTGATATTGATTTGATAACGATTTGATGTTGTTTTGATATTAGTTTGATATTGATTTGATAAGGATAAGATATTGATTTTATAATAATTTGGTATTCATTTGATATTGATTTGATATTGGGTGGATATTGATTTGATGTTGAGCTTGTGCTAATTTGATATTGATTTCGCATTGATTTGATATTGGGTTGATATTGATTTGGTGTTGAAATTACCATATTTGAATTGGATTCGATATTGGTTTGATTTTAGCAAACTTAATTTTGACTTAATATTGATTCGTTAGATATAATATTAGTTTGATAAGAACATTTCCTTATCAAAGTATTATTATATGAAATTGATTTTATAATAAAAATGTTGAGCTTATGTTAATTCGACAATAATATAGCATTGATATGGATTCGATATTAATATGATTTTAATTTGATATTTCTTTGATTTGATATTGATATTGGTTCGATTTGATATTGGTTTGATAAAGATTTTATGTTGTTTTGATATTGGTTCGATATTGATTTGATATTGGGTTGATATTGATGTGATGTTAAGCTTTGTTAGTTTGATGTTTATTTAGCATTGATTTGGTATTGGTTTGATGTTGACCTGATATTGATTCGATTTGATATTGATTTGATAAAGATTTGATATTTTGTTGATATTGGTGCGATACTGGTTTGATATTTAATTGGAATTGGTTTTATGTTTGATGTTTATTTAGCATTGATTTGGTATTGGTTTGATGTTGACCTGATATTGATTCGATTTGATATTGATTTGATAAAGATTTGATATTTTGTTGATATTGGTGCGATACTGGTTTGATATTTAATTGGAATTGGTTTTATAATAATTATTTATTGATTTAATATTGGGTTGATATTGATTTGATGTTGATTTTATGTAAATTTGAGATTTATTTGGAATTGGTTTGATATCATATTGATTCGAGTTTAAAATGATTTTAATTTGTTATTGGTTTGATTTGATATTCATATCGATTCGATTTGATATTGAATTATTAAAGCTTTGTTATTGATTTGATATTCATTCGATACCAATTTGATAAGGATATGAAATTGATTTTAGAATAATTCGACATTGGATTCGAAATTAATATGATTTTAATTTATTATTGGTTTAAAATGATATTGGCTCGATTTGATATTGATTTGATAACGATTTGATATTATTTTGATATTGGTTCTATATTGATTTGATAAGGAAATGAAATTGATTTTATAATAATTTGATATTCACGTGATATTGGGCGGATATTGATTTGATGTAGAGCTTATGTTAATTTGATTTTAATTTGTTGTTGGTTTGATGTTAACTGAACATTGATTCGACTTGGTATTGATCTAATAAAGATTCATATTAATTTGATATTGGTTGATATGGATTTGAAATTCATTTCATAATAATTAATTATTTTTTTGATATTGATTTGATGTTGATTCGATATTAATACGATTTTTATTTGTTATTGGTTTGATGTTGCCTTGACATTGAATCGATTTTATATTGTTTTAGTAATGTTTTGATATTGATTTGTTATTGGTTCGATATTGGTTTGATATGGATTTTATAATAATGTATTATTGATTTGATATTCGATGGAAATTTATTTCGATTTTAATTTGTTGTTGGTTTAATGTTGACTTAATATTGATTCAATTTAATAAAAATTTCATATATATTTGAAATTGATTTAATAAAAATTTGAAATAATTTTGATGGGTTTGATATTTATTTGGAATTTTATTAGGAATTAAATTCATAAACGATACATTAATTAAAATCAATTTTATGATTGAACTGAATAATTTAATTTAATTTAAATTTAGACAACAACGAAGCACAGGATTGAACTCTTCACGTCATCCTCCACGAAATGGTCTCAGTTATTGTTTTATGCGACAATGGCTTAAGTCGTTTAATTTTAGCTCTAACAACTTTTCACAAAATAAATTATGTCCTAACAATGCATACCTATCTATTAAAGGTATTTTATTAATTTAAATTTGATTTTCTGCAAAAACAATTTTTCAAATGAAATTTACTAAAACAAAACCAAACAACACAAATTTTTTAAATTGTATGTACAAATTAAAAAGAAATTTGTTATTATTATTAACAAATAAAAAAATATTTAACAAAAATTTCATGTTACATATCATATTTTGATATGAGCTCTTATACAGTGTCTACATAATTTGTAATACACAAGCACAGCAGGTATTCATAAATTATGTTTCAAAAAAATGTTTTTAATTTTTTTTTTTGTAGTTTTCTTCAGCGCGGAGCAACAAAAAACAGCGAAAATGAACTTTAATTTTATTATTATTATTTTTATTAATAATAATAAATAAATAAATAAATACGCAAATTTGTAATTTAATTTATGTTTGTTTTTGTTTAATATATTCGCGTTTATTATTAATGATCATGGTATATTATTTAGCACGATTTTCTGCGCTTAATTTGATTTGTGTTTGATAAATTATTTAAACACGTTTAGTATGTTTATGTGTGTGGTATTTTATTATTGGTTTAGAAACTCCTCGTTTATATTATGTTTAATTAGTTTATAGTGTATTACTACAGTTCCTGGAAATCTTGGTAGCCCATTAAGAACGAGTTACTGACTATTATTTAAATTTGGCCAGCATATTTTTTCTCACACAATGTGATCAATTTCTAATTTTAAGCCCATTTATAACCCAGCATTCATTTACATATTGAAAAAAAAACCTTACGTGTTATAATCTGCACCACCGGTATTCACTCGCGCTCCATATGACCAAAAAATATTATTAATATTTTCTACACATTTCATTCTCGATGGTAATTTATCATCAAAAACCAACGATCTTCTGAAGATTCATCTTCTTCGTAACTTCTTCTTCTTCTTCTACTTCTTGATTTAAATTTGATTTATTATTTTAACAACGCACGTCTCGATATACTTACTCATACCATTCATATAAAACAAAAAAAAATAAAAAAATTGGTATTTAAATTTATTTATCTTTCTTTTTACAAATTTTTTTATTTTATCTTTATATCAAATTAAATATAATTTGGTTTCTTACTTAAATCTCGCGCGTACATCATATCCCGCGCACCAGCAAATTGATTATATTTATAACTCTTACACTCCACCAAAAAACATCAGAAAATCACTGAGAAGATTCCACTACGCAGACACACACACACACATTCATTTTTGAATTTCGTATATGTACAATATTTTTGGACACCCAGGGATTTTCCATTGAATATGAAGTGATGTTTTGGGACGCGTGCTGACAATACAACAGAAAATTAGCATAAACTAATAAAATAAACTTCATCATGTATTAATTTTATCTCTTGAGATTTTTGTTTCCATCTTTTGTTTTGTTTATTCTTATAACAAATTATTATTAAACAAAAAAAAAAAAAAATTTGTAATAGTAATAAAAAAATAATATTAGTAATAATAATCAAATTGGAATAAATATCGATTTAAAATGATTTATAAGTTTTGAGATTATATGAAATAAATTAATAGAAAGGTAAATATTTTTTTTTTTTGTATAAACAGTTTGTGTATAAATAATTTATTGATTATTGATTTTATTGGAAAATTGGAATTTTTTTTTATGAGCTGACTATTAGCGCGATATATAATTTAGTAAACACTCTAGGGCGCTTTTATGTTTTGTACTTGTTTGTACGCTCTTCATGGCGTTCTAGATTCTCCAAGCGGGCAGCAACGCAAGTTCCTCGGCAGACTTTAGTATAGAAAGAAAATAAATTCTGAGGAATTTTTGAAACTTTTGTTGTGCCGCTTATAATGACATTTTATTTCACTTCATTATTCTGTTTAAACGCTCTCTCTTTTCTCCAAAACCGCCCACTGTCATCCACAGTTGGTGAGAAGGGCTGGCGAAAATCTCTAACACGTTGTTTTCTTATAAGACCGAGAATGCTTCAGAATGTCCTAGAACAGATTAACCAACTTGTTACGCCGGCCATGGTTGTGTAACCATCATCGCAATCTTTTTAGGTTATGAATGATATACAGGTGTTCATCTCTGTTCACATTATCTTTTCTTGTGTATAATTTACTTCATTTACAAAAAAAAACGAAGGTTTGTTTATTTTTATTTCATTGTATTGTGAGCGTGCTGTATATGGGAAAATTGTGATTTATGTCACGTGCACCAATCATTTGTTCTGATTTGGGTGTGCCATTTGGAAAAAAGATAGGTTAACTGTCATGCAATTAAACCATGATACAATGGTATTGAGTGGTTGTTGTAATTCTCTCAATATTTAAATTCACTTTAAAAGAAACGAATCAGTTATTCTGATTTGGGTTTGACGAAATTCACGTCGTTGTCTCTCGGCTGAAATAAACGGCCATTCGCCGATTTGGCCTTAGTTGGCCTTTAAACTAATGCATTACATTTGCACAAACCATATCACAACATAGTCTAACATTGTGTTATGCATTTTGCAAGTATTATCTTCTAGAGCAAAGAGCCATAATCATACGTCATAATTTTTTAGCAGCTTTTTTAATGGTATAACTTTTCAATGTTCCTCATACGAATCCATAGTAAAAATTGTGTTTTTAGCTTCAATTTTTTCAATAAAAAAACACAAAATCCTATAAAACATTTATATAAGAGTTTTTCTCAAAATCATTAGCGACAATATATAAGAAGGCTACATTAATTGCAGAAATAATTAAATTAAATTATGTCTAAAATATATTTTTCGAACTTTCATTTTGAAAAATGTATCAAAGTTTGCTCTCCTGTGTGGGGTTTGCTAGTTCCCCTATCAGGCGCTTCCCCAGGTGGCGGATAGTGGAAAGCTTGCCAGATATGGGAAGTACCGGGGAAATCAAATACTCGGGGCGGACCAAAAACTGGCACACCCAAGCTAAGGTGGCACTACATACGCCGATGGCGTTTTAGGGCCACAAAGAAAGCGATTACTCTTTATGGAAAGCTACAAAGGGACAAAAGAGACCAAAAGAGCAGGTGCCGCCAATTAAAAAAGCAGATGGTACTTGGGCTGAAAGCCCCAAAGATAAAGCTGATCTTTTTGCTGAACATCTGGAAGAGACGTTCCAACCTTTGACTAGACAAACAGCACATGAAAATACCTTGCTAATGCAAAAAGAAGATGAGAATACAACCAGTTACAATGAAAGAACTCAAAAATGAAATCAAACATAACCTAAATGCAAAAAATGCTCCTGGATACGATCTTATTACAGGAAAAGTTATTAAAAATTTGCCAGGAAAATGTCTTAAGCAGTTGCTACACATAATAAACGTAGCTTTTAGAATGAAATATGTTCCTCAGCAGTGGAAAATAGCAGAAGGTATTATGATACCTAAGCCTAATAAGCCACCTAATGAGAAAACGTCATACAGACCTATATCTGTATTACCATCATTGTCCAAACTCTTCGAAAAATTACTCCTCAAAAGGATGAGACCTCTGATTGAAGAAAGAGACCTGTTACCATCGCATCAATTTGGTTTCAGAGAGAAACACTCCACCATAGAGCAAGTACACAGAGTCCCTAACGTAATTGAGAAGACGCTTGAAAACAAAAAGGTATGTTCTGGAGTTTTCCTAGATGTTGCCCAGGCCTTTGACCGAGTCTAGCATCGAGGACTGGAATATAAATTATATCGCGACCTTCCTAAGCAGTTCTATGAGATATTAAAATAATACAATGAAGGGAGATATTTCAGAGTTCAATATGAATGAGAGTTCTCATCACTCAAGAGAATTAAAGCAGGCGTACCACAAGGGAGCTTACTCGGACCAGTCTTGTATTTGCTTTATACGAGAGACATACCTATTACTGAATAAACAGATATTGCAACCTTTGCGGTAGATACAGCAATCTTGGCGGTAGGAAGTACAATCGAAGGAACAACCAGCAAATTACAGCACACTGTGAATGAGATTGTCCACTGGACAAAAAAATGGAGATTAAAATTGAATGAGCTAAAATCAATTCACACAACATTCACCTATCTAAAAGCTGATCACTTACCTATCTACATAAATAGGCAGGAAATACCACCGGCGAACACGGCAAAATACCTACGTTTGACGCTCGACGCCAAGTTAAAATTACCATTCACAATAAGCTGCTTTTATACTATACAGGCAAATACTTAAGCCTGTGTGGACCTATGGCATCCAGCTCTGGGGATGCACAAAGAAAACAATCGTTAAAATTATACAAACGTTCCAGAACAAAGTACTGCGATGCATTGTCAATGCACCTTGGTATATTAGAAACGATAATTTACATAGGGATCTAAAGATTGAAACCGTCAACGAATAAATCATAAAAAATGTCAAAAAAATATATCCAGCGTTTACAACTCCATGAAAACACGGATATTCAACATATTGTCAACGACGTCGACAGCGCAGTGACAAGACGGCTAAAGAGAACGAAGCCGCTTAATTTAGTTTCACAGGACTGAAAGTTGCTGATGTAACCGGAAGATCTAGGCCCTCTGGGAATAACTACTGTGTTATAGCCCAACTAACAGAGAATTAAAATAAGAAAGAAAAATTGCTAAATGAGTTGTAATAACTTAGTCGTAATAAAAAAAAAAAAAAAAAAAAGTTTGCTCTGACGAGGTACAATAGTATTTGCTAAATGTATCTTTAGTTTTCTGTCGAAAGGTCGAATTTAGAAAAGCCGAATTTCGAAAGGCTTAATGTGTCGAAAGGCCGAATAGGTCGAAGCGATTGCCGAAAGGCCGATTGTGTTGAAATTGAATTTAATTCTTTATCTTTTATTATTGAAAATTTTCAAAATTTATATTTTTATAAAAACCAAAGATATTTTAGTCAAAATGTTTGTATAAAAATGTTTAATAGTAAATTGCCTTAAATATTAAAATATTCTTACGTTTTTTTCTTATGATTTAGTAAAGCATACTGTGACGGTGACACCTAGTGTGTAATAGAATAAGTTAAATTAATAGCTCAATGTTTAACTGTACTAAAATGGAATTTTCCATGATAAAATTGTTCTAAATGTTTCTACGCTATTCTAACTGGAAAAATCATTAGCTTTCTAGAAGTTTGGTTTGTGTATATAAAAAGGCGAACGAAGTCAAATTGGATTAGTAATATTTGGTAAGCGATAGTGTATAGATTAAAAGGAATTAAAAAGTGATTTAAAAAGTGTTTTAGTGTAAAATAAAAAGTAAAAGTGATCAGTAAAATTTGAGAATAATTTATATAAAGTGATTTTGTGAATTTTTATTAATAAATTGTATTGAAATTGTGTTGTAATAATTCTTGTGTGAAATAAATAAATTCGTTGGTGATAAATTGAATTGATTTTGTTTTATTCACAATCCAGTGATACGAACCTTGATTGACAAGGCAAACACGTAACAATATCATGTCACACAGCGCCAATTTTGATAATAGTAGAAATATTTTCAACTAGAAAATAGCTCCATATTTATTAAAGTGATAATTTTTAAAACTAAAAAATGTAATAATTTAAAATGTAGCAATAATATGAACTAAATAAAAATGCCACTTTTTCAAAAAAATTATCGTGTTTTTTTTTATAAACTGAAGGTAATGCATTACTTTTATAAGTAATAATTTAGAAATCCAAAATATTCTCAACATCTAAAATGATTTTTGGATATATTTTTGGAATACGAACAACTAGCCTTTATCTAGGCCAAGTCTTAACCAATTATGATGAAATTTGACAGGTATACGATGTAAATGGGATTCTCTAACGATTATCAGATGAAATTAGTGGAACTTGGTAAAGGAGAATACGACTAAGATGAAATTCGACAGGTACGATTGAAATGGGATCCTTTAATGATTTTTAGATGAAATTAATAGAATTAGGTGAATTTTTTTTTCGGATTCTTTAACGATTTTTGGTTGAAGTTTATTAATATGAAAAATTAGCTTGTTCTTTGGCTATTTTTTAACCGATTATGATGAAATTCGACAGGTAATGGGTTGGAAATGGGATTTTTAGCTTGTAACTTTACTATTTATTAACCGATTATGATGAAATTTGACAGGTATGGTGGAAATGGAATTGTTACACGATATCTGGATAGATTTTTGAAATATGGCCAATTATCCTTTAACTTTGCTATTTTTTAAACGATTAAGATGAAACGCGACAGGTACGATGGAAATGGCATTCTTTAATGATTTTCAGATGTAATTAATGAAACTTGGAAATTTTGAATACGAGATGAATTTCTAAAGGTACGATCGAAATGGGATTCTTTTTCGATTTTCATATTAATGGAAACGATTTAGATGAAATTAGACAGGTATTATGGAAATGGGATTGTTAAACGATTTTTGGATGAAGTTTATGAATATGGAAGATTCGCATGTAACTTGGCTATTTTTCAACCGATTATGTTGAATTTTGCGATGTATTATGGAAGTTTGATTCCCAAATGATTTTAAGAAGGAGTTTTAGTGTATGAACAATTAAGATGGAATTAATGGTGATTAATATTGGTTATAGTCATGCTGATGAAGATGGGGATTGATATGATGACGGCCTTGTCTTGGTAATGATGATGATGGTGATAGTGATGGTGATGATGATGATTGATGTAGATTTTCATGATGATTGTATTGATGATGATTATGGCCGAGGTGATAAAGATACGGATTGAGATGATGATGGTGATCATGATTGTTTTGATATTGATTATCATGGAGATAATGATGATGATAGTGGATTTCAGGATGACGATGATGGTCTTTGTTGTCTTCGCTATTTGTTAACCGATAATGGTCAAATTTGACAGTTACTAAAATGATTTTTAGGTAAAGTTCTAGAATATAGAAAATTGGAAGGTAATTTGGTAATTTCTTTTCTCGGAAAAAATAACCATAAAATAGCTGTAAATTCTTCCTTTTTCGAAATATTTCCTACTTTTATTGAATATATATCTAGAAAAGAGCAGTAAATGGTGTCTTTTCCAGAATATTTTTAAAGAATTTTCCTCCATTTTTCCAGAGAATGACCCGGCTTTTTCCAGAATATGTTACTAGAAGGAGCAGTAGATTCCCCCTTTTCCAAAAAACTGTGATAGAATTTTCATCCTTTTTTCCCAGAATAAGACCCGGCTCTTTTCCAAAATATATTAATAGAAAGGCAGTAAATGCCCCTTTTCCTAAATACTTTTAAAGAAAACCCTCCCTTTATTTTCCAATATTATATCCTCTTTTCCCAGAACATTTCCTCCTTTTCCTCATTATGGAACTAAATAAAAGCAGGTGAATAGCAGTTAATTATAAAATTGAACTCTCCTCCCCCCTTTGCAGAATTTATCATTTTTTGTTATTTTAGGCCATTACGCGCTAATAATATACAACGTACGTACATGTTTTTGATAAGAATGGATTAAATAAAAACAAGTTGGTGAAATATTATTAAAATTAGAATGGGAATCTCCATTTTCCAGAATATTTCAACAAAAAATTTTGGATTCTTCATTTTCTGATATCGAAACCTTAATCTATTCGGGCCACAATCTCTTGTTGTTGCTCCTCAAACTTGACATAGAGATCATCTGGTCGATGTTATGAATTTCGTAAGCCTTTTTAATCCAAAATGTAGTTCACATTAATTCCGCTTTTTAAAAAATGGCGTTTTCAAATGGTATGCCTTTCTAAATGTTTTCATTTTCATTTTACATTAAGTAGGCCTTTCCACACGTTCGGTCATTCGACCGATTTGGCCTTTAGACATTCGGCCTTCAACACCTTCGACCTTTCGACTCAATCGGCCATTACACATTCGGCATTTCGACACATTCGCCCATACGACATTCGGCCTTTCGACATTCGGCCTTCCGACATTCGACCTTTCAACATCGAACGAAAATTAAGAAAAAGAAAATCACAAAATTATCACACGTTCTTAATATTTGGTGAATTTGGTTTGGCTATTTTACAATTTTTAAACTTGAAATTTCTCCAAAATGTAATTGTTGGTTCGATTTTATCAAATTTGTGCTGCCATCTATGTAATGTTTATTGATTTATTGACCACATGATTTGCAGTAAGCTTTTATTTCAAAATTTTAGCATGTTCATATCTTGAAATTCAAACATTTAAGAAAATATCTGAGAGATCATAATTAAGAATTTGTTTTCATTTAAAAAGTTTTCTTAGAAAAAAAAAATGGTTTAATCTAGATTGCTTTGGAATTATGCGCCATCATTTAGACTTTCCGCGTCGTGAGGTAGTTTTTGTTGTTAGTTGTTGTATTGGCCATCAAATAAGACTGTTTGGATTATATGATACAATTTTATATAGTATTTAAGTTTAAAACATCTGATCAATTTACAAAACGTACACAAAATATCGTATTGTTCATTTTCTTTTTTACTGTTGGCGTTACTTTTCCACGGTTGTCAGTTGATGTAATTGTTTTTAAATGCATTTTTTGTATTATTGTTGTCTTATACAGTTTTAAATGTTAACTCTTCATAATGACTTAAGCATATCGTTTTTATTATGATTTTCTGGTGACGTTATTACCACGTACGTATTATACTAATTTACAGCAATTACCTAAACGCAATTAAATTTGAAAACTGTTGTTTTTTTGTTTGTTTGTAGCGTGATGTTGTTAATGGTATCTCATTGAATATGTACATATTTAAGATCTTTAACACAATCATTTTAACTTGTTGAATTAAACTGGTAATTTGAGTGATTAGTTAAATTTAACGGTTGCCGTTTAATTGTTTATCAGAAACTTAATACATGGGGTAACCAAGGAATATTCTTGGGTGACGTGGAAAAAAAATGTTAATGCTTTTACTTGATTCTTTCAAGACTTTTTAAAACATTTGACCGGTTATAAACACCTTGGCCGGCAATACTTGTCTTACAAGAAAAAAATCATTAATTCGTCTAATAACAAGAAACATTTGCGGTACACCTATAACAGCAGATAGGAGCGGATACAATTCCTTTGATCTTTGTCTGCAAGGCTGACAAATTAAGCACCACTAAAATAACCATATCATAATCCTCAATTAATTTAGATAACACCTCACTCAATTATAAGTAAGATACTCCAAAGTTTCAGAGGTGCCTTTAGAAAGTATCTTCACATGATAATATTTGGAAAAGTCACTATGTACATAGAACGCAACTCCGCAACCTCTTCTTATAATAAAAATGCTCAACATAGACTACCATCTTTAGCTATTATATTATAAATTAGTCCAGTTCCTCTATCGATCGTACAATTTTTTGGAATATCATTTACTATACGTATAAACACCTAAGCTATAATTCCCGTTGTTTTCATCGACTTTGCTTTGACCAGAATGTTTTTAACTTCCTTAGAAAGATATCCATTAATGTATACTCTCGATTTTGAAAATTCGGTATCACTACATGTTATCCATAATGGTTTATCCGTGATGTACTTAAGATATACCGACATGAAATGACTCTTCTTCCAATGCTTGAAGAACCATACCTTTATAACTGAAGGGCTACCTCAAGCATTTTTTTTTAAACCTAAAAACATCTTTAATATCGTCAGCTTTAAAGTTTTACAAACCCACCTCCTCAGAAATATTTGACATAAATTAGTTGTTTCGACACCCAATCCTCAATATTATCGCCAACTGTTAAATTATCTTTTTACCTCCAGTCTCTTTAGATTGTATGAAGCCAGCACTCTAGTGGGGTTACTGCATGCAATGCAAAGTGGACAAAACCATTTACCCTTCGATATAAGATGTTCAAATTCCACATCCATTTTCACCTCAACACAATCAGCGTGACACCTATTTGAACAGCCATCACAATTAAGCCAATTTTGTCTTCTCACGCCACACTTATAGCCAAATTGACAAGGCGGAAGTTTGAGGATGGCAGGCTTAAACCTCCAAGGTTTAAAAATTTGTTAATATTTAAAAAGTTATGAGTTTTTTTATTCTGTATTTTTGTAAGAGGACATAATGAAGAAAAAATTGGAGATAACGTCCATGGTAGTTGTATTAGGGTACGGTGCCATAAATTTATTTGTATCTACTTCATTATTACTTTTCTCAATTGAAATTAAAACGCTTAGTAAAATGGCATTAAAAACCTTGTACTGGAAAAATATGGCCGCGGACGTTAGTGCACTCTACCCATATATCACTGTTCAAATAAAGGTATAGAGAGGCTATGGATTTTCTATGGCTTCTATGTTCTACCTATTTTCCTTATATGAAAATTTATAGAGATTTACATTATGTAGGCACCGGTTAATGCGGCATTCACAGTGCAAAACCTTTTAATTTTTACTTCGGTCTAAACAGATTAAAGTACGGTTGGCCCAAAACCATTTTTCTCGATGTTTTGGAAGCCTCTAAGTCTGAAAAAGGAAACAAAAAACATAAAGGGCTGAAACCTCATTATGTGGTCAGAACTTCGGGTTTTATCGGAAAGCATCTCTTTTATCAAAAAAAAGTTTTTATAGATCGAGAAAAATGTTCTCCTTTTGAATGTGGATTTGACCCAAAATCATCTTCTCTGGAATCATATTTTCTGGAATTGATTAATTCCACTTCCAAATCAATCAAGAAATGAACCTCTTAAGTCAATCTTCAGTTTAACCTCCAACTCAATTTACAACCCGACCTCCATCTCAATCGCAACACAATCCTAAACGCAATCACCAAATTAACGGCCAACCCTTAACCTAACTCCAAATCAACCCTTAAATAATTCTTCAACCGAACAACTCACACCCCAATGCAAGCTAATTAAACCCTAATTCTATTTCAACTCAAAATAGCTCGACTCAAATCTCAACCCTCTGCTCAACTCTACACTTATTATCTAACCCAATCCCAAAATTAATTCGATTGGAAAGCTATGTGCTTGTATGAATTCAACTCAATCTAATCTCCCACAAACCCTAAACTCAACTTCAAATTAATCCCTAAGTAAACTTATCTTTCAAATCCATTTCAACTCAAACCCTACTCACCTTCATACCGGTATACGTACCATCATAACCTTAAACAATCATTCCATCATACCATTATTCCATTACACCATCATACCATCATGCCACTATACCATTAAACCATCATACAATCGTAGCATTGTACCATAGTGACGTCGAACCATCTCACCATCACACCATGATATATAACTTACCATCAATCCACCACAGCTTCATACCATCATATCATCGTAAAATCGTTCCATTATACAATCTTACAGGTTTTATACTTCAAATTGTTCCTTTTACACTTCAAACTGAACTTTGGAACTGAAATTGGACCTTTTACGTTCCAAATTGAATTCTTAACAAATTATATGTGAATGACCAAATAGGATGGAGCTTGGCTATTTCTTAACCGATTATGATAAAAATTGGCATGTGCCTTCGAAGTGGGATTCTAAAATGATTTTTGGATAAAGTTCTGTAATATGGTCAATAAGAATATAACTTAGCTATTAACCGATTATGATGAATTTTGACGTTTCCAACGAATAAAAGGAAATGTGACACAAAATTAGTTTTAGACGATGTTGTGAGAAATATGTCAATATAGCTTCTATAATGTTGTCTGTTTAGGTTTTTGTGAATCATGAAGCTTTTGAAGTTTCTTTAAGACAACCTAAGCATACTATTTCAATTGCTAAACGATCAAGGTTATCTCCGTAATAGTATTCAAGTTCCATTAGAAACTTTTCTTGCCAATCCTTCGCTTTAAACTTTGGGTTATATTTTCTGAGTATTTGCTGTCAGAGCGGTAAGTTTGGCCTTGTTTATATAAATATAGTGCGTAGCGAACACGCGCCTCAGCATTGAAGCTAGAATCCCAATACTAGTCTACCTATCGAACTTCATCATAATCGGTTGAGAAATACGCAAATGCCCTAATTGGCCTATTATTCATAAAAGGTTCAATTTGAGGTTTGATATATTAACAGTGACCTTTCCTTAAGTCTTAAACAATATTTGTGTACAGTTTGGTTCAAATCGGTCAAGGGATATGGATTTGTTTAAATATCTTACACATACGCTGTACAAACTTAGAAACACTCACTTATATAGATTTCTGAACTGCTCGCTAAACATTAATCCATCCCCAACTCAGCCCCAATTCAACCCGCAAACAGCCCCCACCCTAATAAAGGGTTAGCTTATCTAAGGGAGATTTTCATTGAAAAACTTCAGTTGCATGGGTTTTAAAAGTTTGTTCGTTGAAGTGAGGATTCCGCTAAATTGAGTGTCCGTTGAAATGAGATTTCACTGTATTTAAAAGTGAGTGTTTATATGTACTGTATATCTGTGTGATATTTACGCATTGAACGATTTGAACCAAACTTTACACAAATATTGTTTAAGGCTTAAGAAAGGTCACTGTTAATATCTCAAACAATTATCTCCTTCTTGACAGATGATAATCAGGTCCAATGTTATTACAGTGGAATTTCTTAAATTTCAAAAATTGAGTTGGTTTTTGATGACGGTATGATGGTATGACGGTATGATTGTATGATGGATAATGGTATGGTGGTATGATGGTATGATGATGATGGTATGATAGTATGATGGTGTGTTGGTATGATGTTATGAGTTGAGCAGAGGGTTGAGATTTGGTTCGAGCTAAGTTGAGTTGAAGTTGAGCTAGGATTTAGTTAGCCTGCATTGAGATTAAGTGAGTTGTTGGTTGGCGGTTAATTTGTTGATTGCGTTTAGAATTATGTTGCGATTGAGATGGAGGTTGATTTGTATATTGAGTTGGAGATTGAGCTGAAGATTTACTTAAGAGATTTATTTCGGGATTGATTTGGGAGTTGAATAAATCAAGACTGAAGTTCTGACCACCCCACGAGGTTTCCGCCCTTTACATATGTCATTGTATGGATTTTATTTTAAAGGGAAAAAATTTGTTCGTTATAGATTTAAGTTAAAGAAAGGTGGCTTGTAAAGTAACGTATTTTTGTTTTTAAATTTATGTGATAACACCGATTCACGCGGTCGTCTTTCTTTTCATAGGTTCAGGTGTTTTCTTCTTTTTCTCATAATAATTGTAACGTATTAGTCATTTCCTAACAATAAAACATAAGTAATACATTTTTATTAATTCTAACAGTTCAAAAATAAGTTTTGAGATATAAGTCAAGTTTAATCTTTTAAGATCTACAGCAATAAAAATGTGAATTATGAACTTTTGAAGTATTTTGGTTGTATAATGTAGATGCAGCATTCGATAATGTCTACTCGATATGGTTAATCGATAATGTCTACTCCGATTAAATAATACGTAACACGTCTATTATTAGCTCTGTATTTCTTAATGTTTGATCTGATTTGGTTGAAATCATCTTTCGTGAAACCACAAATAAATGCAAAGAGCTACTCGGATATCCGTCAACAAAAATTAGTTCAACGTTTGTTGTTGCTTGAATGTAAACTTTACACTTATGTATGCATCAAGAAATTCGGCTGTTGAATGTGAGATGAACTTATAACTCAAATTCGAATCGAATTTAAACGTATTTTCTTGTGAAAAAATTAAATTGAATTATTTTGGATTATATTAACCCTTTCACTCCACATTTATGAATCGTCTAAAAAAATAAATATTTTATGGTGAAGTTGTGTCATTTGAACATCCACACACTCAAATCAAAATTTTGATCCAAAAATAAAAATTTGTTAAATTTTCAATGTAAACCTTTGATCTGATCAATAATTTTTTTAATGAGTTTATGAATCGGATGATGTCAACTTTATCAAAATCGTTTCTTATCTCGAGAATTATTCTAATAATTTTACATTCAGTTACAGCAATTTTCTGGATGTTTTGGGCTGTAAGTGTTCAAGACTCATAACCAAAGGTGAAAATTCTTTCTTATTACCGACCAAACGGCGCAGTGGTTAAAGCTGCGGCGGTTGGATCGGGATGTACCGGGTTCGAATTCCTATAGGGGCGGGATGCAAAAAGGATTGTGATGAATATGAACACATATCTATGACCTCCTGTTGAGAGTGCGGAATCTATGGGCTGACCCATCCCGTACGTGCTTGATTTGGCTACTGCGCAAGGTAGAACGTAAAAAGCGAACTGCCAAAAAGTTGGAAGTGTCTTGAGCCCCAAAAAAGATTGCAGAGATAGAAACAAACTGGTCTTATCAGTGCTTTGAAGATGTCCACTTTTACTTTTCGCGATATATGAGGAGACTTCAATATTTTGATGTTGGCGTAAAATGCTCAGTAGCCTCAATGAAAAATACCTGTAGAAACGGAGTTTTGCTCAGTGACCAATGATCCTAGGTATTTGAACTCCTTCACCTTTTCATCATTAATTATTAAGTGAATAATGAGCGAATATTCAGTAATTAATGAGTGAGTAATAAAAAAAACGAGTGAATAATGAATGAATATAATGAGTGAAAAAAAGAGAAAGCATCATTTATCAGAGAATAAGGAGTGATAATGAGTAGAAATGAATGAAAGTGAATAATCTTGCAAAAAGTATAATCTTGAATTGCTTATATGCATAAAAGCCCATAATAGGTTTTAGCGGCAAGTGGGTCTTGTACATAAAACCGATTGCTTCTTTGAACAACTTTATTTCCAAAATCTGATATTTTGAGACGTTCATATTGGATTCCCATACGGATGCTGCTTTGTCGTAGCGTTTATGGTTTAAGAAGTATCGTTGGTGGACTTAACTTTGATCAATTTAGCTTCTAATTAGCAGCAATAGGTGGCTATTGAATTTGTCGGGCCCGTTGTCCTGGATTTTTGGTGATTGTGGAAGAAAACAAATATTTTGTTGTGTTAGCATTTGATTGTTTTGAAATTTTGACGCAAGGTTCCATTCGAATAGACGCATGTTTTTATATACCTATTATTGTATTAAACTGATGTCACACTTGTGACAGGTAAAACATGTTTTTTTTTTAAACAGCGCCATCTGTTGGACGTAAGAGAAACTCACGTTGTATTACTAAATATTTTACGGCAATAGGTGCGCCAACTGTTGAACGTTACAGCAACACACACAATACTAAAAATTGCTAAAGCCGGACAGCGTGCTTCTTGACAGCTGCTGTCACTTAGCATTTGCAGTATTTCCAATTGCATTGTTAAATTGAATTTTCATAAGTTTCGATTTATTTTCATTCTGATTTAATTATTTCGTGTGATATTGCGGTGGAATTGAGTTGTGTTCATTGATTTTGAGCGGATTGAAATATTTCGTTTCTCATTGCGTTGGAATTGAGCTGTGTCAATTGATCTGCGCTTGAATTGGAATATTTCGTTAGTATTTTTATTTTTTTTTGTTTTTTCATTGTTTTTTAGTTCGTGTTTTTCCCGTTTTTAATGTTTTGCGATTTTATATGTTTTTTTTAATAACTTTCTTTCTTCTTTTTCAGTACAAATGATCTGCTTTAGTTCATCAAAATAATGAATCGCTGAGGATTAGACTTAGGTCATTGGACTCGTGGAGTTGAAGCAATGTGACTCAGGGTCAATCTTTATAATTGTGCAGTTTAGATCTAGACACGGATTACTTCTCACATGGACAATTATATGTTGCGAGTTCTAGAGTCGGCAAACCAGACAATGTCTATATCTCTTTTCTTTCTTTTCCATTTAACCAGAATAAAGATTGAGCCACAGCCGCTTTCTTCAAATTTCTTATAAGGTCATGCGTGCAATTTAGTCTTAGAGATTTTCTTACCGCGTACTGTATCCGTTTATATACACGAATACGAAGTCTACAACCAATATGTATGTCAAATAGCGTGAAATAGTTAATAAACATGTCCTAAAACGGCGCGGGTGGTAATACCTTTCTGTATATCTTATTGAATTCAATTTTTTTATATTATTAAATATAAATAAATCCCAGCAACAAATTGCATAAAAAATGCGTTGAATGTTTCATTTAAAAATAAAATAAAATTATTCCGGAGATTACAAAGATGATGTAAAACTAAAAACTGTCTTTTATATTTCTTACATACAGTTTCTCTCTTTATACCTACATTATATCGAAAGGTAAAAGTTTAATGATTATGATTATAAATTATCCATTTTTTGTGTTATAAATAAATTTTATTAGGCGTTCAAATTATAATTTTGATTTATTGAATTGCAATATAAGGATACCGCTGACAATTTATTTTTATTTAAATTTATATTTTGTTTACAACAAAATATTGCTTCCATGGTGGATATAAATATAGGTAAGTGTCATATTCCGGTTAGGTCGAGAGATGCTAATTGGGTATATAATACCTATAAAGATGCCATAAGAGAGAGGTTACCAAATCGATCGATCGATCAGTAACTATAGCCGTGTTTTCCATGAGAACTGCACTAGAACTCGATAAACTTTAAATTCCTTTTATTCTATGTAAAACGAAAAAAAAAAAAATTCATAAAGCGCGAATGTGTAGTGTACTTGATATAATTACATATTTTGAGTTTAAAAATTTCCCCCTTCAGTTATTTCATCAATATTTTCTTGATTCTTGCTGACGTCATTACACGCAACTACACTCGATAAATTCATGGGTTTATCCAGTGTAACTAAAAAATAAGCTATAATTGTCATTATTTATTGCTGTAACAACTTAAAATATGTATTTATGTGAAATGCACTACACATTATCACTTTATGAATTTAATTTTTGTTCCTGTTTACATAGAATAAAAGGAATTTAAAATTTATCGAGTTCTAGTGCAGTTCTCATGGAAAACACGACTTATAATAAATTTTTGAAAACATTTCGACAACTAAAAAAAAAAGAATTTGTTGAGTTAAAAATAAATTATTTATTTATGTAAATTTTACTGTAATAGAGGAATTTAAAAATCGATTAGGTAATCGATAATCATCAATATTATAAATGGCGCTAAACGGAATGTTTAGAATTTTTTTTTTTTTTTGTTTTTCGAAAACACATAATTTATTTATAGGTTTGTTTGTGTAATAAATTTAACAACCCTGTCTGTATATGTTGTACGATCGCGTGAACATTATGTCGTGCGAGAATCGATTTTATCGATCATATCAATTACGAATTGGAAAATTTCGGTTAATTTTGGATTTAAATAGCAGTAAATTTGTGTTTTTCAATTTTTGTCTGGTTTTCCAAGCCAAACATAATACTCGAAGTTTTTACACTTACAAGTAAAATTAACCACTGTAGCTCTTTAAAAGACATTGATTTTTGATTGATTGTATGTACGGCCAAGCATTGAACAGGAACCCTCGGACTTCCGGGCACACACCGTGCACTCGTTTTACATATGTATAACAAAACCGAAGAAGAGGATAGGATTGTTAGTTGTGAAAGACTCGCCCCGGTTACAGACGCCCAAGCGATCGATAAGTTAGTACTTTTAAGACGGCACAAAGACAATACAATCTAATTTCAGATGTACGAGTACATCTCTGGAATAGTGCTGCACCTTAAACAACATCCTTTGCAAGTAAAATTAATTTCTTATTTCTAGTAATATTTGAAAGGTAATTTTTATTAGCCGGAGGGGGAAGATTCTCATACTGTAAGTTCCAAAGCGGTCCGCTAGAATTGTACTAATCATAGCAAATGTTGCTTGTCGCTGTTGCTGTTTTGTAATAAATTATCATGAATGTCACCAGTAACCAAGATTAAAATTACAAAACACTAAATATTTTCTGCACTATGAATTCCGATCTGAAGTTCCTGTAAATTAAGAGGACAAAAATTAAGACAATTCTACAACTACTCGTCCGTTGGATGCTTAAAGTTTCTGGAAATCTGCATTGGGTTTGTCCGAATATTTCTGAAATTCAAGATCGAGATCGAAATTAGTTAATTATCATTATTATTAATATATCCCGATAACTATATATTAATTAAGTTTAATAATGTAATGAAATAAAATTAAATATTACTTTCTTTGGTTTAACAAAATTATGCATAGTTCGATATTTTTGGAAGTTTTCTAGAATTTTCAATATACTTCGACACTTCGACATTTATTTCGAAATTATTGCGACTTGCAAATTAAATTTGAAGTTTGTTATATTTTTTCGAGATGTTTAGAAATTTTCTTAGCGTTTTATTCGATGTTTTAGACGTTCTGGTTAAATTGTTGAATTTTCTCAAATTTTTTGAGCATCTGAGATTTTCTAGGTAAAGATGTTCACCCCTGTTATGATTGACGAGTCGACGAACAATCGACACGACTCAGTGTTACCTTTTCGTTTTTTCATTTGATATTAACACTATGAAAAACAAAAATGCAACACAGAGTCATGTTGGTTGTCGATCGGCTAGTAGGAGAACATTCACTCGAGAACACTCTAGTGGAACACAATAATATATATGTGAAAAATTGATTTTGAGTTAAATGAAAGATTTTTTATAGAAGATTTTTGTTATTGAGTCCGAAAATTGCAAACATTTTTGGAGACAAGGGTAGCAGTTGTTAGCTTGTTCCCTTAGTTAGATGGCGAATGAATGAAAACCCTTATCTCTTATACGTTTTCTGCAATTTCAGAATCAATAATAAAATACTTTTTATTCTTAAACCGCTTCATACAGATTGCGGATTCGGCATATAAGGAAATTTCTCATACGAAAACAGAATCTTTTTTAGTATATCCGTTAGAGGATTACTAATTTTTCAGAAATTTAGGCAAAATTTATGAAGGTTTGTTACGAGACCAAGAAATAAGTTTACATCACGGGATGTTTTT
This sequence comes from Tipula vernalis, assembly GCA_958295665.1. Taxonomy (NCBI): domain Eukaryota; kingdom Metazoa; phylum Arthropoda; class Insecta; order Diptera; family Tipulidae; genus Tipula; species Tipula vernalis. Next base: position 65,935,625 of record OY282559.1, on the reverse strand, counting down.
GGTGTCAAATAATGCCTTATTGCAATTACTTTAGTAGGATCTAGCTTAATACCTGATTTAGTTAGTAAATGCCCTAAATAACGAATATTGGATAAAATTTTCCCTTTATAAGATTCTTTCGACTTTTTAGAGACAAAATATATTAACAATAATGGCATTCACAAGGTTTTTCGATTGGTTAATCAGAAAAAAATAAAGAGGCCAATCATTTATAATATATCTACCAAAAAAGTAAAAACATTAATCCCCCCGTACTTTACCCCAAGAGTTATACAAAGTGTATATAACCCTGAACAAAAAATGAGAACTTTCCTTGAGCTCATTGTGTTGGTAGTTTGGTTTTGTACTCAAAAAGTTGGTTTACTCATCAGGTAGCGACGACCAAACTACAAAAATACAATTCCTACTTAACACAGATAGTGTTAAGTACGAACGTACTGATTTAGCGAATTATATTCACTATCCAGCAAATTTATTTTGCAAATACTCGTATGTATCTTAAAAAGTATAAGGTTTATCAAAAACTACTTAATATAACATGTTAAAAATTAAAAAATTAAAAAAACAAATTAAAAAAAAAAAAAAAAAATTTCAAAGAAAGTCGTGTGTTTGTCCACACCTCCATAAATTTGGCGATTTAGATCGTGTGTCCATAAATGAAAAAAATATTAAAAGGTCCACATTAAGAAAAGCGTGTCGCGTGATAGCTGAATCCATAAACATCAGCATTAAAAGCCAGGTAGTCCTTAGAAAATGGACGGCGTTCTTCTAATTTTAATGGACGATCGCCTCAAAGCTACGTACATATTACTCTCCATTCTAGCACACCAGTTTGTGCATACATATTTGCAATATATGTACACAGTAATAAAGCAAATTCAGTCATAAGAAATGTATAACAGCAACAATAACCAATTTATAAATTTATTGAATTTTAATCTTCTGTAAATATTTTATTGATTATAATAATAAATATAATTTTTTCATTTTATTTTTTGTAAATCAAAAGTAAAGAAAAATATTTTTTTTTTTATATAAAACTAAATTAAAATTTATTATAGTGAAATGAAATAAAAAAAAAATATTTATAAAAATAAAAATTTATAATTAATCAGATTTTAATTTTTACTAATTCGACAAATTTATGGAAGTTGCTTTTTATTGTATAATCAAACAAAAAGTAACAAAAATAAAATCGATAATAAATATTAAAAATAAATAAATAAGAAAAAAAAACCATGAATAAATTATTATTTATTTATATTAGAGCGGATTAAAAATTGTATGCTAGTCATGATGTACAAAGGAAGAAAATATAGTAAACGTAAAACTTTTGGATCGTACCTAATGTCACGAACTCAATACAATATATTGTATGGATATGTATTCTATACGAAATTGGAGGAGTAGAATTTTCTGATTTTGGTTGTCTTTTTAGGTAGCAATATATCGTAGATTTATTAAGATAAATTTCTTAAATATCAGATGCTTATTTATTTATTTAAATTTATTTTTATAATCTCGAATCTCAAATAAAGATCAAATTCAAATTGGGATATTTATTTGTTCGGGCTGGTTATAAAGATGCAAACTTCGTTTATTTTTAATATGTTATATGTGTATTGTAAATGGTAAATGGTTGTTGGCCTGTAAACAATTCTACGGATTAGGTGGATATCACGGATAATCTACATTGGCATTAGGTCATAAATCATTTTATAACTTAATTTATAAGGTATTTAGCTTTTCACTGTCGAAATATAAATTTATTTATTATTTTATATTTTGGGGTGGTTCGATGAATAATAAGTATTTGAACGATTAAAACTTTATCATTTTAAGTCAATTACACACACTCTCTGGATTTTCAAAAAGGGTTTATTTTATGGAACCATTACATCTGTGGCAAAGGGTAAGAGGTATGGGAAATCCAAGAATAATTTTTTTAAATTTCTCGATGTTCTCGAGCTGCATTTCTTGATGCATAGTGATCCTGAAAATATGTGATAACTGAACGCATTTTATCTAGTAATTTCTTCGAAAGGTAAGCAAAAGGGCGCCCAGTCATCGATATTCATTGACTTCAATACTTACAGAGGTAATGAACTCTGAAAATCCGTTTGGAAAAGTTCCATAATGTCAAGTTCACCAATATCCTCAACCAGAAGTATTGAGATAGAAAAGGAAGAACTCCGTACACAACCGAGTAAGATTGAAAAAATTACATCGGAGTTAAATAACGAACTAAAAACTCTTAAGATAGAAAATGAGAACTGAACAATTTTTCGCCCAAGCTTGCAATTTGACAAAAAAATATGATTTTTAATATGTTTTGAAGATTGTAAGAGGATTCAATCCAGTTTCGAACTGATGAGCTTATGATTATGAAAAAATCAATCTTCTCATCAATTGAATGTTCAAAAAATTGAAAAAAGTAAAATTAGCTTACACAGAAATAGAGCTGTGTGAATGTCGTAAAGAAGAAAAAATTGTAAGAGAATTTATCTGTATTAGTATGATTCGCTAGTACATAACGCACAGTACATTCTGTATATATAGAATGTAAATTGTGGTATAATCATTCCAGTCGCCGCCGCCTGATGAGAAGATTGATTTTTTCATATTCATAAGCTCATCAGTTCGAAACTGGATTGAATCCTCTTACAATCTTCGGAACATATTAAAAATCATAAATATTAAAAATTAAATAATTAGAATTCTGTCTATTAGTCGGGTTCGTTGAATGATCGTTCGTAAATACTAATATGGTATACTTCTCGTGTTAATAAAAAACACATTTAAAATGGTCTAATCACCGGTAGCATATTAGAAATTACATGAATTAATTAACATTCAAAAAAATTAAAAAAAAGCAACAAACTTTTATCGCTTTAGCCGTAGTTGATATACATTCCCTTGCTTGAAATCAAAAGAAAATGAGATAGTAAGTGAAAATAGGGTTAAATTGATTACATTTATTTTGATTTTTCAATCGTTTTATTTATTTTTAGGATTTATTGGTTAATAAAAGATCAACAGGGTTTTTTACAATCAAGCTTAAAAACGACAGGAGCAGAAAACGAAAATTGGAAAACAAGTTTAAATTAGCGAAAAAAAAAATGATAGCTGGAGATACAATTGATTCACCAGAAATCGAAAAACAATTGTATGAACTCCGCCCTGCGATATTGCCAGACGAAATTGATTTGGTTAAAAAATATTAAAGGCAACGCTAAATTATCGCCAGAACGAAGCAAGTAAAGTCAGCCTAATAAATATATTTGAAGCATGTATGTGCTTTTTCATCTGTTCAATTCTGGTAGAAACGGAAATTTATAAAAATTCTCCTGATGGGAAGATTGATTTTTTCATAATCATAAGATCATCAGTTCGAAACTGGATTGAGTTCTCTTACGATCTTTGGAACGTATTAAAATCAAATAAATTAAAAAAAAAAAAAAGTTTGTTGCTCTTGTGTGGGATTAAAATTGAAGGTTTCTTCTAGAAATGTGGCTGAAAAACCAATAATTCTGCGTCTTTGATGGCTCGGTTAAAGTTTTTGTTTTTTCGTAATTTTTTATTAGTTCATCCACGCCAGCTTTTTTCCCTATGTGCGAGTTAAGAGCCTAGAATAGGAAAGAAACGAAATAAATCAAATTTAATTAATTTTAATTATTTAATGCTATAAGAGTTTCCCATTTAGACGGGGTTCTATCGTAGAATTTTAAATCTTGCTGAAGTGAATCATTCCAAGTGAGGCAGGGACGTCCGATTTTTTTCGGATCCGCTATATATGTAAACGCCGCTTTAAGCAGATGGTTTGGACCTCGACGATAAATATATTGCGTCAGACAATCGGATACTGTGCTAAGGTCCACTGAATCGAAGGCTTTTGCTAGGTCAAGGGACAGAATGAACACCTGGTTACCACCTCGCCATTCTTCATCAAGGACACGGCGAATAGTGTACATATGATCATCTGTAGATGGGTTGGTTAGGAAGAGGGCTTGGTAGGATTGGGGCAGACATAAATATTAATCTAGGCTATCTGGTAGTAGTTTGGCGTAGATTTTATAGCCTACATTGCACGGGGTGATTTTTCGATAGTCTTCAACATTTTTATGGTTTTTTAATCTTTGGGATAGGGACTTGTGTCGTATCGATCCAATCCAGTGGAATTTGATTGGTGATCCAGATTTGTTCAATTAAGGTCTAAAGGGATTGGATTAAGTTATCCGGAGCGTATTTGAATAACTCAATGGGAACCCAGTCTTTTCCTGCAGCTGTCCTCGAGCGTAGGAATTGGATTGCTGATTTAATCTCATCGGTGATCGGTTTCCTCAATGAGCGCAGCCCAGTCACCTTCGGATTTTCACAACTCGAGATGCCAGGTGGAAATAGAGATATAAAGCGGCTGAGTTATTTTTGGGTATTCCTTTTGTATTGTTTAAAAAAGTTGTATGTTTTATGCAATTTGTCGGAGGGTTTAAAATTTACCAGACTAGTGAAAAATGTTTGACGTTCAAGGGATCTAGGCATTACTTAAATATCGTCTGGCATCTCTTAAACGGTAGGCTGCAGCGGTATCTTTTGGATAAATATTTTGGAAATATTTTCCACTTTTAAAGCGAGCTAGGGCCGTTCTTTATTTAGGAGTCAAGGTTACCTGGAATGTAAGAACTTGCTGGGATTAAACTTTCAAACTATTGAGAATTAACTTCCATAGCTGGTTATATCCGTCTTCTGAGAGACGGATATCTTGGAGGATGGCTTGGTAATGAGCTTCGACTGTTTTATCTTTTAGTATGGAAAGATTTAATGATCTAAGGTTGTATATGGAGGGCGTGATGTTTTTTTTTTGAGGTAGGTGAGGGTGTATATCAGGTAATTTGTTTGCCTTTTTGGTGGGTACTATCAAGCCAGATAAGGCAGTGATCGCTTATACGAAGGCGATAGATGTCAAATTTGGTGGATTTGATACAGATATATTGATTTTTTTCTCTGGTTAGTAAATGATCTACTTGAGAGTAGTTTCGTTCATCGGTTCGTGTGGTGATTATTCGTCGGCCTCTGGTGGTGTGTACGAATAGTCGTGCAAGACTGACGAGAAGGCCTAATGATAGGCCGTTCGCATTGGTTTCACTGTGGAATAGATTGCTACCGATGAATCTTTTGTCCCACTAATTTTGGCTTCTAATGTGGCTGTTAAAATCTTCTAGGATGACTACATCGCACAACTTGGGACAACGGTCAATGTTTGAGGACAGGGTTGTACAAATTTTGGAGGATTGCTGTCGATTGTATTGTGAGGTGTGTGGTGTGACATATACAGAGATGAAAAGGATTTTCCCTTTAATAGGGAAATGAGAATGAAAGCTGTTTGTCGCTGGGTAACAGCATTGTGAACGATTATTTTGATTCGTTTTAATTTTCATATAGCCGATAGACATTTGGCACCGCCCCAGAAGCCGTTCTTCTGAAGGTTGGAAAGACATCTAATGGGTAACATTAGGGTAGAAGCAGACTATTAACTGGTTTTTGGCTTGCTCCGATTTTTGGTTAGAGTCATGTATGTGGCAGGAGTCTAATAGTGTGGGAATCTAATCACGCAGGTTCTCTCTAATGAACTGAACTACCTCAAAACGGAGTTCAAGATGCAAATAGACAGGCTGTAATGGTGTTACTGTTCCCAATTGATGTATGACTGCATTAAAAAGACCGTTCCCATTTGTGGGAATGGCGTGCACTTCCATTTTATGTTATTGATTAGGAAACTGGCGTAAAATTCATTAATTTATGATTAGAGCGCTTTTATTTAATTAAGTTTTAGCTTGTGACAGAATCAAAGTTTCGATGGAAATGTCAAATTTCATCATTGACATCTATTGAGAGGATAGAGTTGCTAGTGGTGAATTGAAATACCTAAAATGTTGAAGTAGATGTCAGTTTTGAAAGTTGGGTGAGTACATTCGCTTTTTTGGTCAAATGGGGCGAAATATTTGGATGTCCATGATGAAGAGTGGATTTGGAATATGGAAGATTTGGATGATGATTTATTTTTTGAAATTTTAGTTATAGAATGATGTGATAATTGGTAAAAAGAATGGCGTCGTTTACACTAGCGGGTAAAGGGAAGACTTATGGCTAATTTCTTTATTTTTATTATATTTATGTATTTTATAGCCGTGTTTTCCATGAGAACTGCACTAGAACTCGATAAACTTTAATTTACTTTAATTCTATGTAAGCCGAAAAAAATTAAATTCATAAAGCGGGAATATGTAGTGTATTTGACATAAATACACATTTTAAGTTTAAAAATTTCCCGATTCAGTTATTTTATCAATATTTTCTTACTTCTTACTGACGTCATTACACGCAACTACACTCGATAAATTCATGGGTTTATCGAGTGTAACTAAAAAATAAGGTATAATTGTAATTATTTTTTGCTGTAACAACTTAAAATCTGTATTTATGTTAAACACACTACCCATTGGCACTTTAAGAATTTTTTTTTTTCTGTTTACATAGAATATAAGGAATTTAAAATTTATCGAGTTCTAGTGCAGTTCTCATGGAAAACACGACTTATATTGTTTTGTATTAATTAGGTGTTACAAATTTTTTTTTTTTCAGTGAAGGAATTTTTAATTTTATTTCATTACATTATTAAACTTAATTAATATACATATAATTATCGGGATATAATAATAATAATGATAATTAACTAATTTCGAATTTTTCAGAACTAATTTCGGAAAAACCCAATGCAGATTTCCAGAAACTTTAAGCATCCAACGGACGAGTAGTTGTAGAATTGTCTTAATATTTGTCCTCTTAATTTACAGGAACTTCAGATCGGAATTCATAGTGCAGAAAATATTTAGTGTTTTGTAATTTTAATCTTGGTTACTGGTGACATTCATGATAATTTATTACAGGACAGCAACAGCGACAAGCAACATTTTCTATGATTAGTACAAATCTGGCGGACCGCTTTGGAACTTATAGTATGAGAATCTTCCCCCTCTGGCTAATAAAAATTACCTTTCAAATATTACTTCTTAAACCCAATCTCATCGCCAAGTAAAACTTGAATAACTTAAATGTTCTCGAAAAGTTTTGATTAATCAAGAAAATAACGAATAGTCTCGAAAATCTTCAATAGCTATCAAATCCAAGATTCTGATTTATATTCGTTAGTCTGCAAGCTCTCGGCAATTTTTGGTGACAGCAGGAAGATTATTTTTGAAACAATACTTCTAGATCTATGCAAGCCACATTGAAATAAATTATTTTAGTTTTATTTTGACATTTTTCTGAAGTGAAGAGTATCAATCGAACAGTCTACATTCTCCTTAATAGCTCAATTAAGTGAAGAGTAACTCAATTATCTGAAGTGAAGACTTGTAATTTTCAGTTTAATCGAATATGCTTAAAGTTCTAAAACTCATCGAATTATCTTCAGCGTACACAAATTAATAAAACTTTATTTAATTAAACTAAATTTTATTTTGTAAATTTTAATTTTATTTAATTAATAAATTTTAAATGTGAATACAAATATTATTTATTTAGCACCATTTTTTTTGTTAATATTACAACCGCGCGAGTTGGGCGGCGTGTCACCACATTGAAATTCGAGAGCAGACTGAATGAAGACAAAGATATAAAAAAGAATTAAATTTATTTGGTGTTTCATTAACACGTTGTGAATTTTGATATTCGTGTGGAGTGCGTTCACATGTGAACGACGTGAGACACCCAATGCGCACTTGAGTCGGAAAGCGGTGAGACATATTATGGTTGAATATGTTGTAGTGGTGGAATGAATGTACTTATATGAGCGAGCCGTTGCAGATCTTAAAGAATTTCAATAATCTTTAATATTGTGACGGTGACACCTAGGGTGTAATAGAATAAGTTAAATTAATAGCTCAATGTTTAACTGTACTAAAATGGAATTTTTCATGATAAAACTGTTCTAAATGTTTCTACGCTATTCTTCTGGAAAAGTCATGAACTTTGTAGAAGTTTGGTTTCTGTATATAAAAAGGCGAACGAAGTCGAATTGGATTATTAGTATTTGGTAAGCGATAGTGTGAAGATTAAAAAGGAATTAAAGAGTGATTTAAAAAGTGGTTTAGTGCGATAAATAAATTAAAAGCGATCAGTAAAATTGTGCGAATAAATAATAAATTGTGTTGTAAAAATTTTGTGTGAAATAAATAAATTCGTTGGTGATAAATTGAATTGATTTTGTTTTATTCACAATCCAGTGATACGAACCTTGATTGAAAAGGCAAAAACGTAACAATATTAATGAATAATATGGAAGAGTCTGTAAGTCTATACTAAAAATGTAGAAAAACATGGAAAATTCAAAAAATTCGGAAAAGTCGTCAAATTATCGAATTATTTGTGAAAGCTCAACTAAAAGACATAAAAACCTCGAATAATATTGTAAATCAAAAATATTAGGGTTTAACTACTAATACCAGGTTTCTATCGACAATAGTAAAATAGTATAATACTATTATTCCTTATCGGTTTTCAATCATTTGGTATGAAGTTAAAAGTTTTTTAAAGTTTAATGTTTTCTTCATTATTTTGATTGCGAAAAATTATTAAAACGCAAATTTCGCACGTATTTATAATTACATGATAAATATTACTTGAAGAAATAGAAAAAAATATTTAAATAAAATAGACTAGGACCGCATTCTAAAAAAAAAATAATTTTGAATAAGCATTCAAACTGCGAGTATTATACTGCCTTTTGTCTCTGCCGGTATAGCATTCGACATTTTAAACGTCAAATTGTATATTTCTCTGTACTATCTGAAATAAATTTCAGGTCGAAAAAGAGCAATCTGCGATTATTTGGATATAATAAAAAAAACAAAGAAAATAAATTATCGGATCGATACGGGAAAATAAGAAAACGCGAAAGGAAAAACTGGCCCTTTGTCTTAAGCACACTCGAATAATTTTGAAAATTAGAATAAACTGACTGTTTCGAAGCTCCCCAATAACTCGAATAATTTCGAAAATATCGCAAAAATTATAAATAGTGACCATCAAGGGTTAATCCGGTATATCGGGACATAAGATAAGGATGCAACAAAACTCTTTCGAAATCGGAAGAATCCCGCCGAAATCACCAAAAAACTGCCTTTAGTATATGTGTATATTTTTTCTAAAATAAACTAAATTACCGGTAAATTTAATTTTTATTTACCGTTTTCTGATATTTGCCGATCGAGCCTTATCAGCATAATAAAATAATATTGCGCTTCGGTTAATATTTACGAAATGGAGGATTATTCCTACCGAAGGATATGTTTCCGGGAACATTTACTGGCAAAGCTGTGCCCTGTGGCGCCGGAATATTTAGTTAATTATATTGTAGTTCCCTCGATAGCTCCGTATAAGTTTTGATTGTACTGTCATGTTTCAATCATAAACCATCACCATATCACCGGAGACTTTTTCGATTGAATTTTAAGAATTCGGGCCCTAGCCCTTCTAAGTAAAATCACACAGTCTCAGACCAGCCGTCCGTTTTATTTACTATTGTTCAACTACGTAGATTTATTTAAGAAATTCAATGCGGCTCAATATCAGCGCTACCATCTCAAACTATCGAATGTGAAAATCTTCTTGATTATGTTTATTTATTTATTTATTTTTTATTGACAACTGGGCAGCATACAGGATTAACCCAATTACATGCTGCCACATTTCAAATGGAAAAAAATACATCAATACATATTTAAACTGATACTTACATAAAGAAAAAAAGAAAAAAAATGAGAATAATAATTAAAGAAATAATAATAATAATATTCAATTTATTTTATATTAAACTATATTTAACAGAAACTAAATTACAAACCAAAACACTAATAGAGTGAAAACTGTAAAGCCTAAGTTGTGTTAATTTTACTATATCATCTTAAGTAGCAGTACTATAGTTGAAAAACACAGATTTACATCTTTTCCTAAACACCGACAGAGACATGTTGAATAGGTCGAAGTCTGCAAAGTACATCATATGGTTGGATTCCAGTCTATTAATAATTGAAGACATCCCCAAATTAGTTCTAGAAAGCGATGGTAAAAACAATTGCACGAGGTCAGTCCTGTAAGCCGGGGCATAAAAATTAATTTTTGTCAGTAGAGTTGTGTCGAGATGACTATTAACTATTTTAAAAAGTAAGTACTCATCATGTAGGACCCTTCTATTTTCTAGTGTGATCAAATTGAATTTATTACAGCGAGTTTCCATCAATAAATAAGCCATCAAATTATTCGATGGTACAAACTTCATGCATAAAAATCTAGTTAATCTTCTCTGAACACTTTCGATTCTATTGCTATATTCTGAATAGAAAGGATTCCATACTTGTGATAAATATTCTAAGACAGATCGAACAAGATTGAAAAATAATAGTAAGAATGTAGACAGATTTTTAAAGTCTTTACCTCGTCTGAAAATAAAACCTGAAGTTTTGAAAGATTTTCTGCATATAACATCAACATGTAAGTCAAAGCGTAGCTTTGAATCTAGTGTCACACCTAAATCCTTAATACTATCCACTTTAATTAATGTTGACATTCCAATATTATAGCAAAACCTAATTTGATTAACTTTTCTGGAAAAAGTTGCAGAGATGCACTTGTTAACATTTAGAGGTAGTTTGTTTTCAACAGACCATTTATAAATACAATTTAGATCCGCTTGTAGTAAATAGGTGTCATCTACTGAATTTATAACCCTAAATATTTTTAAATCATCAGCGTACAAGAAATGCGGCAATTTAATCACCTGTGAAATATCATTAATAAACAATATAAACAATAAAGGACCTAGAACTGATCCCTGGGGAACTCCCGATGTAGGTACAAACTCACCAGATATCATCCCATTAAATTTAACAAATTGAATTCTAGCGGTTAGGTATGAGTGAATCCATTTCTGGAGTAACGATGATATGTTAAAAGACGCAAGCTTATTTTGTAAATGAGAGACTTTGTCAAAGGCTTTCGAAAAGTCTGTATAAATACAATCAAGTTGCCCATTACTATCTAAAGTGTTACAGGCTATGTCACAAAATTCAGCTAAATTAGATAATGTTGATCGCTGAGGAAAAAATCCATCAACGATTCCAATATTTCAAGAACTTCACTTTCTAGAAACATAGCTTTCTTTTGTGTTGATGTACGACATGAAAAAGTATGCGAGATTCGATCTTGTTCATAAACTGATTTGAAATGATCTGCGAAAACCTCACAAATTTCGGATTAGTTTAGGGAAGATTTGATTTGCAGAAACATCTTGCTGGGATAAACAGATTTGGTGCGAAGTGATCTCTGATAGCTCCAAAATAATTTAGGGTTTGTTCTTAAATGACTCTCGATACGTTCAACATGCAAGTTTCAGCATTTTGTAATTTCACATTTGACTTTCCTTCTGTACTCTGAGAATATAAAATAGTCGACCTTATTATTGTATGATCTAAAACGTCTTAAAGCACTTTCCTTACATTTGATTAGGAACACGAGATAGTTCGAATACCAATTAGGAAACTTTTTTACAGGAAATAGGAAAAACTCCAGAATTACTGAGATGTAATTTATTTTTGGATCAGTAAAATTAAAAAATTTTCGTTATTTTTAATTATCTAAAATAATTGTTTTAGGTGATAACAGCATGACTGCAGTGAAACTAAACTGGCATGGGAAACTATTGCAACAACCGTATCGTCCGCTAGCCAGACCAGAAGGACTGACCGCTACTAGAGCGGAAGCTAGCGGAAACCAATGTCACCTAAAAGAAAAGTATTTGATGGGAATTTTCCAAAATGCAGAAAGTCGTAAAGTTCACTGGACTTGTATATATGAGGGTTATAGGCTGATCCTGGCCATAGACAAACTAGGTCTGTAAACATGTAATCCACGTCACATACCTAAAAATATAAGTTTATAAAAATTCATTTTTTGTCGCAATGAACTGAAAATTATTACTCCTTGAATATTTAGGGCACACACATTTTTCCTGTTAACAAATGTGTAGCCTTCCAATAACGCCGACTTTTGAATTGGAATTTGAGTTCCGTTTATGACCCCATTCACCCCCAAATTTCTCATAAAATTTTCGCTTTACTAGGAGAATTTCATTGCCGTTCATTGAAAATTTTATAAATTTGTAGCTTTACGGTAGCAACAATATGGATCACCTTCGGTTGCAGCAAACTGTGGCCACACATTTGTCCACTATTATATTGAAAGTTGTCCGAACCCAATATGTTGAGGCTTACTAAAATCTAAAATTGGTTTGGTATTTGGTATTTTTTCTATCAAAAGTTTTGCGATTTTCTTTGTGAAACGATATCGTTTAAAACAATCATGATCATCACATTCAAAAGGATTTTCAAGATCCAAAAATATGTTCCCAGGTGTACAAATATGATTCCTTCGTTTCCGCTGAATGGCAGCTTCCATTCTTAACTAATTATTTCATAAATTATGCACATTTATTATTAATCGATTTATTAATATAATTATTATTAATTTATTACAACATACTTACTGTTCAGCTGTTGATGACGACTTTGAGCAACACATTATATTGGCTAAGGGATAATCGAAAATCAAACTAAGACTATCTCCATTGTATCTGGTTTATTATAAATTATTTTCATTAAAATTTGTGGATGGGGTGACATCATACAGGTTAACCTAAATTTTTATTATATTTAAAATATTTTGTTGTATACTAAACTTAAATGTTTTTCTCAGCCGTAAAGGTTAATTCACCAGATTTGTCCATTGAGCTCGTCAAGAAAATGACAACTTGACGGAGTTAAAAACTGAGTTAAAAATACTCGTATGTTATATCCTTTGATGTAATATCCTTTGTGTCCAGCGAGATAACATATTTTTAACTCCCTCAAGTTGTCATTTTCTTGACGACCTCAATGGACAAATCTGGTGAATCAACCATAAACGTCAAAAGTGTAGTTCTAAATCCAGTTTTTGATGCCCAATCGAACGTACAAGCAGCATGTATGTGATTTATTTTTGAGGTTATGTTCACCGCCAGTAAATTTTTAGTTTGATTACACAGATTTTGTCACAAAAATTATTTTAATAATACAACTAATTTATTAATAAATAACGAACTCGTCAAAATTCCGGAGTGATTATAAACGACGAATTTTTTGGCGTCTTGAATTGTCACAATTGCGATTGACATTTCTTTTTTATTGGTTTTGGTAAATCTTGCAAAAAATCTCGATTTGTCAAAATTGATTTAAATCAAAAAATAAATGAACCGGGTCCAAACATGTTTCATGAAACGTCACTGCAAAGGGCTATTTGGATCAAAATTTTGATTCAAAAAACAAAATTTGTTGAGCCGATCGGCAATCGACACGACTCTGTATTGCTTTTTCGTTTTTGATATTGTTAATATCAAATGAAAAATAAAAACGCATAACAGAGTCGTGTCGATTATCGATCAACTTGTCAATCATAATAGGAATGAATGCTGTCAATATAGCCGCATTTCTTGCCGCATAGTTTATTTATTTATTTATTGACACATTTACTGAAATATTGGACTTTATTTTGAGCATAAACTCATTCACAATAGAGTGTTTATGGCCAAATTAAATTTAAAAAATTGCATGATTTTTTTCTGGATGCGACGTTGATGCGATGAAAGCCAGTCCAACGCAATTGTTAAATCCGTTCACATTAGCTTGCGATCACAATATGAAGGAATTTTTGAGGAACTGCAAACTAAAAACACCCGATATTCTTTGGTTTTTTTGTATATTTGAGAAAAAGTGGCGAAAGGAGAAATTTAAATCTTTGAAGAGTAATTTTTACTGGTCTCTTTGTTATTTTTCCAAAATAAAATATTACTCCAACTTAGCATCCGGACAGTAAATTCGAATTTTTACAACATACATGTGAACCCGCCAACATATTGCGATCAAACATTGCGTAATTTATAGACAGAAATTGAAGGAAATTCATTGATTGAGATTTCATTCAACCACGCAAGAATTTCAATGGAATTTAAAAAGTGGATTCACGAGTCTCTTAGAAAATTAAGAAGAATAACTTGCAGCGAGACAGACAGCCTGGAAATCGTAAAAGTACACTACAAAGGGGTATCATTCAAACCGGAGCCGATAGTTTCTAAATGGCAAGGCCAGAACCTAAATATTTCTAAAATAAATAAAAATGTTTTTGCAAAACAACTATTCAAAAACTAGGTTAAATTCCAACTAAATAATTATGTGTTTATGAATAAGTTACCATATGGAGATGTATATTGTTTTACTATTTTTATGTGATCTATTTTACTTCAATTAAGATCAAAGAAATTTTCAACCAGCCATTGAGCGATCAAATTCACATAAACAATAGATTAATTATGCAAATTTAGTGAACGGAGTCAATTTCGATGTCAAAATTTAACATAAATTTTCAAAGAATTAATGCAGATCGCCATAGGCACACCCGTCTTTATCTTTAATATTTCTTTTACATGAAGGCTGGCAATGTATATACAAATACCATATAAATTATCTGCGCGTATTCATCTTCCTCGTATATAATAAAATAAACAGCATCAATAAATCTATCATAAATGTTTACCATAAACTAATATTATTACTATATATACGTATATATTATATATTTTTAATTTTCATCCATCATCTCATTTTCTATAAAAAAAATAAAAATCAACCCGACTAATCAAATCAAAACAAAATTTCATCTGCTTTACGAAAAAAAAAATTAAACACATAAAGTAGTTTTCACGATCGATCATTCAAATCCAGAAATACCACAATAATATACGAAAACACCAATAAATTTATCAACACCTCGATAAATTATCCAATCATGTTGCAGAGATTACTGTGTACAATCCGATTCAAGTTCCTTAGCTCCACCCTCTTTACATTATATTTATTTATTCATAAGATCCATGTCTTGGATGCTGCATATGTGTATATGATACACATATGGATATTTCGTTTCGTTAACTTCTCTCATTCGCGATCTTAGTTTTTTTTTTTACAGTTCAGTTATTTTTGATTTGTGATTATGTACGGACGTCGTTTTTTTGTTTTAAGTTTCGTTTTTTATGCTAATTAACATAAGTTGTATAAAATGGATTAATCGCGTGCCCGCGTATTTAAATCTTGATTTTTATTCGCAAGTGAATCAATATAAAAAACAAAATGGATATACAAGCACAATCACCAACCGCAAATTCATCATCATCTTTATCAAATTCATCAGCCTCACCGTTATCATGCATCAATGAGTTGTGTGACAATAAATCAACGGTTTTTGAAACATCCACATCCTCTTCGATCACAGACGACAAAGACAATAATAATAGTAATTTTAGTGAACTTAGTGCAAATAGTAGTAATACAAACAGTGTTAGTAGTAACAATATTATAATAAATAAAAATAAAAATTTGTTAAATTTTAGTGTTGATCGTATTTTATCGAATAACGGTTCGAGTGATAGTTTTAAAGGACATTCAAATATTATTAATAATAATAATAAAATGACAACAGCGACAATACCAACGTGTCGCTATCATTATCAAAGTGGAGTACAATACTCATTAAATTGTGCTGAATGTATCAATAATAATAGTCATAATAATCATAATAATAATAATAACAGTGGTAGTCATATTAATAGTAGTCATAAATTTTGGAAATTGGATACACAAAAGGCGTTACTAAATTTTCCAGCGCTCGACGGAAATGGATTACACAATTATTATACGGTACCATTCAATATGAAATCGGTGTATCGACCAGTGCCGCGATATGCTCGCACACAAACAGGTAAAAATATTTGAAATGATCTTGTTTGATTTGAACACATAATTTTCATCCGTCGGCCAAATTCTGATGAACATTACTTTAATTATTCGGTATCTAAAATTCAGTCGAAATTAAGATTCTTCTCGCTTCTTTAGATAACTACTGGTCGAATATTATTGAAATTGTTGAATTTCTTTTAAGAAAAGTGTGCTGTGCAAAGTGTAGTTTAATTTGTTTCTCCGCGAAATATTTTTCCTGCAAAAATGTTGACAGATGAAATCATTCAGCCTGTTTAGACGAGTACTACTTCATCGATTTTTTGTGTTGTAACAACAACACCTCGCGTTTAGACTGTTTGTTGTTACTCGTCTATGTATATGTATATTACATTCTAGAAAATTTGAAAATAAAAATTTACTGATTTATCCTGGGATACTGAGATCCTGATTTATACTGAGGTCCTGATTTTTTTTTTCAATTGTGCAATTGTTACATTTTGTCTGATTTGTTTTATTGCATCTAACATTAAAATATATTTCTCCGATCGCTTAATTTTATTTGTGAAATTAATATCCAATGGATTGTATAAAGATGGATATTTTTTAAATTCATTGATTAAAAAGAGTGTTTGCTCTTTATTCCAATCAATTTCACTCATTTTATTATTTGTTCACCTCGCTTGTAACAAGAAAATTAGAATGAGCTCCTGTCAAAATAAAAAAATAAGAAAAAATAACCGTAAATATTTTTATATGTGTTGGTGTGTAACAACACGATCAGCGCTACAAATTTTTGTTGAAAACGTTCATCGAAATATCCCTACTCCAAAATTAGTTTGTAGACAAAGATGTAAGAAACGGGGAAAATCAGCGCCCAAAAAGTACTCGTCTAAACAGGCCCATTGTTTGTGAAACAACATCATATTAATTTAAAAATCTTTTATCAATATTGCATGTGTATCCTAAACGCCTTCAACTGCTAATTTGCTTCGTTTTGTTTAGTGACAAATAAAATCAATTAAAAACAACAAAACCTTCTTAAAGATTGATAGATCAATAAGAGTTTTCCGTAAATCTTATGAGAACGAAGACGAACTACGAAATTATGTTAGGGTATAGGTACTTAGACTGTGCCCGAAACCTGTGAAATATTTTTTAGTACACATTTTTGACATTTATTTGACAAAACCGCATACACCCAAATTATCACGGTATTTTCCTATGTACGGTATATTCCCATTTAACATGGGTCGCCTTTGCATTTTATATCATCAAAATAAAATGTCAACTAATCAATGATTATGTTATCGTTTGCATCAACATAATAATAGCAACATTATAATTTCCTATTTTCAACTGCAGCAGCTTGCCGGCAACTATTGTCTTCTAGTGAGATGATTTGTCCGTATATGTCAACTACAGGTTAAACTTTTTTATATGGCATATTGAGCTAGTGAATTGTAATTGTTAAAGCTACTATAGAATTAATTGATCGATTGATTTAAAACGTTGAATTGTATGCACCACATCATTAATGATTTATTTTAATCCATAAAAGAGATCAATATGCCTCCAACATTATTTAGTTTCCGTTGCAATTCTGATTTGACACCACCCGTGACCTTCGCATTTTCTGTATAAAAACCTAATTATATCGTAATGTATTTTCCAAAATGTTGGCGAGAATTATTGCACCATCATCCTGTTATACTATGCCCTAATAGATACAGCCCTTCGCTACAATATATAAAACGAAAGCCAATTCGATGCGTATAAAAGGGATTGCTTTCTATTAAAATCGAACAACAACATGACAGATGGGGAAATACTTCAAAAAATTATTACACGATGCGGGCAGCGTAGTAAAAATTTGTGAATGTAGGGAAATATTTTTCAAACGAATGTCAGAAGTTTGTACTAAAAAATATTTATCATGGGTTTCGGTCACAGTCTAATGACGATTTCGATTCACCAAAAAAAGCAATCGGCATTTTCTGCTGTCAAACTATTCGATTTGTCAAGTAAAGTCAATCCGTCGAGCAAAATTGTTGGTTTACGAATCTCGATTTTTTGGCAGATTTGTTTGACAACAGAAAGATCATCTTTCATCGAGCCGGACTGCTTTTTCTTGGTGAATCGAAATTGTCATAAATAATTTGTCTAAAACACATTCATGTTAATCCTAATTGTAACATATTCACTTAGAATTCTAAGTCGTGTTATATAATTTTCTTATCGTTAATAAAATTCTTGTTTTTTCTTCAATTCAAAATAATCGAATGTTTATTTTATTTTTCCAAACCTCCTTACATTTTATATATTTTTGTCCACGACCGATGAATAATATACTCATTATACATTTGTTTCTTCAATTATAATGATATCCATTATTCACTGCAAGTTTATCTAGTAGTCTCTTCTTCCATTATTCACTACTACCACGTAAAAATTTAATTTATGAAATTTTATCTAGTAGTCCTTTGTCATTTTCATTATAATTAAATTGAGACGTCAAAATGTCGACTGAAATTATTTTAGCATTATTTAAAGGGTTTGATTATAAAATATAATATTTTTTATCGGCCATGGTGAAAGTATCGTATTCTACTCGCATATAATGGCTGTTATTCACTCAGATGATTTACGACACTTGCCTATCGGCTCGTGTACCCCGTACAGTGAGACACAAAAGTCTACATACACCACTAAAATTTGCAAAATCGTGCTAATTAAAACGAATTAAAAAGTGTAATATTAATTAAATAATAAATTTAAACCAAGCAAAATGATATCTGGATAAAAAAAACAATCTAATGCAACAATTCTGAAAAAATTAATAAAATGTATATCATAAAAGTCTACATACAGTGAATAAAATCAAAATAATCTTGTACAGACACACTTAAGAACTAGCATTAATATTTAGTTGGGCCACCATTAGACCCAATAACAGCGCTTAGTCGCCTAGGCATTGATAAAACCAGGATCTTAGTATCCGCTGGTGAAATTTCACCACATGCATTCGAAACGGCACTTTTCGATGAATCCCTACCGGTAATCCTATATTTTCGGACCTTTTGTTTCAGATCATACCAGATATGCTCTATTACATTTAGATCCAGTGACTGGGGAGGCAGATGAAGTTATTTCGGTACATTGTACGGAAGCTATTGCCTAATTGCCATCGCCGTATGCTTTGGATCATTATCTTGATATAAGATCCATTGATTGCCTAATCCTAAGCATTCGACGGACGGTTGTAAATTGCTACGCAATATGTTGAAATACTGTCAGTGGTTCATATTACCTTCTATGAATACCAATTGTCCGACACCAGATGCAGCCACAGATCATTAAACCTTTACGCTGCCAACCGTCGTATTTAACAGTGGGAAGCACATTTTTTGGAGCCATCTCTTGGTTAGCTTTTCGCCAAATGTTCCCCTTCCATCGGTCCGAATAATTACTTTCTTTTACTCTAGTAAAATAAAGTATAGTAATCATGAAAATTTTGGACCTTGAGATTTTTAGAGATTTATCAGTTTTGAGGTCCCCTGAGTCCGAAAAAGTGAGTTTCGAAATGGTGTCTGTCTGTCAGTCTGTCAGTCTGTCAGTCTGTCAGTCTGTCAGTCTGTCCGTCTGTCAGTCTGTCAGTCTGTCAGTCTGTCAGTCTGTCAGTCTGTCTGTGTCCTCTCCACAGCCCAGATGGTTTAACCAATCGAACTGAAACTTCATATTTAAGCTTTTTTGATAAATTGGGAGGTCCCAGTGAATTTTATTCCAAATCGGTTAACCGGATGTGGCCACTCCCTTGGTCCAGAAAATTTATTTTGCAAATATCTTAAAAAGTATAAGATTTACAAAAAACTGCTCAATATAAAATGTTTCTAAAAATTAAAAACAAATCAAAATTAAAAAAAAAATTAAAAAAAAAAAAATTAAAAAAAAAAATTTAAAAATTTAAAAATTAAAAAAAAAATTAAAAAAAAAGTTATAAAAAAAAATAAAATGTCTCAAAATTCTCTGTTCATAAAAGAAAGTCGTGTGTTGGCCACATCTCAATTTTTGTATTTACTTTCGTATCCAGTAGTGTTCCGATTCTCAACCGCTATATTTGGAGCATTAATCCTTGGATTGGATACCACTTTTTAACTATATTTCGAACATCCCGTGCATTAAATGTTTTAGGACGCCCACATCTTTGTTTATTTTGAACACTTCCTCTGTTATTAAAATTTCGTATTATTGTTTGTATGGTTGCCCGACTTCTACCAACAATTTTAGATATTTCATTATAACTGTTATTCTACTCCCTTAGCTTTAGTATTAAATTTTGAATTTCAATTGATGCTTCCGATTGACGCACCATTTTTTAATTCCAAAGCCGAAAAATATTTTAAGCACGAGACAAATGCTAATGTAATACTGAATGTGCTTATAGAGGGTGTCCCACTGGGTCGAGTCCAAACGAGTAGGGCGTGTAGCTGGATCAATATCATGAAAAAAAGTTCACTACGCATATGCCCGTAAATGCACCGTTACCCACTTCAATTGCATTTCAAAATGTTTAGCATGATACAATGCCTTGAATGTTGTAAATGCCAATAACTCTTCTAAAAATTAAGATAACTCAATTGTTTTTCTATAATCTTAAAGGCACAGAGTGCTTCTTTCTTCTCTGGAAGTAGGAATATCATGCATCGTATTTTCCATAAAGAAAACATTGGTGGAATTAAAAAAAATGTGCGAGAAATAACAAAAAAATTCATTAAACTCATTTTTTCACAAAAAAACTCACTTAATAATTTTGGTTTTCTATTTCAAATTTAAATTTAATAGACTATTTAATACAAAATTGCTTCATCGTTTTTTTATCTAATCATGTATAGTTTTTGAGATATTAACATTTCAATGTAGTACTTAATAATTTACTGTATGAATTTCTAAGTTTTCAACTTCACAAACAATTTTCAAAATGATTTCCGTTAGAACAAGCATCGTTGCATTCGTCTTTTAATGGCAACAGCCATGTTGAAATTTCCTAAATTTTATTTTATTTGGTTGCCGGCATTATTGATTCGATCAACCAACTGCTCCCTAGTCTGAATGTTTGTTTTGTAGACTCTCCTTTCAAATATCCCCATACATAATAGTCTAATGGTGTTAAATCTGGAGATCTAGCCGGCTAAGCTATAGGTCCGCTGCGACCAACCCATCGTCCTGGATAATTTATATCAAACCAATTTCGAACTTGTCTTCCATGGTGTGCAGGAGCTCCATCTTGTTGATACAAGAAAGTATTTCTCATCATGAGTGGAATTGAATCTAGCACAGTGGGAGCTGTTTCATTCAAAAATTCAAGATAGTTTTGTGATTTCAATCTTTCAGGTAGTAAAATTGGCCCGATAAAATTATTTCCAATTATACCACACCATACATTAACACTAAAACGTCTTTGAAATTATGATTCTCGCTTAACCTGTGGGCTTTCTTTTTATTCGTAAATTTCGATTCGTCCGTCCATAAAATGGATGACAAATATGAAGGATTATGTTCCTCGTTGTTTAACAATAAACGGCAGAAATTTGTTCGGTTTGGTAAATCGACTGGTAATAATTCTTGCACTGGAGTGTAGTGGAATGGGTGTAGATGGTTTCTTCGAAGTACCCTCCAGACTTTATTTTTGCTAATACCAAATTGTATCAAAAGACGTCTCGTGCTAATGGTGGGATCTCTTTGTACTAAATTCAAAACTTGTTCGTCGGTATTGACTTCGTATTGAATTCGGCTAACATTTTCGTATTCATAGGGGACCAAATAATGTTTTGTTAGCACCTTGTAAATTGCTTTATAAGATTCTGGTATTGTCAGCCTCAGATTAATAAAACTGAGCTAAAATTGCAACAATAGCTTGGGTTGTCTAGCCGCTGACTTGTACAAGTCTAGGCTTGAACGATGTTCTATACAGTTTTATTTGCGCAATTAAACGTTACGTCTAGGGCCGGCCTAAGACTGAAAAATATTCCACTTTGTTAAATTTTATTCGTTTTACTGCCCGAATACTGGTACAATTGTTTTACTGCCCGAATACTGGTACCATCTTTCAAAAAATTGTACCAGTATTCGGGCAGGAAAACGAATAAAATTTAACAAAGTGGAATATTTTTCAGTCTTAGGCCGGACCTAGACGTAACATTTAATTGCGCAAATAAAATTGTGTAGAATATCGTTCAAGTCTAGACTTGTACAAGTCAGTGGCTAGGTTAGTTCCCCGTTTCTCAAAATCAATAAGTTTGAATTCGAAAATTGCAACGTGCCATTGAAAAATTGCAATATTTGTGAAAAAGGGTTATTTTGCTTAAACATTAATTTTACTTTATTTAGGATATTATTTTATTATTATTACCTTTACATTGAAAAGTGGCAAAAAGTACGTTAATGGTATTTAGTAATTTAACAGACATCGCGATTAAGCTACACATCCTCCTACGGTCATACATCAATTATCACCAAAGTATTGGCATATGACAACCTCCTGATCCGAAAACATTTAGGAGTTTCTGAAAAAGTCATGGGATGGTCTCCTGAAATAAGGATTAATGCCGTTTTTATTGTGGTTAACCAATGGAAAGAGCTCTAGGTTAGTTGGAGCTTTTACGGGTATTCCAAGGAATGCTATTAATGCTAATTATACCACTGGTAATTCGGTACTGCCTGCTGCTGAGTTGGAAGAATTAGGACGAAAATTTGCAAGACGTGCTGGATAACGGGTTTTAAATCATGTAATTGGAACACTCGATGGTACTTGTTGGACCTTGTTGGACAGCAAGGAACTAAAAAGTATCAAAAGGGAAGGAACGGGTTCAAGGCGAGGAACAACTTACCAAATGAAACTGTGACACACACTCACCTAATGCATCCTATATACACTGGTTCTTAGCCCCTCTGCGGAATCCGGGTGAAATCAGGTCTTATCTTATCGCTGATCCATTATCATGGAATGTAAATATTCGTACATGTTTATTTTAATAAATTTGGCCATTTTAAAAATTTTAACTCTATGATTTTAAAGTTTTCAGTTTTTTTTTTTTTTCAATTTTCACAAAATTCACAATGTCACATTTCTGTTTTTAAAGTTCATACGAGTGGTCACCTAAATGTTGGTTTATTTATTTTATGGAATTTTAAACAAATTGGTAATTTCACTACGTACAATTCGTACACTACGTACACTACAAAATTAACGCATACTTTTTTTTGTAATAAAAAAAAATCCCGCTGGTCAATTTCAGTGGAATTGGTATCAAATGATCCCAAATTTATATTTTTCTCAAAAGAGGCACAAATGAGGCGTTATGGAATTATAGCGGCTATTTTTCATACTAAGTAGAAGGCTTTGTATCATTTCTTGCGGGATAAGATTCCACTCTTCTTCCGCTGCAACTTTCAGCTCTGCTAATCTAGTACGGGATTTCTAGCTCTAATGCAGCGTTTTAGAACGTCCCATACCTGTTCGATCGGATTAAGATCAGGACTCATTGGTGGCCACTTAAGTGCACGAATGCCGATATCTTGGAGATATTGTCGTACCGTTGCAGCTACGTGGGCTGGAGCATTATCTTGCATTAACACAAAACTGTCATAACCTATGAAGCCCACATATGACAAAACGTGATCGTCAAGAATGTTCCGAACATACCAGTCTGCATTCATCCTCAAACCAATCTGCCACCAGCTCCATACGGCACTCCCAACTGATCCCACCCCAAAACATTATTGAACCTCCACCAAAGCTTACAGTTTGCACCGTGTTACACGGTGCGTAGCGTTCTTCAGGTCTTCTGTATATACAAGATTACGTCCATCTGGTTTCCATAATTGGATTCTGGTCTCATCTGAAAAGAGAACAGTGGCCCATTGATCAGTTCCCAATTTGCATGAGTATAAGGAAATTCTAAACGGCTGGATATGTGACTGGGAAGAAGCCGTAGAACTTTCACGGGCCGTTTTGGAGTTAGGTTCGCTTCTTTTAATGTTCGTCTAATGGTTCTGGCACTAACATTCACTTGGAGCGCACTAAGTAATTCATTTTTTAGTTGAGTGGAAGTACGCTTTCGATCACGTAACGAATTAATTTTTAAAAATCGGTCATTATGCTCGGTTGTGCACCTTTTACGTCCTTTTCCGGGCTTTCTTTTATACTCTCCGGTCTCACGATATCGCTTAACTATTCGTGAAATCGATGACTGGTTTACTCCTTGCACTTGAGTATAATCTTCCTGATGCAACATGACGACTTTAATCGCCTCCAGCTCACGAAAGGGTGCCATATTACAATGGATCTTATTTTAGGTGTTTGCTTTAGAACACATTTACAAGAACTAATGGTACTGCATTTACAAATATTGACATTGATTACAAATAATTTATAATGGAACAAAAGCTGATCGTTGTATTGGATTTCAAACACAATGCACTCTTGATCAAGCATTTTTGAAAATTTTAATTGATTGGCTTGCAGTAGACTTTATTCAAGGTGGTTTCTGATAAAAATATAAATGTAACAATGTAAACACTAATTTAATTTTTAGAGTTTCTTTTTTACCAAAATTCCACTATAATAGCTTTAAAAAGGAAATTTCTTTCACTTATGTTAATTTCAATTTTATGTTAATAATTATTAACGATTGTTCGTATTACTGTATTAAGGCGATAATTATTATTTCGATTTAATCACTTTTATTTTTTTAGCGTTTTTTAATTTATCTTCTATTGAATTTTTAAGACACAATTTTGTATTTTCGCAAATGCAACAAAGTTCAACGTGCAAACATATACATATGTGTATGTATTAATTCCAAGCATCGATTTATAATAAATCGATCGTTTTCACTTACACCAGGGCCATATATATTATAGTAGCCGAAGCCGTGCGAATTTAGAAAAGAACTATGGGTCGTAAAAGAACACCAGCGGAACCGCTAAGTTCGTGAGAAAGGCTTGCTACTGGATAACAGAATAACAGAAGTGATCCCCAAGCTCGGACAGTGCGCACGCCCGAGAATATTGCGGCTGTGGCCCATAGTGTAGGATAGAACCCATCGACCTCGACTCGACGCAGGAGATGACTCAGGAGTTGAAAGCAAATGACCATCAGCTTCGATAGCAGTTTTTTCTATAGGGTTTCGTTAAGGATAGATGTTATGGGGATAATCCAGAGATAATTCCAGCTTTAAAACATAACATTGTGACTATTGCTCGCGAGATAGGCGCCAAAATCATTGAAAATGTTCTTGAAAACTGGACTCACAGGATGGCTTATTGTAAGGCCAGCAGAGGGAGCCACATGACCGAAATTATTTCTCATTCTTAAATCGGAGACTCTAACCTACACGTTATGCAGAACGGTTAATAAACATTTAGTCTGATACAGTCTAAAGCATTAAGATGGAAGCATTAGACAATTAGGGTTTTTTAACATTTTTTTCTATCGAAACCATAAAGTAAACCAAAGCAACCATCACGAATAAAAATGACAACTAGACATAATTTCTTTGAATTATTTACATGCTTAAGGATTTCTCTGAAGTGATTGGAATGTATAATCATAATAATAAACTCAAGGAAACCCAGGACTCTGTTGGTCAGATAGTAACATACCAAAATAACAATGAAAATTAAAATTGATTTCTTTTATGAATTGGGTTTTAGTGGTATGTACTGCACAAAGGTCTTCGGTTCGATTCTTCTTAAAGTTTTTTCTTTCATATTTTTTAGTTTTTTTAAGATTTATTTTTATTTTTTTATTGTTATTCATGTCGTAACCAAATATTTTACTTTAAATTAAATATTACTCTTTATTGGCGATTGGAAAACTGCAAAATGCGATACCTATCGGAAATAATGTAAACCCTACGCTCTGCATGAAATGAGATTTCTCTCCATATAAAATATAGTATATGGAGAGTGAAACTACCGGAATTAAATTAAACCCTACACTCTGCATGCAAAATCATAACAGTCCAATCGTCAATAGATATACTATTAAAGTTAGCCGAAAGTTTTCAGCCGAAAGATATAAAATGTCGGTAATGTAGATAGTGTCTGAGCCCGAGAGCCCGAGAAAATTCGTTTGAATGAAAAGCCCATATAAAATTAAAAAACTTGTATAAATTCAACCTTTAAAGTGTCTTGTCTGAAGAGTATTTCAATTAGTGTGTCGAGTCAACAACTAACCCTAGAAAAATTATCAGGGCAAGTTTCATGTGGGGAGCTCAAGAAAATTCGTTTGAATGAATACCCCATATAAAATTTAAAAATTTGTATGACCCTTTAAAGGTTGAATTTATACTAATTTTATAATTTGATATGGGCTTTTCATACAAACGAATTTTCCCGAGCTCCCCACATAAAACTTGCCTTGATAGTTTTTCTATGGATAATTGCTGATAACGTACACTAATTGAAATACTTTTTAGACATGACACTTTAAAGGTTGAAATCAACACTAATTGAAATAGTTTTCAGACATGACTTTAAAGGTTGAATTTATACAAATTTTTTAATTGAATATGGGCTTTTAATTCAAACGAACTTTCCCGGACTCCCCCACATGAAACTTGCCCTGAAAGTTTTTCTAGGGATAATTGTTGGTAACGCACACTAATTGAAATACTTTCCAGACAAGACACTATAAATGATGAATTTATACAACTTTTACATTTTATGTTTGGCTTTTCTGATGAAATTAAAAGTATAATTTCTATGGAAAACAGTGACAAACCAACATGAGCCTTTATTCTTCCGTAAAATCGCTTCATGGAAATACTAGTTTCTAAATTGTTTAGTTAATTTTTCATTTTATTTAAAATATGTTTCGACGGAAATATGTCTGCTGGTGTCTTTCGGCTGGAATAGCCAAGACACTATCTGCATTACCGCCTTTTTAGATCTTTTGGGCCGAAAACTTTCGGCTAACTTTAACAAGGTTTTATAGATACTACAGCCATTACACAAAAAAATAGATTACCATCTTCAGCTTTTAATATGCGCCTAATTGTATGCAAATACTACTACAAATCCATTAAAAATTCTTAAATTGTCAGTTGTAGTAAGCCATGAAAATTTTTCGGTAAAACATTATTTTCCTGTCAAAAAATGCATAGAATATAAAGTATGCTGCGTTTGAAAAATAATAATAAAAATTGACGATTGGAAATAGAGAGAAAGCACTACCTATCGGAACAAAATAAAGCTGTATCACCATAAAAAAATTAGCATCAGCGCTCGCAGAACGACTGAAATATGGTATAGTGGAAATTTTTTGAAGTTGTAATGCCGACAAATATTTTGTCTAAAATCACGGTTCCAATCGTCAATTGACGATTGGAACCGTGATTTTAGACAAAATAATTGTCGATTTCAAAAAATTTCCACTATACCATATTTCAGTCGTTCTGCGAGCGCTGATGTTAATTTTTGGTCAGTGCTACAGCTTTATTTTATTCCGATAGGTAGTGCTTTCTCTCTATTCCAACCGTCGAATTGATATTGAGTTGCTATTCCGATAATTGAGTTACTATTCAGATAATTAAGCTACTGAAGTGAATTGGTCGTTCGTTTGCTACAATTCAGATAAATGTCAAATTATTAAAAAGTAATTGGCTTGAGTTATAAAATAATTTAAATTTAAAGTTAATCGACCATTTTCTTGGATCAATTATTGTTGTGTATCACAATTGACGATTGGAAATAGAGAGAAAGCACCTATCGGAATAAAATAAAGCTGTAATACCATAAAAAAATTAGCATCAGCGCTCGCAGAACGACTGAAATATGTTATAGTGGAAATTTTTTGAAGTTGTAATGCCGACAAATATTTTGTCTAAAATCACGGTTCCAATCGTCAATATCACATTACAAAATTCTCTAAAATATCCTGGCTTCTTCGGAGCGTAAAACAAAATAATGTCAAAAAACAACAAAAACAATTATCTGAATTACCTACCCAAGCAAAATTATTATTCAGATATCAATATTTTTAATTGAAGTGAAGTATACCAAACGAAAGGACAAATCACTTCAGTTAATTCCCCACAAACGAACGCACTATAAATTAAGTATGTTTCGTTGGATATTAGTTAATAGTAGAGCGGCGAGGGTCTGAGGTTCGATTATGCTCAACTCATGTTAGTTGGGTTTTTCATTTTTTTTTTTTTTTTAATAAAAACCCAGGTTGCAAAAAATTATTATTTTTATGATAAAAGCTTTGCAAATAGATCTAGTTTCGATATGTACACCATTGAAAGTCTGTTTAAAGGAGAACGATCAATGGTAAATCATTATTCTTCGCTGTTAAACGCCGCGGTGTCTTCTCCTCGAAGCAAAAAATCTCAATGAAAAAAAATCTCTTTGGCCTTGAAACCAACGGAACTGAGATTAAAGTAATGTTCTACGTCCCGACTACATTACCTGTGTTTACAAAGAGGTTTCCTTCCCAGTTCCGAATGTCAGTTTACCAAAGTTCTGAAAGTAAGGTCCGACAATCCGGTAAGTTTTTTGAATTAGTTGTAAAAATCGCACTCTTTATTGACTTATTCTACTCTTTTAGAACTCCGCCACCTGTTCTCCTCTACACCAAGAGTCCGGTACACAGCAATGGACGTTTGCGTACTAATCAAACTCACTTCGACATTCACTTCGACAGACTGTTAATTAGAGTCACAATACTATTACTGACTTTTCCTTATACCTTTCTTAAAGATCATTTTCTAGACCTTCCCAATTGTAAATAGGCCCTAGCTACATTTTCTATCAAAGGGAAACCCCAAACATTCGAACTTTCTTCAATATTCCGAATATTATTAAATATTATTAAAAATTCGATCTTGTTCACAAGTATTTATTGTTACAAACTTCAGGAAAAGCCGAATGTTATCTTTGCTTAGTCGAAAATGATTCAGCTGTGTCAAATGAATTATATAAAATTGAGGTTCCATCCAAAGGTGGCCTTACAGAGTTTGAAAAGGAATCAATAATTGATTGAAACTGAATCAGACAAGTAGAAAGTCGGTAGTCCGTTTATAAGTTTCGGACTTAACTTTTTTTGTTTGGACAATTTTAACCTAATCTGGGGCCGGATTTTTCAAAAAAGGCGCGAAACTAATTTATGTCTTTTTCTCGACGATGGCGACTAAAAGATATAGAATAAAATGATTTTCTAATTATAGGCCATAATTTTCTACTTCTGACTTTCTAGTTCATACTAAGCCATAGAAAAAGCAACATCAAATGAGTGAAAGGGGTTGGTGACATATTCCTGAGGGACAAAATCCCGCAGGACATAATCCCGAGGGAGAAAATCCCGAAGGTACAAAATCCCGAGGGTACGACTTCCCGAGGGTACAAAATTCCGATGGGACAAATCCCGAGGGTACAAAATCCCGTAATCCCGAGGAAATTCCGAGGACCGCCCCCTCTGGTGAAGGAAAATTTTAATTTAAAGTAAAATAAAAATATCCTCGGGATTTTGTATCCTCGAGATTATGTATACTAAGGATTTTGTATCCTCGGGATTTTGTACTCTCGGGATTTTTTGAAATCCTCGGGATTTTGATTCTCGGGACTCCCGAGTGAAACAGTGTAAAAATCTTTTCTTGGAAAAAAGACTTAAACTTGCTTCTCGCCTTTTGTGCAAATTCGCCATTGTTGATGCACGTGACAAATTTGAATCGTTAAGTATATAATGCAGTTTTACTCACTTCAAAGATTTTACTGCGGTCGTGTGAATAGTCATACCCATATTTCACACCATCTAGAGCATCGTTCAACTTTAGAATACATTAGCTGCAAATATAAAATCTTCATTAAGTACAAAAAAAAACTAGGGGTACCTAATTCAAATCGCGCGGTTCACGAATTTGTAAAACATGCAATTCTTCATTAAATTTAGTTAGTGTTTCTAGAAAAGGCAAGTAGAATTTTAAAATATTCTGTAAAATAGAGATTTACCTTTAAAATTAGAATGGAAATTTCTATTTTCCGTAATTACGATCGTGGGCATTATTTTCTTTCTATCAACCTTAATTGCTATGAAAAAGGAAATAAGGCCCGTGGGCGTTAATATAGTCCACCAATTTCACGCCTCTCATAAAGTGCATTGTAGGAGTTTTACTTGTAAACCTATAATTTTTAGCTTTACATTTTGTATAAGAGAATGTTAAGGAATTAAATATAAATTCTATGGAAAATTTATGAATGAAAAGTGTTACATTTGGTACATCCGATTCAATTGTGGGACAATGTGGTACGTTCTTTCTAAATGTGGTACAGTACCACATAATGTGGAGCGTATTGTCACCCTTTGCAACACTGTTTTGAGTTCTAGCACTGTTCTATCTGCTATCATGCGAAAATCGAAAAATGATGGTTAATAGAAGAATCAAAATAGTTTCTTTTTTTCTATAATTATCTAACCAGAGAATTACATTTCATTAAATTCACCTTCATTGCCAAACAACTAACCCAAATACAGTTAAAACAAGGTAAACCGTCAAGAACGGCGTTTACAGGAAGCTTGCTGTATATGTACCTTCTTTTTCTAAAATTTATCATGTTTACTGTATTTATATGATTATTTACTCCTTCCTGCCGTATACAGTAAATTCAAGAGTAATTCGGTTCAATGCAAACTACTCTAATAAAAATTTCGATTTTATTAATCCCATTTCTCTATAACGAAAAATTTTCAAATGAAAATCTAAAAACTGAATTTTTTTTTTTTTTTTTTTTTTTTTGTTCAAACAATGTAATAAAAACAAATTTAACTGCTTAACATCATTAATAGCGGAATTAATTAATCAATTTATAACAAAAATAAATAAAATGATTTCTTCTTCATAAAAACCTTAAAATAATCGTTTTGTTATAATTTAAATAAAGAAAATTTTGTGCGTCTATCGATTATCGATCAGTACGAATAATTAATGTGTCAGTAAAATTTTTAATTGGTAGTAGTAAATGGAATTGTGTTTTCTTTTACTGACGAATACTATTTAACAACTCTAATAAAAAATATATTTTTAATTATTTTTTTTTTTTTTTTATTTTACTATTTTATAAACATATAGAGAAGATGAAAACTTTGTTTTTGATTATTTACTTTTATTTTCTTCTTAATTTAATTTGGAGAGTCGAAGAAAATCGAAATTCAAATAAAAAATTAATAATATTACTTATTTGTATATATACGTATGTATACGTAAATTATATGTATATCGATATTGGGAGAAATGTCTATAAAGAAGCTGAAAGAGCCAAAAATTAAATTAACACTTTACGGGTGGGTATATTATAAACTTTTGATCGTTGATAGAATAATGACGTTAACAGCAATTTAGTTGAGTGTACAAAAATGTATAATTTATCATTGTGAAATGTGAATCAATATAAATTAAATATTTTGGGAGCGAATTTGATTAAAGAAATCTAGCGCTGTGGAAATTCAGGGTGCAAACTGAAAAACGCAGCAGGTGTGAACATATAAGTGTGGTGCACAAAGGGTGCACCTGCACATATATAAAATTCATGCTGTGACGATATTTGATTGAAATTTATATGATGTAAGTTACTCGTGCTTAACTATATATATACAATATTATAATGTATGTATAAACATATTGTATACATTAATTATAAAATTTTCCGAGATAATTTACATGGAAAAACAAAAATAATATTTTTGCGTTAATTACCATCCTGAAAAATATGATAAATTTCAATCCAACCAATTATTAAATAGCTAAACGATTGAAAATTCCTCTAAATATAAACAATAAATAATATTTTTGCTCGGCTTATTAATATTATTATTAGTACTAAACACAATTATAATTATTATTATTATTTTTAGTAATAATAATAATTCCTGCCAAAAATAAAAAAAATTTAACACGAAATATCTGGTTAATTTCTTAATAAAAAATATTTTTTCTTACTAGACCGTTTTTAATGTTTTTTAAACTTTTTTTTTTTTTTGTTGCTCGCGATATTATAAACTGTTAAATATTAATAATTTTTATTTATTTTAATTAAATTGTATTTCTTTTTAATTTTTTGTTTTGTTTATTGTAATGTATGTAGTACATATTCAAACAGGTTGCTCCACAATTT
Organism: Tipula vernalis; assembly: GCA_958295665.1. Lineage (NCBI taxonomy): Eukaryota > Metazoa > Arthropoda > Insecta > Diptera > Tipulidae > Tipula > Tipula vernalis. The sequence continues at coordinate 65,903,577 of OY282559.1, read as the reverse complement.
ACTGGATATGGATAAGGTGACCCCATGAATATTATTCCTTTGTAAGGTTTTATGTGCCTTTGTAAGGTTTTATGTAAAGTTAGTTTCTGTTTCAAGTTGCAATAAAGCGTTCGCACCAGGGTTGGAAAAAACCCGGGTTTTTTTAAAAAAAACCGACCCGTTGGGTTTTTTGGGGTTTTTTATTCAAGTGTTAAAATTGAATTACAAAATTAACTTTTTGACCCATTTGTATGTTGGTTTTATATTAAAAAGACAAGGATGATTCTATTTTTTATATTAGGATTTAATGGTTTGTGTATAGTTGTTGAAAATGGAAAGGTTTTCTTTTTTCAATTCATTTTAAAATCTAGAGATATTTTCTTCTATGATTTTAAAACCAAACCTATGAAACATATTAAACATATAAATTAACAAAAATTGTATTACATTAAATTGAATTTTCATTAATAAACTTATAAATCAAAACTTCCAATTTTACATTGGTTCACCTCTCTTGTACATACCTAGAAAGCTTGTATTTCTACTTTACGGCTATGATATGTTAAGATGGCTATGCAAGAAGAAACCAGTATGTAATCAGAAACAAGTTTATTATATTATAAAAATTTTCAGTTTGATTTTGCACGATAAAACACGATCAGGAATATTTTGAATATCGAAACAATATTTGTGCCTGTTCACACAGTATGTAGTTAAAAGTTACAACATCCTCTTCTCGCTTCTGGCTTATAAGCTATGGTAGAGGAAGAACTTTTTGTGTTTCATTTATATATATGCTCCTTCCGTTTTCTAGTGTTAGTTCAATTTTTTAGAAATCATGTTTAATCGTGTCTTGAAAAGGAAAATACTCCAATCATTATTAAAGTGAATTTTAGTGAGGAATGTTGTGAGTTTATTGAATCGTATATTTTAAAACTAAATAAAACTAATGTAAGTATGTACATCTAATTAAAACAAATAAATATTTAGTAGTAAAATACAGGATTGAATTTTGAAATATTCCCCATATAAATATAGAATGCCTCGAGGACGTGGACGTAAAAATGCTGCTGAGTGGAATAACGTAGTCCATATCGAAAATTCTACAAAAGTAAAGTGTAAGCATTGTGATCGTGAAATTAGCAACAAAGTAGAGCGCATAAGAGCACATTTATTAAATTGTAACAAAAAAGTTACAACATGCGATAGTGATACGGATACTGATATTGACATTTCAATTGGAAATACGTCTCTTAGTGCCACTAGTAGTCATCAGCAGAAGAAACAAAAAACCAAACATGGTACTCAATCATCTATGATAAAATTTTCAATTAAAACTACTTGAAATCAAAAAGAAAAATTGGACAAAATTGTGGTAAAAATTTTTTTCGCGAATAACTAAAATTGCTTTTAACGTGGCTGATAACAAATATTTCAAAGAAATGATAGAATCTCTACAACCTGGATATTCTGCCCCTAGCAGAAAACAACTAACTGATAAGCACCTTCTTGAAATTGATGAAGAAATAACCGATCATTTGACACTCATTTTAGATGGATGGACGAACACTTCAAATGATCCTCTTATCGCGTGTTCAGTCCATACCGGTTGTAATAGTTTTTTAATAAGTGCAGAGGACACCCGGTCCGAAAAAAAACTGCTGAATATTGTGTTGCTGTCGCAGAAAAATCAATTGACTTCATAAAAACTAAATACAATAAAGAAATATTCGCCTGTTGCACGGATAACGAAAACAAGATGAAAAAAATGAAGGATATTTTAGAGGAACGCCATGGGATTTTTTCTTATGGGTGCTCAGCACACATGATCAATCTTCTATACAAAGATATAATTCCAGTAGAAGTCACCAAACGAATAATAAGTGTACAGAAATACTTTAGAAATCACCACCAGCCACATGGATGGTTAAAAGAAAAACATGGAGTTATGCCTCAACTACCAAATGATGTAAGGTGGAATTCTTATGATGATTGCTTAACAACATTTATTGCTAATTTTCACCTCTATTCACAAATAAGATCAGAGCATTTAAATGAATTTCATAACGATATCCACAAAATTTTAAATAATGTACAATTGTACAACGAGGCCTTAAATCTTCAACAAATGTATCTCAAATAAAAATAGGTCTGCAAGATGATTCCACTTCAATTGCCACAGCTGTCGAAATCTGGTATAATTTGCTGAATAACGAGATCTTATTAACAAAAAGGCCTTTAATTGAAAAACGAATGAAAAGTGTACTCACTCCGGCTCACTATTTAGCAAACATGATGCATCCAAAACATATGGGCAAACTGCTTAATGAAGAAGCAGAGAGCGCAGCCGAAGACTGGATAAGCCAAAAACACCCTACCTTTTTGGCACACTATTTGGCATTTAAAATTAACGATGGAGAATACTTCCCAGAATCTATGTTCAAATCGGAGGTGCTCGAAAAATTAAACGAAAAACAATGGTGGAAAATATTACACGTCAAAAACGAAAAATCTTCAAAGTTGCCTGAAAATTTTTGCAATTTTTTTGTATCACTAATGGACTGCCCAGCAAGCTCGGCTTCAATTGAAAGAATTTTCTCAACCTACGGTTTAATTTGGAATAAACTGAGAAACCGACTTGGTTTCGAAAAGGCGTTATCTCTAGTCAAAATTTATCGGCACTAAAGGTCTGAACCACAAGATTGGTAAATTCCAAAGTTATTAATTTGAATTTGTTTATTTTTTTTATTATTTAGTTAATTATTTATATTGTACTGATCAATTTTGTTTTTAATTTTTCATATCTGTGACATGTATTTGTTCCTTATACTTATAATAGTTACCTTATTATTAAGTCTACAATTTAATAAATGAATTTTTGAAACACCTATCCTCTTTATGTTCTAAAGAATGAATTTTATAAAATCATAAGTTAAAAATATGTAATTGAATTTGTTGATTAGAAAAAAAAAATTAAACAAAAAATATACGTTTTTTAAGAAGTATTATTACCCCCAAAAAAAACTCACCCGGGTTTTTTTTAAAGTATTACCCAAAAAACCCTGGTTCTCACTAAAACCAAAGTGTCCTGCTGGTACACATCCAGGAACCGACAAATTCTAAGATAGCAATTATACCATTAGTAACATCGTAAGCTGTGGCGTGACAAATTACCTCCTCGACCAAAGACTTAGGTATTTACTAAAAGATAACAAAATACAAGGCGTTCTTCAAACAAGCTCCCGCCCTTAAATCAGTGGCGTAACTAGGTACCCGCAGCATCCGCAGCCGCTGGGGGGCCATGGTTATTGGGGCCACGAGATTTATCAGGCGTTCGAATATTAGTTCAAGGTCTAGATTAGATCGATCGTAGCTCAGGTTAAGCTTAAAGTAGACCACCGTTTCAAATTTGCAGAATAGAACATTTCTAGAACATTTTTAAGAAAAGGCGGTGGTCTGCAGTTTTTAGAGAAAGAAGAAATTGTTCCTGTTGCTATAAGATGTTTTCTTAAGACAGGCCCAACAAGCTAAGCTCGTTTGAAATTAAAGTTTTCGACATCAAATGATAACTGTGTTAGTGTTTGCTGCAGCATGCATTTTGCACTCCAAATTTACTTCTTTTGCACATCAAACTCAACTTTTTTCAGATCAAGTTTTGATTAGAAAAGATTGAATTAGATTTGCAAAAGATTGAATGTTGTGACTGATTAAATTTTTTTTGCAAAAGTTAAAGTTTATACCAATCTGAAAAACAAGAAATTGTTGAAACTTTCTTCATAGAAAAATACCTAACCGCGACGGAAAATAGTTTCTTGCTTTCCTCGTTAGGAGCTCCTTTGTCTTTATAGTTTCTTATTTATCGAATCTTTTTTATTACCGGTAAACCAGGTAAAAGCGGTTTATTATGAAAAACTATTTCAAATAAAGGGAAATTGCCCTTGTTTGGGATTTCATTCTTTAATCACTTTTTCAAATTTCTCGAGATTATTGGAGTATTGGGATGGATGCATGATGTTCGAGACTTAATTGGTGTTTTGGAAGAGTCAGGTTATAGAGATTTTCGAGATTATTCGAGTATGTTTGAGATTGTTACTCGAGAATCTTAGTATTCGAAGAAAATTATTGCTACTTGACAAATAACTCAATATTTAAATGAATTATCGAAATTTTTTGTGGATTTTCTAGATTTTTACAGGCTTTTCAAAATTACTAATTATAATATCTAAATTTTTTGGTATTATTGAAATTGATCGAGATCAGTCGAGATTCATTTAATCTAGAGATTATTCGATTTTTTCTGAAAGAGAAATTTCTTAAGTTTTTCAACATTCCTAGGATTATTCGAGAATTTTAAAGATTTTCAAATTTATTCGAATTTTGTTAGGCAATGTTCTGCGCCTAGCTTTGAGTTGTGGGAATTTGTAGAATTACACATTTAAATTGGAATCGTGCTAGTAGATTTTTCGGGATTATGCCAAAATGTTGATATTTCTTTAATTTCCTATAGGTTATTCAAGAATGTCCAGGTTATTTACGTTTTACATGGTGGTGATTACCGCGTATAGGAATTCCTTTGGTTTTACTTACTTATGGATAGTCGATATTGAGAACTTTCTAGAATATTTAAGATACTTTGAAAATTCGACATTTTTGAGATTATTAGGTATACAAGAGGCAGTTTAGTGGTCCAAGATACGCCACTGCCTCAAAACTTAAGCATCTCTCACCTTCATCAAGACTGCAATACTGTAATTATCCGACCACTGTAAAGCGCATAATTGAATTTTCAAAGTTCAAATTGCCCCAGACACCTCTAAATTCTTAATTCTAAGCTATTCAAAATTCTTCAACATTTTTCTGACCTTACTTTGACTGCCTTTTGTGCTAAGTCGATTATCAATTTTCAATTCCATTAAACGTCTTTCTGAATACGGGGTTTTTCGATTATTTTTTGCGTGTTTCACAATGGCTGACTTAATTTTGAATTGTATTTTACTAGGTGATGATTTCTGTGATCTAATTCTTAATTCTCTTCTCATAATTGACATACAGCAATTGTTCATCCAGGGATCAATCATCCTTGCGTGGAGAGAATTTTATGGTCTTAGCCGAACATCGTTGGTGGAACAAAAACGAATAAACAACTTTGGATTTACAAAAGCATGATGTGGCCCCTTAAAAAGGGGGAGGGGGGTCTTAGTAAGAGTTTAGATTATTTGGCGCGTTACCAGCAGTAGAGGCGAGGATGCGTTTCCACAACACTCTCAGCTGTCTCTAATGAGACAGCTGGTAGACTTGTCGCCAATTTGGCTGCTGGAATTAGTTGCTGGTTATATGGTTAATACTTACGACTATTTTGTATTTTTACCAGACGAATAAAAGGAATAATTTATATATTTAGACACTATGTTTCTGCTTATCGCTCCTCTGGATAACGTTTACTGATCTGTGATTATGTGTCTGACCGATCGGCCTTAACTTACTTTCACTCACTTTCGATCTCTCTTCCTACCTGCCCCTATTCAGTGATTTTCGGCTTTTTTATAGAAAATTTGGTGGCCCAAAAATCACAGAATTTTTTTTTGTAATATTTTATGCCTAATTTGAAATTTGTTTGCTCTACATTGGTTTAAAAAAAAAATATTTCATAAATATATGTCGTAAATAAATGTCTTAATATGCCGGTGTCACACACCCCAGGCAGTAATTAGTAGTGCGCCTCAAAGACGTATATTTGTATATATCAATGGCTGATTGGTATAAAAAGCTAATGTATAAATTTGGAAAATGGTTTGAAAACGGGATTTTTGAACTTTTACTAAATACATCATATGAGCTTATTAGAATCAAAAGTTGTTCTTCTCCGTGTTAAGTCATTTAGAGAAAAATGATAAAAACTTATAAAATCGTAATTAAACATGGTTTTTTATTTTTAGTGTGTATTTTTGATTCGAATGGACGTTTTAAACGAGATCATGAATGATAATTAACCAAATTTAAATTAACTACTGAAAAAATTAATAAATAGTTTGGAAAAGAATAACTTTTGAAAATTATATCCAGAAAAGATGAATTTTTGAAACCAACTGTTTCTGGATAAGATATAGTTTTGAAAACACTTCAAACAATTAAAATTTAGGAACGATTAGACTTTAAATATTTTTTTATTTGAAATTCAGTCATATGATTAAAAAACATAACATAAAAATGCATTATAAAAAAGTAAGTATACATTTAACAAAAAAATAAATCATAAGTTATCACAATAATTCATCACAAAATAGTTTTAATTAAATAAAATTAAACGATTAATTCGTCATCTGCTTCCTGAAACTAGCAAAGCTCTACCTCTTCTTCAATAATATTTTGTGGAGTACTGTCTAAACACGTTTTATACAATTCTAAAGATGCATGATTTCGCCAGTCGTTACCAAAATGCTTCTTCAGTAGTTTATCTACATCATCCGGTTAATTTTTTTTTATTGGTACGCCACTCCCTAGCTGGACAGGAAGGACCATATTGCGCAAGTTTTTTCCTTTTTTGGTAAAAGCCATACCCTCTCCTCTTATAAATATTGTCCCGTTGTGCTCCTTGGTCAATATAATACGTTTACACTTATTGAACTGAAAAAAACTGAAAAAAACTTGAAAAAAAAAAAAAAACTAAAATAAATAAATAATAATAGTAACCATAAAAGAAATACTAAACAGTTTCAAGTTGAATTTCCGTTTTAAAAACTTAAGTGATTTTATTGTGGTTTGTTGTGTAGTTTAAAATTAGGTTCTTCTTAAGAGGAATTAGAAGTTGTTTTATGTTGTTTTACTGGTGAATTTCATTAATTAAATTAATAATACTTAAACTTGCATATATAATTAATTATTATACAGTTTATTACTAGTGTTTTTTTTATATTATTTAATATTATTAATAGAGTTTAATTTTAAAGTAGTATTGTAAGTATTCTAAACAACTTACAACTTGTTGTACAAAGTGCATTTAAAATCATTCAATCAATTGAAATTGTTTTTTTTAAATAAGTTTTATGTATATTTACATAGTTTGTGAAATAAAAAAAAATAGTTTGTGCGTCGATACATTTTTAATTCACCTAACCCTCTCGAATTTCAACATACAAAATCAGAATATGTTGGTTCATTGAATAAAAAGAATACAGTTACACAAGCAGATACCTACTGCTACTTACTTTACGGTTTTTGGATTTTAATTTTGGGACATTAACCGTTTTGTTTGGCTTTGTAAGCTCGTCGCTGACAATACACAAAAATAGAAGACGACGAAAAGTGGAAAGACGTAAGCATATTATAAATTAAAATTCAAAGAAGAAAATATCAACATCATCATCATTCATTATTCGTCATAATCATACTATTTTGGGGAAGACGAGAAAAAAATAAAATTTGAAAATTTATTCAAATTTTTGTTTAAGTATATTTGTATTTGTGTGTTGTTGTGTTGTGCGCACCATAAAATGAAAATTGAAATGAAAATATAAATAAATAATTGGAAAATATTTTTGGTTGTGCACGAAACGTAAATAAAATGAATAAATAATCAAAAAAAAAAGTTTTAAGTGGTAGAAATGAAATTGAAAATTAAAAAAAAATTAAACAAAAATTGGTGGTGAATAAAACGTTAAAGTTAATTTTTATTATTGTTTATTAAGATTTAAATATTAAATTTTTTTTAGTTTTAAGTTCATTAGAATTGGAAATAGAAAACTTATAATTTAGATATAATTATAAACCTTGAATTTGAAAGTTTTGTTATTAAGATGGCGAGATAAGCCCCATTTAGGATGAGTTCAGGACTCTCCTAACCCAGCCCCAAAGCGAGATGTGAGTCGTCGCAATCCACATCCCCGCCTATTCCATTCTCCCACATCCTGCCTCCTTCCCTTCCCGCGGTTCAACTAGATCCGTGCCATGTTCCTGGCAAACCCCACGCCTTTCCCCTGAGCCTTAGCCGGCCAATGACCGCCCAGGAACAACAAGTGGCATGGATATCTGCTAACGGAGTGACTTCACGTCCTTTCCGTTACACCCCTTTTCTATTCTCGCAAACACACGATCTGGCGGTATGAATGAATGGCCTGTTACTGGAAAAACCAGTTCAACCATTTCCACACATGATGGAGATCGGTTGGCGAGCCAGTATCCCAACATACCTGTCATGATTGTATTTTTATTTTGGCCGCCACAACCATCTGCAACCAAGCGAATGTGGTTTATATTGGAGACGTCCGTATTACATAGCCGATGGAAAATAGCTGACGCGGTTTCATTTGCGCCCTTTGGCCTTATGTTTCCAGTCCACGTATATAAATATACATTTTGATGACATAAGCTGTCATGAGAGGAACCCATTACAATATCAAAATTATAATAATACAACTGCCGACTGTAATATTCTGCTTGATCAAGTACCATAGGCAGCACCATATTTTTCTGGCAGTCGAATGACATAGTTACCATGTTTGTATTAACCTCCTGCAGCAAACCAAAAAACGCTTTGGCTCGAAGCTTATGAAGCCGCTGATGAGTTAAAATGAGGTTTCTTTTGGATGAATTGGTTTCAACTTTAATTTGTTCTTTAAAGCTAAGACATGTTGAACAGACATCCTTTACTGGAGTTTTGAATCCAATGTTAAAATGGGTATTGAATATATACCGAAAATAACTTGGCGTCACGGCAAGTTCAGGATTATATAAAATTGTGGTTGTGTACATACGATACATTTTATTTATCGACAACTCCATTGGTAGGTACTGGCGATGTTTTAATTTATTTCTGCAGTAGTGGATTTCCAGCGTCTTCAACTTTTTTATATATTCGATCCAGCATTTTTTTTAGTCGCCATTTTTATTGACCGCTTATCGCCACCACGCTTTTCGATTGGGGAATTACCTGCCTCTAAGTAATTTTTACAAGCTCGTTTTAAACAATCTGATGAGACATTTAAAATCCCCATAAATGCACTTTTGCACAATCTTATCAGCGTTCTTCTAGAGGTACGAAAATAATATTTAATGGCCATCGATTTTCTAGGACCTTGTAGACATCGATCCAGTCGCTTCGGTTTATTAACAATACAATATTTCTGTAAAAATGCATCTTGAATTAATTTTGACTTTGAGCTGTAAAAATGATGCGCAAATGCCAAGGCATCGTTCCCACGTATTTCTTTACACCGATAAGTTTTGGCTTTGTGGACACATTTGAGCATCTTAGGCAATTTCTTCATTTCGTACCTGTAATTAGGGTAGTATGCGCTCTACTAAGAATATTTAAAATTCATACAAATTTGTTACCTGTTCGTTTTGTTTTCCTCAATTCTTCTAACGGTGTTGTTGTGCCTCTTTCTTGCGTTTTGGTTACTTAAAACAATGGCAAAAGTTTCTGATTCCATCGTGTAGCGAATTTTTATCTTTTAAACAATAATAAATTTGGATTCAACAAAAATGTTGATAAATACGGTATAACACGATGTTTTAATAAATGTATGTATATTTTATGCGACCTACCTGTTCAACAAACACCAGAAAACTAAAATCCGTTGCGTTAAAAATGAAATAAAAAAATTACATTGACACTTGAATGCGCGGGAAAATTATACTGAAGAACATGCAGTTTTGGTTTTAACTTTTAAACCGTTTTCAAATAACAATGGTAAAGATATATTTTTGAAACTTATTTTACTTATTTTTGTGGTGGAAAAGGTGAGTTTTGAAAATTACTTTCGCATGGATAAAAGTAAGTTTTGAAACCAACCCTGGATTTTGAACTGAAATATTTTAGTGTTAGAATGCGTTTTGCAAATAACATTTGCGACAAAAGATGATTCTTATAAAGGTTTACCACAATCAATCAATAACTCTTTTTTTTTTGTTTTATGGAGAAGATCAAGTTTTGTAGTTTCGTGAAACGTACCCGAGAAATATTTGACTAATAATCGGATTGTCGGATCGCAGAGTATAATGTAGACACCATTTACCAAACATACTCATACTAATGCAGTATTGATCCTAGGGAATACAATATTTGGAGTAAATCAGTTTACCGGATTTTCGATAAATATTTTGGGCAATATCGGTTTTACCAGTAATTAAACCGACTTATTTTAGGCCACCACAATTTTTTGTTCCTATGAAATGCGTGAAAAGTAGGTTGTTTTCCCTAAAACGTATATTTTCTACATTATTGACTACTAAGTCACACGTCTCCCTTAGAGACATGAAGCCAACTAATTTTCTGTATGATAATTTTTCCGAGTGAATACAATCAACAATAACCACAATCAACTTTTGTTCCCTAAATTGTCGAGTTCATGTAATGAAAAAGATGGTAAAACCTCGGGCTCCGAAACTTCTAAATGGATTTTGATGGAATGATAAATCTCATCCTGACTGCTCGAGTCGTAAATTCGAATAGGTGAGATTTATACTATAATCTAAGCTAATTCTATTTATGTGTAGTAAATAGATTTAATGATAAATTCCAAGTACCTATATACTTTAGTTTGCAAGACTAAAGTATTTTTTGGAACTTAACGAAGCAACTTATTAAATTACCAATGGTGGGGTTTAATTAGCTGAAGAAGTCTGGTTAGATTACCGCTGGCCAATCTAACTAGATTGAGAGAAACAACTATGTTGGTTTTCAAGTTAATTCTGAATTATTACTCAAATAATTACACTTTATAACTTATTTTCTACACACAAAAAAATAACAACCAATCCTTACTAAATCCAATGTTGAAAGGTCAACATGAAACCTTTTGTGATCGGTTTTAAATGCGTTTTAGAATAAATTTTACTACCTGAAAATGTTTGGTTATATTATGCAAATATTTTTCCAAATTTTCTAATTCAAGATGACGAATCCTAAGAAAAAATCCCAAACAACATAATGGCGGATCCAATATGACCACTTTAATGTAAAAAATTGCTGGTGTATTACCATTTTTTGAAATGTCGAAGTTAATTGTATTCAAATAAGGATTTGATCAAAAGTTTTGCTTTTATTTGAATAAATTCGTAATTAGTGACTCCAAAATTCCTACCCATAAAGCTTGGAGCAAAAATTCAATTAAGGTTAGGAAATATGGCCGCTGTGAAATCTATGAAAGTGGGGTTTTCTTGAAATATTTTAAAATTTTGCACCAAACATAATAATTATGAATTTAAGGTTAATGTTTTTTTAATTGTTAATGACGGATCTAATATGGCGCTACAAAATATTAAAAGAAAGAATTTTTTCAATTTGTTGATAAAAATATATCCCAAAATTCTTATTTGTGTAAAATTAACCTCAAAAGTCTTTTACTTTAAAGAGGTAATATTGAATCCGCCATTTTTAGTTTAATTCTTTTAACCTGAGATTTGTAATCAGCAACCTCAAAAATAATAATTCTATGTGGTTTTGTAAAATTAGTGTATAATTATGAAACAGCTCATAAGTGAATGTTACAAAGAGCCATGTTGAATTATAAAATTGGGATCTTAAATTTGTAATCAGCGTTGTTTTTTGAAAGTTTTTTTGAATTGAATGATAAAATGTATACGAGACGTCCGAAAACTAAATAGTTTCATCCCAAATACACCAGATTTGAACTAATAAGCAAATGGGCCAATGGACATGTACAAAGATTTATTTATTTTCCAACAGAATAACGATCCTAAGCCAACTGCAAAGTTAGTAAAGTATTTTTTTAAGAAGAGTTCCAGTCTTCCGAGACGCTGTCGCAATTCTGACAAAAACTAATTCTACTTTACCAGTGGAATAATTCACGGGCCTTAACCCACCCTTGGTCTTAACACCAGAATTGGCCTGCTAGTTAGTCTACTTAAAAATAATAAAATAAATAAATTTAATTAAAAAATTATAACAAATTGGAATTTGAATTCTTATTTGAAGTCGCCAGAAAAATGTTCAAATATTATAATTTCCATGAGAATCCGTTTACTGGCATTAATGCGTAACCGTATTTTGTAAAATCCTTTGTTCCACGCTTGCTGAAGTTAATTATATTCTAAATGTTACCCCTTATTCTCTCCTCGACCAAATGCATACGTCATTTGGGTGATGATTTCATTATTTTTTCCTTCTGCAGTCATTTGCTCCAAATTGTTGATTGCTCATTTCATATTGGTACGACGACGACTCATCCTGCAGCAACAAAGTTGTTCAATTAATTTAATGTTTTGATATTACGAAACATTTAATTTAATCTGAATTAATTAAATTGTGAAAATCGGTCTGATTAAATATTAATGTTATTTTTTTGCGATAATTACAGACCAAGCGGCCCTAAGACTATTTTAATTTGTATTGTTATTAATGGTTACGAAAAGTATAGTCACCCATTTCAAGGCAAAATTCAAGGAATCACGTTTTTAATTTTGAATAATTTTTGAAATTAATATTCTCATACTTCAGAGAAATTCAAAAGAATTTCAGAGAATAAATCGCCAGTTTCGAGCTGGTAAATTATAATCCATGCATTCCTCTCTGTGTCCTATTATAATTTACTAATTATATTGCTACATCGATTTTTTGTGAAGTAAAATGTTGTCGACCGATTACGATTTTCCGCCAAACAACGATTTACAAACGAAATTCGTAACACAAATTTTACCAGTCGATATAATATTGAAGCAAAAACAACAATTAGAATAGGAATCAAGGTGACTGGGGATTGATTGTTTCATAATCGTAGGCTTTTTAGAACGAAACACGGCCATTAATTCTGTTGCAATTTTCAGAATATCAACTAATTAACGATTTTATAATTAATAAATTAACCGTTGTACCTATTAAAGATATTGTGGTCGCCATCATCTCTTAGAAGGCTGTTTGGGTCTGAAATAAAGTGAAATTATGGTCAGTTAAGCCACAGTAACGCAGAAGTACTGGATAATGAGCAAAAGTAGGAATTTACCGTTAAATAAAATACAGTTACCGGTAATTCGGTAATACATTTTAAGTCGGTTTACCGATTTATCGGTCAACCAATTACCGATATTGCATTCCCTAATTGATCCTACAATAATTTATAATAATTTTGCTTACGTCGGAATTTCGTAGGAAACCTGAAATGAGCCGTCCAGAATTATGGCGCCTTTGAACAAAAAGCACGTTGGATGATAGTAATACAAATATTGTTATCATTTTATTATTAGCCGTTTGATTTGATTTAAAAAAAATAGGCGGGGAAATACTCACGCAAAAATTATTATTCAATTCGGGCAGTAAAAATAAAAAAATGTCTGCAAAGGGGAAAATTCCTACGACCACAGTATTCGGGCATGGCCTTAGAAACCGATAACTAATTGACCGTTTTATAGTATTGTTCAAAATTTGAACAATATCATATGACTCGTAAACGTCGGTAGGTAAACTTGAAATTGTAATTTTTTATTGTGATAAATTGAAAAATTTATTTAGAAATACAAAATTGTTTACGTATTCATCCTACTCGTACTTTGACGAAGTTCCCGAACATAAAGATAGTGATGTTATTGAAATATTAGAAGTTAATGAGAGATTTGAAATCGATGAGTTTGATGTTGATTTGGCAGATACGAGTATCGTCTCAAAGGGTGAAGGCGTCGTTGGTGATCAAACTGAATATTCCCTATTTAACAGCTATAACGAAATTGAATTTGTAGATCGGCCAAATAATTATAAAATCACCGAAAAGAAAGTTATAGCTTGAAGACGACGTCCATTTGAACCAGAACCGTTCATTTTGCAAACAGTTGAGCCAACTCTAACTTCGATGGAATCCAGAACGCCTTTACAAATATTTGAAAAATAATTAACACAGCAAATGTATAAAGAAATTGCACTTTATACAAACATGTATGCTAGACAAAAGGGCCGCTCGGGTTTTAAACACACAACACCCAATGAAATATAATGAAACTGTTTGGAATACATTTGCTAATGGGAGTAATAAAATTACCACGATGTAGGATGTTTTGGAGCCGTGAATTGCAAATACAATCAATTGCATCAGCCATGACCAGGGACAGATTTTTGTGGCTTAGGTCTCATATACACTTTATTGATAACGAAACAATTCCTCTCGATTGTAAGGATAAATTTATAAAAACTCGCTTAGAGTTGCCGGTGGGAGAAACTATTTCTGTTGATGAACAGATAATACCATTTAAAGGTCGGTTGAATATTAAGCAATATGTTAAGGGTAAACTATGTCCTTGGGGTCTCAAAGTATTCGTTTTGTGTGGATTTTGTTTTATACCAGGGAACACAAACGGAGATTTCAAGTTTTGATCGTGCGGGTGTAGGCCTTGGAGCAGCAATGGTGCTTCATTTGATAAGTCGTCTTAAATGACACATACACACTTTTTTGATAATTTTTTCTCCAGTTATCAATTATTTGAAATACTCTCACAAAACCAAATTAACGCAGCTGGCACTATTAGAATTAACAGGTTTAATAATCTAAACTTTAGCACAGACTCAGTATTGAAAAAGCAAGGGCGGGGTAGCGCTGAAGAAATTGTTAATCGGGATGGTAATATTGTATTGGTGAAATGACAAGATAACAAATCAGTGCACCTGTCATCCAACTATTGTGGGATAGGCCAACCAGAAAAGGTGAAACGTTGGGACAAAAAAGATAAAAAGTATGTTGAGATTAGTCAGCCTACAATTGTAAAGAAGTACAATGGTGGGATGGGTGGTGTGGATCTCTTTGACCAGTACATGAGTTACTACCGCATATTTATTAAATCCAACAAATGGACACTTCGTGTAATGACTCATTTTATTGATGTCGCGTTATGTGCTAGTTATCTACAATATAAGAAGCAATGCAAATATAACAAATTGACAATCAACGACACATTGAGCCTTGTTGATTATAAATTAAATGTTGCCCATAGTCTGACCAACGTGCAACTACATAAACGGAAACGATTAAACGAAGATTCAGAATTAGATCTAGATTCGATTCGTCGTTATCACGAAATAAGGCCAGTACCAGATATCCGTTTCGATTGCTTTAAGCATCTACCAACATTTTAAGAATCACATTCGGTGTATCGGTGCAAACGACTTGGCTGTTCATCACGCTCCAGAATTGTCTGCATTAAATGTAAAGTGCATTTGTGTATAACTGGAAAAAATAATTGTTTTTTATTATTCCACACAAATAATTTTTAGGTATAACATACTTGTTATTTTTTATTTTATTTGTGATTTTATTTCCTGTTATTTGCAAACGTAAGACTGAATTAAATTATATTTATTAACAATAAGTTAAAAAACATTTGATAACTGTAAATAAATAGTACTGAAAATTATTTTATCTTATCATTTTACTTTGTAACTGTTTGGTCGATTTGTCACCATATTTTGCCACGCCGTAACTTGCTTGGCAGTAGCCATAATGTAATTTAATTGCTATATTTGAATTCTACGACCCCAAATTAACTAAAAAACACATAAGAACTGTCAGAATTAAATATTTAAACGAAGGTTCTGGTCTGAAAGGGTTAGTTAAGTTTTAAAAATAATTTGGTCATTTTTACGATTTATTTTATATTTTGACAGGCAGTGACGAAAACTGATTATCTAAATCTACTTTATCATTTATTTAGCTAATATTTAAACTATTTGTCGTATCAGGTAGCGGAAATCTATACGAAACTCGATAAAATGTGTCTTTAGAGTGTAGCTTACTATGGACGTGTCCGATTTCTGTGCGAAATAATTTTTTTGTGATAAATTTGACATTAGTGAAATAATTTTCTCTTCCATATTTGAAATAAGTTCATTTGCTATCCGAATACTAAAATAATTTTGACATAATAAAATTGACATTTGGAAATACATACAACAAACGACAAATTGTACGTAGAGAGTTATTTAAAAGTGTATATAAAAATGATAGAGGCAAAATTTGATCCAAATATGGTGTTATTTCTATTAATTTCGGGTTACATGTGTTTAATGAGAAGAACATGGAACTTTTCGCGACCTTTAATAATGGATCTCCTAAACTCCCAGGTATGTATGTTAGATATTATTCTCTGGGTATTTATAAATATTAATAAAATTCATTCTTTGCAGCGACTAATAATGTACACAATTCTCGCAACAAACAGTATTGTTAATTCAATACTTAGTTATAATGATCCGGTGACGAGAATGCATTTAAGGATATCGTCTAACACTTTCATCGCTATTAGCAAATTGTTGCCCAATAAAAACCATGGTTGGGGACCGAAAATGGAACTAATGATATTTTTGCTGTGGCTGGCAAGTGGGACTAGTTATAGAATTGTAGATGCAGCAATGAACATGTCAAGATCCGCAGTTTGTGATATTGTTCACAAAATGCTGGACACTAGAAAATGCTAGAACTTATTACATTATACAAATAAAATTATATAAAATTTATTTTGTTTACTTCACCGCACAGAAACAATAATTATTACGGACATGTCAAAATTATAACACATTGGTGCTGTGATAATTTGGTTGCGTACAGTTTAACATTAATTTATCACAAAAAAATTATTTCGCACAGAAATCGGACACGTCCTATGAAAACAACTTATTCAGCCAAAATCCATACTTTGTCGATTTTTCACTATTAATGATTTTCACCCATAGATAGATATAAGGGATTTAAAAGACTTTTTATGTTAAAAATTAAAGTAGCTTCATCCAAAGGACTCTATCCTTTATTCAGTAAAATACAATTTTTTTTTTTTTTTTTTTTGTGAAACAGAGTCCGAACTCTGTGATAATTTTTTCAGCTGTAATAATTATAATATTATTTTGTATGCAACCAAATTATCACAACACCTACACATATAAGGTACAACAAAATATCCTTTGTTATATCAAACATTGTATCAATAACATCATCAACAACCCCTAATTTGATCTTATAAGTATATAATTCCTAAATTTTTCCCATTACATTGTTAAATTATGGGTTTTAGGTTATTAATTTACAGCAAATATTGTTGATCAACTAGCAATGGTATTTGTTTAAAAATGCCAAATTTTCCATAATTTTCTAGAATTTAACTAGACGCTATTTTAGTATTATTGTACACTGACCGGGACAGAAAAAAGGCTATCCTAAAAAAAAATAATTTTATGAAACAAAAACCAAATTCAAGGCCATTCAAAACAATCTTAGAAAATATTACCATAGCATACTTTGTCTAATTATATGGCTGAGTTTTTTTTACTTACTCCACAACTTGTTATATAAATCAATTTTCAAATGTGTGCTAGCTGGAAACATGAAACAAAAATCAAATTCTAGGTCATTGAAAACAATCTTAGAAAATGTAGGATGCCATGGAAAATTTGAATGTATCGACAAAATCGAAAATTAATGGAATTATTTTTGCGATATTCAATTGTTTTATTGTCGAGTTTACTCTAAAAAACTCAGAAAGTGTAGCGGAAATCGTGGCATTGCTGGAACGTGGAACGCTACATCGCTATTAACTTACGGATTTCCCGTAGTACCGTACAAAGTATTTCGTCGCGATTTTTCGAGACAGGGTTGTATATCAGGCGACCAGGTGCGGGCAGACAAAGAGTAACAAACGTTCGAGAATCAAGATAACCATTTTGAAGTTTCATCGGCTCTAATCGCCATGCAACCGCTGTTGAGACCTGCAATAAATTATTACACGTACGTAACATAAATGTAAGCAAAAGAACAGTATAGGTTTACTCGACTACAATTTGCAAAGGAACATTGTACTGAACCTAATTGGAGCCACGTTGAATCAAGATTTTGTTTGCGATCTCCTGATGGGCGAGAACGGCCATGGCAACGACCGGGGGAGCGTTACGCTCCATGTGCCTTTAGCGAAAGGGTTCGAGGCAAAAAAAAGAAATTGGAAGAATATTTTGTTCCCTACGCACCATTCATAGGCGATAATTTTATGCTAATGTACGATAATGCAACACCACAGGATGCCAGAGCCGATGACATGGCCGGCAAAGAGTCCCGAAGAATTCGGTCTCGTATTCCAGCTCCGAAAACGATGGAACAGCTCCGAAGCGCGCTTTTAAAGGAATGGAAAAATATCTCACAGTGCGATATCCAACAGATTATCAAAAGTATGGGACGATAAGAGCGGTTATTCAAGCTCAGGGGCAATACACGCGATTAAACATTTTCTATCGGTTAATTATGATTGTTGTTGTGTTTATTTTGTGTGAGAAATCTCAACCACATGTTTAGAAGGAGCAGGTAAGCCTTATACCCACATATTTCAAGATTGTATTCAATGACCTTGAGTTTGATTTTTGTTTCATGTTTCCAGCAAGTGTGATACATGTTTTGATGAACAGCGATAGCTCAGACGGTCAATGCGTAGTATGAACATAAAGGTCGATGCTCGTCGTAGCCCATGTTTTTATTACAATTATTTAATGAGGACATCGAAACTTGTTTATACACCAACATACAAATTCATAATAGTGTACAAAGGAAGGCGCGGTTTAGTGATTAAAGACTAAAATGAACAACACAAATACATACACACCGCCCGTCGACAATAATGAATGATGATGATTATGACAAGCCAGCCATACACGATATTTCCAGGTAGATAAGCAGAGAATAGCCAAGGATGAAGATGATTTATAGAAAGTGAAAATGAAACGGAGGAGAGTGAAGAAGAGTATATAATTTATATTCTCTTCTTCAATCTCCTCCGTTTCATTTTCATCCTTATAAAAAATTATATAAGAGAATATTACACCTAAAGAAGAGAAAGTTCCAATTCTATTCACTCAGAATGACCTCAATAATTTGTTTAGGAGATATGCATTACCAAAAGATGTATCTGAAGACTTAGTTAGTGAACTAAAAAGTCGAAACTTGGTAGTCCCTGGAACAAAATCTTCAATTTATCGAGAAAGAAAAAGGAATTTCGGAAGCACTTTACCAAAGATACAAAAACTTCATTGGTATATTGCACAAATATGCACAATTGGCCAATTTGTGGGGATTTAAAAATTATAACAAAACTGCTAGGGCAGCAGCCTGGTTTTGTGAAGTACCCTTGTTTTAAATATCTCTGGAATAGTAGAGACCGAGAACACCATTACGTTAAAAAACAGTGGCCGTTAATAAATTGTCTTCAGCAAGGAAAACCTAATGTAATTGAAGAACCTTATCTCCACTACACATAAAACTTGGGCTAATGAAGCACTATGTGAAGGCATTAGATAAAAAATGTCAAGCTTTCCCATATATAGCACAACAATTTCCAAAACTGACAGAGACTAAAATTAAAGAAGGTATTTTTAACGGATCTCAAATACGAAAACTATTTCAAGACAAAAATTTCGTTTAAACGATGTAAAAAAATGAGAAAGCTGCCTGGCTCAGTTTTAGAGAAGTTTGTGGAAACTTCTTAGGAAACACCCCAGAAGTGAGCATTACAAAGACATTCTTACAAAGTTGATAGAAAATTACAGACAATTGGGATGTCTTATAAACTTAAGACCTCATAAGCCATTCGAGAAAAAGAGAGTACGTTATAAATGCAAGAAATGATATCAATAAAACTTTACTTGAACGCTTTGATAGGTCAATGAACAAAATGTTGATGAAAAGCAACAAACGGCAGCTAGGTCAGGGGAACTCGTTTCAGCTAAACTTTCGTAGTTAAGTTTCACTTTCCTATTGCCAGTAACTTTGTTTCAGTCACACAAGCTGTGAATTTGTCATATTTGTCTTCTATTTGTACCTTATACTCTCTGAATTTCAGTTTGCTTGACATAGTTCAAGTGTGAGTTTGGGAGGAACGGTGTGAGATTTGCGTCTCGATTTGAGTAACAGTTTGACTGTCTGGGTTTCAGTGTAAGTTGTGCGTCTGGGTTTTAGTATGAGTTACTTTGTCTGACTTTCTAACAATGCGGTTTAGTCGAAAGCCATTAGTAACCAAAATAGAAAGGTAAATTACTTTGAAATTTTGACCTAAAGCCATTTTGACCTAAAGTGAGACTTTTTTGTTGGTTACTGAAGTGTCACAAGTAAATTAGAACTACGGAATTCTTTTTTGCGGTTAAAAATACTCCGGAAACGATATATCTGGAGTAAACGGTACAAAAAATAGACTTTAGTATTTTCTTAGTTTTGTGGAAAACTGGTGGGTGATTGTGCAAAATGGACATCGGATTCGTATTCAGCGCATCAAAATACATAAGAATTGACATGTCAGACCTCGGGTTCAGAATTTTTTTTTTTTTTTTAAATACCGTTCTAAATATTTATTTCTGATTTTGAGGGAACGCTAGGAAGAAGTTATAACTAATACAACGAAGAACCACTGTACCAAAACTCAAAAATTCAAGCTGTAGTTTATAAAACTACTTCATCTAAATTACACTAATAAACCATCAACCATATTATTTATACATATCATCATTCGAAAACGCCCACAATAACAAAAAACTGAAAATGATATATTTTTGTATTTTCGCACTGCAAATAAACCAAATGGGAAATAATTAACAGTCCAGTGAAATATAACACATATGTACGTTGCCTCAAGTTATGACTTGATGGAAAATAAAATAAAAATCATGAAATGAAAATGAATCTCCGAAACCGAAATAAATTTTACGAAAACAAAAATTATAACTCATCATCTGCTCTGTATCATTTTATATAAGAAAAAAATCTCGAACACAATTTTGATTTTCTCATCCATACACATTTAAGATAAATATTTCGATTTTTTATCGATTTTTTTTTTGTTTTGTTCGCGCGCGTTAATTAGATTACGTCGGGTTAGTAAAGAGCTCGCTAGATTATGTTTATAATAATTTTAAAAAATATACAACTAATAATAATTAACAAACAAAAATAAAATTTATTTAAGACAAAAATCTAATTAACGTATTTCGATAATTTTATTTTTTTTTTTCCTTTTGTTGTTTGATGCTCTGGCGTCAAAATCTTTTTATTATTATCGAGATGATCATCGAGACGATTCAATTTTATTGAAGTGTAGTGTTGTACGTCGTACATATACAGCATAATATAGGCGAAGATGAAGAAAATGAAAATTTACGGGTTTTCTTTGATCATATCGCTCTAACTGGGCATGTACATAATAATGGCTTAATTTAATTTTTATTTTATTCTTTAGTGCTGCGCGATTGCATAATTATTTGAAAAAAAAACATTAAATTAAAAGTTGAAATCGATTACTATAAAAATTTATTGATCTATATCAAACATACACATATATAAACGTGCGCACGTTATTGGCTTTATGGAAATTATTTTTTGGTGGAATGAGGCGCCAAAATTTATTGATATATTTGAATTTATATTTTATAAATAAATAAATATAAATTTTTCTTTTTTTTTTTACTCAATTTTGAAATGAACATAAATTCTTCGGAAAATCGATTAATTATCAATAAGATATCCAAAATGTTGTTTAAATTTTGGTGTGAGATGAGCTCCAAGTATAATGTATTTTGTTAATTTACTGTGCGTACATCTTTTTTTAGACAGTTAGAACAGTTTTTTGTTAAATAACTTCATAATCTTCAAAACCCTGAACTCACTTCCTTATAGTTTCTAATTGCAAGATTATCCTGCAAATGTTTTATTTCTTCACCATTGTAAAGACTTGCAATTTTTGTGGCTTAATTATGTTGATTAGATAATCCGCGGGAGTGAATCAATCGCGAATCGTAAACTGCTTATAAAAAAAAAAATACGAAACAATTGCTGTAAATCAAAGTAGCCTGGAAAAGCAAATTTTCACAATGTCGCTATTTTATGTATAAAACAGTATCGTGAAGAGAACCTGGTTAATATACACCTCACAAATAGGAAATTATCGTCATATCGCTTGACATGGAATAGTTTACAATCTACATGTGTATGGATATTTCTTGATGTGTGTATTGGATCGCCCAGCAAAATACCCGATTTGAGAATTTTCAAACTATCGCCAATCACGAAAAAAAAATCCGGCAATATGTGTGGATCAATATCATGTTTTGGGAGATGCTGCTTATCCTTCAAGGGACTTTTTGTTAACCCTATACAAGGATTTTGAGATTTCGGGCGCAAGTAAAATCAAATACAATAAAAAGTAGGCTTTGACTTTCGAGTCAGGCAGATAATCGTAGTAATCGCAAATGTTCATTAAATGTTGCTGAAACCAAAAGTAGGTCGTCCAACTTTGTGCAACAAGCAACAAAGTGTTTGAGGCGAATTGCACAGGCCGAAAGGCATGACGCAAAACTGATATAAGTGGCCTCCCGGAACAGTAAATGCAGTTTTATCTCGTGATTGTTTGGCAAGGGGAATCTGCCAAAAGGCATCCTTCAAATCAATGCTAGATATATACTTGGTATCATTAAGACATTGTAATAAGCCGACAATTTATGGCAAAGGATAAGCATCTTATTTTGTAACTGCGTTTACTTTCCGGGAATACAAGCAAAGACGTGATTTACCATTAGCTTTCTTAACTAGTACGACCGGAGATGACCATGCACTTTGACTTTCCTCTATGACATTTAGTTCAAGCATATGATCAAGTTCGTCATAGATCAATTTTGCGTTATGAGGAAGACAGAATAATAGCGCTGCTTAATAGAAAGGCTGTCGCCCACATTAATACAGCGGGTTATCAGAGGAGTCCTGCCTAGCCATTTTTCCTTAGAAGATGGAAAAGATTCAACGATATCCTCAAGTACGTGTTTCTGGTTCAACGACAATAGATGAGTTTTCACCAAATCTTCCAAATGCCTTCCAAAAATCAATCGCAAGGTACAGCTAGCTTTCGAGACTGGGAACAATAAAAAATCTAATGGATTTGATACTATTAAAGTTAGCCCGAAAGATTTAAAATGTCGGTAATGCAGATAGAGTCTTGGCTATATCAGCCGAAAGTTACCAGCCGACATTTTTCAGCCGAAACATGTTTTAAACAAAATGAAAAAAAAACAAAACAACCTAGAAACTGGTATTTTCATGAAGTGATTTTACGGCTGAATAAAGGCTCATTTTGGTTTGTCACTGTTTACCATAGAAATTATACTTAAAATTTCATCAGAAAAACTAACTATAAAATTAAAAAATTTGTATAAATTCAAGCTTTAAAGTGTCATTTCTGGAAAATATTTCAATTAATGTGCCTAGTCAACAATTACAAATTTTTTAATTTTATATGGGCCTTTCATTCAAACAAATTTTCCCAAGCTCCCCACATGAAACTTGCCCTGATAATTTTTCTAGGAATAATTGTTGGCTAGGCACATTAATTGAAATACTTTCCAGACATGACACTTTAAAGGTTCAATTTATACAAATTTTTTTATTTTATATTTAGCTTTTCTGATGAAACTTAAAGTATAATTCCTATGGTAAACAGTGGCAAGCCAAAATGAGCCTTTATTCAATAGTAAAATCACTTCATGAAAATACCAGTTTCTAGGTTGTTTTATTATTTTTTCATTTTGTCAGCTGGGAACTTTCGGCTGATATAGCCAAGACACTATCTGTATTACCGACATTTTATATCTTTCGGCCGAAAACTTTCGGTTAACTTTAACAAGGTATTGATTTGGTGCTATCTAGATACGTAATTGGTAAATCTAGATAGCCTAATATTTTAATACTGGTGCCATCTGCTGTTCGTATGTTAGCCGTAAATTTGTTTGTATTGTAATCCAATTTTGCTTAATAAAAATTCGCTGTCTCTACTCAATATACTTAGGGAGGCTTCACTGTCTAATAAACCTCTTACTTTTTGACCTTGAATAACGATGTTTAAGAATGGTCTAAGATCACTTTTATCATATATTACTGTAGCCAGACATGCCTTTTTAAATAGCTTTCGACGCCGGCAATAGTTTTTTCGACGTTTATAACTATTTCGAATTGATAAGGAAGTTTGAGTTCCAAATGATAGCGTACTTCAGGGTATACTACAGAGAAATTGGCTTTAGTCGAGTGCGGCTCATTTGGCTTACAATAGAGAAATGATCTTAAATAATACGGGTCAAAATCGAGCGGAGTAGACGTATAACTGTTGATAGCTAGACAATCCTGGATGTTGGAGGGATCGCAACTTCCTCCTCTATGTTTGTTTTCGGGTGCGTTAAAATTCTGGTCGGGCGGTATCCTCCCGAGTTGATCACGCCCGAACTGGAGTTTTCCGAGGGACTTTGCAAGCACTTAGGACAATCTGGTTTAATTACACCTGCCTTACCATATCCATAGCAAAATATTCTTTGCTGCCCAAGCCCACAACCCTGATAACGATGGCCCAGATCTAAACAATTCCAGCATATTAAATATTCACCAGGATTGTTTGCTAGTGTCGTGTGGGGCGCTTACCTCATAGATCTGGAATTTTGAGCAATTGCCTCCATATGCAACAAACTAAGAACTAACTTATCCGGATCACTTTTGGATGTTTCTATTAACGGGGACAACCCCCGAACCATTGGTTCGATCCACTTCACTGATATTTGGGGAATGCCTAATTTTTACATCAAATACTCTCAACTCTTCCGTGATATCGAACTGCATAGTTAACGTGGCATTCCGCAGGGCCGAGCGTTTCAAGGCGAAAAAGAAAATCGTGTACCTCTAGAGAATTCGGTTTTCCGCTAAAGGCCAAATTAAATTTTGGTTCTGGTCTTTTTAACACCGGCTCCGAGTAAGGAAGATACGGATTTCCAGGAACGTTTAAAGTGTGGTTTTGGAAACTATATGGCATGAATGACACCGGTATATAGTTTATTGGGCCAGTCGCGAGGGAAGACGAAGGATATCGAAAACCCAAGTTAGCTTGAGAATTTGTTATAACGCCTACATTGTCGTCAGGAATGGAGCCTGTAATGTTGTTTTGCGCAAAGGGGAGTACATAAGGGGCATTAATGGAAGTACTCATTTTCGTTGGTTGCACCCATGTTGCTTTAGCTGCTGGCTCTGAAGATGTTGAAATTGGTGAAATTTAGATTTGTTTAGTGTTTTGGTTATCAAGGGTTTTAATTCCGTTGGCCCCTTGAGTTTTCGCGACTTCGACGGTATCGGGTGAATTGAGATTAGCATCTATAGCGAGTTCCAATGTTTGTCTTAATCTTCGCCATTTATTTATTAACAAATCAATATCGTTATCTTGGTGCATTAATCCTTTTAAACGGCCTGTCCGGTCCCACCAATGACGCACCTTCATTTTTAATTTATTTAGTCTAACTAAATCTTTCAAAAGTGCAACTTGGCTGATTTCTTTATCTAAGATGCCATATGTTTCTTGACAAAGTTTCAGTTCCTTGAGCACTTTGGCGGGAATGACGTTTAGAAGATTTTAATTCAGAATTTGTGGCTTCTGGGCTAAATTAAGTACCCTGCCAATTCACCCATCCAATCCTCCTAGCTCGTTTTCGTCCAATCCTATTTTGATAATTGACAAATCGAAAAGAATTTGAATATTACTCGATAAAAAAAAAATAGAATAGAAATATAATTTGTAACGAAATTCGCAAGTAAATATAAAATAAAGAAAACGTATTTTTAATTTTCCAAAGCGTATTCAGCTAAATTATATAATGTGACGGTGAATTTTTTACATTGTTACGTTCTTAATAACAAACAATTCAATTCAAAACTAAGCCTATCCAAGATCTAATCATGACGTGGTTACTCGACAGAAAATTGTAATAGTTTCGTATGAGGGTTCCAGTAATATCTGGAAATCTATCATGTCAACTGGGGACGATCTAATAGTCAATGCTAGGAACCCCGCCACGATGATAGGATAGGCAAAGTTAAAGAGTTAAGAGGGATCGTGGAAAAATGCTTCTTGTAAGATAAAAGGAATAATCTGGTTTGCGCTTACGAACAAGCTGTGACGGAAGACCCCGAAGCCTTACAATACAGAGTGTTACCACTGGCCGAAGCTTGTGTGAAACGAAGCTGCAGATTAAATGCCGATTAGGTTAAATCTTTATACGTTATTTTAGCGTTTTTAATCGTTATTTTACCTTTTCATTTTCAACATGTTGAACCACCTCATTTTATACAATCTGTTATGAATGAGTTCCTGCTCAAAATTGATTGTGTAAGATAGGGTTGGTTTCTAAACAAAATGTATGAAAATAGATAAATAAATAAAATAAAATAAAAGCACTGCCAGATGAGAGTTAAAATTGAAAATACGTTTGGACTTCTCAAGCAACGGTTTCTACAGCGCATACACTTGGACTTCTTCACAGTGGAGAGGATGTGCAAGTTTTTTAGCTGACATTTCTTCAAAAAACTCCTTCATTTTTTTATTTTTTGCTATTTCGCTGATTTCTTCCTCGAACTCCGTTGGAATGTGCAGTCTCCCACTTATTCCATTATTGTCGATGTTTCTTTTTCGCCGTTTCATGACACACCTATACCTTGTTTCGACTTGCAATGCTGAAAAAGTCACATTGCATTTTCTGTTAATTTCTTTTGATAGGAAAAGCCACATATTTTTTTTGTCCTAAATTTTTCCTTTGGCCCCACGTTTAAAAAATTCTCAATAACCGAGTTTTCCGACATTTTATTTATTTCACTTGATTGGGTTTACCTTACTAAATTGATTGAAAATGCAAGATCTTTGCGCAAATTTTTAAAGTTTTATTTTTTTAGTAGTGTTTACCGTGGACTACCTCTTTTTTGAAAAATTAATTCAAAAATTCTTTTTGGCATGAAGACATCAGAGAGTGAAACCGGAACCGAACCGTAAACCGAAAACTGGAACTGAAACGAAATAAATAAAATGTAGTGAACCGTAACCGTAACCGGAGCAATATTTTCATGTGGTTTATTTCGTTCTTTTTCGTTTCGGTTCAAGTATTTATTGCACGAATATTTTCCATATCTCTTAAAAACGGAAAAACCTTTAAAAGTTTCTAGTTTAATTCGGAATAAAAACACACTTTAAATACAATTTGTAGTTTGATTTATGATTTGAAAAAAAGTATATATTTGCCTATAAAAAGCTAAAAAATTATAATTAATGAGAAATCCACTGAAATGAACATTTCCGATAGTTTGCTTGTTCATTTAGCACGTCCTTCAAAGGACCGACCAAATTCGGTTGCTACAGCCAAAATAGTCAGTTTATCCATTTCATTTTTTACACCATTTACATTCACTTAATTTCTGCCTACCACAACTTACAAAATTTTTTTAGATTTGTCTCTCGGGTTTGCTTATGCCGTTTGATTATAGTTTTTCTCATTTTTGTTTTACGATTTTTGTATGTTGCATCTGAATCGTCCAAATTTCATTGAACGTAAATGGGTTGTTAATCAAACGAATGACTAAATGTTTAAGCAGTTATATGCCAAATATCGTTAAAACCAAATGTCATTAGCTCATACGTATCTTTAATAGAGGTCTTTAGCTAATGGGGTTGTTCTTAGATACAATGTAAATGACATCGCTACGAGCGATATAGTGAATTTTTGTGTATCAAATTTTGTGTAACAATTTTTCTGCATTGAACCTTTACCGATTGACAAATGGACGAATCAGATGAAAAATAATCTACAAAATATTTTATTGATTAAATTAAGTAATGAATTTAAAATTCGGGAACATTATATCTTTAAAAATTAAACTTTTTATTATGCTTATAAGGAAAAAACTCCTACACATTGCAACTTTGCAAGTATGTTCAATAAGGTACCGGAAACTTTTATATAAACATCTGCCATTCGTCGGAGACTGTTTTTCTTCCTGCTGAGGGATAAAAAACGGGGCAAAATGGTATTTTACAAAATTTTTCTGAAACTACGTAAAATATCAAAAATCTTTTCGAATAAGAGTTGAGGTTGAAAATATTTTCTTTAATTTAGTTTCTGTTTTATTTTTATAAAACAATAATTGGTTCGATTATGGACATTTTAATTTTCTGTGTACCTGCTAACGGGAAAACAGGAAATCACTTCGTATAAAAAAATCGTTTTATAAAAGACTGCTAATTTTTATTTTAACTAGGACCAGACGCTAAATCACTCCGTATTCAATACCACCTTTGGTTATACCAAAATAGCATTGGCTGGCTCTCAGCCATACACTAAAGTGATTTAGTATTTCATATTACCTGCTTACCTCAAACTTTCGGAATAGGGGCGAAAGGCCGAATGTAGAAAGGCCGAATGTTTCGAAAGGCCGAATGTATCGAAAGGCCGAATGTATCGAAAGGCCGAAAGGGTCGAAAGGCCGAATCGAAAAGCCGAATTTGGAAAGGCCGAATGTCGAAAAGCCGATTATGTCGAAAGGCCGAATGTCAAAAGACCGTTTGTGTCGAAATTGATTTTAATTTTTCATCTTTTAACGAATAAAATTTTCAAAATTTATATTTTTATGAAAGCCAAAATTTATATTTTTATCAAAATTTTTAATAAGATTCTTTCGGCTTTTTATAGACAAAATATATTAAAAACAATGGCATTTTTCATTTGGTGAATTATATAATTCGCTATTTAAATGCGTTCTTGCCTCATACATAATTAGAACATAGTTAGAATTGTATTTTTGTAGTTTAGTCGTACTCGTAGCTACCTGATGAGTAGACCGAACTTTTTGTTTGTACGAACTTGTCAGTACGAAACCAAACTACCACAGAGAAAGCTCAAGGAAAGTTTTCATTTTTTGGTGTCGATACACTTTGTATTGATCTCGGGTTAGAGTACGAGGGGGATTTTGATAGTTCTACTTTTTTTCTGGTAGACATACTTATTTATAAATGATTGGCCTCTTAATTTTTTCTGATTAACAAGTCGAAAATGTTGTGAATGCCCCATTATTTTTAATATATTTTGTCTATAAAAAGCCGAAAGAATCTTATTGATTTAATACAGACAAACTTTCCCTTTCTATCAAAATTTTTGTTTCAAAATGTTTGATAGTAAATTGCCTTAAATAATAAAATCTTCTTACGTTTTTTTTGTCATATAATTAAAAATTAATTAATTATAATAAAAAAACAAAAATAAATAAATTTTTTTTCCGGAAAAATTTGTTCACATTAATATGCTACATACACAGGATTTATTAGCACGTATTTTCAATTTATTTAAATCATTTTAGATTAAGAAATAAATTCAATGGTTTTAAATATTGATTTCAATCAATTAAATGAAGGAAAATTTAATGAAAATTCGGCCTTTCGTCCCATTCGGCCTTTCAACATCGAACTAAATTTTCCGGTTCCCATAATTGTCTAAGTGATCAATTTTACAATGGGTTTGGTTGTCGTCCTTCCCATCGGTAACCTTTCCCGGCAAAACAAACAATACAGAACAACTCAATCATGATAGACAATTTTAATCGTGTACTACTGGAAATTGGAAATGGCAGCCGCCAAGTACCCTGACAAACTTGAAGTTTTTGTACCATTGGGTCAATTTGCCAATTTTACTGCAAAATACGAATTAGCCAAATGTAAACCCACCAATTTACTACATATGGTATATCTGAAATAATAAATCTCCGATTAATTGGTTTCACCATCATTTTTCGTTTTCTTTTTCAAATCTAAGTTATGAATAGTAAAATTAAGTATTGTTGGGGGGAAATTTAATCTATTCTAGATTTTCATAATCTTGTAAATGACAATTATGATTTTGCACTAAAATTGGATCAAACTTTACAAATATGCGATAGTTACTTATACGAACGGCTAATCTTTACAAGTACAAACATATATACGGAATTTCAAGGGTTGGAATCTTCATATGTAAAAAAACCAATGAAAACTTTAGAAAGAGGTCATATGAAAATATTCTTGTGTTCAGTTTTACACTAAATTTGAAATCGCCTCGTTCAATTTTTATCGCTTCAAAATAAAATTTAAACCAAATTAAAGCATGTAAAATACCATTTAGCCCTAGCCCCCATCCCCCTCCCGCCACACGCAAGAGAAGCGCCCGATTTATAACGGTATACCTTAGAATACTTCAATAAATATGTCTGCAAACCTTGGATGCTGTAGGAGCTTTGGAATGGTATTATTTTATAATTACAGTTCCCAATATATTTAACTGATGCTATGTTGAACCGTTTTAAAACCGGTTTTGAATCCGAACCGAAACGAAACCAGAAAAAAATGAACAAATCGAAACAGAACCGAAACGAAAAGATAAATTTGGGAACGTAACCCTAAACCGAAACGAAAAACATTTCGGTTTCACTCTCTGGAAGACATACAAAGATTTCTTTGCCATCAACTGTCTTTGTTCTTCATATACCTTCCTAGTCCAATAACCCTAAACATTTTCAATTGAATTCTATTAATTAGCACCAAATATCGCAACACTTTCAATTCTAGATTATACATATTATCTAACTTTCGACAAGAGCATTTATGATTCGTCCAGCGCACCTTACCACCAACAAGTAAAGAATTAACGATTTACGGGGTGCAAGAAGTAACCTCACCAAATATTATGTGCGTACGAACCAAAGAATATCCGAGTGAACTATTTAGTAGTTTATCACGTGCAATCGTTGCGATATCGAGACACACGGGTTCATTTAAATATTTCGCGCCCATTGAAGATGGTTTGCTACATTCGCTAATGATGAAAGAGCGCCATTTAACCTATACTAATGATGCAATACTAAACCATTAGAAAAGTCAGAAAGCAAATGAATTAGAGGGTTGTGTTTCATCTATTATCAGAACGTTAACAAAATAGTTTCAAAGGCATCCAAGTTTTATCGTTTTGTTTTGCAAACATACTACCTGATTTATGTAATCAGAGAAACAAGTACTAAAAAATCGGGCGGTGGTGTAATCATAGCCGCGCATTCTAAATTAGTGAGTGTGTTATTAGTCGGATGAAGTTGAGCAGATTTGTGAAAAAGTCAAAATCAGCAAACGTAAAATATATTTGTCTGCACAGCGTACATACCGCCTCATTCGAACAGTGATTATCATTAACAATCAAGTAGTTATTAAAACATCAAATTCATCCGATTTATTTCTTATACTTGGTAGCTTTATTCTTCCAAATATCATCTGGAATTTTGACTGTGATTTTAGGTGTATTCTACCTTTTAGGTGTATGCTTGGTTATATTTTAAACCAAATTAATAATCTCGAGAGGTTTTTAGATCTTGTCTTCATCAATGAACTAGATGCGTTTAAAGTAACTGAGTTACTCAATTCATTTGTCGTAAATGATATCAACCATAAATCTTTTGATATTGTATTTGACGCTACTGACTGTGAACCGTTATCAGAATACCACAAACCATACTTCTCTGCATGTTTATTTTGAAGCAGTGAATTGAGATTCTAAATGCAAAGGCTGTGGCGCGCATGGCTTTGAACTCAATGTGCCTATTTTCAATATACCACCAAGTATTTACCCTCCATGTTTCAATGGCCGGCTTATAAATCTAAAAAATCGAAAATGTAAGTCCTATACTACATAAAATGATGTAACCAAGCTTGGAAACAGACAAGCTGTCCTCTTTACAATACAGCGAGGAATTTGATGTCTATTTCAAATTTAAGTACAAGGCTTATTCGGCTGGCATCCAAGAAAAAAGTAGAACAAATCCAGGTCCCCACCTCAAACGCCAAAGATATAGCAGACATGTTTGCTGCATTTTTTCAATCGACCAACCGTCAATACTGATAATATTCATAAAACCAGCAATAGCAACATATCAATCACTCCTTCAGTCATATCTGATGACGACATTCTGTCAGCGTTGAAATGTTTTGGAGACGGATGTGGGCCATACGATATACCCTCATCTATGTTAAAAACGTTTGCGAGTATTTTGCTGAATTCGTTGTACAAACTCTTCAATCATTCCTTAATAACCACTGCTGTGTTTCCGGAAAAAATGGGAAATATCTAAAATAATTTCAATCTTCATGTCCAATGAGATGACGTCACATGTTACAGAGGAATATCAACTTCATCATCAATTCCTAAATTATTTCAACTAGTTTTATGCAATGCTTTTAAATAATCAATAATACGTCGAATATCAAGTATATATAGCTTAAACGGATTTCAGTAAGGCATTTGATTCTATATGTCATCATAAAGCACTCCAAAGTGGATATGGCGGCCAACACCACAAGCGACGTGTTGTCGCTAGGAATAACGAGACGAGACGAGACTGATTTTAAAAATATTTGTTTTGTATTGGCTTGCGTATTGCGTTGCATCTTGCATGTCATTCGTATGTTCGTCGTGCTGCGATTGAGAACGAAAG
This sequence comes from Tipula vernalis, assembly GCA_958295665.1. NCBI lineage: Eukaryota > Metazoa > Arthropoda > Insecta > Diptera > Tipulidae > Tipula > Tipula vernalis. Next base: position 65,871,298 of record OY282559.1, on the reverse strand, counting down.
GGGAAATCGACCCAATGCACCAGAGCTATTTATTATGTAGTGTAAGTGAAGCGGTGGCAACGTTGAGTGACGTGAAAATTTTGTAGTAGTGATTGGGTGAGCTCAAACGCCAATGTATGTAGTTGATACATTGTAGCGGAGAACGAATGGGTGAGCCGCTACAATGTAATAATTGGCCATAAGAAATCCAACGTTAACAAAGTGACTTGGGGTGTTGGACCCTGGATTTTTACTGTATTCATTGGTCGAATAACCAAGATCATAAAAAATTATAATGTTATGCTATGTATATCAGCATATATAGTATGCTGATGTCGTAGTAATTTATCGTATACAATTGAACAAATTTGTGAAACTGACAAACCGCAAGACGACTTATTTCCCTTAAACATCAAGAGGTGCAAAATTATGTATTTTCAGCGTAGAAGAAATTCGATAATAACTGCAATACAAACAACAATGTAATTCAAAGAGTATACAAGAGATTACTGATTTAGGAGTTCCCTTCGACGAGAACGTTAATTTAAACCCTAAAGCAAACTCTATGTTTGGCTTTGTCAAGCGATGGACTGGGAAATTCAGGGATATACAAACTTTATTTACGATATTTTTAGCTTATATATGATCTCAAGTGGAATATTATGTAATCGTTTGGAATCCTTACTACAATGTGCACATCAAAAGAATTGAAAGCATAAAAAAAAGGTTTTTATATTCCTGTTAAAAAAACTAACGTCTTCTTCTATGACGTGTAGAACACCATTTCACCAATTATGGCGATTAAAACCAGCAGAGGATCAAAACAGATTGAAAAAATAAGCAAACATATCAGCTATTTCCTTGGTGTCAGTACTATTTGTGTTAATGTAAGACATATTTGCCGGATAACCCTCAATTTCCCTCTTAGATCTAAATTTAAATAACAATTTCCAAAATTGTTTAAGCTTATATGTTTTATATGTTTCAATTTTATCTTGAACACCAGCAAATACAACACCAGCTATAGATAAGAAGAATATTTTTACTACCGAATTCATCATTGTAGCATCAAGCATAAGAATGGCATTTAGCATGGAAATGCTTGTGGTCAGCTTTATTAAAATTATATGTGGTTTTATGATTAAACCCATTTTTAAATAAGAATCAAATATAATTTCCATCGACTTGTGATCACAAATGGCGTGGTGACTCTACAACTTTAAATCTATCAACGTCATTGGTACAGAAAAGATCTAAATCAGAAACAACATCAATTACCTTTTGTGACCAATATCCCACCTCCTTGTCACATGGCATTTCATTTTCTATATCTACCACCGCATTTCTCCTCGGGCTTAATACCATAACATTTTTTAAGGGCGTTCCATAGTAATTTAGACGTAGAAAAATGTTTTCCTGGCAAAGAAGAAGAGATTAGTAGACAAGAACAACAAAATAAACTTGCAAAATTTTGTTGGGCTTTTTCTCTTTTTTTAACAAATGTTACTATAAAATATATTCGACCCGACTATTTTGTGATTTTTTATAGTAACAAATAAATACAAACACAATAAAAGTATATTAATAAAACCCATACAATGACCAAACGTCAAATGTTTATAAAAAAAACAATCAAATTTTCAAAAACTATCAAATCGAGTGCTATTCCATTTTTATTTTATTTGGTTCGTCTTACCAATTAATTTAATTTTTGTCTCTGCAGATAAATGTCAAAACATATGGCATCCGATTTGATCGCCAAAAAATTATGGTATCGCCATTTTTGTTTACATTTTATTATTCAGTTTAATTAGTGAATATTTTTGCGTTGCGTGCCGCTCAAAGTTTCATGAAAAAATTTGGCAAGGTAAACATTTTTTTCATCTAAATTGGACTTTAATAACAAAAGAATTTATTACTCAGAAATAATACCTTTAAAGGCGATTTTATTAAAGCAATCAATAAAATTTTATAAAATGTCAATAAAATGTCACAGAAAGAATTTGTATTTAAAAGCTTACTAGATAGTTATATTTTATTTTTAACCCTTGTGTTTACAACCGAATTTTTATCTTTGTCTTTACAATCAACATACCCGGGTAAGTATGTACTATTCCTATTCATTTTGCGTGAAATTTGGTTTTAAAATTGTTATCATATCTATTTTATTTATTAATACAACATGCTATTGTATTTCCTGGTTTTGTACAACCCTGTTTTGTTTATGATAACTGAATATTTCGGCACAACACTCACCAACAAATATAACGGGAAAATTAAAAATATGAGTGAAATAAATAATCAGAATATTTTGCATTTCTCTTTTGTTTTCCGTTTTCAAATGCATTGTTTAGTCTTAGTATTGTGAGATTCTGTCAGTCACGTTACAACATGAAACGTTAAATTTGGGACAATTTAAACGGGCATACAAGAAAAAAAATTTAGCGACAAACATTAGCATCAAAAATAATAAATTGGCATCACAAATAATATTTTGGAACAATATATGAAAAAACAAACTAATATTTTTGAAGGACATAATTAAATACTGTGACGACAAATATTGGCATCAAAATTTATAAATTGGCATCAAATATAATATTTTGGAACAAAACAATGAACATACACACAAATAATTTTCAGCGTCAAAAAAAATAGTTTAGCGACAAAGAGTAGCATCAAAAATTAGAAATTAGCAGCAAATATAATATGTGGTTAAATTATTAAGGTTATACAAAAAAATATATTTCAGCATCAAACAAAAAATTTTGCCGACAATAAAAAAACACAAAACTTAATTTTCTGTATTTTTTATTCTAATGGGCTTAGGCTCTTTCCGACTGAAGCGCAACTAGTTTCATTTCAAATGTTACAAATTGGTTGTCAAAAATGTATTTGTTAAAAATCAATTACACATTTTTAAAATATGAATTTAATTAAACAAAAATAAATAATTTTCGATAAACGTATCAAATTCAACTAAAAAAATATTAATTAAGATATTAATTAAAATTCTAAAAACATCTATTCAGTTTTTAGATTAATATCTGTCATTCTTTTCACACGGTAATTCAGTACCGCAGTGGATTACATAATACCGAATTATAAAGTGTATTTGATAATCCACTTTGGCATTAGATTTGCACATTTCACACGATCATTTTTCGGATTAGGTTCGGAATTGGATTGAGATGCGTGTGAAAGCCACTTATGTGGTTGAAAAAAAAATAAAGATGAAGAGAAGCGAAGTCAGGCGTAGAGCGCCATTAATCTGTTTGGGGTATAAGCTAAATCGATTGGAATGACTTTATTTACTTATTTAAAATAGCGGGAAATAAGTCAATTAATATCAAATAAGTCACGTTTGGAAAACAGCCTCAATGTTATATCTTATCCGTTTTCGGAAATACATCCTGAATAATTTCATGCCAATTTTCGATCATTAAACTTATCTGTCTATTTAAGAACGAATGAGATATCTTCAAGCTAAAGCGTAAAACACACCGAGTAGCGGCAGCGCGCAGCAAATTTAAATATACGTAGATAGTCGTATGTTAAGCAAAAGTATAAACAATTTTTATAAAAACATTTAAATTTTTGATAATTTTAATAGATAAATGTTGATTAAAAGAAAATCTATCACAAGTGGAATATGTGGGACATGTCGCGCTGCTCTTGGTGTGTTTCAGCCTTAATTTAGATGTTGTTGTGTTAATTTTTTTTTTTTTTGAATAAATGGTTGTAAATACAAATAAAAATAAAAAATAATTCATAATTACGATAAATATGAATGTATTTTAGAAAAATTATTTTGTATTTTTTTTTTAATTATCTCTCAAAATGCATTTTCGAATTTTGCTGTCATATACACCAAGAGCAGCGCGACATGTCTCACATATTCCACTTGTGATAGATTTTCTTTTAATCAACATTTATCTATTAAAATTATCAAAAATTTAAATGTATTTATAAAAATTGCTTATACTTTTGCTTAACATACGACTATCTATGAATACATAAGCAAATCAACATATTTTTAAATTTGCTGCTCGCTGCCGCTGCTGGGTGTGTTTCACACTTAATGCCCCAAGCACATAGACGCCGTTCGAAGCGCCGCTGAAATTAAAATACATTTAGTTTTAAATTAGCGAACACATACCGTGCGTTTTTTTTATTATATCGGAGAGACCTCGATAAGATACTTATTGGAATAAGTTAGGTTCCACAAATAAGTATTCGTTTCGAAAACAGCCTTAAGTACTTTTCATCCAGGCGCCTCGCCTCGAAAGTTACCACAAATGCGAAGCTGAGACCCTTTCATACCGGTGGCGTTGGCTTTGAACATACGGTTGCTATCAAATATTTTATTTAGGTCTATTTTACACGTGAATTACTTTGTACTACTTTAAAATCTCGCAGTCGAGTGTGGAACGCATTGCCTTGGCTTTGTAGATAACTTCACTGCATTATATTTTGTTATTTTTTAAATTTTCACTTAAAAATAAATTATTTTTCAACAAATTGAATTTATTACTATAAAATTAAACGGTATCAATCGAATAAAACTAATTTACATAATTAAAAAACGAAATAAAAAATTGTATTCACGAAGCTCAAAGCCGAGGCGCCTGGTATGAAAAGTACTTTAGTCCCCTTCCGAAAGCTATACTTATTTGTGGAACCTAACTTGTTCAATGTAATTTCCTATGTAATAAGTTAGGTTTCACAAATAAGTATAACTTTCGGGAAGGGCCTAAGGCCCTTTTCCAATTATTTACTTATTTGGTGGAACCTAACTTAACACATAAGAAATTACATTGAATATGTTAGATTCCACCAAACAAGTAAGTAATTGGAAAAGGGCCTAAGTGTAGAATGCGTGTCGAGAAACCTGAAGTCTTTTGGCATGCGCCTACCTATTTGGCAATACCCTTTGTTGATGAAAATCGCAAATAAACTACAAAGAACAAACATAATTTTATATTGTAAACGAGCCGCTTTGTTCAAAGGGTAATAATAACAACTAAACTCAAGAATCAAATGCCGCCTAACTTTGGTCACTTGAACAGTTATTGGTATAAAAATAAAAATGCAAATTACGCGCAAAATAAAAACCGAAAAAAACTTTCTTCTACTTTTATCAGTTGACATTAAAAATTAAATAAAAAAACAAAAAAAAAAAATTCAAAATTATTTCTAGAATAATTATATACCAAAAAAAAGTTGGTTTGAAACTATTCATTACGGAATGAAAATACACGGCATTGTTGTTGAAAAATTCCCAAAGTAAGACTACAAGTATGACAAATTCACAGCTAAAGACTTTTAAATGTATGTTTAATGTAATCAATTTTAAAGAATAATATTAATTGGATGCTAATGATTTGCCGCCGAACAAAAAATGATATTTTCACTGTAAAAAGAAAATGAAAATAGGAATTCCAGTCTAACAAATAAAGCAAACCTAAAATTTCATAGCACATTTCGAAAAGTTTCATTTCAGTAACAAAATGAAGAAAGGGATTCGAAAATTTAAAATAACCAATTTTATATAACATTACTTAATTTTTTCGAAAACCTCGTAAAATTTTCTTTACAAAAAAAAAAAAAAAAATTGTATGCCCATAAATTTGCCCTATATTAATTTGTTGGCAATTAATTAATTTTGATGATAATTTTTGTCCCCGCTTTATTTTATTTGGTTCCTGAAAGAACATTTTTTGTATAGACATTTGTAATCAGCCAAATATTTTATTTGATACCTATTTATTATTTTTGTTTCTAATGGTTGACTCTCAAAACCTTTAATTCGATGCCCAAAAATATTTTTTTGTGTTCCCTTCAAATAATGCCAAAAAATAATAAATGTTGCCAAATTATTATATTTTGTTCCAAAAAATTAATTTTATGATGCCAAGAAATTTTTTTTTGTTGCTCATAAACTTGTGCCACTTTATTAATTTTTTGTATCTCAAATATTAATTATTTGTGTGCCACTTTATTGCCAGCCGTTAAATTTTATTGAATTTCGGTGATTTCCCTTTTAAAAAGATACTAGAATAACAAAAGTGATACACTTGCGATATATTTTTTAAAATCAAAATGGCAGATAAGTGGTTATCTTCACAAGCGTGGGAGAGATTATCTTACGAAGAACGGGGTAATTATCTAAAAAGTAGAATGGACGAAGTTTCTGAAATGGAAAGTGACGTAAGTATTTTAATGGTAATGTTGAAAACTAACTTGGTGTAAATTTTACCGATACAAGGTAATCAAGAAAACGATGCAATAATGCCGGTACATGAAGATGACCCAGTATTGACTCAGATGTTGATATTGTGGCAGAAGAACCCGTGGAGCAACCGAACCCTTTGGAATATATATATATATATATATATATATATATATATATATATATATATATATATATATATATATATATATATATAAGGCAAGGGATGGAACAGTTTGGAGTGAAATTCCACAACACATCGCAGAAATCTGTCGCATAACATTTTTCAATCGGCCACTGCAGGCTCAACAAATAAAACAAACAGTCTAAGCATCATTCAAACATTTAAACTATCTATAAGTGAAGAAATTTGTGACATCATAATTCGCGAGACTAATCGTAGAGGAGCTCAAAGTTACCAAACATGGAACCACAAAAAATCCAAATAATATTCGGTTATGGAAGCCAATAAGTGTCTCCTACGAGCATATACTAGATTTGTGGAGATCTAGTTCTCATCCCCTTTATCGGGCTATGATGGGTGTTTAGCGCTCTTATACTATAAGCCTATATATATGGCATATGCTGAATCGAAATCTTCGAGAGTGATTTGTAGCTGGAGGAAACGTTTTGGTTGATAAACAACTATTTTCATTGCGAGGTGGTACACATTTCACATAGTACATTCCATCAAAATCGGGCAGATATGGAATTAAAGTATGGTGGGTGTGCGATTCCGACTCCTCTATCTCGTATACCTCGGCTGCAAACTCACAAAGAGGAAGTAACCAAGGAAAAGAAGTGTTGTTAAAGATTTATGCTATACTCTTTTCGTGGAAGTGGTCGAAATATTACGTGTGACAGTTTTTTTACCAGCTTCAATTCAGCTTCTAGTTTCATGCGTGACCCCAAATTTATCAATTCTAGGGACAGTAAATAAAAGACGGCGATTCGTTCCAGCGGAATTCCTAGTGGTAAAAGGCAAACCTCGACCTGTCGGATCATCTATTTTCGGATTTTCGAACAACATCACAATGTGTTCGTATATTCCAAAAAAAAACTGGGTGGATTTATCCATTATGCATTTTGATCGGCCAATAAACCAACAACGATCCTAGATTATAACAGAACTAAGGGCGGTGTGGATAATATGGACAAAATGTTGGGCAAATATTCATGGAAAATGAGGACGAATCGCTGGCCACTGCCATTTTATTATAACATTTTGAATGTGGCGGCTTTAGCAGCACATATAGTATACCGGGTGTTTCTTTTAAACTGAGACGATCAAATATCTCGAAAAATAGCCACTCTACGGAAAAAATGTCCATAATCAAAATTTAATCATACCGCGGGGGAAATACATTAGTGCAAAAAAATAGTCCCCCACCCCCCGCTTTGTAGGTGGGGCGGGGGTAATTTTTAAACTAAGATAGGAAGCCATATTTTTTATTGCAGATACGGATTCTACGACTAAAAGTACGTATGATTTGAATGAAATATTTTGTTCGGTTCATGATAGATGGCGTTGTAATCGACGAAATTCAATTGTTTCAATTTCTTCTTCTTAGAACACACACATTCGATTCTGCAATACGTTTGAAATAAAAACATCACGTTTTCATTGGAAATACTCGAAATTCGTCATCAAAACAATTTATTCAGTTTTGTAAATCACATTTAACGTTTGTGTTATTTCTTATCTTCATGTTTTTCGTAATTGCAAAATAAACGATAAAATACTTTAGAATGGACCGTTTAACTGTGCCAGAGAAAATTGAAATGGTTCTGGTTTATGGAGAAGCTGGCAGAAATCTTGAAAATGCTGTTGCTATTTACGCTCAACGTTTTCCGGATAGGATTCGTTCACGTGCTTCATTTGGCCGTAATATCAAACAATTTATTACTGATGGAAATGTTCAACCGAAAAAGAGGACCCGTAGAGCAACAGTCACTGGAGAAAATAATGAAATTGCTGTATTGGCTGCAGTGACTCATAATCCTAATGTTAGTACACGAGAAATAGTTCGCGATTCCGGATGGTCCCTCACCAGTGTTTGGAGAATGTTAAAACGGCACAAGTATCATCCATATCATGTGTCTTTACACCAACATCTTCATGGCGCTGATTTCCAAAATCGGGTAACTTTTTGTCAATGGGCACGTGAACAAATACAACAAAACCCCAATTTTTTTCGTTGGGTAATGTTCTCTGACGAATCGTCTTTTAAAAACCATGGAACGGTTAATCGACACAACATGCATTATTGGAGTGTTAAAAATCCACACTGGCTTCGCCAAGTTGAACATCAGCGCCCTTGGACTGTCAACGTGTGGTGTGGAATAATTGGCAACCAACTCATCGGCCCCCACATTATTGAAGGCAACTTGAATGGTCAAATGTACCGAAACTTTTTGGAAAATGAACTGCCAATATTACTTGAAAATTTGAACTTAGAAGTGAGACGGAACATGTGGTTTCAACATGATGGTTGTCATGCACACTATTCGTTGGTAGCACGTGAGGTACTTGATCGTGATTTCAATGGTCGCTGGATCGGTAGAGCTGGTCCGATAAATTGGCCCGCCAGATCACCAGATCTTACTTCGCCAGATTTCTTTTTGTGGGGCTATCTCAAAGACAAAGTTTACAAACAAGAACCAACAACACGTGAGAACATGATTGAACGAATCAGAAATGCATGTGCTGAAATTCAACCAAACACACTTCTCAGTTGTGTACAATCATTGGAAATGCGTATTAATAAGTGCATTGAAGTCGCAGGCCATCATTTTGAACACTTATTTTAAGCTAAAATTATTTTATTCAATTCACCTGCCATTTACATTAATAAATTGTTTTGATGACGAATTTCGAGTATTTCCAATGAAAACGTGATGTTTTTTATTTCAAACGTATTGCAGAATCGAATGCGTGTGTTCTAAGAAGAAGAAATTGAAACAATTGAATTTCGTCGATTACAACGCCATCTATCATGAACCGAACAAAATATTTCATTCAAATCATACGTACTTTTAGTCGTAGAATCCGTATCTGCAATAAAAAATATGGCTTCCTATCTTAGTTTAAAAGTTACCCCCGCCCCACCTACAAAGCGGGGGTGGGGGACTATTTTTTTGCACTAATGTATTTCCCCCGCGGTATGATTAAATTTTGATTATGGACATTTTTTCCGTAGAGTGGCTATTTTTCGAGATATTTGATCGTCTCAGTTTAAAAGAAAAACCCGGTATATAGAAAATAACCCGTTCTTGAAAAAACTCCAGTCACCGGCGTAAATTTTTGCAACAACTATGCGAGCAGTTGGTTATGTCTGAAATTAGTAGAACCCGCAAATAACGCAACATTTTGCTACCAAAAACCAGTCATACATTGACTGTAGCAACTTGCTTGCGATGTACCACAAACACCGGGAATTAATTTTTATTTAATTTTTTATTACATGTTAAGTTTTATAAATAATTAATGATCTAAATAATATGAAACTTTCTAGTTCCAAACCCGGGTACGTTGGTTGTCAATTTGAAAGGTTATTCGAAACAAACTGTACTAAAACTATTTATAATCGAGTTTTGGAAAAACTTTTCTTGAAATTCCATTCAGAACATATAATTGTTAAGCTACTGAAGGAGTCATGTCATTGGTCCATTGAAATTGAAAAACATACCCGGGTATGCGGTTGTAAACATAAAGGTTTGGCGATATTATTTGTTTCCAGCAAAGTATTTTAGGTAAATTTAGAAATTTGAATTCCATATTACACGGTAACCTATTCATTTTGCCTTAACGGCACCTAGGGAACAATCATTGGACTTTGGAAGGTGTATTAACTGTAGAAAAATATTTCTTCGAACAGATCAACAAATTTTGTTTTACTGCTTTTTGTTAAAATGACCCCACGCAATGCTTTAATTGGTTTCAAATTTTGTGAACAACCCGTTCTATTCTAGACTCGAATGGACCTAAAAGTAGTTGTGGATTAGTAACAAGTACTTAGATTGTTATGTACTTATGTATATATATTGTAAAACCAATTCTATAAATTTGGAAATTTTTATAAAGAGTCGGTCAGTTGGTTGAAGTCAATAAATAAAAAATAATTAGACACTAATAAAACAAGCATGTAGTAAAAATATAAAAATTAAAATTAAAATAAATAAAAACTAAACAAATCTTAATTGTTTTAATAAGGTAAAAATCCAAAAAAGAATTTTCACACCTTACAACAAAGTTAACACAAACTGCTTATTATTAAAATCCATCTTTGTACAAAATTGTTACCAAAAATATCAATATTTGTGAGAAACGGAGGCAAAACGGGGACAAAAAGACGGACACGACCTTTCTTAAATCGATGTGTTGGCATTCTGGGGATCAATTCTCGTGCTATGCAAAAACCTAATGAAAAAAATGTTTCTATTTAGTTTCCATCAAGTATTTTTCATTTATAACATTTCACACAACAACCGGTTCTCGTTGTCCAAATGAAAAAGAATCGTGAAAAAAACGCTGAATAAGTTGTTTTTATTAGATGCTACACTGTAAATACACATTTTATCGAGTTTCATATAGATTTCCGCTAGATGACACAGCAATTGGTTTAAATATTAGCTAAATAAACGATAAAGTAGATTTAGTTAATAAATTTTCGTCATTGCCTGTCAAATTGTAAAACAAATTATAAAAATTACCAAATTATTTTTAAAACTTAACTAAATTAATTATTTGGGGGCTTTTCTTAAGTAAACGGAATAGTTTTTAATAGATTTACTTAGGGTCTGCTCGAATACTGTGGTAATAATTTTCCCGTTGTAGTTTTTGACGTAAAACACGCCATAAAACGCCCTCATTCAAATTACCACAGTCTTACACCATGGTAGAATTTGAAGAAAAGAAAAGAATTAACGTTCGTTTAAATTTAAATATAAAATTGTTTAATTTAGATTTTATAAAATTTAATTTAAATGAACTAATATTATATACAAATATAATAAAAATCTAAATTAAATAAATGTATTTTATTTAGTGATCCGTCATAAAATCGAGTTTATGTACTATTTTCGTAAGTGTTGCTCTGACCTTTCGCATTAATGCTACGAATATCTATGACTATAAGTGGCACCACAGGCTATCCAACAAATGTATTAGCTCAATGTCACGTGTCGAACCATAGCCTTATTTGGTAAAATTTTGGCTATTTCTCCACAAGAAAAAATATAAATTTCAAACCTTTAGGGAATTTCTGATTTTATGGCAATTACCTTATGATAAGATTGGCCCAATATCGTAAATTTGTACAATGATCAAGGATCTGGAAAGTTCTCAAATCAGAGAATAATAAAAGATTTTTATTATTAATATGAAAACTATATAAGAATAATTATTTATGATCAAATTCGTCCCTTTTTATTAATCAAAATAAGATAAATGAAATTTGAATATGCAATTCAACAATCAAAAACTGTTAATTTATTCAATTTGGATTTTCACAATAAATGTCAAACATAAATAGAATTCGAGCAGCGAAAAAATAGAAGGGAATATTTTAACATTAAAATGTCAAAAACTACAACGGGAAAATAATTACCACAGTATTCGAGCAGACCCTTAGTGATGTAAAATTACCGATATTTTTTTTAATTTGGTAACATTACCGGTAATATTACCGGTAACATGGGTAAAATAGGTAACACGATTTTTATTCTATATTTTGATTCCCCTTTCTACCAAGAAAGAGTTTTAAAATTTTGACATGTGGACAAAAGAGGGACAGCTACTTGATCTGCATCTAAACATATTTAAATATTTCAGTTCAAAAATAAAAATAAGGAATATTGTATTTCAGTGTAAAACAGTAATCAGTGAATAATACATTTTCTATAATTATGAATTAGCATTTTAGCAATCAATTAAACCATTATGTAAGTCATCGTCGCCGGCGCGTTTATCATCCTCAGCATCAACCTCATCCATAATCGAAGTATTCATAGTTTCCTCTAGGTTACCTTCTTGTTCTTCTTTAAATGCATATACATCTTCATCAATTACTAACTGATCGGTATTTGATTCCGCAGGAAAAGTTTCATCTTCATTATCCAAAGTTCCGGTGTCCGATTTTGATACATTGAAGTTGTGCAAAATATATGTTAGTTTTCCCGCACGCTCTACAGTCAATCGATTGCGTTTTTGGCTGTGAATAAAATCGTAGGTACTAAACATCCTTTCCGTAGCAGCTGTCGATGCGGGCATGTTCAATATATCAACCGCCAACGCACTTAAAGGTGATGTAGAACATACCCCGGCCCACCAAATTTCACCAGAAATCGGCTCACTTGCAACTACTACTACTTCACTTCGCACATTGTAATGTGCCAACGACTCAATTATTTTGGTGCCTTCATTATATTTTGGGTGGAATTCTGCGATATTAAAAATAAACTCAGTTGCTTCAAGTTTTTGTGATTCTGAAAGATTATTTCCTCGACTAGCTGGCTCAAGCAAATTTGCCGCATAATGAAGCGGTCGCAAGCATTTTTTGGCCCGTGAAGCGAGGATGCTTATAAGTTCTTCATAATTGGCGCATTTATTTTGTTCAAAAGCTTGTTTTGTATTAACAAAACAGTCCACGACTTTGGATAAAACTGGTTTCTTGTCGTTTTCAAAAAAAGATGTCCATTTAGCAATCGGAGAAAGCAAACAATGAACAGTTTTGACTTTTTTCCAAAACGTTTTGCTTAGGATGGAGGATATCGTAGAAGCCTTCTTAACTGACTGCACTTCGTCTTCGAAAGCTAGCGCCTTCAAGGCATATCTCGTTTCTTGAGAGAGAGATTACAAAAGAGTTCCATCGCGTTTGTACAGGCAGCTTAAGTGCAATATACTGTGATTTGCGGTCGCGTTGTATGCGCTCGAAGATAGCATGCAAAATATGTGAGTTTTTCATTTCCGAAACCATCCGTATGACTGAAGATTTCAATCTGTTGATAGACAGAATCTTGAAGATATCGACAATGAGCAGGTTGAGCCCATGGCAGATGCACCCATACTCAGTAATATGAGAATAGTTTTTATTAACCATTTTTCGGGCCGCTTTTATATTTGCTCCATTATCAGTAATAACCCCAATAAAATTATAAACCCCAACGTCTTTCAACACCGCTTCAATTTCCTCGTAAAGAAACTTAGCCGTATGACGATTCTCCTTAGTGTGGGTAGATTTGTAGAAAACGGGCTTGGGTGTATTGATGACATAATTTGTTATGGAGTCCCTGCGTATGTTTGGCCAAGCATCCGTCTGCAACGTCAGTATAGAGGCGCCGGCAATTTGCGCTAAAACTCGCTCTTCGACGCGATGATACTCAAGGTTCAACAATGGATTAGAAAATTGGTATCGTGAAGGAACTTCGTGAAGGAATACTCAAGGTTCAACAATGGATTAGAAAGTTGGTATCGTGAAGGAACTTCATATGAGCACCAGAAAAGAATATTGTTCGAGCTAATGAAAATCATGTAGTAGATTATTATACTAGATTAATATTGTACATAAAGAAGTGTAATCCAGTGGTGTCACAACTCTTATTGCAATTAGATTAGTTGAGTTGCTTCGAAAGGATGTTTTTAATTTATGTTACCGATATTACCACGGTAACAACACTTTGGGTAATATTACCCAAAATTACCTATTTTACCGGTAATATTACCTAAGAGAATATTACCATTTACATCACTAGATTTACTTATTAGTTAAGTTTAAAGTGAATCATATTATAGTTTCAATCCATAATTAATGCTAAAAATACAAATTTAGTTTTTATAGAATTTTATTTCCGCATTTATGATGTTCTCACCGCCAAAAAGGTCAGTGAGGACGTTTTATTCATATGAAAAGATTTTGACGTCTTTTTTTCCTTCTCAAGGAACATGAATCGGAGATGTGTATTTCTCACTGAAAATACTTTTCTTTTCACGAAATGAGAATGGGGGGATCCCCACCAAGGGGGCAGGTAACCTAATTCATCAAGAAATGTGAAAATCCGGAACAAAATGTTTTCCGCGATTACAATACTTACCCAATATAACTTCGTTATAGTGGGAAAAGTAAAAAAATTGAGATCCCCCAAACAAGCATATGACGTTCTATTCCAACTCTATAAACGACAAGCAGCAAAGTTAATAAAAATAAACCAAAATTAAATTGTCACGTTCCGCTCGAATATTGATTGATTTGATGTCAGTTGTAATGCGGTGGAATTAGTGATACAAGCCAAATTATTAAAACTGACTGATCAAGTTTGGCCCAAAACAAAAATTCTTAGTTTTTAGGTTATAATTTATATTTTCATTGATTTATATCCAAAAATATATGTTACGATAATTATCAAAATAAAAAATAAAAAAATCAATCTTTAAGTCTAACATAAATATTTATAAAATCTCTAAATATAATTTTTTATTATTATTATGATTTTAGTTTTTTTTTTTTTTAGATATATATTTGTAAATTTACATTTTTTTTTCTTTCTTAAATGATCGGATATTATTATCAATAGATGATCAAAGGAAAATAAGATGGAAAATAAAAATAAAATTAAGATTTTTTTTTTTAATCTTAATTTTAAATAATTATTATATAAGAACGAGGAGCGAAAAATTGAAAACAAAATTTAGTTTTTTTTTTTTTGTTTTTGGTAATGTTTAATTTAGAAAATTTAATTAGAAAGAAAAAAAATTATGAAATATACGAATTAATTAAAAATTAAATATTAAGTTGCTTGATTTTATTATTGTTGTTGTTTGGAACTTTTTGGTTATTATTGTTGAAAAAATAAGAAATTTATTAAGTTTATTAAAAAAAAATTACATAGATAATAATTATTAAAATGAAATTATTATTAATCGAACAAATGTTACCAAATTGATGGTGGAATTATTTCATGCGGGCGAGTCTCGCGTTATTTTTTATTAGATGCCGTTAATTTTTTTCGCGATCAATTAATTATTTTTGTTTTAATATAAAAATCAATATTTTTTTGTTTGGATTATTTGGTTTGGTGTTTTTGCTCGAACTCGACGAAATGTGTTTTGGAAAAATATTATTCTAAATGAGTTAATATATTAACGGGAATTTATGATTTTTTTCTATTTTCAAATATATTATATCATTTTAATTAAATCAATAAATTTATCCGAACTGTTTTGGCTAGGTATGTAGATTTCTGCAACGTTGTAAATTGAAATGTATCGTGTTACATATTTAGAATAGACAATGGAATCCCTCGCTTAACACTAGCCGTAAAAATATTTGCTTAAGCGCTTGAATACTACAATTACGGTATTTGATTATCACCGAATTATTCAAAATAATAAGGAACCCTGAGTTTATGAAGTGAAGAATTTAATAATTGGAAGAAATTCAATATTGGACATTTATGAAAATAACTCTCAATATGATTTGTTCTTTCTGCTATTGCAAAAGAATGACTAAATATCAGCGATTTAAATTACTCTTCAGTTCGTTTTTATTTCCATTCTTTTCGTTTTAAATGAATTTTCCAATTCTCTTTTCTCTTCTTCGATCAGAATAGTAAACCAAAAATTCATGAATACTATTCAGGAACAAATGAATAATGAGCGAAGAATACAAAAAAAATGAAAGAATCAATATATTGAATAGAATAAAAATATATGTTTCTTCTGTTTTGTTCACTGCTGAGTGAATAATTAGTGAATAATTTTTTAATAAGATTTTAATAAGATTTATTCAAGGTGAAGAATTATTTTGATTTATTTTTGGGGCTATCTCGAGAATTAAGTTCGAACAGTGATAATTTTGCCCAAAAATTCGATTATTTTATGGTTATTTGGTGTAAAATAACAATTTTTATTTTTCTTATACCCAACCTAACCAAAATTACTATTCTATTGAATTGACTGAGTAGAGAATACTTTTCTTTTTTATTCGATCCAAAATGAATAATCAATTATTATTCGATTACTAAAGAGCAAATAACAAATTTCACAGAACGAGTTTTAAAACGCTCCTAAAAGGACCCCTTCGTACCTGTAGCTTCAACTTGTTTACCATGTTCTACATTTTAATCTGTTTTATCCTCCCTTCCGCCGTTTTATCTTTTTATGTTTATCAGATTTCCTGCTTGAGTATGGTAAGAGTTCTAAAGCAGAACCGAGCCATCGCCGAAACATCGCAGGCGTGCTGGTAAGCGTAATCAAAAGCGCCCACGGAGAAAGCCTCAATTGTTGACCAACCTAAAAGCAGCTCCTTGAACACTTCCAGGCGGAACCGAACAATAATCGACATTGCTCGAACCACAGCCTATTTTGCTATTAGCAAATTCTGCTGATCGGGATAATAATCCGCTAAATACCCTGGATGAGGCCAACTTGGGCGTTTTCCAGTTGGAACTTATTGTAGTCGGCATGTTATCGGATCTGGTAGGTTCTTAAGTTTTGTATCACAAAAGTTTGATTGCTATCTTTTTGATAACGTCTTCATCTGTAGGTTCAATAGTTAACAATACCTATTGTTGAATTTTAACTTTACAATTGTTCAAATCGGACGTGTTTTTTATTACCCCAACAACATTTTACATAATAACGTATGAGGAATAAAATATGGATAAACAGAAAAATTTGCGCCCCATATCGATTGGCTTTCCTAATCCTTCGCGGCACTTTTTTCATTGCTTCCACTTTTTTTATTCTTTAATTCTCTTTTTACCTTTCTAATCAAACAATCAACATTTTTGGCAGGACATCCATTGCTATACACCATTCTCTTCAAATTTGCCCAAAAAGTTTCAATTGGTCTTAGTTGTGGAACATTTGGTGGATTACAGTCTTTGGTGACGAAAATCAGACAACGTAGCATTGGCGTAATGTGAGGATGCCAAATCAGGCCAAAAAAACGCTTTATCATTTTCATGATATTTCTCTATAAATTTATGAAGCACAGGTAAACATTTGTTTGTGTATGTTTGCGCATTAACCGCCAAACCACTTTTGAAAAAACTAGGTCGCTGATACCCCGTTCACTAATAGCCAACCACAACATAACTTTACCTGGTAACTTGGTCTTATGAATAAACTTCTCTTTTTCTGGAACTTCGTGATCGAGAGACCAGTAGTAGTATTTTGGCTGCCATTCATTACCTTCAACAGTGAAATAAGTTTCATGAAGAAGTGGCGAAATATATTTGTGAAAGCGCTTTTAATATAAACTTGATTGTAGCGAATTGTTTGGCTGTAGTTGCTGGTGCCGACTTTTTGTATTTTCGTTGTATATTCATATCTTGTAAATATTTCTTGACAGTTTTTGGGTAAACTTGAAATTTTTTACCTAGCTGTCTTTAAGATTTTGCAGTTTGACTCACCGTTTCACCTTTCAATTTCATTCGAACTTTGCTTCATTCGAACTTGTAGTTAACATTTTTTACCAGAGCCAGGTTTTCTTTCCACAAGTTCTTTATTCTCAAACAGTTTAATGTTATTTTATAGATAAACGATTTTTTGAATCCAAGATCCTTGAAGGAGTGAGAAATCTCGTTCTTTGTTATGTCCGGGTTTTCCTGACAAAATTTATAAATTAATTTGCAACGACCTACTCGACGCAGTTGTTATGTATTTTTCATGAAATATTTGATTAAATTTTTTTTATTCAAAATAAATTTTATTTAATAAAGCCCAATATAATATACGACTATGAAATAATGGTGTTAACATGTCTCAATGTCTTCATTGTACAGCTGATATTGGTGAAAAATGGGTGAGCGGATACGATTAAAAGAAAGGGTCTTCTCACGTCGTCATTTGCTCACGACCAAGTGCAAAATCTGTTTAAGTCATCTGCAAAGAGGAGGCAGTTAGCAAACTCAAAGCATTGCACCACATCATTGATAAACAATGAAAACAGCAATGGTCCAATGTGACTACCTTGAGGCATGCAAGATGGCACATGAAATAATTGGGGGTAAGAACCCATAAGATCCTAACGGAATACCAACGATCAGTGAGGTAGGATCGCAACCATTTAATAGGAATGAACTGACAATTTAGACTCTCTAACTTACTAAGAAGAATAGAGTGTTCAATTATATCAAAAGCCTTGGCAAAATCTGTATAAACAACGTCAAGCTGATGTCTGGAGTTTAAACTGTCGCCACAAAACGAAACCAAGTTAGTTACTGTAGACCTACCGGGATAAAATCCATGTTGTGCAGGAGAAATGAAGTTTTTAGTGTGGAAGAACAAGATTCTCTGAACCATAGACTTAAACAACTTGGGTAAGATGAAAAGAATGGCAATCTCACGATAATTACTTACATTACAAGAAATTTTCCAAGGATCGGGGAAAAACCATGACGAAGGCTTTCATTCAATATGAAGGTAATCGGAGGGATCAAACTCTCAGTCCAACACCTAAACAGAATCGGCGGGAAGCCATCATAAACCATTCCCTTTCCAAGTTCGAGCAGGAGCAAGCAATCCCGAACTTCTTCCTCGGTAAACTTGAAATTATTAAATTGATCGAAGCTGGACAAAGCTGGAGGCACGTTAGCGGACGACAGAACAGGTTTGTTTTACCAAACAGATTACAAATGTCCAAGGACTGACTAGCGTCAGAGCTCTGGTAAGACATAGAAGACGGAAAGCCAGACACTTTTTTTTGCTGTTAATGATATTCCAGAACTCATTAGGACTAGATGTTAACTCTTCCTCAATTCGCACTACATTATTTAACACCATGCAATCTATACAAGGAATGAAGCTTATTGCGTCGTTTCTCGAGCAACACCAACTCATTATTATACCATGGCTCCCGACAGCCGATTTTATTTATTTTAACCCGCGGAAAGTGCTTTTCGGTACCACACCTGAGAAGATCATTGAAACCGAACACCATACAGTTGAAATCAGCACCGCCTTGTAAAAGGTTTCCTAGAAACCTAATTATTTTTACAATTGGAATGAAAAATATTTATCATAATCGGTACGTGCACGTGGTAGATGCTACCAAAACCAGTGAAGTCCGGACACGCAGAATTATCGGCATGCATAACATCATCATCTCTCATCGGTAAAAGATGAAGAAAATATGCCGTCCACATCGTCCTAAGATATACCAGGTAAATTAAATTCGCCCACAATGATAAGTTGGTCGTTAGGACGAACTTTAAACATAACAGCTGAGTTGATGAAGTTAATAAACGTGTTGTAGTAATCCAAGTCCGATCTGTAGGGTATATAACGGCGACTACATCAATCGGAGTATTATTGGCCAATCTAACTCGAACATAAATCACTTTTAGGCTAGGATGACAGGCAATCACGTCATTAGGAACCGAATTCTTTACCGCAATCAAAACACCACCACCCTTACGACTGGTGTCAAAATCGCGTCCATCCTTTCTAGGAACGACATAATCAGATGGGAAGTATACTTCGGAGAACATATTTATCGTAAGCCAAGTCTCGCTGATTATTATACGTCATAATCGTGCTCAGGTACGCCTAAACGAAAAACATTAGCTTTACCTCGAATACTGGAGGCGTTGTTGTAGTAGTTCGAGGTGAAATCGTTGATAGTGTTGGATGCATCGGAAGTTATCGGTGTTGTTGGAACGTTATAGCAGCACTGTTTTTTCGGTGTCATGAATGATTAAGGCCAAAATCAGAATTTCCTATATACACCAGTACAAATACCTACCAATGACTCTTAAAGTTAACTCTCTTGAAATCTACCTTTTCCCGTGCAGAAATACTATCTTACGTAACGTATAAACGTTTAAAATTTTAGTTACCTGTGGCCAGTACACATTTCGTTAATAAACATCGAAGCTCGATTTACGTTAAAATTTCTACCGTTATATCAGTTATGTAAACCACATCGGAACATTTTTGGAGATATAGTCACGTAGACGTCCTTCCAGGAACCAAAAACATTATTATAAACTTGGCAACATATTAATTAGGGATTGGAAATTATTAAATTACAAAATATTCAAGTTACTCTAAGATTTTTGTTCAAAGAAGAAAATTTGCTTGATGATTTTTAAAATTTCAACATATCTGAGAGCGTATAGCGGATGGTCGGTATTATCTGGCGAATCGATCGGCTATTGACTTTTCCCAAAATAGTTGCCGTTTTACGGATTTGCTTAAGTATTGCTTGTACAAATTGCAGTGGTAGCATATCATTTTTTACTCGTAACAGAACTACCTGAGGTCATCGTCCTTCGGACAAAGTAAATTGAATAGTAATTTAGTGTACTATTCACAGAATCCGATTTCTTGGGAAATATTGATCATGATGGGAGCCAATTTTTTATTAGTCCAAGGAACTTAAATTTGCTAAGATTGTTCTGAGCTCCGACGGTATTAATCCAAACAACTACTACAAATCTTTGGCTAAACTTTTAGTTTTTCTAGCACTGCGGGTTTCGACGTGAATAGATCTTTTATTTGTTTTGCCGTAGAAACCAAGTGATGGGGGATGGCGCGACTTTCTTTTCTCATACATTAAATGTTGGTGTTCCTCAGAGATCCGTCCTATCCCCTGCATTTTTCCTTATTTTCTTTGTTTGGAATTTTTTACAAATTTATGGATATTATGTGGCTGGCGTACTGAAGATCCGCCTGACTGCACACAACCGACTTCAGGACCGAGCATGCTGAATGATTTCGGATTCGAAATATCTCCTCTACCCTTAACTCTCTTTCTGACAGACGGAATGTGGGAGGTGTATGTGTCAAATATATTTTAATATATATTTTAACCTGTTTACTGAGCTACAAACTGAGAAAAAACCATTTTTTTGAAGGCTGAAATACCAACCTTTATTATCCCCCCCCCCTTATCATACCTTCCGTGCTTCCATGCTATACAAATATTGTTGTGAACATTTCTCTTTTCGGAGCAGTTTTGCAGAATCAAAATCTTTTCGACTTCACAAGGGCATCCGGGGGTGACCTTATCCGCACACATAGTCTGAGAAATATGTGGAGGGTGACATTTAAATCTCAGTTAGTCTTAGGTGTTAATCTAGCCTTACATGATATTAGTCGAGCAACAGTTCCATCTCGTTCGCTGTAAACTGATGAGAGCAACGGCTGCGCACACTTAGTATAGTAAAAGTAAATTAAACGTCGTTTCTTTTATTTATTCATGATATTTAGACCGTATTTTTTTTCAACTTCAGTGAAAAGTAGAATATTATTTCATTTCATGTTTTATAATTAAATGATTAAATTAAATTAAATCGTATTATGCAAAATGAAATGATTGATTATGTGAAGTTAACTGTTTAAAAAGCATAAGAATAATTTTTATCAATAAATAATTAGCAACATAAAAAATAACAAACTTCTACGGATCAACAAAACTAATAACTGAAACGTTCACAATATAATTGAAACATTTGTGTTTTCATCACAAATCGTGTGGCAATGGCAAATGAGAAATCGTTCTGGAATGAAATTGTAACACGATTTGTGCAAAGCATCCTTTTCTTATTTAATTTAAATTCAAAAATCATCATCGAAAGCATAGGTTACTGACGTTTTGTATTATTTATCTATATAATATTACGTAAAGTGATACAGAAGAGTAGGCCTGGGAACGTTTAACAAACCTTGCCTAAATTTAGGCGATAACCAAAGTTTTAATTGCGATCGACGGAACATCTGGAACTTGATCGATTAAATATTTTTTTCGTATGTTAGTACTACCATATGTATTTATACTATGCTTATAATATATGTAGGTATTTTCTTTCCTCGGTAATATGATTTACCAAATTTAACAAAAAGAATTCCTCCATTAACCGTGCACAACGCATATTTTATGTTCTTTTTATCACAATAGACTGGTAAAGTGACAATCACGTCGTTTATCCGAAGTTATTGAAAAAAAGATTTCTTTTGCCCATTCAAACTGTTTGACGAGAAGTACATCCGGCCATAATTCGGATGTTATGGCGGCTTGAAAAGACTCTTCAGACATTTTGATTTTATATGATACGTTATCATATTTCACTCCACCTGATGGCTTTGGAATGATTTTTTGTACGAATACGTCGTTTGTGGATGTTATACTCGCGTGACAAACATACAACGCCTTGGTTGGACTACTCTTATAATGAAGTCATCTGTATTAACTTTAGAAGTTCTATCCGTTTCTGCTGGGATGGTTTTACCGCTTTTTTTGTCTTCTGGTTCATTCATTTCCATGCTGGAATTAGACCGGTAAGTGGTGTTTCTACATCAGATCTATCTGTCCAATTGCAGCTGAGATATATTAGAATTAATAGCCAGAGCAAACGAAGCCATCTGCGCTTTTATATTATCAAGTCTCCCCACCACTGCTATATGGCATTTAATATGAAGCAGCAAAGCTACCGCTTGAAACACTGTTTGAGAAAATAACAAGCATTTAGAAAGGTATATTTTTGAGCAAATCCCTTGTACAGATTTTTTTTTCTATACTAACTTAAATTTCCACGTCACTGGTGGATTGTAATAATTGAATAAATTTTCTTTTAAAACCCTAAACAACACTTGTTGGCACTTTTGGTAAATTTTATTGTTTCCGCACCAAATCCCTGGTCAGAAATAATTTAACTTATTATTATACAATTATAACAATAACAAATGTACAATAACGACTTTTTTTCGACTAACGACTTGGTCAACCAATCACTGAAAAAGTCTATGACAGCCTTGACATTGCTAACCATTTGCGTAAACCTGGATACACAAAAAAAACCTCGATGTTTCGGTGCCGCATGAATTGTCTATGAAAAATTTGATTGACTGAATTTCCATCAGCGAATCACTCCTGAAAGGCACAGGAATCGACCCATCCATCATTACTGGCGATGAAAAATGGGTAAAAGACGAGAATGTTGTTTGAAATAGATCACGGTAAAAGAAAGGTGAACCATACTACAAACGACTTCAAAGCCAGGATTGACGATTTAATGGTCTAAACCCAAGCAACAGAGTAGGTCGAATATAAGTAGATTTCAACTTAAAATTCGTCTATGGAGTTGAAAAACCCTTAAAAAATAAGTGTAATATTACGTGGAATCGACGTCGAATCGACATAATTGGAGAATTTTTCGACGTCGATTCAACGTAAAATTACACCTAAATTGTGCTATTTAAGTAGTATTCGACTTTCCACTTCTACCTATTTTTGGTGAATTCTACGTCCATTCGACCTAAAATATTAGTTTAAATTCCCACATTTTCGACCTATTATCATTCTGTTGACTAATCAAATAATAAATTTCACCAAATTGGGAGAATTACGTATATAATTATCATTCTCCCAATTTGGTAAAATATTATTTTATTATAAAGTAAAAGTTAAACATAAAATGGTAATAATAAAATATGATAAATAATAATGTATAATTAGAAAAATAACTTTATCATATTATCTGATAAATCGATTTCCAATAATAAATTTTAATGCCTTCGTATTATTTTCGATAAAAACGCAGTTTCTACCTCGAAAAATTACAACGCCCTTAAAAAATATTTAATATTTGGAGAACTAATTTTTTTGATGATTATGAAATAAATTTTTTTTTTGACATTTAGTTAGTAAAATGTCTGTGGTCATTCATTAATAAAACCAAATAAATGGCGAACATTTGAAAATCGTCTTTATTCTCCATAATAACTTAATTATTCGACTTTAACGAGAAAATGTCTATCTGCTTTAAACGAAATTACCTATTTTAAGACGAAATTCCTTATTTAAGGAATTTCTACCTTTCACTCCATTTTAAATTTCGTTACCAAATTCCAATTCTACCTATTTAGGTAAAAACTTACTATTAAGTCGAAAAATTAGTTCCGACTTAAATTTTTATGTTGTTCGGCTCAATTTCGTTTTGTGTATAGTTAGCCGTTCTTGTTTATATTTTTACATTGTCATTTGCTTTGCATCAGTTTCTTTACATTGCATAACCAACCATGGAGGAGAACATAACAAATAATAATTTCTTGTTAGTAGAAACTTTAAAAAAGCGAGGTACCGTAATTATTAAGGAGTACAGTGTAGTACCAAACAAATGGGTATTAGATGGGTACTTGTTTTGGCCAAACAAAAACTTAAACGCATTACAAAAAGATTGCAATAGTGAACCTGTGTTTGGAGAGTGGGGCAAAAGTCGCTGCGTTATCAAACAATGTAACATAAATACATTCGAGGAGGGATTATTGTTTGAAGAACAATATAGTATAGCAAATACTACCGAGGACGAAGCAAAGTAAGTAAATTAATATTTTGCTACACAAAATACAATTAAAAATAATTAAATTTTACAGTATTCAACATTCAGTGCAAAAAAAGGTGACTCAAGAATTCAAAAAGGGTGGTACATCGGAAAATTATAATTCATATTTTCATCGAGAAGCGTTTGAAACAGTATCGAGTAATTTAGAAGCTAGCAGTAGCACCAATTCACCAAACATGTGTTTCCCAGAAAATTCTGATCAGGTGATAGTAATTGAGGATGGCTGCTTCATATCTAACCCTAGCTGTTCCGAAAGTAATTATTATATTTATTAATTTAACTGATGCATATCTATAACATTTAACATCTAAATAATTATTTTTACAAGGCTGCAATAAACGTCATAACGATTTGAATGACAAATTCGATAGACTACAAAGTCAGATGGTATCACAAAGAGTCATATTAGAACGGATAGAAAAGTTTTTGATGAATAACGGTGAAACTAGGAAAACTGATGTAGAGGAATTGAGAGGCAGCAACAAGGAAGACTTGGGTGAAAAATATAAATTTCCCTTAAATACGGTTGCCGATTTAAAAAATTTTAATATTGAAATAGCGAGTAACCCGCAATACAAAACATATATTACTCATTATTTATCGACAATTTGTGGAGTAGATGGCCTCCAAAGAGGAGATAAAGTGGGAGTGAAATTAATATCGGAAATAATTTTTACAAAACAGTTACTAACACTTACATCTTGGACGGGAATTTCTCGTTCGGCGAACTGCACCGAAAAGGTTGCATTTCGAACTTTTGAAAACGTCCTCAATGTAATTAATTCAGTTTTAATGAAGGCAGATAATCGCTGGAGTCAAATAGAGACTGAAAAATTGTTTCGAGAGAAAGTATTGAAACACTCGAATAAACGAAATGAGGCCGAATGTAAGAAAAATCAAAAAACAAATCCAATGATAACAAATGTTAGCAGTATTGAACCTTCGAACTCCAAAAATGACGGGAATGCTGAAGATGGATATGATGCTAGTAGTCAATCGTACGATGCCGATGAAGACAATTAAGCTAAAATAATCTACTATTTAACTGTGATTGAAAAATATACTTTTATATTTTTATTTTTTTTAATATTTTGAATTTGTGATTTTTATTTAATAATTCTTTTTCCAAAGAACTGAAATAAAACTGGAATACAATTTAGTTCGTAATTTTTTATTTATTTAGGATCTGATTTTAACATCTAGAGTATGAATCAATGGAAAAAAAATTAGTTCAGAGCGATATTTTAAACAAAACATTTTACATTTAATTTCATTGACGTTGTACAACTTCATATTGCCATAAGTTTCTTTACATGAGTAAATATTCAAATTCGATGAATCAAATGGTTCTGTAAAGAAATTAGATCTATTTTTCACAGCAGCACCATAAATGTATAACTTATTGTTCAAGTAAGTTGCATTTTTCATAGAAACTATATCTCGCTGTATTGTAAGGAACCATTTATCCTTTGCATTATCAGTTAGCATGTAACATTCTCCAATACATACTTTCCGATACACATTTTTACAGTTAGGCTCTTCATGAATTTCATCAACTTCATCTTTACAATAAATTGTTGCCAGCTCACTCGACAGATTATTATAATTATTATTTATTTTAGATAACTCTATGATTCGAATTGCTACCTGTTGTAAAGGCTTATTGCCACTACGAACTAATGCCTTGAGGTGACCAAGAAAATTTTCGAAAGGGTAGGCACTGATTTCAGGTAGAGATCCGAAATTCTTTACATCATCAATGACATGACACAGGTTGTGAACGTTACTGCTAACTGAATCAATTCCATAAAGTTTAATAAACCCTTCTAAATAATCATTCAGCAATTTTTCAGCTAGATCAATATATTGTAGATGTTCCTGGCACGATAGAATAGTAACAGCACAAGACAATGTCAAAAAATGATTATAAGAATCTTTCGACAGGATATCTTTTAAAACTACAGGCCCAAGATAAAGCAGCATAGTACGGTACTCCGAACCTTTCCAATATTTCAAACATTTTAAGCCTCTTATAGCGCGATTAATTTCTGTAGGTTTCATTTTATTACAGTCTTCTAACAAGCACATTAGCGTAATTTTTGCAGATGGTGAAAGTTTTTTTCGAAAATTGTAACTTCCATTACACCAACCAAACAAGCATTTCCTCATGATTCCTTGAAATAATAAATAATCCAAAAATTTTAATTGACTTTGTGTGTTTAATATTATATTTGTAGTATATACCTAAATCAAATAAATGTAAAGAGTCAGAGACAACAAAACATTTTACCAGATCTATCTCAATTGTCAATTTTGTTAATGGTGTAACTTCTTTATGGTGATCTTCATCAATTCCGTTTCTAAAGCTTTCGTTTGTTCTGGATTTGCAATTAAAAATAGGATAACTCATGTGACGGCCTCCTTTATCCCAAATACCTTCAACTGTACATTTTATACAAGCGCCGTTTTCTGAATTGGCACCAACAACACCTAGGTTACAATAAATTATAGGGTTATTATTAATGTTAATAAAATAAATTACTAATCTTCTACTTAACCTTTAAGGAAACTTCGAGCTGGTGTATCGCAAACGAAACAATGTATATTCAGATTTATTTTATGGCCATTTATATAAATCCCAGATATCAACAATTCATTCAATTCATTCACAAAAGGCATAAGATAGGCTTCCAAAGGTGGTTTTCCAACCCCGTAATATAAGGCAGCACCCATCGGTTTTAAAAGTGGCTTATTTCTAATTCTAAATAAAATTGGCCAAAATTCATACATAGAACTTTGGAATGGCGATATTCCATCAACATTGATTATCACACTAATCGTCATCGAATTTTTGACATCACAGAGCATTGTTTTCAAATTATCCTTTATGCCATAATACCAATATTGTCCGCTTCCCATATCAATAATATCAATTTTAGCTGGAGTTTCTAAAAGCGTTCTACTATTGCTTGGCAGTTCCGAATGTCCATGGGCTTTTAATATTTTTAATAAACCAGTAATTGACATATGTGTACACTTGTTAACTAAAGCCCAATGCCTTAACTTTTGTTGGAAATTGATTTTATTAGAAATGTCCTCCTCTTCCGATTTACTATAAACGTCTTCTTCGTGATAAATATTGTCATGAATTTCATCATCAAAATCAACATCCTCATAAATGGCTTTTCCTGCATCTGTAGGTAATGCAATTGATGAGCATGATGCAGCCCCATTTAAAAACGACAATTCATTCGTAGAAGGTGAAGGGTTTTCATTTCTCACTGAACCCGACCGTGCTACTATTTGTGATGAGGTAGCCACATGTAAAGTAAAATTTGAAGGATTGGATGATCCTAAATCTTTATTTTTATAATAATTTACTTTTCTAAAATAACTTGACGAATATCGATAAGGTTTTTGTTTTTTATTAGTCCGGTTTGTATTCATTTTTAAATATATACGTTCGAAACACGAAATGAGCTGAACTGCTTCAACAAAAAATGATTTATGATGCGGTGATGTAATAATACAATTCAATTCCCAAATGTCTTGATTTGGTCATTTTTACTTATTTTCAACTATAAAGAAAAATGTAATTGCCACCTATTCGAAAATTCGTCTTGTAGGTGCAATTTTTAGGTGATTTACCTCTTTAGAGTGAATTGTATAAAATAGATTTATACCTATTTTTTATTTAAAGAAACTCTGAGCCTACGGTAGAAAAATTGGTTAAAATATAGGTAAAAATCCTTATTTGTCGTCTGTAATGGATAATACTTCTGAAGGTCGAAAATTGGGAAAATTTTGTTTGAGAAAATATCCTCTTATTAGTGATAAATTATATCTAAAAGAAATATTATCTTTAAAGGAGAGAATAGGTAGAATCCGAGGAAAATTCGTCCTATTTAAAACCCTATTTTCAACAATAAACACATTTCAACTTTAAGCACACTTAGCTGGTGTAAATTAGTATAAATTTTCTTAATATTTTCCTATAAGGGAAACTCCGGTTTAATGTAGAAACACGAAGGAGAATTTTCGGAAAATTTCCCTAATATTTTACAAATATGGAGAAACTACTTCATAGTAGAAAAATAACCCAAAAATTACGTAAATTCGACTTAAATAGCACATATTACACCAAACGCTGGTATAAATTCCCTATTTTGTTGCTTGGGAAGATGGTTTCAAAAAGGACTGTGAAAATCACTTGGCCAAGTTTCTCGCTGATGAAACTTCTCGAGTAATGGAAAAACGTCGTAGACATTATTGGCCAAAATTTACTTAAACGAAACTGCAGGGATTTTAGAGACCCGAAAACTTTGACATCACTATATATCTCGTTTGTACGGTCTATTTTCGAGTATACATCTCCAGTTTGGGCGCCATTCTACCACTGTCGTTCCGGAAGGATTGAGAGTGTTCAGCCGCAATTTATTTTGTTCGCGCTCCGATGTTTGCCGTCCCGGCGTACTATGGAATATGTCCTCCCACCTTATTAGGATCGATCGATTCTTTTGAAACTGCAATGTCTAGACTGCCACCGAGTTACTCGCACATCTAAAAATCTATGCTTCTCGGCTTTTATTCATTGACCTGGTGCCAACTTATCGTCAATTACAGCGCCATCTATCATGAATCGAAAAAAATGTTTCAGTCATATCCTACGTATTTTTAGCCGTGGAATCCGAATCTGCAATAAAAAAATAGGGGTTTATATTTTAGTTTCAAAGTTACCCCCGCCCCACTTACAAGGAGGAGGGGGTGCTAATTTTAACACTAATGTATTTCCTCCACGGAATAATTAAATTTTGATCGTATCAGGTTAAAAAATCACCCGGTATATGAGCGTGAGGTGGTCCCAGTGTGCCGAACAAGGATTAAATTTGAAGATGGCTCGAAACGCGATTTAACGAGCTATGTACGTTCATTTTCGGACAACTAAAACATCACAAATTGTAGCTTGGTCCTAAATAATTGGCACATCATAAAACTGCAACGACTGGTCAAATGTGATTGAAAAATAGTTTGTCATCTTGTCATAAACCGTTATTAATTAAAATGAAACCTCTCCGATGAAAAAAAATGTCACCTTAATGACCCTAATGACATTCAATATTGTGGGAGGGATATTCGAAAGCATCCGGCACACCTCGCAAAATAAATTTTTGCTGGCAGAAGATTAATAGTATCCATAATATAAGGGAATTTCAGCATAAACTATTTCATTAATCTTTATATCCTACAGCTAAATCTTGCTTTGTGAGAAATGTGTACGTCTCCTTCAATAGCCGGCTTGTTGGGCAGATAAGAACCCAATACTGTAAACTCCAATCTCCAACTCTCTTGTCTAATGAGTAAAGCAAAGTCGCTTTATCAAGCAACAAGTATCGAAGGATTGCATGGTTGAAAACAGCGTGAGGAAAAATCAATTAAACCATCTTCATTTCAAATTAACCAAAAAAAAAAAGAAAACGAAATAGATAAAATAAAATATGTATATAGAAAAAAATCTATTTAAACAATAAAAATTTTTCGACTTTATAAACAAATACAATATACAATATTTTCATTTAAAAATACAAAAAAAGAAATAAAACCAACTTAATTTATTGTTTATAAAATTATCAAAAAAAAAAAATAAAATTTTTTTAAACACATATTTGTGTTACAGAATGGAAACCATACGCGTCTCCTTAATAACTATTGTAAACAATAAATTTTAAATAAATTAAAATAGACATATGGAATTGGAATATTAAAGTTATATATGAAAAATCAAAATAAGTATGTACGTACGCTTATGTACTACATATATTGAGAATATAGACTTCATACGACACTAATCTGACTCATCTTATTCCGTCGTAAAGCGTATCAATTTTTTATTGTGTAAACTTCTACAAACATTCATTGAATTTTATATACCAACCGGAATTAGATCTACATACAAACCACACAAATTTAAGTACTTTATTGTTTGAGATATATTGTTTATCTATATAATTTAATTGTGAAATAATCAAAAAAAAAACTAAAACGATAAAAAATGAAATTTAATATAGAAAATATTTTCTTTAAAGTCGAACCGAAGACTCATCGCTTAAACAACATAAGTGTCCATACTTCAAAAAAAAAAAAACTAAATTGTATTACTCATCCAAATTTAACTTTTTTTTTCCCCTTATTTCCAGGTTTACAATATCAAGTGAACGGCAGCATAACATCATTTGCCACAAATCCAATAGACCCAGCCACAAATCGTGCCTTTAAACCACATGCACACGATCAAATTATCCGTAATTCAGCCAATAGTTATAACCACAACAACAACAACACAACATCAACAACAAATTCTAGTTCAAATACAACAAATAGTAATAAAAAGAAACGATCATGGTCTCGTGCCGTATTCAGTAATCTGCAGCGCAAAGGTTTGGAACAGAAATTTGTGCTGCAGAAATATATAACGAAACCGGAACGAAAAAAATTGGCCGACAGTTTACGTTTGACGGATGCCCAAGTAAAAGTTTGGTTTCAAAATCGGCGTATGAAATATCGTCAAGCAACGTTGCGGGAGGGTAAACAAATTCAAGATGATGAACATGAAACGTCAAGTGATGATGAGATTGATGTGGTTGCTGATTAGTATACATATGTATAATATAAAGAGTTTAAGTTATTTAGCATTTTTATGTATTTTTATTTTGGAAATAAAATTTAAGATTGAAATTGTTGTTGTTGAAAAGAAACCACGGTGTGTTTTAATGATTTTTAGGATGGTTTGAGACAAACTAGTTTGTGACCAAAACAAAAAATACGGTAAGTTTAGATTTACCCTCCTGTGGAAAGAATAATTCTGTGGTCACAAGGCAAAATCGCTTAAGTCGACTTAAGACAAAAATAATTTTCAGTGTGTAACGTTTCCTAGCTCTCTTCTAACTTCACTAAATTTGACTTAAGTGGTAATATAGCTTGTGGCCAAAGGCTGTGGTCGCAAGCCGTAGTAGCTTTAGTCGGCATAAACGAAAATTAATTTAATATTCAACTTTTTCTACGGCTCTAGAAAAATTATCAAATTTGACTTAAACGGTTATGCCTTGTGACCACAGAATTATTTCTTATGGGATCGGTGACAAAACTGTACAATGGTTTAAAACGTAACCACAACAATTTTATTACAATATTACAAGTGAAACCATAAAAATAGTATTAAAATGTGAAATATGCGGTTTGATGATGAACAGATGATAACAACAACAATGCCAACCTATCATCGGGATGCGCGGACTCAAAACATCCTCTCCTTTGTACTTTACTCGCTTGATAATCGTCATCTTGATGATGTTGCTCATAAGGTTTTTCACAGCCAGTCTCGTTCCATTGCACAGTCGAAGTTGATTAATGTTATGCAATTCAATAATTCTGTGCGATAGTTAACTACTTCATGGTGATTTGGCGTCTACTGGAGGGGGGATAGTTGAGTAGAGTAATCTACCAGCTCCGTAACCTTCCGGTAGGGTGCACATTACGCGAGCTGTTCTGGTCATGTTTTAGGCAGCTGGCGTGATGGGTACAATTGTGCAAGGGGTAACCTGGTCACAATTCGCAAGTGTACGTACTGCCTCCTCGTGGCAATCACTGGTAACTGAGGCCCTTTGGTACTTTTGACCATTTGGCACAGGCTAAATTACGGCGCTAAAGGATAAATCCTTGATAAAAAACCCTAATCTAAGGTGGAACCGCATATGCCGATGGATGAATGGCTGATAGGTTAATCAGTCCAAAGTATGTGGACTCTGGATACCAGGCGCCCTCCAGTTTTATTTAGCCTTCCTGTGGTAAAGCTGGGTGTCCCACAGGCGACTCTCTTTTCCCAGCAACTCGTGGAAACAAAATGTTTAAACATAGTGAAAATAATAGGGATGATGACGCTCCTAAAGCGTCATGTACCAGCGATAGTTCCGCGGTGGTGTTCGAGGACCTCGGCCCTCTTTCCGTTGTGGGACTCTCGATGAGTGGTCTATCGGATGGGGAGCTCCGTTCGGGGATTGAGAAATTAGTTCTCAACTCCGACATGGACACCTCAGGAGATGAGAACTCGGCCCCCGTAAGTGGGGGTATCGCCTCTGTGAAAGCAGGGGGGAGCAAAGTCGTCGGGCAGGACCCAAAAGGAACGGTCAGCATCACTGACAAACCTTCCGCGGCTCCTCGCGTGAAAATGTGTGGGGCCGCGCAGGAGCGGTACAGGAGGCTTCTTGATCAGGGCAAACCGCCCGGAAGCGAGACAAGGCTTCTGGCGATGCGGCCACAAAGGGAGTCTTGTGCTCCCGCAGAGGCCCCACCGTCAAAGAGAATCCGCTCGGATGAGGGTACTCCACCGGCACAAAAAAAGGCCAGGGGAGAAGAATCTCTCCCGACGGTCTCGGGTTCTGCGGTCCGGTCTGGACTTAGCTTCAGGCAGGCTGCGGAGTCGGAGATCGTTGGGATCTTGCCCACTGGTTTTCCAGAGGTTGTCCTCACCGGAGAGCAGCTTAAGGCTGTCCAGGAGGGCATCCTAGATAAAGTGCTAGAGCAAGAGGCCAAGGAGCTAAAACCTAAGTTCCTTGGCAGTCAGCTTCGGCCTGGTTGGCTGGTACTAACCTGTGCTGACCGGGCCACTGTTCAGTGGCTCAGGGAGGCCATAGGCAGTATCAAGCCATGGGAGGGTGCGCAGCTGATCGTGGCCGAGGCGGAAAACCTGCCTCGAGCCAGGATTGTGTTCGGCACTTTCCCAAACAGTGCTGAATTGCCCACGGAGAAGCTTTTTGGTTTTATAAAAAGCCAAAATGAGGGCATGCAGGCGATCAACTGGAGAGTGATCAGGAGTGAGGCGAAAGGATCTTCGGCCTTTTTCACGTTCTCTATGGACCACTCTTCAGTTGAGAAGCTCAAGCGGGTTGGCTTTAAGGTCAACTATAAGTTTGGGACTGTACAATTGCATCCCAAGGGTGGTCAGAGCGGAGCTAAACCGGCTTCTGTTGGCGGGACCCAAGTGGTAAAGCCTGTAGATGCTACGGTAGCGGCACCTGTAGCGAAGACCACCGGGGTGACCGCCCTCTCCAGGAGACAGGTGAGGAAAAGGCGGGAAAGGGAGAGGAAGGCATCAGGGGTTCCGCGGGGGAAGGCCTCACAAGGGCTCCCCCCGTGCAAGCCACTGGTTAGGTCTGGAGGCTCTCAGGCAGCGGGGGCCAGCAGAACGGCGATGGAGGACACTGGTCAGCCATCGGCCGGACAAAAAAGCATGCGGGTGGTGGCGGTGCTGAAAAGGAGGCTGAGCAGGGCCTTCAGAAGGGGCCTTCGGTAAATTGAAGGCACACATCGCCTGCCTGCTGATAAACCTGCATCATGCAAAGGCGTCTTCGGACGTCCTTTGTCGTAGGTTTGTCTGCCAAAACATTGGCATGGCTCTAATCCAAGAGCCATGGGTGATTGGTAACCAGATTAGAGGTATACCAAATCAAGTGGGTAAGTTAATTTATCATAACGGAACTCAGAGTCCAAGAGCGGCTGTGTTGGCCAGTTCGCAAATTAATTTTATTCCCATTTCAGAGTTCATCTCCAGGGACTTGGTTGCAGTAATGGTGGAGGTTCTGGGTGAAAGAGGCAAACAGGAGGCTATAATGGCCTCCGCCTACTTTCCTGGAGACTCAGAGTTAATACCTCCACTTGACGTTAGGCGGCTCATAGCTCATTGCAAACGCAATGGGCTGGCCTACCTGATAGGATGCGATGCAAATGCGCACCACACGGCGTGGGGTAGCACGGACATCAATAACAGGGGTGAGTACCTTTTTGAATTTCTGATCTCAAATAATGTAGACATTGTCAATAGGGGAAGGAAACCTACTTTTATAAATGCGATTAGGCAAGAGGTCCTAGATCTGACACTTGCTAGTCCGCATTTCAGCGACTTGGTCAAAAACTGGCATGTGTCTGAAGAGGCCTCATTATCGGATTACTTGCACATCAGATTCAATTTGGCGGCTGAGACCATGCACCGGCAGGAAATCAGAATTCCAAAACTGACCGACTGGGACTCTTATAGAGTCTCACTCGAATCAGAAATGCCCTCGGTTGTGGGGAACATAGAGTCTCCAGAGGGTTTGGAGATCTGTTTAAACCAGCTGCATAATTCTATACACTTGGCTTACGAGAACAGCTGCCCAGTTAAGCGAAGAGAGTCCACAAAGATGGTCCCTTGGTGGAACGGGACGCTGAGTAAACTGAGAAAAAAATCGAGAAGATTATTTAACAAGGCTAAACGCACCGGTGAATGGGGCGAGTATAAGATGGCCTTGACGGAATATAATCTCGAACTAAGGAGATCCAAAAGGGCTACCTGGAGGAATTTCTGTGAGGGAATCAATGAATTGCCCTCTGCAGCTCGTCTCCAGAAAGTCCTTTCCAGGGATCATTCAAATGGTTTAGGACTTCTCCAGAAGCAAGATGGGGGTTCACTGAAAACCGGAAGGAAACCTTAGAGGTACTGCTAGAGACCCACTTTCCGGATTCAGTAGTGGTAGTATCCCAAGAGGACTCGCATGATCCTTCAAGTGAGGTGGCCTATGCGCCTCACAGTAGGATCTGGAGTCTCTCTGGGCAAATTTTCACACCCAGCAAGGTGCGATGGGCTATTGAGTCTTTCAAACCTTTCAAATCCGCTGGAGGGGATGGTATCTTTCCAGCTTTACTTCAAAAAGGTATTGAGGAAATACTCCCCAGCTTGATCCAGATGTTTTGGGCAAGTTATGCTTTTAACTATATTCCGAAACTGTGGAGGAAAGTAAATGTGGTCTTTATACCAAAGGGCGGGGGTCGTCCAGACACCCAGGCCAGGGCATATCGGCCAATTAGCCTCACATCGTTTCTTTTGAAGACGATGGAAAAAATCCTGGACTATCAAATAAGAAGTGAGGTCCTTGGAAAGAATCCGCTGCATCGGGACCAGTTTGCGTATCAAACTGGTAAATCCACGGTTATGGCCCTTAGCGGGCTAGTCACGAGGATTGAAAAAGCAGTGACATATAAAGAAATTGCCCTTTGTGCCTTTGTGGACATTGAGGGGGCGTTTGATAATACCTCCTATGGATCTATAGAGAGGACAGCAATGGGAAAAAGGGTTCCACTTTCTACAATTAAGTGGATCCGTTCCATGCTGGAACATCGTGAGATTACTGCCAGACTAGGTGGCGAATCAGTAACCATCAAGGCCGTAAAGGGCTGTCCCCAAGGAGGCTTACTATCTCCTCTTTTGTGGTCATTGGTTATTGACAGACTACTGGTCCTTCTGAGTAGCCATGGGTTTATTGTCCAGGGCTATGCGGATGATGTGGCTATCATAATCAGAGGCAAGTTTGATGAGGTCATTTCTGATCGCGTGCAAAATGCACTCAATATAATATGGCAGTGGTGTGACCAGGAAGGACTCAGTGTCAATCCAAGCAAAACTGTCATTGTTCCTTTTACGAGGAGGAAAAAGCTTGCGCTTACAGCTCCCTCGTTAAACGGTACTACTGTGCCTTTTTCCAGCGAGGTTAAATATCTAGGGGTTATCCTAGATCAAAGACTAAACTGGAACCAACATTTGTTGAAAGTTCAAAATAGAGCCATCAAGGCTCTCTGGGCCTGTCAAAGACTCTATGGGCGTACTTGGGGACTACAACCAAAAATGACCTACTGGTCATTTCTTACAATCATTAGGCCTATGGTCACCTACGCATCGGTTGTATGGTGGCCTAAAACTGAGCAGAAGACAACGCAAACCTTATTGAATAAGGTTCAGCGTTTAGCCTGCATCGGTGTTACGGGCTCAATGAAGTCATGTCCAACCGCGGGGGTGGAGACACTTCTAGGACTGACAACGTTACACCTGCATATTAAAAAGGATGCTGCAAGTATGGCCCTGAAAATGCAGGCGGAAGGAAATATCAAACCAGGCAATATGGTGGGTCATCTGGAAATCCTTAAGGAATTTCAGACAGACCCTACCATAGGAATGCCTTCCGACTGTATGCCAGCTAAACTGGACTTCCCAAACCATTCTGTGTTAGGTTACCTGACCGGGATGTGTGGAGGGCAGGTGGACCATCATTTGAGCTAGGGTCCATGGTATGGTTTACAGATGGATCAAAAACGGAAGATGGGGCGGGGATAGGAATACACGGAAGTGGCACTACCCTCTCGAAGTCCTTGGGTACCAATGCTACCGTTTTTCAAGCAGAAGTACATGCTATAGAACTTTGCGCTAGGATAGGCATAGCAAAAGGCCTAAACGATGCAAAGATTTATATTGTATCAGACAGCCAATCGGCCTTAAAAGCTCTTAGGTCTTGTACCGTTGAGTCAAGGCTGGTATGGGATTGTCTGAAGGTTATTAAACATCTGGCAAGCTCAAATAAGGTAACACTTATGTGGGTGCCAGGTCATACTGGAATCGAAGGAAACGAGGCAGCTGATGGCCTCGCCCGTGAGGGTTCTGCCTCTCCATTTATTGGACCAGAACCCATCTGCGGTGTCACTAAGGGACACCTTAGAGCAGCGGTAAAACGCTGGGAGGATTTTCAAAAGTCCTCCTACTGGTGCAGAATTCCAGGTTTACGGCAGGCGAAGAAATGTATATCACCTTCGTCTGTCAGGGTTAAGGAGTGTCTTGAACTTAGGAAACCTGAGTTGAGGCTGCTTACTGGCTTCCTCACAGGTCATGTCCCCTTAAGGTATCATCTTAAGAAGATGGGCCTAAGTACGACAGATGGATGCCGCTTCTGCGGTCTGGAAGCGGAATCAGCGAAACATGTTCTGTGCCATTGCCCAGCCATTTTCCAGCAAAGACTGAACATCTAGGAGGGAGAACAATGAGCCCGGATAGTATGTATCTTGTACCGGCCAGTAGTATTGTCAGATTCATTAAGAGCCTGAATATTGACTGGACGGATAATTAAGTAGGGTTCAGCACAATAGATCTTTTAGGTCGCTGTGCGAGGTGGCTTATCGCCTACATGGCCCTCCAGTAAATAATAATAATAATAACTACTTCATCCTGGTTGACAACTATGTGTCAACCGATTTGAAGGAAAACCGGAATAAAATTTTAAATGGTCGCGTTGAGATCATCGACATCTTTGTTTTTCGCCGCCAATATGGTTCGTTCCCTTAGCCAATTATAGTTTTTGAAGTTTTACACTATGTTCGGAAAAAACATCGAATAACCTCTGCCTTCGATTCGGTCAACTGGCAGAAATCAGTGGGCAATGTGATGAATCCGGTCGAGATGTCAACTGCGATTTTCCCATCCAACAATTGCTTCGAAAACACATCTGCAGTTCGAACTTGTTGCAAAAACACTCGCATGTTAGTCGGTTTGTGGGCCATCGTGCATAGATCGCAAACGATCAATTTTTTTTCATTAGCGCCCTCGTCTGGGAGCAACGAGGAAGTAAATGCCACCAGTTCCATTGTTCACAGCTCCTATCAGAGTCATATGCAGTTTTTTGTCGTTGATTCGTATTGTTGTTCTTTTTGTAATTGGTTGAATGCATCGTGCATTGGATAATGCCCAAATGTGACAACACTCTTCTATCATTATCAATGCCTCATTGTGCATTTCTGATGTCATTTCGGCGACGCACACGATGCAAAACCACCTTAGACTTGTCATCCTTATATTTGACCCAAAAATCGGAATGATGCGGTGATGAAGATATGACGGAATCTATTAGCGTATTATACCAATATGAATCGTTCTCTGCTTATTAACGGTTCTCAGTTGTTGAAACGACGTCGGACCACGAACATTCACCAACAACAATCGAAGATAGTAACATTCTTTTGTTATTTGGATGCACACTATAATTGGATGTCCTTCAACTGGTGTTCCTTGTTTCCAACGCTGAAATGAATTCGATGATGCGTTCCATGTATTGCGGCGTGCCATCAGCATACAGAAACTTGTCAATGTTGTCGACGATGGCCGCGCCCTATCCGCTGCGTTCTCTGGATTGAAATACAGTCATTGCCCGCCAAATGTAATACCCATCTGATACTGAAATACTTCGTCCTTTCCATTTATCACACCGAAAACAGCCATATCGCTGCCTTTGTTCACATATTTGCATATGTACTTGATCGATTATACCAACGATTGTCCGCAATTGATCGCCTACAATACAATGGGTGGAACACTTCCCATCGATCATACAGTGTGAGTCGTTATTGAAAACTCCGCAATTTTGGATCAACAGCTTCATTCGGGATTTCGGCTGAGATGATGGAGTCGATTTCACCCGGTCTGATTTTGTCAACGAACCAAACCAAAATGAGGCAGACCACGTTTTTGCCATTCAACGGATTTCTTGATTTCGATCCATTGAGTGTTACAGGTGAATGTTATGAATAGGTCTGGGTGGGCATATTGTCTAACATAAGACATCGAATCTTGCTCGTACTCATGCATGTGGCGAGGACTTTCCATGTAAGTGGCCGGCAAAATCCGTCATTCTTCCCACGTTATTTGTATCGCCGTCAGCGTTAATCGCATCGCAGAGATGAATTTATTCTTCAGATCGGAGCTGATTTTGGTTCAAATGAATAAATGTCAGTCGTTCAGTCTCAATTTTGACATTTATGTCAACCGCGAACTAATAGAAAACACGGCGACACTTCAAAATGTGGTTTACTTCACCTTCACGAATCATAAGCCTGTATGAATAATGTGATGTATGTGGATTTTATAGTATTTGACGTAATGACGTAAGACAATATATTGTGTTAGAACTCAGAATAAGTTGTACTAAAATGTTTTGTGCATTGGGCAATAATTGTGTACCAAAAAAAAGATCAGCGTACATCGCCATTCGTTGTCTGACTCTCGGCTTATTAAGTGAATTGAATGAATAATGGATAAATAAATTACGTTAATTGAATATATAAAATATAAGTATTTTATTTCTAAATTACGACGACCACCTTTACCACATTGGCGACGAGGATAAAAACAAATGAATATTAAGTGATATACATAAAAAAAATAAAAAGATTAAATAAAATAAAAAATTAACACGAAGCTACATAAAATGGCGGGTGACGATGTGTGCACTGTAATGACGATGCAACCATTTAATCCAAACAACGAACAATGGAAAATTTACAAAAGTCGGATTGAAAGTTTTTTTTCGACGGATAAAGATAACCGAGAACGAAGATAAAAAAAATTATTTATTGGATTTTGTCGGTGCAAAGGCATTCGAAATTTTATACAATTCATGTGCTCCCGATGAACCAATAAAGAAATCATATGACGCAATAATTAAAATTTTGGAATCATATTATTCAAAGCCGATAGTTGTTTACTGCGAAAGGAAAAAATTTTATGAAATTAAACGTAAAGATAGTGAAAGTATCAAGGATTTTAGTATACGAATAAAGAGTGCGGCGTCAACTTGCAATTTTGGCAACAGATTAAATGAAACGATAGTGGACAAATTCGTTACGAGTATGTCTGGCAAAATTTTTGATCGCCTAAGCGAGGAAGACGATTTGACTATGGAGAAAGCAGCTTCGATTGCAATGAAATACGAGGTTCGCAGCACAAGCCTGGTAATACAGATCAGCCAAGACGTCAGAGTACTCTATGGAATTCAAATTATAGACCACCAAATAAGGCTTATCCAACGGCGAAGAGTAATAGACTTTTCCGTGCAAACATTGTGGATTTACCAATCACCAGAAAATCCAATGTCGGTATAAGAATGTAGTGTGCAATAGGTGTAAGAAGGTAGGGCACATGGAATCTGTATGCAGAACATCGAATAAACAAATTTGTAACGCGGTAAGCGAAATTGCAGATGTTAAATGTCAAACTGTGAATAAAGAGGAGGAGATTTATACAGTTGATTGTTTTAGCGTAAATAAGTTAATAGATATTAATTTAAAAATGTTGGTTAAAAGTGTGAGTGCGAGTTTACGACCATTTTCTGAAGAAAAATTTTCAGCAGATTCAATATATTTTAAATAGAAAACAAAAGAATTATGTTCGGAAGGGGAAATTTGTTTACAAAATAGACTACGTCTATTGGCAGAGCCTTCTAGAGTATAGAGCCATAATCTTAATGACGTATTTTTTAGAAGCTTTTTTAGTGGTGTAACTTTTCACTGATTTCCATAGGAATCCATAGTAAAAATGGTGTTTTTTAGCTTCAAGTTTTTCAATGAAAACAGCAAAAATATTATAAAATTTTTGTATAAAAGTGTTCTACATATCTTTAAGAACAATATACAAGAAGACCATATTGGTAATAAGTAAATATTAATAGCAGAAATATTAAAATTAAATTATTTCTAAAATATATTTTTTCGAACTTTCATTTTGAAAAATACATCAAAGTTGGCTCTGACAAATTAAAATAATACTTGCTAAATTTATCTTTAGTTTTACTAGTGTACGTAAGATGTCTAAAATGTTCAAAGAAAAATATGAAAAAAAATTATTTAATGGCACAATTATCACACGTTCCTATATTTTGTGAATTTGTTTTGCTTTTCCTACAATTTTTGAGCTGGAAATTTCCCCAAATGGTAATTTTTGGTACGATTTTTCCAAATTTTTACGGCCATCACTGCCATCTATGTAATGTGTATTGACTTAAATGGCCATACGAATCGTAGTAAGCTTTTATTTTAAATTGACCAGAATGCTGTTGTTATGAATTTTTTTTAATGTTTTGGTTTAAATAAATCAATTATTACAAGAAAATGAAAACGATTTACTTAAACGATATTCATATATGTTGAAATTCAAACATTTATGAAAGTATTTCAGAAATCATAATTAAGAATTTGTAACGTTTTCATTTAAAAATTTGTCTTAGGAAAAAAAGTGATTTCCCATATGTTTTGTGTGTTTTACTATGAAAAGTTTCGTTTTTTCCTCGTTTCTAATTCCCTTATAAAAGCTCAGATTTTTTGATTATGGCTCTATAAAATACAGGGTGCTCTGCTATTGGTTGCCTGTTGAAAATTTTTCTTCAGAAAATGGTCGTAAACTCGGCATGAGCTTTCAAGCAGATTCAGGGGCGGGCGTGTCTGCTATGCCTGCTGATTTACATTTTAAATA
This sequence comes from Tipula vernalis, assembly GCA_958295665.1. NCBI lineage: Eukaryota > Metazoa > Arthropoda > Insecta > Diptera > Tipulidae > Tipula > Tipula vernalis. The sequence continues at coordinate 65,829,593 of OY282559.1, read as the reverse complement.
TTTTGATAAACATTTATTAAGGCCAGATGATACTGTTGTGAGAGGTTATGGTGGTGAGATTTTGAAAGTTGTTGGTAGTGTCACACCTATGGTCTCTCACAACGGTGTTATACGTCCATTTAGATTTTTGATCATTGATAAAGCTCAGGTGCCGATAGTAGGGCGAGAGTTTTTTAAAGATTTTAATATTAAGCATATTTTTGTAAACAACATATGTAAAGAAAATACGAAATTGGAAGACGCTGTGGGAAGTTTCCGGGATCTTTTTAGTGATGAAATCGGATGCTTGAGAAACGTGAAAATCGGTTTAGAAATGGATGGGGAAGCTAAGCCTACATTTGTAAAAGCGCGATCAGTTCCTTTTGCATTCCCTGAGTCTATAGAGAGACAGTTACGCGATTTAGAGAGAAGGGGAATTATTACGAAAACTGAGTCCACTCAGTGGGGTACGCCCCTGGTGCCAGTACTTAAAAGTGATGGTATAACGTACGAATATGTGCTGATTATAAGGTCACAATTAATAAGCATTTAAAGGATAAGAATTACCCGATTCCCCGAATTTCGGACATTTTTGTCAAATTAAAAGGTTGTAGACTGTTTTCTAAGATAGATTTAGCCTCGGCGTATAATCAGCTAGAGTTAGACGAAAGATCGAAACAGTTGGTCACGTGGAGTACTTACTTGGGCAACTACACGATGAACCGGTTAGCTTTTGGGGTTAAGCCTGCTACGGGCATATTTCAAAGCGAGATAGAGAAAGTTGTAGCAAATATTCCGGGCGTAGCAGTTTTCTTAGACGATATTCTTGTAGGTATGAAAGACGAAAGTGAACATTTTGATCGAATTTCTGCAGTTTTCGAAAGGTTGAGAAAGGCAGGGTTGAAATTGAACAGACATAAATGTATCTTTGCGAAAAACCCAGATTGAGTATTTAGGGCATATAATATCGGGAAAAGGGTTGATTAATTTAAATAAGAATGAGTCCATATTGAACGCACCGATTCCGCAAAATGTATCGGAAGTTAGATCAGTTTGTGGGCCAATTAATTACTATGGTAAATTTATAGGAAATTTAGCCACGAAGTTACAACCTATTTATTATTTGCTGCAAAAAGATAAAACGTTTTATTGGTCCAATGAATGCCAGAAATCTTTTGATCTGTTAAAACAAGAACTAACTTCAAAGCGAGTCTTAATGCATTATGATGATGATTTGCCTCTTAACCTGACGTGTGATGCTTCTGCGGTAGGAATAGGTGCGCTAATATCACATACTTTGCCGGATGGCACAGAACGCCCGATCGAGTATGCATCCGACTTTTACGAAATGCCGAAAAGAATTATTCCACAATTCAAAAAGAAGCATTGGCTACAATTTTCGGGACTAAAAAATTCTTTCAGTATTTGATAGGGCGACATTTTACACTTATCACCGACCATAAACCGCTTTTAGGGATTTTCGGTGAAAATAAGGGAATTCCACAAATGTCGGCAAGCCGTTTGCAACGATGGACAGTACATTTATCAGCATTTATTTACACCATAAAATATGTTAAATCGGATAATAATAGTGCTGATATGCTTTCACGACTTCCGATCATGACGGATGACGATTCAGGTAGTGAGGAAGAAACTTCTGCTACATATTTGAATTTGGTTGATAAAAGTGTTGATATTCCGTTAAATAGGGCGACTACAAAAAGACGAGCTATTAATGGAATTGAAAGAGGCAGTTTACTCAGGGAATTTTAATAAATTGGATAAAGTTAAGTTTGGTCCATATATAACGAAGCGTGACGAACTGTCAGTTGAGGATGATATTCTCATGAGAGGATATAGGGTCATACCACCGGAGTCGTTACGAATGTCAATTTTGAAGGATGTGCACCAATCACACATGGGAATGGTTAAAACCAAGTCTTTATTACGATCCTATGTATGGTGGCCTAATATTGATGGAGACGTTGAAAATCTAATAAAAAGTTACGAAGCATGTTTGTCGAACAGAAGAAATCCGCCCAAGGCAATGAATATACCGTGGGAAATTCCGGAAAGACCATGGAGTAAGATTCATATTGATTATGCAGGGCCAATGTTCGACAAGTATCTGTTAATAATCATAGATGCTAAAACCAAATGGATTGAGGTTTTCTTTACGAAAAGTCCGACGTCATCATTTACGATAGTGAAATTAGATCAGTTATTTCAGCAATTTGGTTTGCCGGATAAGATTGTTTCTGACAACGGAGCCCAGTTTACGGCCGACGTTTTTTCAGAGTTCACGATTGAAGGGGGGATTGAACATACTTTACACCCCCTGGCTATCCTGCTACGAATGGCGCTGCAGAGAACGCAGTCAAAACTATAAAGAACGCTATCAAACGGGCTAAGTTTGATAAGAGTGAGGCAAATATTGAAAATATTGTAAATCGTTTCCTTGTGTATTATCGGGCTACACCTCACTGTACAACGGGTATTCCTCCGGCCAAGGCATTATTAAGTTACACTCCAAAAATAAGGTTAGATTTATTTAGGCCTGTGAAAGTCCGTAAACCGAATGAATCTGGTAATATAGTACGTCGAAACGAAGGTATAAGGAGAGAAGTTTTAAGGTTCGCGGCACGGTTATTGTGCGTAATTTTACAGATCCTAATCACCCTAGCTGGCATAACGCGACAGTAATTAAGGTTTTAGGTCCACGCGCTTATTTATGTTCATTAGAAGGGAATGGTAGGATAGTTAAGCGTCATGTTAATCAGATGCATTTGCGTGTGATAAACAAGCATCCGATTTCCACGAAAGCGATCGACGGAGAGAACGAAGAGATTAAGAATTACGTGGGAAACGAAAGACCAGTTTTGGATGATAATGAAAATAGGAACTACACTTTTTTGATTAAGTTAAAAAGAAACAATAGAGATAGGTCAGTTTCTGAGAGTGAAGAAGTTAACAGAAGTGGTAGTTCATGGAAAGATGCTAATGTTTTGGAATATGTAAGGGATGCATTTTCAAATGTGGATAATTCTCAGATGTTGAAGATGCATTCGAGTTGAGTCACGAGGAAGGTCATGTATTACGGCCTCGTGATCTAATTGTTAAACCTTCTAGGTATAGAGATTAAATATTTTTTTTTTTTTTTAATGTAATAGCTTTGAGGGAGGACGAATGTGATGTATGTGGATTTTGTAGTATTTGACGTAATGACGTAAGACAATATATTGTGTTAGAACTCAGAATAAGTTGTACTAAAATGTTTTGTGCATTGGGCAATAATTGTGTACCAAGAAAAAAGATCAGCGTACATCGCCATTCGTTGTCTGACTCTCGGCTTATTAAGTGAATTGAATGAATAATGGATAAATAAATTACGTTAATTAAATATATAAAATATAAGTATTTTATTTCTAAATTACGACGACCACCTTTACCATAAATAAAAATTCATAGTACTGATTTTTTATTGACGTAAGGTTCGATGTAAGAAAATCAATGAATGAATTATTGAAATTGTTACATTTACCTGTTATTATTATTATTATTGGGGGGCCTTGCGGGTGATCAGCCACTTCGCACTGCGACCTAAAAGATCTATTGTGCTGGCCACTGCTTAATTATCCGTCCAGTCAATATTCAGGTTCTTAATGAACCTGACAATACTGCCTCCCGGTATGTGATACATACTATCTGGGCTTATTGCTCTCTCTCCTAGATGTTTACTGCAGCATGTAGTTCCGCCAGAAAGACGGTAGCATTAGAGCTCAAGGACCTCGAGAGATCTGTCCCACTCCCGTATCTTCCTACTCCTGCCCCGTATGCCGTTTGATTTTACTCTTACGAGTTGCTGGGAATTGCAAATTACCTGTAGGTCACCCAGCTTTACTACAGGAAGGCTAAATAAAACTGGAGGGTGCCTGGTATCCAGAGTCCGCATATTTTGGGCTGATTAACCTATCAGCCATTCATCTTTCGGCATATGCTGTTCCACCTTAGATTTTGTCAAGGTTTTCTCCTTTAGCGCCGTACTTTAGCCTGTGCCAAATGGCCAAAAATGTGCCAAGTGGCCTTAGTTACCAGTGGTTGCCACGAGGAGGCAGTACGTACACTTGCGAATTGTGAACAGGTTACCCCTTACACAATTGTACCCATCACGCAGTTGCCTAATGACAAGACCAGAACAGCTCACGTGATGCGCACCCTACTGGAAGGTTACGGAGCTGGTAGATTAATCTACTCAACTTCGATCCCCCCTCCAATAGACGCCAAACCACCACATTTACCTGTTAATGTGCATGGTAGTGTTACGTAGCGCATCGTAATCATAAGTCCTTCGCGTTTCGGACACGCGTTTCAATTCATTGTTCCGACGATGAAGCACAATATCTCTAGATTGCAAATTTTCTGACAATAACAACAGCCACTTCGTCAATTGTCGGCGAATTGAATCTTCTTGTGTGCTCATCCGCCGGCGTTTTGTCAGCCCTGATAACGATGGTCTGGCTATCGAATGGTATCCGATCCAACGTAATTTTGAACAACTTGATCAATTCGTTGTTCTGATGAAGAAACGTTTGCAATTCTCCGACAATGGCTCGCTTCGTTGTCGGATTGTGAGCAAAACGATGTTTAACTTTCCATTGCCAAGCTCAATAAACTGAATGCGGGTACTCAAATCCGATTTGCAACAAACTGTCTGGAGAAACCGAATCGATACAAGCGTTCTACAATACATGCTACTGAATTAGCTACTTTTATAAAACTTAGGTTTTCGAGGAATTCAATATCATAGCATCAATTTATTAATCAATATTTCATTAAAACTGTTAAATTAAGATTAAATGAATGTGGCATAGGCTGAGACGAGTTTATTATGGTTTTTTTAATAAGTGGGTCGTTGAACCATATGTTTTTAATTTCCTCAATCAATGTTTGTTTGTCTGTGATGTGTTTTTTCGATAACTGCGTCTTTAGAACCGTCCAAACATTTTCTATTGAATTCATGTCCGGAGAGTTCCCCGGCCAATCTAATAGCGGTATGTTTTTGGAACTCAAATAGTGTTTAACCGACTTGGCGGTGTGATAATGAGCTCCATCCTGATTAGGGGAGTTTTGATAAAAAAACGTTATCCAACATCTGAATATATTTATCAGCATTCATAATGCCGTCTACTAAATAAAGAGGCCCAGGACCTTTTGCGATGGTACACTCCCAAGCCATGACAGATGTTGGATGTTTAACCTTTTGTACAACAGTCTTCATTGAAATGCTCATGTGAGCGGCGTTTAACAAAAATATTTCTCTCGGCAATAATTTGGACCGAAGATTCATCCGAGAAAAAACAAAAAAATTTGTAAAAAAGAAACGACAAACAGGAATTTTTACTTACATTAGATCAATCTGATCTGACACTGAGAAGTGCTTGTACAGTGCTGGACATATAGTTATCCCGGTAAACCACAAGTCCGAAAATATTGTGAATGTTAGTCATATGTCTGACACTGAAGTTAAAATTATTCATTTGACTTTTGTGCCATTTATATGTTTACGTTTAGCTAACATGAAGGTTAAGTGTATATATTTAGCTTTCATGTTAGGGATGCAGCAGACTCAAAGATCTTTTTACAGAAGTCCGACCTAAAAGTCAGTCGAATACCCAGCTTAAATAACTGCTATCTTAATCTAGCTTTGATGCCAATTTTGCAACAGCCTAAAACACGAGTTACTTATTATTGACTTTGATACCTGTTATATGACGAACCTTGAAGTCAATTACAGAAAACTGACTTATACTTCTATTACTCCATGAGCGTAAACGCTGGATATAGAAGTTTGACTTTGAAGTCGGTAATTTGATGGACATTAAAGTCAAATAGCGACAATTGACTCGTATGCCAGTTATTTGTAAGCAAGTAAGTAGATTTGTTACTAACAAATGATAATAAGCAAGTGTTTTAGTAGTGTGCAGTATGTTCCGTTAGTCGAGGTAAGAAGTTTTTATTTTATTTTACTTCAAACGCACGTGCTTTTATGTATAGAGAAAATAGAGTCAAAGCGAACCTCACAAGAGATTAATTGAAGTTATCCAATATGCGTGGCTTACGGAAAATGCAAACCAATGCATCTGTCCACCATCTAAAACCTGGAGTTCGGAATTAAAAAACCGCGGTATGCCGAGGAATAACTGGACAAAACATAATTGCAGGGTGTAATATTGGTATGTATTTAATTTAAAAAAATTGTATTTCAAGCTGGCTTCAATGTTTGTTTTTTTCCTATTTTTTTAGAAACTATTAAAGCTGCAAATGTCGAGTGTAGTCTTCGATTAAATTATACTACTTCTGGTACAAAAGAAAACGAGGATCAGCAGAATAAACGGACTCTTAATTCTGAAGGGACCTCGAATGTTTACGCAAAGTTGTTTCAGGAATGTGAGATCGAAGCCATTGAAATCACTTCAAATTCCGAGGTGCAATCAATCGAATTTATGCAAAATAGCGAGTTACCAGAATCCGTATTATCGGATAAACCGACAAAAATAGCGACAGATCAAGATCCAGTCAGCAGTTTTGTATGCATTCAGTACGAATCATACCAAACTATCTTGCAAGACATAGCTGAAGTGAAACAGTCCCATCAATTACAGTCTGACATTTTATCTTTAAAAATATACACAGAAAAATTTGCAGAGCAAATAAAATGGAGGAAGGATGCATGCTCGTTTTGTAATACAGATAACATATGCCATGCAGTGCAAGATTTTTTTAAACGAAAGCCTCATAAGAAAAAATAAAAAGGGTTTTTATTGTACTATGTATAAGGGTTATTTTATAATTTTGATTTTACTGAATTGAATTCTTTTTGGTTTGATGGAGTGTTAAGTTTTTATAATTTAAAATAAATATTTGTAAAATGTAAGTTTCTCGTGTTATTTTAAAGCTTCACATAAGATATGATAATCAGAAATTTGTCGAACGCCGAAGCCAAAGTTTTGTTACACGCTGAAGTCAGTGTTTCGTTGTACAATTAAGTCAGAGTTTTACACACTATACGCTGAATTTAATGTCAAATTTATATACAGCTTCGAAGCCGTTGATAAATCGGGCTTTGAAGTTCAAGTATTGTTGACCAATACTCTAATGAGAAAGTGACCATTGTTACGGTCAAAGTCAATTATAGGATGGGATTTGGCTTGCTTTCTATATGTATATCCATACCTCTGTGAAATTAGCCCAGAAAAAAATCGCAGAAAACGATTATAGTTAAATATGGTAATACCAATATATTATAACTAGCGTATTATGAAAACTATAACGAAACAAAATATATTTATATAATCTGTCGTAGAAATTAAATATGCAAAATAAAACAAAATCATAAAATACTTGTTTGTTTGTGATTAATAAAAACACTATTAGGTACATAAAATATATTATAAATAAATTGGTAGTCAAAATTTCAAATTGAGTAATCACTACAATATTCACTTATACAAACTATTCGAAAAAGTATATTGAAGTTGCACAAAGCATAAATTACTGGTCCCTAGAATTCATATAAGATATCAATTAACGAGCACGGCTTCATATAGGTTTTGTAGGCCATGAATACAGCTTGCTTATGACCACAGTAAAAATAAATTGTATTAGCCGTTAGGTAGATATAGTCCCTTGAAGTCATATAAGATATCAATTAACGAGCACAGCTTCATATAGGTTTTGTAGGCCATAAATACAGCTTACTTTTGGCCACAGTAAAAAAAAATGTATTAGCCGTTAGGTAGATATAGTCCCTTGAAGTCATATAAGATATCAATTAACGAGCACGGCTTCGTATAGGTTTTGTAGGCCATGAATATAGCTTGCTTATGGCCACAGTAAAAAAAAAATTGTATTACCCGTTAGGTAGATATAGTCCCTTGAAATCATATAAGATGTCAATATGTACACAATAAAATGATCAAAATTAGAAGGTACTTACAATTACTGCAATAATGGAAATATGACAACTAATAATTGATGAATAAATGTAGGTTATGTTTGCACGATGTCTTCAAAATGCTGATCCTTACAAAAATTGAATACTGCTATTCGTAGAGCGATCCGCTCCGTGTGAACCACGATTTAAAAAAAAAAAAAAAAAAAAAAAAAAAACTCACGTTAGCTTGACAATAACAGTTTGAATACGCCAACTGAAAATGATAACGACAAAGTTGGCCGAATAAACTCTGTACACTCCAATAACGGCTCGTCGATTATGTTTCGTATGCTGACGATGATGCAACTGGACGCTATATTTGTTCTTTTTTGCGCCCCAAATGGCGTCGTGTGAAAACCAATATGGCTAATAATATCCGTACACACGAGTAATGGCTCGTCGATTATGTTGCGTATGCTGGCGATGATGCAACTGGACGCTGTTTGTTTTTAATTTGCGCCCCAAATCACGTCGGTGTTACCACTTTGGTTATTTTAACACTGTACTAAATGGGGCGATCTCCGATCTGACTCCAAGGAAATGAAATAATATGTATTTCGCTTGTTGTTGACCGATTATCTTTATTAATTAAAAAGATTCGGCTACAATACTTTTACGTAGTATATATAAATAATAAATTTTTTACGATTTTTATTTTTAACCAAATACAATTATAAAAATGCGTGTGTTCTCAAACACGTTGTTTTTTGTTCTCCCTTCTACCAAATTTTTATATAAAAAAAACGAAACAAAAAATGTACCTATTTCGATCATTATGCCCAAACAGCAAAAGCTCAAAGGTATGATGTGAAAGCGAAACGATTGCGAAACGCCACAGACTTGTCATCCTTATATTTGACCCAAAAATCGGAATGATAAGGTGATGAAGATATGACGGAATCTATTAGCGTATTATACCAATGTGAATCGTTCTCTGCTTATTAACGGTTCTCAGTTGTTGAAACGACGTCGGACCACGAACATTCACCAACAACAATCGAAGATAGTAACATTCTTTTGTTATTTGGATGCACACTACATTTGGATGTCTTTCATAACTGGTGTTCCTTGTTTCTAACGCTGAAATGAATTCGATGATGCGTTCCATGTATTGCGGCGTGCCATCAGCATACAGCAAAGTGCGGCGAAAGCATCTGCTTAACAAACCGAGAAGAAGCTTGTCAATGTTGTCGACGGTGGCCGCGCTGCGTTCTCTGGATTGAAATACAGTCGTTGCCCGCCAAATGTGATACCCATCTGATACTGAAATAATTCGTCGTTTCCATTTGTCACACCGAAAACAGCCATATCGCTGCCATCGATCATACAGTGTGAGTCGTTATTGACAACTCCGCAATTTTGGATCAACAGCTTCATTCGGGATTTCGGCTGAGATGATGGAATCGATTTCACCCGGTCTGATTTTGTCAACGAACCAAACCAAAATGTGCGAATGAGGCAGACCACGTTTTTGCCACTCAACGGAGTTCTTGATTTCGATCCATTGAGTGTTCAGGTGAATGTTATGAATAGGTCTGAGCGGCCTATTGTCTAACATAAGACATCGCATCTTGCTCGTACTCATCCATGTGGCGAGGGCTTACCATGTAAGTGGCCGGCAAAATGGTCATTCTTCCCACGTTATTTGTATCGCCGTCAGCGTTAATCGCATCGCAGAGATGAATTTATTCTTCAGATATGAGCTGCTTTTGGTTCAAACGAATATGTCAGTCGTTCAGTCTCAATTTTGACATTCATGTCAACCGCGAACTAATGGAAAAAACGCCGATACCTGAAAATGTGGTTTTCTTCACCTTCACGGATCATAAGCCTGTACGAATAAAAATTCATAGTATTGACTTTTTATTGACGTAAGGTTCGATGTAAGAAAATCAACGAATGAATTATTGAAATTGTTACATTTACCTGTTAATGTTACCTGTTAATGTGCATCGTAGTGCTACGTAGCGCATCGTAATCATAATTCCTGTGCATTTTGGACACGCATTTCAATACATTATTCCGACGATGAAACACAATATCTCTAGATTGCAAATGAATGAATCTTCTTCTTGAATTGAATCTTCTTGTGTGCTCATCCGCCGGCGTTTTGTCAGCCCTGATTACGATGTTGTGGCTATCGGATGGCATCCGATCCAACGTAATTTTGAACAACTTGATCAATTCGTTGTTCTGATGAAGAAACGTTTGCAATTCTTCGACAATGGCTCGCTTCGTTGTCGGATTGTGAGCAAAACGCTGATTCACTTTCCATTGCCAAGCTCAATAAACTGAATGTGAGTACTCAAATCCGATTTGCAACAAACTGTCTGGAGAAACCGAATCGATACAAGCGTTCTACAGTACATGGCCACTGAATTAGCAACTTTTATAAAACTTAGGTTTTCGAGGAATTCAATGTCATAGCATGAAGAGGCCCAGGACCTTTTGCGATACACCCCCAAACCATGGCAGATGTTGCATGTTTAACCTTTTGTACAAAAGTCTTTATTGAAATGCTCATGTGAGCCGCGTTTAACAAAAATATTTCTCTCGGCAATAATTTGGACCGAAGATTCATCCGAGAAACAAACCTGAAAATTTGGCCAGAAAATTTGTAAAAAAGAAACGGCAAACAGGAATTTTTACTTACATTAGACCAATCTGACACTGAAAAGTGCTTGTAATTCCGTCCCCATGCAATTCGTTTAATTCAGGGTTTCGAACACGCAAAATTTTGGGTTCAGGTTCAAAGCAAGAAAATAATTGGGTTCGGGTTGATAAAAAAATAAAACTTCACAGGTAAATAAAAAAAATGTATGTATCGTCACCTCAGTATTTAAGTGTTACAAACGCATTCTGATCATTTTGAAGTTAGGTCCGCCATTATGTAATGTGACGGTCCTAACTGGAAATTGAGTAAAATTCATTTGTGTTACTTAAATACTGAACTGACGAAGTGGTATAATAACTACGTTGGAACTTGATTTGACGATCCGTTCGATTCTTGGAGTGTACTCTTTGTGGTGCTAAAATAAACTTTAAAGCCGAAAACGTCCATTTCACACTGACTTGCGTTGCAGGAATCGCTAACCCAACTTTTGCAGCTTCGTATAAAAATGGAATTTCAATTTTCTGGTTTTCGCACTATTCCATAATATTTTTCTCCTTGTGGACCTGTGAGAAGCAGGGTTTCGAACCGAACCCGAACCCGAACCTCGAACCCGCTCCGGTTCAAAGATTTTTAGTAATTTTTTCGAACCCGAACCCAACATTTCGCGGGTTCGATTCAACCGGGTTCCGGGTTGACAAAAAAAAAATCGCGTGCCATGTATATTATTTATCATAATCCAAAAATTTAGACAACTGAGCTAACTTTGAACTAAACGTATAACCGGAGTTTACTGTTTATGAATCCTTTTCACGGGTCCACAAGAGAAAAATATTATAGAATAGTGGGAAAACCATAAAATTGAAATTCCATTTTTATATTATACGAAGCTGCAAAAGTTGTGTTAGCGATTCCTGCAACGCAAGTCAGTGTAGAATGGACATTTTCGGCTTTAAAGTTTATTTTAGCACCACAAAGGGTACACCTTCAAGAAGAATCATTAAGATATAGCATATTCGTCAAACTAAACGAAATGTTTTAATGAAATAAATAAATATCATCATCTCAGTATTTAAGTGATACAAAAGCATTTTTGGAATTTTGGAGTTAGAACTGCCATTTTACGAAAAAATGTAAACTGGATCGTCAAATCAGTTTCCAATTTAGTTATTATACCACTTCGTCAGTCCAGTATTTAAGTAACACAAATGAATTTTAGTCAATATCCAGTTAGGACCGTCACATTACATAAACCTAACTTCAAAATTATCAGAACGCGTTTGTAACACTTAAATACTGAGGTGACGATATATAGATTTTTTTTTACATACCTGTGAAGTTTTATTTTTTTATTAACCCGAACCTGAACCCGAACCTAAAACCGAACCCAATTATTTTCTTGCTTTGAACCTGAACCCAAACCCGAACCCAAAATTTTGCGGGTTCGAAACCCTGGTGAGAAGGATTCATAAACAGTAAACTCCTGTTATACGTTTGGTTCAAAGTTAGCGCAGCTGTCTAAATTGTTAGATTATGATAAATAATATATATGAGATGCGATTTTTTTTGTGAACCCGGAACCCGGTTGAATCAAACCCGCGAAATATTGGGTTCGGTTCGAAACCCTAGTTTAATTATCATGTTGAACGTTAATTTTTGTTTAATAGTCGAACGACACTGTTTTAGTCCAAATTATTTAAAGCGGCGTCGCAATGTTCTATTCGAGATGTTGATGTCGTATTTCTTTATAATGTCATTTATTGAAGCCGTTGGTCGTTTACGATTCTGTAAGGTTAATTTTAAGATGATTCTGACTTCCCTTTCGGATATTTCCTTTGGTTTTCTGCAATTTTCCCTGTGCGGTGGAGTCACGACTTCGCCATTTTGAAGTGATTTCTAGACACAACATGTTTGCTGGTTCCAACTATTTTGGCTATTTCATATTGTTTTAATGATAAATGTTCCAATAAATCAATAATACGTTGTTTTTTATCAATGTAATGTCAGTTTTTCGTCCCATTATGACAGTAACGCGAAACTCTCAAAAATCACTTACTAAACATAATTGAAAATTATAACCTATCACAACAATAAAGAACCACTAACACAGTACTTTATAAAAAAAAATAATGATACCTCATTTATTACACTATTTAAGTACTACCGTTACCTAACGTTCATCAATCGCTCGCTCGGGGAAGTACAAAATTTAGAAAAATATTCAATAACAAATTCAAGAGAAATAACGATAAATAATTTTGTGCGTCATAAACGGTGCTAGACTTGTGCTATAAAAGAGAGATAAAATTTCCCGGAAATTGCTTGTATTAATTTTAGAAAATCAAAAGTTGCTAATTCAATGGCCATGTACTGTAATGTTTTACAATGACTGATGGAGTCAAAGGGTTTCGCAAAGTCAATGTACACTAAATCAACCTGCTTGTGTTTTTCAATTTCATTAATAAAGTTGTTAGTAAATTCAATGAGTCTGTGTTCCAAACGAAAAAAATATCGCATAAAAAGTTAAAAAGTTAAATTTTTGACATTTGATTCACCACAAATATTTTATGTGGTTGGCGACCAGTTAAAATTTATTATCTTTTGTTTATTTATGTATACTGCGAGTTCATGTAAAATTTCTTCTGAAAAATGTTCAGCAGGCTCGTAGTCTATTTTTAGTGAAATCTGCTCTCTAGATTACCTTTACAAATTTAACTGTCCTGTAATATTTTGCAATTAAATTCAATAATTGCTTGTATAAAACATACAACTGAATTATTATCGGTATATATTTAACGATATTATTATTCATTTTAAAATTAAATTATTTTTACTTCACAAAACTCACAAAAATAAATAAAACTAAACGTTAAAATTTTAACTTTTTAGCTAGTTGCATTTGGAACAGCAAATCGGTTAAAAAATGAGGTAAGTTAAATATTTCTTACCACAGTTAAAATATTTAACTTTTTAACCAATTGGAACACAGCCTAAGATTTGCTGATGTCGATCTTTTTGTCATATAGCCATGCTGACACTGCGAGATAAATCGAGGAACTAAAGTTCTGGTCAAATAATTTAGGTATTGAAGATATTGATGTAATCCCTCTGGAACAACAAACATCATTTCTTGCTCCAGCTTTGAAAATTGGTGACACTATGGTGTGACTATTATGTAAAAAAGTTCAAAAGTGAAAATCTTAATATTTGTTTTCATTTGTTTTTATTAAATATTTTCTCTTTTTCCTTCCGTTTCATTTTTGTTCAGATTTAATTTTTTTTTTTGTTTATTTTTTTTTAGTTTTAAACGTTTACCTTTTTAATATATGTATACACACCTTTTACGGTTATATAATATATAAATTTACTATTTACAACAAATATACTAAAAATTATTATGCATATAATATACATATATAGAATTTATTTTAATTATTTATAATTAATATAATTATATGTAATTATTTTAATTTTTTTTATTTTTTTTTCATTAAACATGAATAATTCCAAAAACAACAGTAAAATATTTGAAAGCCATAATAATAATATCTCGATTAGTATATATTACTATTATTTATTTAAATTAAATAAGTTTTTTATTTTTTTTTTTTTTTGTTATAAAATAATTTAAATTTACCGTTATTTGTATTTTTAATGTATGATAATTTTTAAAATTATAAACAATGTATATATTTTTATTTTAATTACCGTAATAATAAATTCTAATTAATAATAGTGTGAAACATTACATTTATTACATAACTCTTAATTTATATAATAGTATGTACTTTAGATAATATTTAAAAAAAAAAAAAAAAATTAAAATTTTTAATAATATATTCTTGTTAAATTAATTTGGGGCTTTAATATTTACTTTGTATTTTTATATAATGAATTATGTAGTATTTTTATTTTATTTACATATTTGTTATGTTCTTTTTGTTAATATTAATAAAAAAATTGATTAGTAATTATGTATTTTTTAATTATAATTAATTTATTGACATAATTTTATGCTAAAATAAAACTACTATATTATTTATTATACGTTTATATATATTACAATTGCAAATCGCATACCTTTACATTTATTTTATTATTCATTTGTATTATTGCTGGTAGACGCATTATTACCACCATTGTTACTATTGTTACCTTGGTTTTGATTACGTGCTTGAGGCGACGTTAGAATTTGAGCGTATACTTGACGATCATCACCTGAAAATAAATTTAAGGTTCGTAATTAGAAACTATGTACGTATAATCAACCGACAAGGAAATAACTGGCTTGTTGGTTGTTGTAAAAACAAAACAAAAAAAAACAAAAAAACAGATTTAACATATATAATTTTAATACGTCAATAGCAGTTATTTATTTGGCCAATACGTAGTAGCATCCTTAAGCCGAGTTTACGCCTCTCGTGAACGTGAACCTGGATCATGTTGGATTAACTAGTTTGTTTCATAGTGAAAATCGATATGAACAAAAATCAGTGATAAATTTAAAAGTAGAATCTTATTCATGTTCAGAGTTGTATTAACACAATTAGATATTTTCTTGAACATCAAAAGCTTGATTTAAAATTTCTTATTTCTGCGAATTGCGAGAGAAATTGCATTTGTTTCAATTGGAAACCCCAAAAAGTGACGACTTGAAAAACTAGATGCACGAATCATAAGGAAATTACAAAAAAAAATATTATTATATTATGAACCGCCGCCGATATACATACATATTAATTGATTGATTGGTCGGAGTGTTCGGCCAAGCTATAAATTATTGAAAAGCTTAAATGATAGAATTGATATTATACTACATGAACAGAAAAATAATAATAAAAAGTTAAGTGATATGAATGATATGCTAATATCAATTTCAGCAGAAAATAAAATTTTGCGTGGAGATGTTAAAAGATTGCCATCTGAAAACTTTAAAATCTTAAACGATTTTAAATTACTAGAAAATCAAAACATAAATAATTTTAAATTATCTAGGGAGTTGAAAGCTGAAAACAATATCCTGAAACAAAACCTTATTAAAGAAAATCTGGAAATCGTTGGAATTCCTCAAGAACCTAATGAAAACCTTGAAGAAACCTTCATAAAGATTTGTTCAAAAATAGATGTTAATTTAAATAAAAATAATATTATAAATATATATCGTTTAAAAAAATAAACAACAAAGAAATGGTATGCCCCCAACTATAGTAGTAAAGCTACCTTTAAATATTAAAGAAATTATTATTGAGAAGAAGAAAAAACTGAAATTGAATACAAACTTGTTAAATTTAGAAAATATAGAAAATAGAAATATTTATATAAATGAGCAGATGATTAAGGAATATAAATACTTGTTAAAGTGCGCAAAGGATTTGGCAATTTGGTAAGATTTTCGTCAAAAAAAGTGATGGCGGTCCTACACTCCGCATCAAAAGTGTAAACGATCTCGATGATATCAAATAATCTGAATAATTATCAACCATGCAATACTAAAAACACGCTTAAATTATTATATTTGAATGCGAGGAGCCTTAACAATAAAATCGAAGATATGGAATATATTATTAATACCATAGACGAACTACATATCATTGCGGTAACTGAAACGTGGTACTCTGAAAAAAAATATAACCTGCAAAATATTACTGGGTACAATAGAATATCTGCTTATTGGCCTAACATGATTAGAGGTGGTGCATCTCTTTATATTAAAGAAGGCATAACAAAAGCCTAAACTGGAGTAAAAACGATGATAGTATCGTAAAGGTGGATGTTTATAACGCAAACAAAAAATTGGATGTTTTATGTTATTATAGGACATCAGCTCCTGTACAACAATCATTAGAAAACTTCCACGATAAACTGGATGAAACCTTAGCTTCCTGTTGCAAAAACACGCTTGTTATTGGAGATTTCAATATAGATCTAAATAAAATTAACTCTGTTTCAAGGACATATTTGGATATAATTTCTTCACATGGTTTTTCAGTATGTAATATGAGTGTTTCTACAAGATCTATGTCAGATACAAATATAGACCATATACTAACGAACAACTTTGCGATGAAGCTCATTATTTCGAATTTGGAATATGTACTTTATTTCCGACCATGATTTGATGTTTATCGAAGAAACCCAACATCAAGAAAAGAGGAAACAATACGAAATAGTTAATACATCCAAAACAAATGAAGGCATGTTAAAACAAAAATTAGCGGGTAGAATACCTATTTTTGAGGAGCAATCGTCGGTGGAAGACAATTATAATGGCTTTCTCAATGCGCTTACAGAATTAACGGACGAATATACGGAAAAAAAACTTTTCGTGTAAACAAATTAAGGTATAAACCTTGGATGGATGCTGAACTTATAAAGACAATGCAATCGACCTTCCTATGGTATAAAAAATATAAAAAAGATAGAAGTAATTATAGTTTAAAAACAGAATACCAAACCTGGAAAAAGAAGCTACAATGCATGAAGCGTTGTTTTGAATTCGTACATGGTCCTTCGAGCCGGATTGCTAGACGTATAGCAACCATCAAATTACATTCGACTTTTTTGGGTATTTGGAGCGTTGTTTTGAATTCGTACATGGTCCTTCGAGCCGGATTGCTAGACGTATAGCAACCATCAAAAACCAGCACAACACAACGATCCGGAGCTTAGCAATAATTTGCACACCGCATTTAATCACAGATAAGTAAACGCCATATTAATTTATATTGATAAACCTAAATTACCTGTTGCTAAAACTTGTGCAAATATTGAGATTATTAATCCAAATTAACGCGGAATCTTGTTGCTCATCTCGATTTTCATTATTATTTTGTTTCATGGTGCAGTGTAACAATAAAACAATTAAGTGAACTATTTAGTGATTGTAGTGATTCAAATTTAGTGTAATCATAATTTCAACTCCATAATGGAGTCTTTGAAAAAACAACGTGCTTCGTATGAGTTAGCCTTAAGCAGACTGGCTAAATTTGCAAAAAAATTAACAGCAAATTCCACGGAAAGCATAGAGGAATTAAGAATAAATAAAGGCAAGCCGAGCTCACGAATTACTGACTCAATTTGGACGAATCGAAGCTGAAATATTTACGATCAACCACGAAGAGGAGTCTCGCTTAATGGAAGCCGAAGAACAATATTTCTCCGCAGTAGCAAGGCTCAATGAAAACATACGATTACTAGGTGTCCAAGATACGACAGTTATGGCCAACAACTCCATGAATGCAACCGCAGGAAGTGCTGTACCCGCTATAAAACTCGCAAAGTTACAGATTCCACATTTTGCTGGGGACTATACCGAGTGGCAAAGCTTCTTTGATTTGTTCTCATCCAGCATTCACGAAAACGAAAACATTCCGACCGTGCAGAAATTCCAATATTTAGTCAGCCTACTTAAAGGAGAGGCTTATTCGCTCGTCAGACATTTTAAGATCAACGAAGCCAATTACTGTGAGGCATTACAAAAATTAACGCAAAGGTATAATCGCAAGCGACATACAGTAAATGTATTTATACGTAAGTTCGTCGAGCAGCCCATCGTAACAACACCTAGTTCCGACAGCATTAGAAAACTTCTAGATACATCCGACGAAGTGGTACGTGGCCTGAGAGCTCTGAGTGAACAAGCTGAGTCCAGAGATCCGTGGCTAATCTGTTTGATGCTGCAGAAGCTAGACGACGATACGAAAAGTCAGTGGGCACAAGAAACAACCGAAGTAGAATATCCGACACTAAAAATGTTATTCGAGTTTCTTGGTAAGCGAATTGATGCTCTTGAGTCCTTGAGACATGATCAAATACGACCGATGAAGCAAGCCGCACAGCTCAAACCACGGGGATCCTTTACAGCAACAACCAATCCAACATGTATTGCCTGCAATAAAGGCGACCATCGACTAATCGAATGCGATAAATTTAAACAATTGTCCATAGATGAACGTCGATGCTTGTTGGGGAAGAACAAAAGATGTTTTAATTGTTTTAATTCGAATCATACTGTTTATGAGCGCCGATCCAAAACCAGGTGCCGTCATTGCTCGCGTAAACATCACTCATTATTACATACTAATGAGAATCTGTCACCTAAATCCAGCGCTGCAGCAGTTTGCCAACCCGACATTTCTGCTGACACTGAGCAGGCAGCTTATTGTACGTTGCATAATCACCAAGCGAAAACCAATCAAATTGAAGAAGTAGCTGTACTACCGACCGTCATTATAAACGCAATCGACAGCAGCGGCATACGCAGACCTTGCCGGGCGCTTTTAGATACGGCTTCTCAAGCTTCCTTCGTAACAGAAGCATTTGTACAAAAGTTGGGCTTACCTCGTGCTAACGGAAGGACGCTCATTACAGGAATTGGGCAAACAAGTGCGGGTAAATCACATGGCGTAGCTGAAATCCGTTTAACATCACGATTCTGCGACAAACCCATGGCATTAATTAAAGCGTTTATTATCTCAAAGATAACATCGTCGTTACCTGCTAATCCGTTGAATATCAGCCAGCTCAATGAGCTAAAGGGAATCAAATTAGCTGATCCATCTTTCCATAAACCCGCGATAATCGACATCTTATTAGGCGCTGATATCATCTTTGAACTTTGGGACGATGGCCATCAAAAAATTGGAAATACGAAGCTTGTAGCACAGAATACGAAGTTAGGCTGGGTGATTGGTGGTGTTCTTCGAGAAAATAATACAATAGAACCAATTAAATCATTCACTACGTCATTGAATATCGACGAAACCCTCCGTAAATTTTGGGAAATCGAAGAGCCGCCGCCATTTAAGGAGAGGTACACAGTGGAGGAAGAAGCATGTGAGCAGTGGTTCCACTCTACGACTACCAGAACAAAGGAAGGCAGATTTATCACCAAGCTGTCATTCAAGACGAAGCAGAAGAAACTAAGTCAAACGTACCACATGGCACGATCCAGATTGCTTGCCATGGAAAGAAAATTTCAGGTCGATGACAACTTCAAACGATTGTACGACGAATTTATGAAGGAATACCAGCAACTGGGCCACATGACGGAAGTTGACATACATCCATTGGATCTGCAACGAATGTATATTTTACCTCATCATGGCGTAAAGAAAGAGAGCAGCATCACTACAAAACTACGTGTAGTATTCGACGCGTCAGCGAAATGCCACGGTAATTGTTCTCTGAACGATAACCTAATAATTGGGCCTTCCATACAATCGAATTTATTCGATATTGTGTTACGATTTCGGCAACATCGATTCGTACTTGTCGGCGACATAGAGAAGATGTATCGCCAGGTGGCCGTTCATAAAGAAGATGCGAGGCGTCAATTAATATTATGGCGAGATGAAAAGCAATGCATCAAACCGTTCGCGCTTAATACGGTCACATATGGGATGGCTTCTGCATCATTTATGGCCACCAGATGTCTGATGGAACTGGCTCATCTTAATAGAGATGAATACGCAGAAATATCACGAGCTATCGAGAAGGACATCTATGTATGTCGATGATCTGCTGACGGGTGCTTCTACGCTACAACAATTACAGGAGTTAAAGAGCAGTATTCTTCGACTTTTAAGCAGTGGAGGGTTTAATCTAAGGCAAATGTCTTCAAACCACAAATTAGTTCGAGAAGAAATTCAACATCACGAAAATGAACGCATAAGGCAGCTATCAAATCATGACGAGTCCATCAAATTACTAGGGATAGCATGGGATTCTACTACTGACAGATTTATTTTCCAATCCAATATTAATCCACTTAAGGTCCATACTAAAAGAAGCTTATTATCCGAGGCAAGCAGGATTTTTGATCCTTTAGGGCTGATCTCACCCGTTACAATTCGAATTAAGATATTGTTTCAGAAACTGTGGTTGCAGAAATTAGAGTGGGATGACGAATTGCCAGTCGAGACGAAAGCAGAATGGCTTAAAATTCGGCATGATTTAAGCAGTACGTCAAAAATTGAAGTACCAAGATGGATAGCCACCACAACCACCGTCAGTTTGCATGGGTTCTGTGACGCAAGTAAGTGGGCCTACGCAGCGGTTCTTTACGCAAGAACTCAAACCGACAACGGAGTCGAAACCCATTTAATTTGTTCGAAAGCAAAGGTGGCGCCATTAAAACAAATCAGCCTGCTTAGACTTGAGTTAATGGGTGCGGTACTACTAAGCCGTATTACGAAGCAGATTGCAGGCATACTGGACCTAGAGATATCTTCCATCACACTGTGGACGGACTCAAGAATCGTCCTAGACTGGCTGTCCAGTCAGCCACGACGATGGACGACATTTATATCTAATCGTACATCTGAAATTATAAGCGAGTATCAAGCACTTACTTTTTGGCGAGCATCAAGAAAACAACCATTGAAGTTGCAATTTGCATTAAATTAATCAATTTTTGAAATTTAAATTAAATAAAAAAAAGGCAAATTACATTCGACTTTTTTGGGTATTTGGAGCGTTGTTTTGAATTCGTACAAAATGGATCAATTACAATGCAGAGCAGTTCAGCAAGAGCCTCGACAATCCCAGAAAAATATGGGCATGTATCCAAAGAAACATTTTCGAAAACACCAAATCATACAAAAATATTTGCTTAACAAGTGACAGCAAATTAATAGACGACCCTCAACAAGTAGCAGATATTTTCAATCAGCATTTCAACACTATTGCTACAAAAGTTTCATCTAATCTACCAATTATCCAGGAGGTATTTCCATGCACCGTTTTACAAGCTGCCCTAAATAAAATTTTAATCAATACAACTGATGATGAAAAAAATATTAAAAATACCAAATCTACCGGATATGATGGAATACAAACATCAGTTATAAAAGACAACAGTGATGCAGTAACTCCTATATTGACGAATATCATAAATCAATCACTTTCCAAAAGGAGTTTGCCCTAATAACCTGAAAGTAAGCAAAATTATACCACTTCACAAAGCAGGGGATAAAACAGATGTTTATAACTATAGACCGATATCATTATTACCAAAAATATCAAAAAATTTTAAAACTTTAGTACAAAAACGGATTATAAAATATTTGGAAGACAAACGGATATTAAGCGGTCAACAATAAGAATTTAGACCAAACTCTAATACCGAATCTCCACTTTTCGATTTAGTAAATGAAATTCAATACAAATCAAGCAAAATACTATTGTTAATAATACTATTGTTTTCTACGATCTGAAAGAAGCTTTCAATACGGTGAATATCGAAATATTAAATGGAATATTGCAGAACATTGGGTTTCACGGTACGGATTTGGAATGGTTTAGAAGTTATCTTAGCAATCGGTATCAGTTTGTTGAAATAAATGGGAAGCAGAGTTGCAGACTGGAAATTTCAAGTTCGGTTCCGCAAGGAAGTATTCTAGGACCAACTCTTTTCCTGATTTACATAAATGATATTACAAAGCTTAACTTGGACGGTAGGCTATTTAAGTACGCGGATGATCTAGCGATTTTATACTCTGCCAACGGATTCTAAACAACTAGAATCTCAAATGAAGAACGATCTGGAGAACCTATCGAAATGGACAGCGTCCCGAGAAAATTAGCAATCAACATAAGTAAAACAAAAGCGATGTTTTTAAAACATAATTCACAAGAGTTTCATGAGATAACGCATCGTAATGCAAAGGTGGAAATTGTGGAAAAACTACATACTCATAACATTCATAGAGAAAACATAATTCTTCCAATATCCTTTAGTCATATCCAGCAAATAATTATTTTAGTACATAATGTTAAGAATCACTATATATGTACATACAAATACAATTCTAAGAGAAAATAATTTATTCCATAGATATGAAGCTAGGAATAGAAATGAAATTAGAAATGAAACCTAAAATCGGAGATGGCCGGGCCTCACCGAATACACTGTTACAGACAACATAAAGAAGATTTGCAGAGGTTCAGTTAGGAATGATAGAAATTGACCCTGCTACAGACACTTAAGTTTAGCCAACAGTTAGTAACACAATGACAATACATTTTTCATCTCATTGTATGGTTTATTAAAATTTAAAACCGCATTCTAAAATAACATTTATTAATTTGCTGAATCAGATTTCTGGGCACTTCTGAAAATCGGAATCATAATTAATTTAAATTTAACTTAAAGGTTATAAAATAGTAACTCAGAAGCGACGTAACCTAATAAATATAATTAGTACCAGCTACTTATTCAAATGATTTCCGCCATACTGGTCACTGGTTCAACTTAGAATACACAATTTAGCTCAAACTACTATTATAAAAGTAGAATTTCTGCAAACTAAGATTATAGAAGTTTGATCTGTCCTGTAATGCGTTACAATTAATGTTAGCAGTAACCAAAATTAAAATGACAAGACACTAATTAGTTCCTAAAGTATGAAGTTCGAGCTGAAGTGCTTGTAAATTAAGAAGACAAAAAATCAATACAACACAATTTCTAAACCACATATCCATTAGATATTTGAAATTTTTGTAAAATGAATCAGATTACTCGGGAATCTCTGAAAACAAAATCAAAATTAACCCATTATTACTAAATATTTACTAATTAATTAACAACATTTAACTTATATAAATCAAAATCACGCATCGTTGGATGCCTAAAGTTTCCGGAAATCCGGTCAGGTTTCTCAGGTGTTTCTAAACTAAAACAAATTAATCGACAATCTTATTATGACAAACTATTTAATAACCTATAGTTCGTTTCCTATTCAATGAAACCCAAATCCTAATTTACTTCACAATTACTTATTAAAATAAGCCCTAAACACCCTAAAAATAAATTATCATGGATGTTCCAGCAAAACAATAAAAATAAATCAGCTTTACACTCACTCCTATTCACTTAGTCGTCTCACTTATCACTTGTACCAACAATCATATTTTGGTATTCTCTTGGTCGATCGATGAGACAATTGTCGTTTATAGTGACAAACATCCTTTTACCTCGCATTCTCTTATATTATCACTTCGATCGACTAAAAAAATACCAATTTAAAGTTAAAGTGACAAGCCAATTGTCACGTCGAATGAAGTGACACGACCAAGGGAATAGGTGTATTAATCTTGTACGGGTTACAGACACCGAAATAGTCAATACTTAGTGTTATGTTATTCGTGTTGTACATGACAAAGCTACAGGTTAACACAAGACAACACAATTCTAAAAAAACTACAAATCCGCTAGATGTTTGAAGATTCAAGTAGGCTGAGGTAGCTTCCGCGGCACTTCTTGCGAATCGAAATCGGGATCAATTCGGAAAAATCAAACTAAAGAGAAAAAGTATCCAGCTAATGGTATAATTAATATCATAAACCAGCTCTGATGGCATCAATCAGGAACAAAAATTTCAAGCTGGTCGCACTAAATAACAATGTCTAAAAGGTAAAATGTACTCTTGGAATGGCTAGAGGATAACACCCAAAGGTCTATACATTAAGGATGATGTAAACATTATCAAGAAAGAGAGAGAGAGAGAGCTGTAAATGATAAAGACAACAGCGTCAGTGGCAATGGGAAAAATATCAAAAAAAATCATGACACTCGATCAATTCAAAATATCAAAGTCAGAATTGAATCAGTGCGAAAAAATTCATTGCTAACTGTTCAGTGCAAAAAATGTAAGGGCTTTAGTTATACTCAAAGATACTGTGGGCGAATGGTAAGATGCGCCAAATGCGCTGTTATCCACCTTACGAGCAAGTGCACATTAGATAGGAACCTGGTAGCAAAATGCATTAATTACAAGAGGTAACATCAACAAATTAACGTGGATGTGAAGTGGCTAAAGAACTGCAAAATATCGTCATAGTTGTACTCAAATAGCTCAACATATGGTACAAGCGAGATGGATGCAGAGTACACTTCTGAAGAAGACTTCGCAGGATTTCCTGACAACGTGATCGCCAACGTTCATACGACGGGATTATGATCACCAATTACTATTAAACACAGAAACAATGTCAAAGTTAGACAGTTACTAGAGAATGGACAAGTTCAAGTTAAAAAGTGCAAAATTAAATTAACCAGTAACCGGGCTGGTGTAATGATCCAATGCCATGAATCTAGGCATCATCAAATTATATGGGGGGTACAAATAAGTTTTGAGGTTTTTTTATAACTTCAGAGAAATTGGTAAAATGTATTTTATTCAAAGTATAGTACATCAACAGTTACGACTTTTTCTGATCGTTCAGGCAGCATACGGATTCCGCGTCGAAAAAATCCTCGTATTTTGAGGCGATCCAAGAATCGACCCAATTTTTGGCTTCTTCGTAAGCAGTGAAATGCTGCTCGGCCAGGCCATGAGTCATCGACCGGAACATGTGGTAGTCGAAAGGGGTATAGAACATCCCATTGAAGCGCCGCCAAAGTCTCCTTGACGACTTTTGCAACATGTGACCGAGCGTTGTTTTGCTGAAAGATCACTTTGTCTTGACTTTTGGTACATTGTGGGCGTTTGAGCTTCAATGGTTGACTTAATTGCATCAGCATCCCTATTCCCTTAGTCGTGTCACTTGTCACTTGAACCGACAATCAAATTTGGTATTATCTTAGTCGATCATTGCGACAATCGTCGTTTGAAGTGACAAACATGCTTTTATGTCGCATTCTCCTATATTATCACTCCGATTGACTACGAAAATACCAATTTAAAGTTGAAGTGACACGACAATTGTCACGTCGAATGAAGTGACACGACCAAGGGAATAGGGGTATAGATCACCCCGAACTGATCCAACCAGATATACAGAATTAGCTTCATGCCATGAATATTCGGTTTGGGCTTACCTCACGATTTTCTGTGCTTTGGGTTGTCGTAGTGGATCCACTTTTCGTCCCCCGTCACGATTCGATGCAAAAAATCCTTTCTATTTTGTCTTTGGAGCAGTTGTTCGCACGTGAAGAAACGGCGTTAGAGATCTCTTGTTCAGCGTTTCCCGCAAATTGTGTTTTGCTGGCACAAATGTTGACATGGTTAGAGCACAAAAAATTATGATGTTTACACTTCAGCGAAATGACACATACTGATTTTTAGAGGGAAATCATGACGCTTTAACATGAATATACAGCTGTCCCTCGATTAACACGGTAATTAGGTTCTGCCAAATTACCGTGTAACTCAAAACCGTGTTAATCGCGACTAATAAATATGTATGTTATTCATACTATTTTTATACTTTTCCTTTTAGGCTTGTTTAAAAACCGTGTTAATCGAAACTTCTGTGCGTGTTAATCAAGACTTTGTATCAATTCGTTGACGGTGTTAAATCAAATCCGTGTTAATCAAGTACCGTGTTAATCGAGGGACAGGTGTACTTATAAGATGGTCCAATGCGGTTTAATACCAGTTAAGCCATCTTTTGTAAATCCCTCAAAACTTATTTATACACCCAATAGCAAAACAATTTTTGTTCAAATGAGAATATTGAATTTTTCACTTACCAACACCCAAAAGACAGAACATTCAATTTCACATTAAGCGGTTTATTCGAAATGGACGGTCGACGTATTAAAAAATGAATTAGCCAAACTAGGCTTAAAATCAGTTGTGGTTATTAAAAACTTGGTATAAGAAAGAAAAGGTACTGAGCCAATTGGCATTGGCATTGATGGTTCTTTAAATGAAACAAAAATTATATCGTTCTGTTTCCCTGTTCTGTAAAACCAAATTGTCAACAAATCTTTGGACCTTCCGATAAACATACAATGCAGAATACATACAAAAATGATATCTATAGATCATGAGAGATGTTATAGTATATGGTGATATGGTGATAACTCTAGAAATAATGCTTGGAATTGTTCACGTAACAACGCTGCTGACAACACCATATATGAAAATTTAACTCATACACCTAGGTTGTATATCCGTAAACCCTACATATGTGCCACTTAAAGCAAATTCGAATCCTTCCACAATATACATCATTCTCACCAATATTCCAAACTTTGTAAATCTACTAACATATTAAATTTACTTCGATCAGATGATTTACCAGAGAAATTTGAATTAATTCTAAAATATTTTAGATTTACTACCAAAGAATTTCATCCTGATTGTAAAAGGGCAAATTGGCCACTATTTAGATTCAAGCTTGACAGCTAGTTAAACATTTTAACTATCAATAAACTGCTCAACAAAAGATTGAAGAAAAATAGAACAAATCAATGAAATAATAATGACAGCCATCCATTCAAAACTTTCAAACTCCAGATATTTATCGTTTATTACTCAGACCAAAGACATACACCAGTTAAAAGTTACAAGAAATCAACTCAGGCGACTATGGAACAACTCACATGATCCTACTATCAAACATAACATAAAATCATTGATGATCAATGGACATTCGCGTCAATTTTGTGAGAATCCTCTATCCGCTGATTAGACCCATGCCACATTTGCTAACTTTTTTTCGAAAGTAATATCCTTTTTAGGTTTGAAATAAACATGATCTACCGTCGAGTTAGAGCGGAAAGTTAGTAAAAGATTCGAATTAGTTACACAACCAAGCAAACAATCGCATATTAACGTTCATCAAATCCAACGAAATAAGACGGCTGGGTATTTTAAAAAATCTACGTCGTAACGAATAATTCAAAAAGTCATAACAGAATCTAGCACTCTGTAAGTTATAGGAGACGAAACCTAGACTATGCTGACTGAATGAAATGTTAATTGGACCGAAATTACTAGAGGTCAACCGCGCGAGCAACCAATTTCGTTTATAGGATGTAAAAGCTCTAACTGAGAAACCTCAACTCTTACCTATGAGGTTGCAAAAACCAAAATTGAGAATTACTTTTTTCTTTGAAATTGATTGGATAATTGATTGATTGAAAATCTGTTTAGCTGGATTTAAAATTAGATTCTTTCTTCAATTCAGTTTGAGCATTTAAGTGGTAAACAATATTAAAAGGAGTTCCGTATATAAAAAGCGTTTTGAAGCGGTGTTCTTAATTACCTATAGCAAAGGACTGAAAATAAGTGTGAAGCTAGCAGCAAAGTACATCAAAACATCTGTGCCGCTGTGAGACTGTGGAAATGTAAATGACTTACCTTTAACAGGTTTAAATAGAGTCACTTCAAAGAAGAACGATAAGGTCATTTTAAAGTTGTTGGAGAAAAATCCAACAATACAAGCAAAACAAAAACTATGTGCGAACGGTATTAAAGTCTCAATCACGTAGACTAATTAACCTACATATCGGTACGATTTATCTTTCCAATTATTCTGTTCGGCCTGTTGGTCATGGACCGTTTTAAGATTGATCAATGTTTAAAGAATTTAGTTCCTTTCATGCAAATAAACTACCAAGAATAGCTTTCCTAAAAAAAAAAAAATGAATGCACTCACCTTTATTCTGTTGTTGATTTTGTTGTATCGGTATCACTTTGAGTCCTTTCAAATTAATTGCACCCGTTTGAAATCCCTGCTGTAAAAATATCGGCCCGCCACTACCTTGCACAGCAAACACCAACCTTTGATTTGGATTACCCGTTTTAACTGTATTCTTTAGTGCTGTTCCTAAAACAACTTGCTGATGTTGCTGCTGATGTTGCTGTTGATGTTGCTGTTGATTGTGTTGCACAACATTTATGCCACCTTGATTTTGAACCTTTGTTATCGTTTGACCCGATGCCGTTGTACCTAGTACCACCGTTTTTTGATTACCTTGCGCAAACGTATTATGTATAGTATTGGTTGTTGTCGAAGCGGTATTCACCGATGAAACAATAATTTGTCCTGCATTATTCACCATACTCTGTTGGGTTTGTACTTTAACCAGCTGATTATTTAGCATCACGGTTTGAGTTTGTGGTGCTAATAAATTACCGGGCAATTTTATCGCTTGCCCACCTTGAATGACAAAATTTGTACCATTCGCTGAATTCTGTCCGGTACTTTGGAGTATCACATTCTGACCCTGTAGCTGACCAACCCCACTGCCGGGTGTTTTACTCGCAATTATAACGGGTTTACCACCAAATTGTGCCAAATTCAAATTAGATGCATTCACCATACGGATACCAGATTTTAATTTAGTCGCCCCACCAATCGTTTGTACCTGTTGAATAATTTTATTCTGCTGTTGATTGGCTTGTGTTGTGGTTGCCATCAATGCGGCTTGAGATTGAGTTGTTTTCGTATCGGTTTTAATAATACTGCTCATGGTAGTACCCGAAATTTGTTGTGCTTGTGCAATCGAGCTCGTAATTATTCGTTGCGCATTTTGAATAGGAATTATATTACGACCCTGCGAAACAACTGCATACTGTGTAACCTGTGAACCAGGCGCACTTGCTAATTGTATTAGACTCGTTTGGCCAGGTTTCGAACCGGCTACTCGCAATGTTGTACCAGGTGCTAGTTGAGATTTTTGGAATAGACTTTCGAGTGATATGATTTGGCCGGCTTGATTCGTTAAAACTTTTGTACCGCCCATTTGATTTGTCGTGGTAACAGCTTTTCCACGATTTTGTTGGTTTTGAGGTGCACTACCGCCGGTTTGCTGAATAATTGATGTGCCCGGTTTTAGGATATGTGTAACAAGTGGTTGAGGTGATGTCATTATTTTATTTGCACTTGCGGAACTCACGATTGTATTTCCAGCTGATGACGTTACGATAAAATTTTGACCCAACAACGATTGACCACTTTTGATGATAGACGTTGTTGACGTCGGCGTACCAGATAATGCCACCTTTTGCTGATGTTGTTGTTGTTGTTGTTGCTGCTGATGTTGATGTTGTTGTTGTTGGTGCTGCTGTATTAACGTCGGTTGTTGTTTTATAATCAACGACTGTTGTGTTATGTTCCGTTGTTGGTTATTCTTCAGCTGGTGTTGTTTCAGTGTTGCAAGTAAACTTTGCTGCTGTTGTGGTGTGAGCGTTTGTATTTTCCCCTGTTGTGCATTATTCGATTGAATTTGAATAATTTGTGGATTCATCAAACTGGCTTGACCTGAATTCGTGACGGTCGTAGCCATTGTTTTAATCGGTGAAGATGAAACAGGCGTAGTTAAAACATTCGATTGATTTTGATGCTGTGGCTGCGGCGGTGCAATTATAATCGATTTTATTGTTTGGGCACCCGAAGGTGATGTAGATATTAAAGTTGCAGCGGTTCCTTGTGGTGTGCCCTGTTGATGATGCTGATTTTGTTTGGATTGTTGTACGATAATATTTTGCAACAGCTGCTTCTGTTGGGCGGGCGTTAGCGACCCCGAGTTTATGGTAGTCTTTGCTATTGATACATTTGGACGAATTTGAATTTGTTGCTGTTGTTGCTGGTTCATCTGTGCTTGTTTTTGTAAAGCGTTTGGAGCCGCAGATATAACCGTATTCCTCTGCTGCATAACAGCTGGATTAATAAGACTTTTACCCGATTGCAATGATCCACTCATTGTTTGGTTAGTATTCCGTATTATACTCGCTTTCTGTTGCATGACAGTCGCGTTTGTAATATTATTCACCTGATTGTGTTGCAAAATCGATTTTGGCGCGGTTGTACTCGTTAAAGCTGGTGGATTTGTGTTCGTCGAAGTTTTGATTAATTTGGGGCTCACAGACGTATTCTGTGAAGCAATATTGATTGGAATGATATAACTTTGTCCCGGGATAACGTTTGAACCGGCCGACTGTGAGATTAGAGGTGGTGCTTGATTTTGGCTTATCAATATCGGTTTACCTAACTTTTTATGGCCCATGTTAGATGTCGTATTGACAAAATTTCCTGTAATATTCGTGACAACCGTATTTCCACTGCTAACTACTATAGGCGAATGTGACCGATTGCTCAGCAAAATTGATTGTGAATTTGTATTTGCCAAAATCGATGTAAGCTGCTTAGTTGTCTGCGGTGATTGTGCTGATGACACGTGAACAGTTTGGATCCCCGATGATGTTGAAATTTTGATGGGAGTTGATAAATTTTTAGCGCTAGTGGTTAACATTTTCGTAGATTTCTGCGATTGCACTAATCCGGGCATTGTTTGAGGTATTGGAGATGATGGCAATTGCGTTTGACTCGGCATCTGGGACGTAATATTGATAAGCATGGGCGCATTTTGAGCATCTAATGAAGCTTCGACATCAATCAATTCCGGCATTGTTTTGTCCATTATTGGAGAAGCTAGCATTTTGATGGGCACCAATTCTGGTTTAATCGGTATCGGCTTATGCGTATTCAATGATGAAATTTTGTTTAAGAGCGGCGGTGGTTGCGATCCTATTGATAATGGTTGGATTGGCTGCTGCGAAACTGTTGTTGTTGGCGATGATATCGTCGTTAGTGGTGATGATATTGAGCTAAGTGCTGGCATCTGTAATGGTGGTTGTGGTGGCAGTGGAGTAACTGTTTGAATAGGCGAAATGCTATTCGACTTTTCCATTTGTGGTGATTGAACAACGATGACATTTGATGGAATAATTGAATTTGTGGTCGCAGTCTTCACTTGAGTCGCCTTCGGAGACGTTGATGTAGAACTACTACTTAGGGATTTTTTCGTCTTGAACTTTCTCGAAATGGTTTTCTTGTGCTTTCCCATTCCCTGGAACTGTTGATGAAGACGCTCAAATTCTTCTTTCGTTCGATTCCTGTGCAAATATATCCAAATTTTACGCTTTGGATCATAACGGACACATGGATCATGTTCCGTGTGCATTCGATCGAGAGCTCCGCTTACAATAGTTTGAAGAACTGCATCCGGTGCATCAGGATTTATATACTGGGAAGATTTCAACAATTCACAAATATCTGTCCGTGTACCTTCCCCATTAGGTAATCTAGCAGTTGCGTCTCGAACCAATGTTAAAATAGTAACAAAATTAGGTCGATCAGCCACTAGCATATTATGCCCTCGTGCCTTATTTACACCAGGAACTTGATGAGTATATATGCCTTTAACGGGCCCTACCACAGATTCATATCCATGCATGCGATATACAAATGCCAAGTGGGGATATTCAAACCTTGCCCTTTCTTGTATTCGAAAATCTTCAATCTCATTTCCAACTGCCTTTACAACCGTCCAATTTGTGGGACACCGTGGCGGCGGTGGCGAACTCTGTCGTTCTTGGAAATAATCATCTTCCAGTTCGACTTTAATTTGTACACTAGACTTTTGATTATTTCCCGCCTTTACATTTTCACTGTAATTATTTGATTTGATTGGTTTAGCCGCCATTTCATGTTTTCTACTCAACCAATACATACAAAGTGGTATCAGGTGTTGATCAGTATCGCGGCCTGCCCCTATCCATTGATAAATATGTAAATTTATTTTAAACTCAATGTACGGAACAAATTCTTCTGGCTGATCATTAAATTCGCCTGATAAAAAGTTTATAGCTGACGGAACTAGGTGCAACCAATTATCACTTGCACCATACCAATCATTTAGCGGGGTTATCGGATTGCTCAACCAATTTAGTACCTTTTTCTTTAAATTGTCTAGTGTTGTTCGATGATCGGGAGTCGAACAAAATATATCTCGAATTAGTGACAAGAAACAAGCGTGCGTTTCTTGCATTAATTCGGGCGTTCTATTGCCCGATGTCGTTACTAAAGCTGGAGATGTTTCGATATCACTTAATAAATCTATGTTTCCAGATTCGTCCAAATCGACAGGGATTCGCATCATATCAATCCCTTCAAGATCTGAGAATGTAGCCGGTTTCACTTTACCCGAATAATTTGCTATATTGATCATATTCGGTCGTGAATTTTGATTAATAATCAACGAGGAGCTCGATGACGTTTGCATTACGGATGAAGATGCAGTTGACGTTATTGTTGTATTTATAAAATTCGAATTTGAGTTTTGGCCAATATTCATGTCGTGATTCGTTGCTATCAATTTTCCACTCATCATGGAAGTTGTCATTTTCTTATTAGGCGGGAAAAGGTTTTCTTGTTTTATATGAGCCATAATTGGACTAATATTATGATTACTACTAATGCTATTAATACTGCTATTATTATTATTACTATTAGTATTTAAAATCGGTGTCAACGAAGTATGAGATGGAAGGGTTGATATTGGTTGAGGTTTAGTTGCCATTATTGAAACCAGCTCAGGTGGCGATTGCTTTGGTTCTATTTTTATCGGTCGATTTATTGATTCATCGTCGCTTTCGTCACTTAATGAATTCATCGTGTGATTACTTATATTGCTAATGTTGTTAAATTGATGTAATGGCTGTGGTGGTGGAGGTGGAATTGTCTGCTGTTGTAGTTGCAGCTGTTGCTGATGCTGTGACTGCGGTTGTTGATTATTTTGGCCGATCATCAAAAGAGATTGAGAACGTATAAGTTGCTGATGAAATTGTGATTGAAACTGAAATGATAAAAAACATAGGAAAGAGATTATTTTAGTGTAAAAATTTGTCATCTCAAACCCCTGAATGGCAAACGATGCAAGAAGTTACGCAATATTCCAATGTAAAGTTTCTTATAAGAATACCATGAGATTCACATAACTGATATTTAATTTAAGGGATTTAGAAAAGGTATTGTTTATAATCGAAGAATTAGGGGAAGCCCCGCCCTCAAAAATCAACTTTATCACTTAATTAAATATAACAAAAAAATCACGATCATACTTACTAAGTTTGGCTCTTGTTTCATGAGTTTTGAACTCAAGCTTGCTAATTTCTTGCTACTTGGCTCCTTCATACTTGATGGAGAGCTGCCATTTAACATTTTACTATGCGGAAGGGGTCGCCTATGGCCGGCGGAAAGCTGTGTCCTTATATGAATATCTTTCAATTTTATACTGGTGGTATCCAAATCTGGATGTTCTGGTTCATCGAGCTTTCGTTTCTTATAGGTATAGAGCATTTGTCGATAGAATTCTTCAGATAATGCGGATGTTCCGCCCGGACCTACCAGATGGTCTAGATTACCGCCACGATTTGCTAATGTCGAAAATATTCGTGTTTCAGCGCCTGGACTTGATGCACCACCTTGTATTCCACTTAAGTGTCGTTTTTGTTTTCGTGACAGCTGAGCGGGTGGACCTTCTGGGTAATTTTCATCTTCAGACTGTTGTCCTTCTATTCCTACCTCTTCGCCAATATTAGTCAGTTCTTGGAAATAACGTTTTTTAGCGCGTGCCGCTGCCGGTGATGAACTAAATTTTGGAATTTGCTGTGTTACACGATCTACTTTGAGTACGGTTCCAGGCGGCGAATCATAAGCGGCACGTAACAATTTTTCACGTGACAACATAACTGCTTTAGCGATCCGGCTAACACGTTCACATTCCAAAAATTTTTGTTCACGCCTCTGTGATTTCTTAATCGATGACCGATATTTTGCAATTTCGGGTCGACAATTGCCCTCCTCCAAATTCTTTTGTAACTCAACCAACGGTGATTTACCAAAACGAAAGGTTTCACGGCTGAATAGTTTTTGAATCGTTAATTCTTTATTGATTTCATCGTTGTACGGAAATTTTGGTAAAAAATTAACTTTCAGATGTTGCTTAATTTGTTCGGGTAAACAATTCCAAGTTTTCAATGAAAAAAATTCGTTAAATATGGCTTCATTGTCGCACAGTCCTTTGGGTAGTTCAATAAATGTTTTCATAATTTTGGCCACTTCCATACTTTCTTCTGGTTCATTATGGCCCGAATCTGAATCATCTGATGACGAGGTGGTTGAACTAGACGATGATGTATTGCTATCGGACGAGTGATTCGATATTTCATCGTCACTATCCGAATCCATTTCCAATTTTGGAATATTCATTTGTTCCATTATATAATTGTAGATTTTACTGGGATTTGAATCTACTCCATCCTTATTTTGAAGAAGGAAATCTTTTTTTTTTGTGATATTTTTTTAGGTTAGGTTCACGCAATTTGAATTACAAACTTAATTTGCGATTTTAACTCTGCAAAATACATAGTTTATGTTCTAAATTTTATTATTAACAAAACAAATTGTAGAAATTATTAAAAATTACATGTAAATTAATGTTTTCACGAATAGTTTTTGGTAATTTCCTGTTCATTATTTACACAATATATTAAACACAATTTATTTAGTTAAGTGATGTATAATACAGTTATATATCTAAAACAATTAGCAATATTACAAAATTTGTGGATTGTTTATATTATTTACCCTCCTAAATTTGTGATTGGGATCCCAACAAAACAACAAGAGCAAATTATCACAGCGCATAAAACATTTTTGTAGCACAAACAAGAAGACCGTAAAAATTTTCGTTTTAATTTATATTCACTTGGTATTTTATTTTCTGTTCTTTCTTTTAATGAAAACTTTAACCTTTTTTCTGTTTTATTTCTGTATGTTTTAATAAAGCTAGGTACTAGTGAAACACCACAAAAAACTCTCTTACATCACTGTGCGGAGCTAAATAGTTTTTCGGTTTACGATGTGATAAAGAAACAACATTCCTATTATTTTTTATATAAATCCGCACATGAAGAAAAAAAAAATGAAATTATTGAAATGCACGAGATTCTTTTTTTCTTTTATAAAAGTTGATAGAAAACTTTATAATTGTAGTAAAGCAAAAAAAACCAAAATTTTTTTTTTTTTTTTGGTACGCGAAATGTCAACTTTTGATAATCAAAACGTCAAAATATTTATTATTTTTCTCACTTTTTTGATATGGGTTGCACAAACATTAATTACTAAATTCGATTCGATTTGATATTAAATTACAATACTTAATTGAGAACACATAATATAAATTCTTTTGAAATAATATACTTAAAATGACATTGCTTGTTTCTTTTTTAGAGCATTTTTTCTCGTACAAATTTCTTTAGTAGTTTTTCATTTAGTTCATGTGGTGAGTTTAGTGAACTAAACGCGGTGTGTTCCTCGAAATCGGGCAAAACTTCATCGATGTTTGTGTGCACACTCCATTACCGACAAACAACAAAAGTTAGTAGCCATCTAGCGAAGAATAGACAAAACTAATTTATAATTTTGTGAAATACGTGGATTATTTCAATTATGATGATCCCTTTTCGTTTATTAAGAAACCAAAAACATTAATCTATAAATGATCAACAGCAGTAAGACAAATACTTCGCTGGTTTCTCTTTAATTATTTATTTTACACCCGAGACTCAATCCATTTAAAAATGCTTAATTATAGCAAACTACTACCCCACCTACAATAACAAATACAAACCATGTTTGTTTTGTAGCAAATGTCAAAATAAAAAACTTCGAGTTTCTCTGTTGAACGCATTTGTTTTTTTATGGGGATTCCGTAATAAAAATTGTTTAACATCTAAATAATTGTAATGGCAGAAGCAAAAACAAACACTAAACCTACAAGTAATATAGAAGTAATGTCAGGCCCGGTATGTTTAATCGTTTTGGGAATGGCGGGTTCTGGAAAAACTACATTCGTTAAGAAATTATCCCAGTTTAATCATGACGTTCATAAGCCGTACATTGTAAATTTGGATCCGGCATGTAAAGAGGTCCCTTATAATGCAAATATTGATATTCGAGATACAGTTAATTATAAGGAGGTTATGAAGCAATACAAGCTAGGGCCGAATGGTGGTATAGTCACTGCGTTAAATTTGTTTGCTACAAAGTTTGGCAAGGTTATTGAATTGGTCGAGAAAGCTGCTAAGAAACATAAATACTGTATAATCGATACTCCAGGTAATTACAATGACATATAATTTAATTAAAGTTGAGTTATGAATTCATTTTATTTTATTTTATGTTCACCAGGTCAAATTGAAGTTTTCACGTGGTCAGCTTCGGGCACAATTATAACAGAAGCGCTAGCATCCACTTTTCCAACAGTAGTAGTCTATGTCATGGATATTGTACGATCTATGAGTCCAACGACGTTCATGTCAAATATGTTATATGCTTGTTCCATTCTGTACAAAGCCCGTCTACCGTTCATTGTCGTCTTAAATAAAATCGATGTAGCCGACTATGCGTTTGCCATTGAATGGATGAATGATTTTGAATCATTCCAGGAGGCATTAGAAAAAGAAAATGCCTACGTTAGTAATCTAACTCGCACTATGTCTCTAACTCTGGAAGAATTTTACAGAGATCTCAAAGCGTGTGGTGTTTCATCGGTCACCGGTGCCGGGATGAGTAAATTTTTTGAGCTTGTAGACGAAAGTGTCAAAGAATATGAACAAGATTATAAAACGGAATATACAAAACTCCGAATCGAAAAAGAAGCTGAACGCAAATTGGTGATAGAAAAAAAATTGGATCATACATCAAAAGAAGGTTCCGGGACTGAAGTTCCTATGAATTCGTTTGTTTCAGATTTAAGCTTTGGTCGCGAGATGAATGATATTTATTTAAAGCACCCGGGCAATGAGAGTTCTGAAGATGAAGAGGGTACGGAGGAAACATGCGGTAAACCAACGGATGATGAAACTGAGGATGATAATTTTAATAATTTTGTTAAAAAGCATGGTAAGTTACAAAAGGAGAAAGAAGCGGCGGCGGCGTTAAATGCGGCTTCTATGGATATTTCGTAAGCTTTATTAAATAAATTGTTATTAAAATATCTAATATGAAAATTTTAATTTTATTAAACGAACGGACCTTGGCTGGCTGATAAGGTCGGTTCGATATGCGGAAAATGGTAGAATCGATCGTCAAATGTTTGGTCACGTGTGGTACAACAATGGTTCGCCAAACACGCACAAAACTTTCTTCAATTCTAATAACCCATTTTAAAGAAGGAGTCGTAAGGGTGTCCCAAAATGAACTGATATTTTAAATTTTGTCACCATTTTTTCCCGACAAAACAATCGCAGAAATTTTTATTTACCTACTGTCATTAGAAAACATTTGAGGTTAATGGGCCCCAGAATGGGCACGCCAGAACGTGAACATCAACCTTTTATAAATACTCCCTCATGATGCCACTATGATGTCTCATGTCCCGCATTGTCATGCATCAGAACGAAATTGTTGCGAATATATAGAGTAAACGGTACCGCATGATTCTAAGGTACCTATTTGTAATATGAAGCTCTTCGACAGGCAGTCTATGAAATTTCACTCGATACAACGCATATTTGGCCAAACAAAATGCGTTCCTAATAATCGAGAGTCCCAATTCACATGCTCTCTTGATAATTCCAATCGAAGGCTTCTCCTTATGGTTTCCGGGCCTACTTCAAGATTGTGGATGCTCCTACCATGTTCCTTGTGAATCACTCTTGACCGGGCCTTTGTGACTCAATGCCTGCCTTACCCCGGGCAATTTTCTTGTTTTTCTAAAACGTCTAACTGTTGTAATCTGTATATCTATAAGTTATATAGAATAATGTGATCTTTATTTATTCACTCCGATCCTTTACCTATCCAAATAAACAATGATAACCTATGTATACTCGTTTTACTCTGAACCCTACTTTTAATACCTACGTAAACCGCCGTTGACAGTGGCTCGTGACAACCGGTGGTGTATTACTGTATTGACTTGTGCACGACATTCTGAGTAGCTTCATTGACCTCTTCACTTTCGATTGGTTCATCTAGACCAGCAAGCTGTTCCTAAGGGAGATCATCGGCTCGGTTACTTCTTGTAACGGCGTTAGCTCGAACATAAGATCTCATCAACTGATTTGGCATAACGGCACTTCAGCTGATTTGCTGTTCGACTATTACAACGTAGTTAACACCTCCTTCACGGCTCTCGATTTTCCACGGCAGCCATTCAAACCTATTATTGTGAAGTACGGATTTGAAATAAATCGCTCGTTCTACGGATGGCTTTATTAGATTCAACTTCGTCTTCATCTCATCTCCTGTCATGAGTTTGTACGACGATTTCATTCCTAGGGCTCCCCGCTGGTTCTGTACATAGTTCTTTTCAGTTTTGCTAAATGAGCATGCTGCTTACATAATGGGCCGTTCTGAACCATATTCGAATTAGTGTATCTGTACCGCCCATTTTCCGTACCTTGAACCAACGGCAGCGACAATAATTTCCTTCGTTGGGTCGTAACGCGAAAATACGAGATCTGCTTCCAGAACTTCTTTTAAGTTTATTGAAAGATTCCTCGCGGGCCGATGTCCATTCGTACGTAACGTCATCCAGAAACTATTCGTCCAATGAATCTTGAAGGTCCTTCACTCCTTTGATAAACTTGCCATACCAATTGATGGCTCCCAGAAAAGAATGAAGCATTGAGATATCTTCGATACCTCGAGCTTGGCTTTGTCGGAACACAACATATTAGCGTCGATGATGGGGCCCAAGTAGGTGACCGACTTCTGGCTGAAGGAACATTTCGCGAGCTTAAGATTGAACTCGTAATCTTGGATGCGCCTGAGGACAGAGGACAGCTTTTTTCGATGGTCCTGCTCGCTAGTCCCAGCCACAATGATATCATCGAGATATGCTCCAACTGTGTAAATTCCCCCTACCACTGTGTCCATCAGCTGTTTTTACTCCATGCTGCAAGAGATTGACTTGGAAAAATTCAACGAGCATATTGATGATCACCATGAGCTTTTTGGCGTTTTCATCAAGCTCCAACTGGAGGAAGGCATCCGAGAAGTCACTATTACTGAAGATAGTGCAACCTGCGAATTTCGCAAAAATGTAGTGGTTTTCTAAAATCTCTCAAGCTGCACCGTAGTTGTCTCCACTGGGTTCTAAACGGCTCAGTAATTCCCCAGCTGATCCCTCTACGTAACTTAGTAAAGGTAGTTCATTTTAAGCTTATTTTTAATGGACAGTTCACTGACGTTCATTTCCTTTAAAATTGAATTGAAGGAGGCCCATTTCGATTTAGGTACTTAATAACTCCGACGTTTGGCCTCCTGGTGTATTAATCCGATCATTTAAAAATTATCCACGAATAGAAAAAAAAACCGGATTGGGACCACTTTTCAATTTCTAAAGTAACTTTTCCGCCACCCAATTCACCATCATTTATCCAGCCACTATCATTTTTAAATATCTACTACCCCAATTGAAATAGTATCCGAACCAAATCAAAATCTCTGGATATGTCAATTTTGGAGGAAGATTATGATGTCATTTGCTTAGTTGAGTCGTGGTTAAGAGTCCATTTCAAAGCGGAGGAACAATTTCGTCCATCTGCAAATGGACACTTATAGCAAGAGTGGTGATATTGTAATCGCAGTTTCTAATAAATATTCATCCAGTGCGATAACGTTAGCTAATTGCGATACCGAAATTGTTACAGTTCGTGTACGATTCCATTCATATTCGCTATATACCCTATGTCACTCAAGCATGGAAGTCTATCACAGGTATGTCGACACTGTGAAATCTAATATTGTCCCACTTCTTTAGCCGGAGGATCGTCGCTTTATTTTTGGAGATTTTAACAAACCAGATATTGTATGCGAAGATTGTTGATTACAATTTGACTCTTATTAACATGAACGACGAGATGGAAAACATCATCTCTGCAATATTTTCAACGTATTGGATCTGGGTTTTGTACCATTTGATATTGGGGTGACACGTGACAATTTATGCGGGTGAGGATTTAACTGGATCGTCTAATATTTTCCACTATCCGTGCTGAATATTTCAATTTTATTTTAATTCTGCGAGTTGGTCGAAGAAAATGTGAACTCATGGAATTTTAATTTTAAAATGGGTGGATGTGTATGATTGGTTGTTTTTTTACGTTTGTGATAATATCGACGATATGTTGAACGAATTTGATTGAATCATTAATCTAGGTATTGCGAGATTTATCCCTACGATGAAAGCTTCAAGTGCAAAGATAGAACTATGGTAAAATAATGAGTTGATAAATTTAAAAAAAAGAAAAGACAAGGCTCACAAAAAATATTAATTACGTCCTATAATGTTGTTAATTACAACTCGTTCGTTATATTGCATAAGAAGTATTTACATCTAACCCGATTTCCTTACAACAGTTATATTCTGGAACTTGAATTAACGATTAAATCAAAGACAAATCAATTTTGTCACTAGAAAATGGAACGGTTACCCTTCTACGATTTTTTTAAATGACCGTTCCAGCAATAACGTGCGGGATAATTGTGATTTGTTTGCCGATTTTTTTGAGAGTGTATATAATTCAAAATCTAATGCTTACAATTTGAATAATGTTGTATAAGTAGGTATGTAATCAACATTTTCAATGTTTTATCCGAATTGTCAAATCTTTCGCCGGATTCGATTCTATTCCACCCATTTTTCTGAAATTAACAGGTGATTCAATTTCTGGTCATATTTCCTTCCTATTTAATCGAAGTCTCGCTGAAGGTTGCTTCTCTTTGTTATGGAAAAGCTCACTTATTAAGCCGATTTTCTAATTTGGTTCTTGTAGCGATGTGGAGAACTATAGAGGAATTTGCAAATTATTTCAGTTTTACTAAAACTATTTGAGAAAGTAGTTTGTGGTTTCATGTTAAGACTTTCATTTAACCCAGACAGCATGAATTTTTCCCTGTTAGGTCAACTGTTACTAACTTTGTTTGATTTACAAACTGAATTTC
Organism: Tipula vernalis; assembly: GCA_958295665.1. Taxonomy (NCBI): domain Eukaryota; kingdom Metazoa; phylum Arthropoda; class Insecta; order Diptera; family Tipulidae; genus Tipula; species Tipula vernalis. The sequence goes on along the minus strand of OY282559.1, from coordinate 65,788,473 downwards.
AAGTGCACTATTAAATGGTGATGTTGTACAGATTGTTTACTACACTGATTTCTGATTTTCTGCAAGGCCTTTGACAAGAGTTGCTTTTGTCTGAGTCATTCCGACATTTTAATTTATGCGGACGACTGTTGTCAGTAGACGACTACAAGGAATGGGAATGGTTCAAAATTTGGGAATTGGATACCACATGAATTAACAGATAGGCAGATACAATGTCGAAAAATCATTTCTAAAATGCTTCTTCAAAGAGAACAAAGAAAAGGTTTTCTGCATCGACTTGTGACTGGACATGAAAAATGAATTTACAACGAGAATCGTAAACATAAAACAGCTTGGGTAAAGCCTGGTCAGCCAAATCGAAATGTTCATTTTGATAAGTTTAGTTATGCTCTGTATTTGATGGGATATGAAAGGCGTTCTATATTACGAGCTACTAAAACCTTCTGAAACTGCTAATGGAGAAGTCTACTGTCGGCAACTAACACGTTTGAAGCGAGCTGTTCAAGATAATCGACCAGAATGAGAGAATAGACACAATAAACTGATTTTGCAACATGAGAACGCAAAACTACATACTGCAAGAGTCGTTAAAACCTACCTAGAAGGTCAGGACTGGGAAATTGTATCCCACCACTCATATTCGCCAAACATTGCTCCTTCGGATTACTATTTATTCCGGTTGGTGCAGTCAGCCCTTCATAACCCTTTGTGTCTTCTGATGGAGCATACTTTGAATAATGTAGCACTTATATATGTAAATCCAAAAAACGGTACTTACTTTTACATATACCCAATATTTCGTGCGCCAATAAGCTCGTTCCATTAGCGTTAGCAAACTACTCACAAGTACTTGTATCTACTCGCAACTACTCATGCTCAAGTGATGGTGTAGTTGTTAGAAGTAGTTACGCATATAATTAACGACAGAGGGATTTGAGTTTAAAACTTCTAATAGATGGCTCTATACCAATGTTGGTTGTGTGAAACGTCATTTTTGGACCATAATCCAACCAAAGTGTGCCTTTTTCGCTCATTTGATGAATGCATCGATTTTCAAAATAATGTTAATTTAATTATAAACTTGTATGTATTTTATTTTGAAACATTTCCATACATTCGATACAACGTTCTCTCCATTCCTTGCAAAAATTTAGTAAATTATTTGATTAGAATTTGAATTTACTGACATAGCAAAAATATCTTGGTTGGGTTAGGGTTAAAACAAATCATTTTTGTTTATGATTGTGATACAATGCAGCAATTTTTAAATCGTAGAAATATTTTAATTATTTTGTTAACAACGCTTTTTTTTTTTGTTAAAATCTAGCAGTTTTATTTAAAATGAGGTTATGTTTTATTTCTAAAAACAAATACTTGGCAGTAGTAAATTGTTTCCAATGAAACCATGACTTTCAATCTGATCTAACAAACTTTAAAGCTTGGTGTACATCGCATAATTTAATGCTAAACATCTCCAAATTCAAAACCATGTGTTTTATCCGATTACGCTTACCCGCTAATTATGTTTACTTTTTTGACGGTTGTATTATTGAAAGTGTCAATATGTTTATGGATTTAGTTATAACTTTTAATTTGAATCTATCTTTTCATAAGCACATTGAGGGTTGCATTTCTAAAGCGAATTCTATACTTATGGCTTTGTTAAAACGTGATTAAAACTTTATACGTCTCGTTTGTTCTTTCATTGTTGAAATATGGTGTTGCCATACCGCATCCGTTTTATATTTAATACTCAGATCGCATAGAGTACAAAAGTGCTTTTTAATGCACGCTCTACGAAGTCTAACTAGAGATGCAAGCGTGCCTGCTTTTAATACTTCCAGCGAATCGAAGTAGATGGAAATTAATAAATATTGAGCCGTCTTAACCTTGTTCGAGACTTACTAGTATCTAAAATCGATTGTCCAGAGATTTTCCGTTTGCTCGATATATGTACTCCTTACGTGTCCTTACGTGTGCCGCACGATAAAGATTTCCAAATTGTCCACTTCGTAGGGAAAACTACTGTAAATGTGAGCAACTTCGTCTTCAAAGCCGCTATTCTTTTCTTCAGATACGGTTTGATTTTCCGCGTTGCTCCATCTTTCTTATAGTTGGAGATGAGCAGCTCTATCTCTTCTGCCTTCTGTTCTTGTATCTGCCATAGCTGTTCCATATCCGTAGTTGTAGTTGAGTAAGTTTATTTATAAGACGACTAGTTGGAGCAACAACTTCTAAAGTGAATTTCTGTTTTTTGGTGCAGCTTCAATGGTTTTTGCTTGGGGTATGTTTCGATTGGTGCCAGTTTTTTTTTCAATACACCGTTTGCCTTAGCAAATCCTTGAAACTTGAAATTCTGTATATGGTTAAGAAGGATGGTCTAATGATTGAATTCCGGCCTGAAACATTGAAAACAATATTGAAGCTTATGATATATTTGACTTTTAGGTAGAAATCCCATAATATCACTGCTTTTGTTATATGATTGATATTAAAGGGAAAACATCTATTGTACCATTGCGGTATCTAAGTGTAGACAATCAACTGACACAGAAGTCAAATTTCTTAGTCTAACTTCAATATCAGTCATCTGGCCGACATTTTCAATATTTTAGGACTTGTAGTTTCCTGGGGCCGGGAGTCAGATTGTTGACAGTTTATTATTAATATACAGTTATTGCATGACTATATAACCAACCTTTTTTTTAATTTTATAAAATAACGGATTAAAAAATTTCAAAATTATTAATGCAAAAAGTTGAAAAAGGACGTAAACGTAATATCAGCTTTATAAATTATACAAATTTTAGTATTAATTAGTCTTCCGAATTGTAATCAGTGTCACAGAAAAATAATGCCACGTGAAAAATATTTATCGGACGTGGAAAAGGGCAAAATTCTAGCCCTTTCCGAAGAAGGTTTTGCGCTTAGGCAAATCGATACGGTTAATTACGGAACAAACAAAACCGGAGGACAAAAAAAAAAAGATGAGTTCACGCGAAACTCGTGGGTTTGTTAAAGTCGCGAGTAATTCTTTTAAAAGCCTTAAGCGCCTTAAAAGCGGGCTTAAATTAAATGTGTCTCGAAGTACAATCAGCCGGTGTTTGAAAGTTGCTGGAGTCGCGACTGGTCAAAGGTAATTAAAGAATGGCTTGTTTTGTTTTTATGATAACTATCGGATTTTATCGTAACTAACCATTATTCAATTCCAGGTGATTTTTGCCGAGGGAGCTTAGAAAACAGCCAAAGTACTTTTCTAAACGGTTGGTGGTGGTAGTGTGTTGTATGTATGATGTATGCTGCCAACTAGTGGACTATGAAAGTACCAGCAGTGTATGTCATGCATACAGGGCATCGTCGTCAAGCAAAAATGGGTGTCTATCATACTTAGAGAAGTTGTTTGTAGCTTGTAGCATACATAAATGAATAAAAGAAAACGATAATTAAATATTAAAATAACGAGAGTCTTTTATTAATTATCGTATACAAAACATGGTGTCAGATTAGTGGTTCTGTGTTGTGATAATTTAAAAAATAAGAGAATAAGGATGACGTAATTAAAATTGCAATGCTATTAAATTGTATTGACGATTAAGGATTGCAGGTGTTTAACCCATTTAAGATGAGTGAGGAAGATAAAAAATCGTACGAAGTGATAGTTAAACAATTTGATGAGCATTTTAGTCCAAGGAAAAACACAGTCATTAATCGGTTTAGGTTTTTCAAAAGAGGACAAGAAGATGTTGAATTGTTTGACAATTTTTTAACAAGTTTAAAAATGTTGGCACGGGATTGTGAATTTGGAGATCAAGAGTCGTCATTGAAACGTGTTAGAATAATTATTGGTATAAAGGATGTAGTCGTACAGGAACATCTATTAAGAGACACGGGGTTGGATCTAGATAAGTCGGTTCAAATATGTAGAGCGCACAAAGCGAGTAAAATGCAAGCTAAAGAAGTACATGACTCTGTGGCCAAGTCAGTGAATGTGGTCAATGTTCCAGAAATGTGGAATGGACCGTGAATTAAGGAAGTGTCCAGCTTACGGGAAAAAGTGCATGATATGTTCGAAGGTAGAACATTTTGCAGTGGGGTGTTACAAGCGAAATAAAACTGACCAACAGGCGAAGCAATTTACAAAGTACAATACTAGAAGTCGGATAGTTGATCAAGTGGAAAAAGAACAGGATTCTGGTGAGGATGGAGAGTCAGATGATTGTAGTTTGTCTGTTAGACAAATAACAGAGGTTCAAGAAGTAAACCAATCGGATATGAAAATGGAAAACTGGTCACATGAAGTAGAGATAAACGAACAATTAATTAACTTCAAGATTGATAGTGGAGCAGAAATGAATGTGATTCCATATGACGTAGTAGAGAAGCTGAATAGGGTGCATCTGATAAAGGAACGGAATAGTAAAGTCAGCGCTTTTGGAGGGTTTAGACTCAATGTTGTTGGCGGAATTAAATTGTTATGTCAACCTAGGAATAGAGCGAAAGTAAAGATTGAGTTTGTTGTAATAAAGCATGTTAAGCCGATACTAGGGTTGCCTACTTGTGTGGAGTTGAATTTAATTAAGCAAATAAATATTATAGAGCATGTCGATAAAGAAAAACAACAATTTATAGGAAATAATAAGACAGTGTTTGAAGGTCTGGGAAAATTGCCGTTTAAATATAAAATTCGTTTGCAAGAGGGAGCAGTTCCGGTAGTTAAACCTGTAAGAAGATTGCCAGATAGTATTAAGGACAAATTGGAGTCGGTTCTTAGTCGGTTACAAAAAAAAAACTATCGAAAAAGTAACAAAGCCTACTGATTGGGTGCATGATTAAGTAATTGTTGAGAAAAAAGATGGTTCGTTAAGAATATGTCTTAATCCGTTGGAGCTAAATAAAGTTATCAAAAGAGAACATTATTCTATACCGACAATAGAGGAAATTTTGCGGAAACTAGCTGGGAAGAAGATGTATACAATACTGGACATGAAGGATGGGTTTCATCAAATAGTTTTAGATCAAGAATCTTCGTTTATTTGTACCTTAAATACGCCTTGGGGTCGGTATTGTTATAAAAGGTTACCGTTTGGATTGTCAAGTAGCCTAGAAATTTGTCAGCGGGAGAATGTCAGGATATTTGAAGATATTCCGGGAGTCTCGGTATATTTTGATGACATAATAATTGCAGCCGAAGATGAGAAAGAGCATAACAAGTTAGTGAATTTGGTATTAACTAGAGCCAGACAAAATAAAGTTATATTTAATCCTGAAAAAACTCAATATAAGGTTAATACTGTGAAATATTTGGGTTTTATATTTAACAAGAATGGAGTCAAGCCATACACTAAGCAAATTGAGTCAATTGCTAATTTATCAGTAGCTAAAGATAAAAAAGCTATTCAACGATTTTTGGGAACCAAACAATATACCAAACATGTCAACAGAATCTTACCCTTTAAGACAGTTATTAAGTAAGGGGAGTGAATTTAGATGGGAAGAAAACCATCAACAAGCATTTGACAAGTTAAAAAAATGTGTAATTGAAGCACAGGAGTTAACCCATTTTAACAACAAGAAATTAATAACTATACAGAGTGATGCAAGTTTGTATGGAATAGGAGCCTGTTTGTTACAGGATGGTAAACCAGTGGCATTTGCGTCGAGAAGTCTAAGTACGACGGAACAAAAGTACCCGATTATTGAACGAGAACTTTTGGTTATTGTGTTTGCGTGTACCAGGTTTCATAATTTCATTTATGGGCATAAAATACAGATAGAAACTGACCATAAGCCTTTGGTTAGTATATTGACAAAGGATATTCATAAAAGTTCGGCATGAATTCAAAGGATGTATGTTAAATTATTTGTTTATTCATTCGAGACAAAGTATTTACCAGGAACGCCAATGTATATTGCTGATTTGTTGTCAAGGGATTCAGGAAATAATGAAAGTGTCGATGATTGTAACATTGACGAAGATGTTATACATGTAATCAGTATTCATGAATATTTGCCTATATCAGAGGAGAAAGTTCGGGTATTTCACGTAGAAACTAGTAAGGATAAATGTTTGAGGGAAGTTCTAAAACATATTCATGAGGGGTGGAAGAGGCCTGTTAAAGGAGATGAAAATTATTATATGAAAGTTAAGGATCAATTAATTGTGAAAGAAGGGTTAATATTTAATGGTGATAAGGTGGTAGTGCCAACCAGTATGAGACAAAATATGTTAAAGTTAATACATAAAGATCATAGCGGCATGGTTAAGTCGAAAGCGAAAGCTAGAAGATTGTTGTATTGGCCTAAAATGGGAGAGGATATTGAAAGAGTGGTTCACACTTGTCAAGAGTGTGCTAAGTTTCAAAGGAGCAACGCATCAAAACATTGCCGTTTCATAAAGTTGCTATGGATATATGTGAATATAGGACAGTTATATATCTGGTCATAGTCGATTATTTTAGTAAATGGATAGAGGTTGTGAAATTGCGATCTAAATCAGTGAAAGATATAGTTGTGGAATGTATTAAATTGTTTGCTGTACATGGCATACCCAGATATGTCGCTTGTGATAACAATCCCTTTAATAGTCGTGATTTTAGAATGTTTGCTGGGAATTATGGTTTCACCGTAATACATACTAGTCCCTATTATGCTAGGTCTAATGGCCTTGTGGAAAAAGCAGTAGGAATTGCAAAAAACATAATTAAGAAAATCAATGATGAAGCGGAGATATACGAAGGATTGTTAGAATATCGGGCAACACCAGTAGCTGGTGTTGAGTATACACCTAGTCAAATATTAATGGGACGTAATTTGCGAACAAAATTGCCGATAAGCAAGAAAATGTTACAACCAAAGTTAGTTGATGGAGAGGCATACAGAGCGTTAATGGAGAGAGCAATAATTACAAAAAAGAATTATGATAGAACAGCTAAGGATAAGTCAAGTTATATTGAAGGAGATAAAGTGATAGTTCAGGATCAGTTAAGTAAACAGTGGTCTCCAGCAATAGTTGTAGAAAGAAGAGAAGAGCCACGTTCTTATGTAATAAAAAAGGAAAATGAGAAGTTATATCGCAGAAACTCAAGTCATTTGAGGAATATGGTATGTACATTGGTTGAACCGCGGTTTAATAGGACGATGTTATGTTTGGATGATACAGCTGTTGAAAGTTAAAGAGGGCCGAAAATTGTGAGAGTGCAAGGAGAGCGGAGTGTCGAGTCTGTTTTAAACAAGAGGGCCGCTTCAGAAATTGGATCTGTGAAGAATATTAATAAAGAAGGGGGATGTGTTGTATGTATGATGTATGCTGCCAACTAGTGGACTATGAAAGTACCAGCAGTGTATGTCATGCATATAGGGCATCGTCGTCAAGCAAAAATGGGTGTCTGTCATACATAGAGAAGTTGTTTGTAGCTTGTAGCATACATATATGAATAAAAGAAACCGATAATTAAATATTAAAATAACGAGCGTCTTTTATTAATTATCGTATACAAAACAAGTAGCATTTTCATTCACTAAAATGAACAGCGTGGAGTACATGTGCGTCTTATAGAAAACCATCTGTTATACCTTTTATTGTATATACATCAAGACGAAAACTGGATTTTCCAGCAAGATGGCGTAATTGTTCCTATATGTATTGTATGAATCTGGTAATACGCTCCCGCGTACATAAGAGCCAGATTGCAAAATTATGGTTTGCAGAACATTACATATACCAGTATTATATTGGTCCGCTTGTTCGCCAGACCAAAAACCCAATCGAAAATCTTCGGGGACTATTGGTTCGAAAAATTTACGAAGGCAACCGCCAATTTGAAACAATAGATGAACTAAAATTAGCCATTCAACATGCCTGGGAGAAAATATCACCCGAAATTATCAATTCGTTGGTTAGAAGTATGCCGAACAGAATTTTGGCTGTAGCAGAAAATAAAGGTGGTCCAACGGCATATTAATTTTTTTAGGGCAATTTAAAAAAAATTACTTTTGAACAATTGAATTTTATAACGGTTTTTTATATTTTGCTGTATTACCACAGAATACAACCAGAAGATACATAACGCTGTTTTTGTATGGAAAAATTTGGGCTCATTTTTTTGACCTTGATTTGCCGAAGGTAAGAGAAAGTTGGGTTATGTATTCTTTGGTTTACTGGTTTTGATTTGAAATAACAAAAAATTGAGAATCCTGAACAGTGTAGTTAGTGAAATTATTTGACAAGTTTTGTTTTGACAGCATAATTTGTATTAACTACTATAATATTCTAAAATAATTATACTTCAATGTCCAAAAAAGAAGGTAAGATGAAAAAAAATTTGGTCCACGCAATGTCTATTCTGGTTAATCTTTCTTCTGTGGTATTACGCCCTTATTCAAATTTTTGCATTAAAAGTTTTGAAATTTTTAAATCCGTTATTTTAGAAAATTTTAAAAACGGGTGGTTATATAGTTATGCAACATACTAAATTATAGCGAGAATTTGACAAGTTCGTTATTTTGGTCACCGAGTTTTGAAGAATTAAAACCACATTTTAATTACATTTTGTTTGTTTATAATTATATAGCAGTTTATATTTTGAAATTATTAATTTTGTTTTTCTTTTTATATCACAATTTAAATAATACTTTTTCTTAAATAATATTAAAATATAATTATTTACTTTTATTATAAGTAAATTAGTTGATCAATATTTTTTTTGTTCTTTGTTTTATTATTATTTAAATTTACTTTACTTTTAATTTTTAATTTATTTGAAACATAAAAATAACAAAAATAAATTTTATTATAATAAAAAAATTAATGCATTTCTTATTTTTAATATTTTTATTAATTTATTATAAAGCAATATTCTTGTGCTTTTTTGTATTTGTTTATGCTTTTATTTATATTTATTACAATACATATATATATACTTTCTTCTAAATGAACAGTCTTAAAAGTTGAATTTCTAGAAAAAATACTTTTATGTTTTTTTTAATAAATTTTATTGTTTCAGTGAATTTTGTTTGTTTTATGAAGTTCATATAATTTCAGCAGTTAGCACTCGTCTTATTTTATATAATTTAGTACATATAGGGGTTTTATATTTTAAGAAAAGAGATACAAGTTTTATTACTTAATAACTTACGTGTTTTTTTTTATTAATTGTTAACAAAAATTTGGTTAAAAAAACTGATTATATGATACAAGAGGCAAAAACAACACCGATTTTTTTTTTTTTGTTATATATAAATAAACAATCGATTTATAATTTATTAGAGATTAATGAGGCATTAAGAGCTGAAAATTTTATAGAACTTCTACAAAAGCATTTTTTTTACTATATTATATAAATGTAAATTATGTTTGTTTTTCACTATTTATATAAAAAAAGAAAAAATGTTTGTGCGTTATTAAAAATAACTTTTGCTTGCTCTTTTTTTTTTTTTGTTTGTTTATGTTGTTTATTAAAATTACTGGTTTTTGTGTGTTTGTGATTTAAGCCCTATTTGTTGTTTGTTTGATTTAAATAAAATAATGAAAACGTTTGGTTTACTCCTCTTCAGATGCATTTTCATTTACTAGTAATGTTGTATTATCATCAGCACCTTGGACATCGTTAGCAACACCTCGCTAAGCGCAAAAGATAAAAAATACTGTTAGGTCATGTATGGCAAAAAAAAAAAAAAATGTAAAGGTTAATTAATTACCCCAAATGGATCGTTTCTGGATCGTTTTCGCACCCAAATTGAATTGAAAAATAATTTACGGTTTCGTGCTAAAACGCATAATGTTATTAGTAAAAAGATAATAACAAGGGCTGCACATAGAATTGCTGGTAAAATAATACTGTCCTCTGAATCATATCCCTAGAAAAATAAAATAAAACAAATTAATATATAATTTTATGTTTGGTGTGAAAGGTCTTGCTGTAATTCTTGGTTTTACTATAAATATTGATAAATATTGAAAGGTCGTTGATTGGTACCTCGCTTGTGGGTAACTAGCAGTAAGAAAATGTTCGAATTTAAGAATGAAACTTATCATACCGTTAGAACCGAATTAGTGCTATTCTTGGTGTCGAGAAAATGGGAAACGAATTTTCCTATTTAACCTGAAAGGAGTTCAAAAATAAAAAAAAAATGAAACCTGATTTTCTGCAGAAACCAGAGAACCAGATCACCCCTCCCCCTTCCCGCAAAATTATTCTTCCCAAGAAGGGATTTGGCCGACTCTGCGATGATACTCTGATCTCTGCATTCCCTTAGTAGTGCCACTTCTTCATTCGACGTGACAATTATAAAATCACTTCCAAACATATTCCCTTGTACTACCATGTTACTTGTACCGACAATTAAATGTTGGTATTTGTTTAGTCGATTGACGCGAAAATCGTCGTTTGAAGCGCCATTATTTTTAATATATTTTGTCTACACAAAAAGCCGAAAGAATCTTATTGATTTAATACAGACAAACTTTCTCTTTCTATTATTTGTGTGGGCATAAAACCCACAGAAATGAGAGTTTTCCTGGAGTCTTTTGATTGGTGAATTTTATAATTCGCTAAGTCAATGCATTCTTGGCTCCTGAGTAATGTATGCAGTTAGAATTTTATTTTTGTAGTTTGGTCGTAGCTTCCTGATGAGTAGACCGAACTTTTTGCTTGTACAAACTTATCAGTACGAAACCAAACTACCACAGAGAAAGCTCAAGGAAAGTTTTCATTTTTTGGAGCCGATACCAGTGCTGTCGCTATGAAAACTTTAAACGGAGTACGTTTCAAATCTTCAGGAGAGTATTTCTAGTTAGAAGGGAGTACCTACGAAATAATAGTTAGACATAAATTAAAGCGCTAAGCTTGAACGCTGCTACAGCTAAATAGTTTTTTTTAAGACCGCCGCAACTCTCCACGAAATCACAGATATGTTTAGATTATCGTTTTGAAATTTTTAAGTTTTTCTCATAGAGAAAATTACCGATCAGCGAAACCGTAAGCTTTTTAATTTTTAGCTATTTTTACGTAAATTTTAACTTCGAAAACTTTTCAATTTCAAAAGCGTAATTTTGGCAGATATGCGATATGTATGTTCGCCATTTTCACAAAGCTAATTTTTGAGAATTGGAAGATATTTTGGTGCAATTTAAAGAAATGTCATTGCCAGACGAATGACTAAACCTGGAGGAAGTCTGAAAAATCGCCTTAAAAAAACAGGACGTTTATTAAGTCTCGAAATATGTTATGTATTTGATTTTAAAAGAATTGCTATATAAAATTGGTTTGATGAGGACGACTTGGCACAAAACATGCACGTGGTGAAATCTCATTTAGAACAGTTTTAAACCCGCTAACTTGATTCATATTGGTTAAGTCAGATAATAAATTTCAATAGAATTTGTGCATAATCACAGCAGTTCCATTTGGTGCAGGGATGGATTTGCCTAAATAAAACATGGCTAGAATTCAATAAAAAAACACAATTATTTGCACACTATAATGACATTTTGGTTATTAGAAGAAAATTTGGGGAAATTAGATTTGCTAAAGAAAAATTTACTAAGCTGATTTATATATCTTTATCTTATTAATATAGTTCCTAATATAGAATCGAATTATTCACGCTCTGAAAATATCTTGGGCCACCTCATTCGGGATCGGATTTTTTAAGTAAAATAAGAACTTAATCCAAGAAACGCGCAGGCCACTAACATGGCAGTTCATCTTGGCGAAGGTCGATCGATGCATTCTTGGCGCTGATTTTCTGGCACACTTCGGTTTATTAGTCGACATCAAGAATAAGAAACTCATCGACCCTATCACAAAACTCGATATCAAAGGGAAAGCAATTCAAATCCCGTCTTACGGCATTACGACTATAAAATCCGGCGCATTGACACCCGAGATACTGGGATTACTACGCGAATTCAAAACCGTAACCCACGCGACTACAAATCTAAACACAATAAAGCACAACGTCACTCATTGTATTGAGACATCTGGTCAACCGTGCCACGCAAAGGTATGTACGTCTTTTAAATTCCGAAAAAACCAAAATCACCAAGGACGAAATCGAAACGTGGTTAGCGCAAGGATGCCGACCGTCCAACAGCAATTGGGCGAACCCATTACATATAGCACGAAAGAAAGACGGTAACTGGCGATTATGCGGCGACTATATAACCTTAAATGCGATAACAAAACCCGACCGTTACCCGATTCCCTTCGTGACCGATTTCACACACCAACTCGAGCCTTGTACAGTGCTGTTCTCAAAAATCGATCTCATCCGAGCCTACCACCAGGTACCTATCGATGAACGAGACATCGAAAAAACGGCGATCATCACTCCTTTTGGATTGTTTGAGTTTCCCCGAATGACATTTGGGTTACGTAACGTTGCTCAAACGTTCCAACGATTGGTACACTCAATATTTCGAGACTTGCCATTCGTGTTTCCGTACATCGACGATCTGCTGATCGCATAACGAAACACGGAGGAACACCTCAAACACGTGCGTATGATCTTACAACGTCTAAGTGACGCGGGATTGGTAATTAACCTTAACAAGTGCGAATTCGCAAAGAACGAAATATCTTTTCTCGGATTTCACATCACCACAAACGGCATGGGAATCGGATAAGCATAGAGTAGAAGCAATCCAAAATTTTCCTCGACCAACTACGACTGATGGGATTCTTCGATTTTTAGGAATGGTAAATTATTATCGAATTTTGCTACCAAAGGCAGCACACGACCAGGCGATATTATATGAATTCATAAAAGGACGTAAGAAGAAGGATAAATCACCAATAAACTGGACCGAAGAATCCACCGAAGCGTTCGAAACATGCAAGGCGAAGCTGGCACGTCCCATTCCAAACGCCAAATTCGCTATTTTTGTCGACGCATCAAATACAGCAGTAGGAGCGGTACTACAGCAATATTGACAAAAAGGGTGGCAACCACTTTTCTTTTATTCCCGAAAATTAACCAATACCGAAACCCGTTACAGCACATACGACCGGGAGCTTTTAGCCGTTTACTCGGCTATCAAACACTTTAAAAATTTTATTGAAGGTCGAGAATTTACCCTATTTTCCGACCACAAACCATTGACATACGCATTACACCAAAAACTCGACTAGTAGAAATAAACGAGTCATTGACATTCGAAAAATTCCCAGTTTTTGGAACCAATAAAGAAATTCTATGCGACACATCGACTGGTACACAATGCCCATTTATTCCTAAGGCATTTCGACGACAAATTTACGAATCGTTCCACAACGCCTCTCACCCTGGTATCCGCGTCACAGCGAGACAAATCCGAAAAAAAATTGTGTGGCCAGCTATGAACCAAGAAATACGCTCTTGGGTCAAACACTGTGCACGTTGCCGGAAGTGCAAAATAACAAAGCACGTCAAAAGTAAGACTGGAACTTATGAACGGACCAGCAAACGATTCGATGAACTCCACATCGACATCGTCGGACCTTTAACCGTCCGAAGGCAACTTATATTGTTTAACAATGATCGATCACTATACACGCTGGTCAGAAGCCACTCCAATAATGTGCGTCGGTGAAAAACAATAACGTGGTTCAACCGGGCACAAACGATATCTAACGTATCAATAACCACCTCCACAATTTCACCGATCGAAGCTCTTATTTTGCTAAAAGAGGAAGCTCACGCCGTTTAGTTGCTCATTCGAATTTTCGTCGAAGTGAACCAGATCAAAACGAATCTAATTTGTTGCCAGAACATCGTCAAAATTTTGTGTTACGTCGTTCAGTACCGGCGATGCCGAATGTTGATATGTTGCCGAATGTGTCGAGTGTCTAGCACACGTATATGCATCAATCGGAGTTCACCGTTAACGCGTGGATAAACGAATTGGGGACATCAGCAAAAATATACGGTTGGAGTAAGGCTGATATCTATTTTATGTGGAAGGAAAAAATGAAAGGCTCAGGGCGAAATTTATTCAAGGTTAACCCAACCATATTGTCATGGCAAAATAAGAAACAATTTGAAAAATATGAAGCTAGAACTGAGCTTTGACAACAGTGAACGCTGTAAACTGGATTGTTGGATACTTTTTCTTCAATAAACATAATCCGTCAGGCTATGGTGCCGCCATCAGTATCGTGGATTAAACCATTCGTTGTTGAATATAATTGAGACCTGTAATGTACATTGTAAATATAGTAATTTGATTTTTCTATTTCTTTCCAAGTTGTACTGTTTCGGCAATCGATTACGGTTGTTTGCTGGGGAGGCCTCGAACTGGAGGCTGGACCCGACTTTGTGTTATTCGGTGAACCGACTACAAGTGTGCTCAAATTTCAAATTCAATTGGACCGATAGAGTAAAGACAAGCAGCTTGATGATAATCAGTTGCGTGATTCAGGTGAGGCGAGTGAAAACAGGGCTATAGAGAGTTAGACGCGAATAATGTGTTGATGTTCAGGTAATTGTTGGGTGATGATTTCGTTGCGTCGTTTATAGAACATGAGATAGTCCAGAAAATGGTAGACCAAATTTTACATGAAGGTATTATTAGAAAAAGTCGTAGTAGTTTGGCAAGTAGAATAGCAATGGTCAATAAGACGAACGGGGAGAAGAGAATTTGTGTAGATTATAGGAATTTAAACAGGGTTACGGTTAAATATAGAACCCCTCTGCCTCGTATTGAAAATTGTATGGACAATTTGAATGGAAAGGCTATTTTTAGTTTGACCGTTCTGCATATTTCACATTCCAATCGATGATGTAGTATGTGAAAAGCCCATTTGGCTTAAGCAATGCGCCGTCAGTGTTTCAGCGCTTTATATCGGACATATTTCAATCGTTGATCCAGAAGGGGGTGATAGTGGTATATATCGTCGAAATACTCGTCATAAAATTTTGTTAAACTTTCAAATTTTCAAGTCCCAGATTGGAATATCTGTCTCCTAAGAATGTCTATGAGGTTTCAAGATTTGCAGACCTTTCTCGTTATTTTTGGAAATTTATTCCTAATATTTGTGTCATTGTTAAGCCATTGTAGATTTGCTGAAGATGGGCGCTATTTTTATGTTCAATGATTTGAAGTGCCATTCGTAAGAGTCAGTTATAGAAACAAAAGAATTCACATCTATTTACACGGTATTTACTTTAGATTAGTGACAGGTTTTTTATCGTTGAAGCAGGTCTTGGAGAAGAAAGATGCAAGTAGTCAGATTTTGAGTTGGTCAACGTTTTTAGCGAACTATGATTTTGAGGTGATTCAACCAAGTGGTGTATCAATACGTTATTTGGTTGCTGTAAATAGGAGTCCAGGAGTTAAAATAGTTACGGAATGCAGTTTCTTTGAAACATTATTGGGTGTATACATTAAAAACCGGAATTTGATACTAGATGTCATTACTTGTTTATGCGTTATAGTACATCATGGACATATATGGCATTTGAAAGCCTTATTCAATACCTGTCAAAATCAGCTAAAAGTTTTTGTTTTGATTGTGCACATCCAACAGATTTCAACGATGGAAAATTTATCAAATTTGCGAAAAAAACAGCATTTGCGGGAAGTTTTGTTGAGTCACTTTTTCGCAAACAAAACTGCAGCTGAAAGTCATCGTTTCCTCGTGGATTTGTATGGTGAGCATGCTCTTGCAAAAACACAGTGCTTTGAGTGGTTTAGTCGCTTCAAAAGTAGTGATTTTGACATCAAGGACAAAGAGCGTCCTGGTCAGCCGAAAAAGTTTGAGGATGAAGAATTGGAGGCATTACTCGATCAAGATTCATGTCAAACGCAAGAAGAACTTGCAGAATCATTGGGAGTTGATCAAGCAACAATTTCCAGGCGTTTGAACGCCTTGGGATTCATCCAAAAGATGGGAAATTGGGTGCCATACGAGTTGAAGCCAAGAGACGTGGAAAGACGATTTTGCATGTCCGAAATGCTGCTCGAGCGCCACAAAAAGAAGTCGTTTTTGCATCGTATTGTCACTGGCGATGAAAAATGGATCCATTACGATAATCCCAAGCGCAAAAAAGCGTATGTCAGGAAAGGCGAGGCCGGCCCATTGACACCAAAGCCGAATATTCACGGGGCCAAGGTCATGCTGTGCATTTGGTGGGACCAGCTAGGTGTGATCCACTATGAGCTGTTGTCAAGTGGCCAAACCATCAATGCCCAACTCTATCGTCAACAATTGATCCGATTGAAGCAGAAAATGCAGGCAGAGCGGCCAACATATGCGACCAGACACGAGTCAATCATTTTCCACCACGATAACGCTCGGCCACATATTGCGGCGCCGGTCAAAAATTATCTGGAGAATAACGGATGGGAAATTCTGCCTCATCCGCCTTATAGCCCAGACCTTGCTCCTTCCGACTACCACCTATTTCGATCCATGCAGAATGCCCTATCAGGAATACGCTTCACTTCAGTTCAAGGTATCGAAAATTGGCTCGATTCGTTTTTGGCCGCCAAGCCGGGGCAGTTTTTCTGGGAAAGAATTTATAAATTGCCAGAAAGATGGGAAAAAGTAGTGAGTAGCGATGGGCAATACTTTGAATAAAAAATCTTGTAACATTTTTCCATAATAAAGGCTCAAATTTCATAAAAAATTCCGGTTTTTAATGCATGCACCCAATAGTATTAAAGAAAATGTTGAAAATACGTATGAAAATGATTACTATAAGATAAGCAATAACATTTTGTAGAAGAATTCAAATCGGAATTATGTATTGTTGTTTGTTCCCACCGTTATTCTTCAATGTCACGAAGTTGGCATTGGGGTCCATTCCTTGAAATTTAACGAAAATACCGGCATTTGCCGGTAGTTGTAGACAGTTTCACTAAGTTCATGAAATGTTATCCAACTAAATCCACAAGGTCTCGTGAGGTATCGTCTCAAGACCAAATTTTTGTATGTTTAGCGTACGGATAAGAATTGTAAGTGATCGCGGATCTTGTTTAACCTCGAGAGAATTTATAAGTTTTATGGGGCACTCAAACGTTCAACTAGTCCTAACGGCAGTTGACTCAGCTTAGTAGGTCCGGCGGAGAAGCTGAATCGAACAGTAGCTCCCCTTATCTTTAAATTCGTTGATTTAGATAATAATTGTGACTGGAATAATGTAATACAGGATGTGGAGTTTCCAATTAATAATTGGACAGATCGATACAGACGATTTATTCGAAGACAAATGATATCATAGAGCGTTTGATTGAAATGTTAAATAGTGAACATTCATAAACATGAAGTGACGTTCGTCGACGTATAACGATGTTTGTTACTTCAAACGAACCAAGAGAATTCCAAAATTTGATTTTCAGTGCAAGTGACGACCAAGGGGATGGAGATGCAAATAGTTCGATCCACGAGAATAGAAGGCCAGACACGGTGACCGAAATCGGATACGTCTCCAGCGAGACTTTCGTTTATTCCATCTCCAAAGATTGTTTAAAGGTCCGTTTGTGAGGACGAAAAACGTTTCCTAGCCAACATAACCTAGACGGTTTTATCAGTCCGATAAGATCTTTGTTCGAAAAGTATTCTAACGAATTTTTCTCGAACCCTAAACATTCTTCTATACTACATACATATGTATATCAGAACAACTGACACAATGCACTAATCTGAAATTAAACCCAAGTGTCTTACTCAACTGACCTTCTCTCATTCCTTCTCATCATCTTCTCATCATCGAGGGCTTATTACATATTTCGCATACTTCATTTTTTGCATACTTCATAAAAACACTGTGAACCTGTGGTTTAAAAAATGCTTCGCTTAAATTGCCATCAATCTAATCTTTCTGAATAATTATGTGAACGTTTAGTAAATTATACCCCCCCCCTCCCTCCCTCCCCTTCCCAATTTGCGCAATTTTCATTCATACAACGATGGAAACTGAAAGTCTCAATCAATACCCTTAAATGGCACTATATTGGGTCCTCCAAGACACATTATTCATTAATTAATTATACCCCACAAAAAGTGTTCCAAAAACCAATAAAAATGTTGTGTCTGATAACACATTCCATTTGTACTAATCTTGAATTTACCAGAACCAAATTAAATTAACCGATTAAACGGCACAAAGATGAATCGACCTGGGTCCGGATACCACAGGGGACATGCAAAAACATGAAATTTACCTACATCATGATTACAGATATTTTTGAACAAATACCAAAGTCGGCTATACTCAACTGCTTGCCTATAGCCAAATATAATCACAAAGTGAAGAACTTCTGACGAATAAACGTAACGGACAGACATCAAGACATGAAAATGGTTATAATTTTAAATTAGAAAACGTAAAAACAATAAATCATAATTACCGCCCACTGAAAATATGTTGATGGATCAATAAACGGCCAATGCGTTCGAATCCAATTTTTAGTATCTGCATTTTTGTTTGTTTCCGATGGTGTTAGATGAATTTTAGCCACATAATCTGTTGTCTGATTGGCAGACGAATTTTTTCGTGACGTTATCTCCTGATATAATATTCGCGGTTTATTTGGATTAATAATAATTTCTGGCCCAATAGATTTTACTGTTGTTGTTGTTGTTGTTGTCGTCGTCATCGTCACGGGCGAATCAATTGCCTTTGATTTTAGGATATTTAGTAAGGTTACGGTTATTTCTCTCGATGGCGTTAATATTGTTGATGGAATTGCTGGTGTTGTCGTTTGGATGGTGGGTGATGTTAAAGAGGATGGTGTTGCCATTTGTAAAATCTCTGATGTCACATTATTTCTATTGTTATTCCCAATTATATAAATGTCGAGACTAGCGTTATTGAATGACGTTGATTCGCTTGAACCGTTTATTGGTATTAACAATAACGATGATGATAATGGAGTTTGTGTTCCTATGGTACTATTATTATTATTATTACTATTACTATTTATATTGATTGATGTTGAATTTACATTTAGATCATTTGTTGTTGCTGTTTTATTTATATCACTAATAATATTTTTTATTGTTGATGTTGTTGTTAGAAAGATACTATTATTGTTATTAATATTATTACTATTTAAATTATTATTATTATTATTACTATTACTATCTTTGTTATCGATTGTGCTCATTTTAACGTTAGCTGGATTTCGTAATTCTCGTGCCTTTTGTGCTTTAAAAAACCATGACGCTGGGCTAGGCATTAAATCGGTCGTGACTAATAATGGCACTAATATAGCACCTGTGACAACAGAACAAACAAAAAATAATCCAATATACGCTAATAGTGATGATTTATTTTTACGTTTAATACATGTTCGACTGCTATTGTTACCGGTTCGACTGGTGCCATTGGTTCCGTTTCGTCGATATGCGTTCATTTGTTCGGCATCTATTGGATTTGTACGAAAATCATCATTCTGTGGCAATATCGTATATTGCAAACTATTTTCACCATGTCTTATTGTTTTATACATTTCGGCGTATGTCGATGCGTGTGTGTCTTTTTTTTTTCTTCTTACGAATTTTTACTTCTGTTGTTGTCTATATATTTAAAAAAGATGTATCCTGCCGAACGAATGATAATCCTGCAAATATAAAAAAAAATACAAATACTTTATAATTTAATTATGTAATAGAAACAAATATAATATGAATGAAATAAAAGGATTTATTCTGTATCTCGAACGAAACGAAACTCAAATAATTGTGACATTGAGTTGAAGATTTTTTTCCCCCTAAATTTAATGTAATCATTTTTTAATTTTAAGACGACGAGATGTTATATTAGATTTGGGTTGCTGGATGATTTTGTTTTATGAAAGTATTAAATTTTGAATTTTTGTTGCTTTAAAATTTACTTTCCGTATATGTAAATGTAATTATCTTTTATTAAAGATAAAACAATTGTGAATTTAGATCTCATTTGATTTGAACCATATTTATGATATTTAATTTTTGTAATATTTTTATACATAGGATTAAATTCAAACAAAATTTTTTAGAATTGTTTTCAAGAAATTTCGTTTAATTTGTATTTAGTTTTATACTGCTGAAGTTCAGTAACTCTTGATTAGTGCTAGTGTTCAGCACTTGTTCTTTTGCTGGTTGAAAAAATATTAGTCGTATCGAAACCTTATTATCAGGGCCAGCTCGAGGTGTATGCGAACTATGCGGTCGCGCATGGCGCTAAACTTTAAGCTCAAATATATTGTTAGCTCCCAATTTATCTCATGATCGTAAATTTATATCAAAAACGTAGAAATTTTTTAGGTCACCGTCGAACAAATACAACTTAATTTGACAACATTATAAAGTCAAAATTAATTTAAAAAACATGATGAATTAAATATTAGACCATCTAAATATTCAGTCTTGGCCAGAAAATTAGGAACAATAATTAAATAAAACAATAAATCGATATTCAATAATGTGACGGTGACACCTAGCGTGTGATAGAATAAGTTAAACTAATAGCTCAATGTTTTACTGTACTAAATGGAATTTTCCATGATAAAATAGTTCTAAATGTTTCTACACTATTCTAACTAGAAAAGTCATGAACATTCGAGAAGTTTGGTTTGTGTATATAAAAAGGCGAAGGAGATCGAATTGGATTAGTAGTATTTGGTAAGCGACAATGTGAAGATTAAAAAGAAATTAAAAAGTGATTTAAAAAGTGTTTTAGTGGAAATAAAAAGTAAAAGTGAATAGTAAATTGTGCGAAATAAAAATTATAAGTGTACAGTAAAATTGGAGAATAATTTATATAAAGTGATTTTGTGAATTATAATTAATAAACTGTGTTGTAATAATTTTTGTGTGAAATAAATAAATGCTTTGGTGATAAATTGAATTGAGTTTGTTTTATTCACAATCCAGTGATACGAACCTTAATTGACAAGGCAAAAACGTAACAATACCCTTTCGATTATTTATGGGACATCTATAGGGTAGTAGTTGTACTTCGTTCTAGTACGACCAAATAGATTCAGATGGTACTTCAAATAAAAGCGAACAAATAACATTTTGTAAATATTTTGTTAAATAATGATTTGGTCGTCGATTGTTAATCAGAAGAAAGAATGCTAATTCAAAAATTGAGAGATGCAGTTATGGGACTTTCGCAGAATTTGGTCGCAAATGCTTTAAATACTGATCTTCTTATTTCGGATCTAATCAATCCGAACGATCTGAGTACTAAAAAAACTGTGTTTTTACATAGCTTATTGTAACTCAGATCGATTAGACCAATTAGATCGGAAATATGAAACACAGCAAATGTCTCATATTAATAATCGTCAATATACACACTTTTAAAATATTTGTTGATGTTAAGAAAGAGTTACACCTTGAAATTAGTATGCGAACATTCATGGTAAGCTTAAAGAACGGCCCGAATAGCACTACTGTTGAGCAAAAACAATGTTAGGGAAAGTATTCGATTTGGTTCCGATGGTAAATAGTATGTGCTTAGGCTAAAACACAACAGTATTCCAAAAAAAATAGTGAAATTGGTGGAAGGAGTATTTGCTTCCTCGTATAGTAGTGAAGGACCTTTATATTGGATAAAAGATTATGGACCAAGCCTACGTGAGTGGTATTCTCCAAAATGTGACGTACCCTATTTCAAAAGACCATATTCTGCTAAAATGGCTCTAGATGCTAGACAATGTGAGCTTAAATAAACCTGTAGAAAGAATTGAGCCTCTTTGGAAGAACCTTAAGATACATGTGGCTCGCAAACGCAAAAACAGATACGGTTGGCCCTTAAAGAAGGCTGTTATAGTCTATGTATAGAATGATGTTAGGTCTTAATAAATTATATGACAAGATGTTGCCAGGCAGTGACTATAAATAAATGATTAACACTAAGTTTATTATTCGTAATTTTCTGACCAGATTTTACTTTATAAAATTAGATTAAATGCTAGTAATAAGGTTACAATATTAGCTTTAATAATTTTCTTCCCTTGTTATTAATGTTCTGACAACGAATGTATGTAAGTCACCAAATGGCATATATTAAACAATAATTCAGTGGCAATTACGCAAAACAACATAACTCGAGTTGGGTAGTTTTTCAAATTGTTGAAGTTCGAAACGGCTGCATCCGGAGGAACATTTTGATATACATATATGTTAACGCTAATTTTAGTTAAAACAGTTTTCTCTTTATCAAAGTGTTCCATTTAATATAGTTGTTCTGAATTTTGATAGATTTGAGGAGCTAAATAGCTCGAGTTATTTTGAGTTATGTTGTTTTGGATAATTTCCACAGAATTATCTTTAATATTTGTTGATTTTGGCTTTGATCTCGAAACGTTAACTGACCATGTCAAATAACTGGTTGTTGGGGAGTAGTTTTAGGAGTCAAAGCTTTCTAGGATATGCGATTCTCATAAGACTTCTTCCTAGTGTAGTTACGCCTCCTCGTGACGACAACCGGGCAATGCATCCTAGAATGTAGCCAAGTAACTTACACGACCGTGCAATGGCGGTAAATCCATTGCCCCAAGCTTTGGTGGGACAACATACGCTGAGAGCTGCGTGGCTAAGGGGGAGCTTAGTCTTTAGTATGTGAACTCCGGGTACCAGGCGACCCCCGGTTTAAAGTAGCCTTCCCACAGTATACCGATCTCTGCTGTGGGTGACCTTCATTTCTCGGATACTCGTGGGATTCAAATGGAAACCGAAATTAAAAAAAACATAGAGGGTGATGCCTCTTTAAAAGCATCAACTTCACCAGCTGTTAAGCTGGGTCTCCTAAGTTATGATGGAATGGTAGTCCCACAAGGGCCACCACTCTTGATTATCTTAATGTCCGGACCAAGGAAAAGGTGGAACAGTCCACCTCTTCTACTACGGACACCTTCTGTGATGACAACAAAAGTGTAATCTCTCAGTTATCGGGCACCTCAACCATTGGTGTTGATATTGGGAACATGTCCCTCAACGCCGGGGAATGGGTTAAGCTCAACTCCTTCGAAAGAAGGCGTTTTAAAAAGGGGCTCAAGGAAGGCAAAACTAGAGAAGAGGCTCTAGCTGCTGCTAAGTCCGCGACCCCTCTGAAAGCACCCTCGGGGCCTATTGCTCCTACCCTAGACAAGAGGTCTGGTGGTAAGCGTGAGAGGTCTTTCGAGGTTGCTCCGGAACTAAACAAACCACCTGCCAAAAAAGCAAAAGAAGGGCCTTCTCCGGTGAAGCCCTCTTTCAGCCAGGTAGCAGGCAGTGTTAAGCTGGGCATCTTACCAGGTGATCTCAGTGGCAATCCTCTTAGTATGGAGCAAATGGCAAACATACAGGAGTGTGTCATTGACCTCATTATTGGGATGCAAGGCTCAAACCACAAGCCGCAATTCCTTGGCTGTTTCCGGAGAACAGGTTGGCTATTTTTTATATGTTCCGATCATTCCACAGCGGAATGGATGAGGAACAGTTTTGTAAGCCTAAGGGAAAAAATTGGTCTGAACATAACTTTGCTGGAAGAGGATGATTTTCCTCGGCCAAACATCGTTAGGGGGTTCTTTCCACAGAGCCTTAGCTTAACTAGCGAGAAGATTCTCGCTACCATGGCCGCGCAGAACGATGGTCTCGCGGCCAACTCATGGAAGATACTGCAACGGACGACAACTGGCGCACTCGTCCATTTGGTTATGGCCATAGGCGAGTCTTCCATGAAGAAACTGCGCGAATCCAACGGGAACATCGCATACCACTTTGGTAGGATAAAACTCCTTCTCAAGAAGGATTCCCCCTCTACCAACCCAACCACTGGAGTCAGCTCCAGTAAGGAGGGTACTTTACCAGCCCCAGTAGTAGGCACAATCACAGACGAGGAGCCATCCAGGAACAGCAGCGCTATTGAGCATTCTGTTCCTGCTGCCTCTTCGTCGGGAGCACGATCATCGGATCTCTCCGCAACTCCTACTGTGGGATCGAGTAAATCAGCACTCACCCCGAAAATTAAGCATATGGGCGCTCGGGGTGTTACTGGGAAAAGTGGCAGAAACAGGCCAAATCCCGCAAAGCAGACGGCTGGCAAGCAGCCAGGAGCGTAGAGCTCCTTTACCCTAATCATCCAGTATGGCTGGTACTATTAGGGTACTACAAGCGAATCTGCATCACGCAAAAGGAGCTTCGGATACCTTTTGCAACAGGTTCGCGAAACAACACTTAACCCTTGGCCTTATCCAGGAACCTTGGGTTAATGGAGGAAAAATCAGAGGCCTCCACCTCAAGTCATGTAAGTTGATTTACGATCGAAGGGAGGAAGTTCCCCGAGCAGCAATATTTGTTTCATCTAATATTAACGTTCTTCCAATTCCAGAGTTCACCACTAAGGATTTGGTTGCAGTAATCCTGGAGGTTCCGACTAGCAGGGGAATGCAGGAGACAATATGTGCCTCTGCGTACTTCCCTGGTGAGTCGGTTAGTGCTCCACCTGTAGTTGTACAGGATCTGGTGGATTACTGCAACCTAAAAAACAAGCATTTCATCATAGGCTGCGATGCTAATGCACACCATATCATTTGGGGCAGCAGTGATACAAATGGCAGAGGTGAGTCCCTTTTAAATTATCTTATGAGTAGTCACATAGACATTTTAAATAAAGGTTCGAACCCCACTTTCATAAACTCGACTCGGCGAGAGGTGTTGGACCTCACTTTGTCAAGTCAGTTTATTTCCAACTCTGTTGCAAACTGGCATGTTTCAAGCGAAGCTTCTCTATCGGACCACATGCACATCAGGTTCGATATACCGGGAGTGATCATACAGGCAACAGAGCGTCGTATCCCTTGTTTTACAAATTGGGAAACATATAGGGATATTTTATTTATCAAAGCAGACATGCTGCCAACATCTTTGAGTTCAATTAGTGACCTAGAAACCGCAGCTGGTCTGCTTAATGACGTGCTCCTATCTTCCTACGAAAGCAGCTGTGTGGTGCGTAACGTTGTGGTTAATCGCAAAGTTCCATGGTGGAACGAACAGCTGGCTAAACTTCGTAAGAAGGTTAGGAAATTATTTAATAGGGCAAATCATTCCAATGAGTGGAATGAATATAAGCAAGCCCTAACCAGTTACAACACAGAACTAAGGCGTTCCAAACGCCTCACGTGGAGGAAAAACTGTGGAAATATCGAGGATATACCTACAGCTGCTCGACTCCATAAAGTTCTAGCTAAAAATCAGTCCAACGGGATTGGGCTTCTTCTGAAATCCGATGGTAGTTATACATCAGGTCGCAAAGAGTCACTCGAAACCCTGCTTCAAGTGCACTTACCGGGCTGCACTGTTTGCGACACAAATACAATCACTAACTCCATATCTGGTACACACATGGGTGTAAATATGGGTTGGGTTAATAGTTTATCCGGTAAGCTTTTTACTCCGGATAAAGTCAAATGGGCCATTAACTCTTTTCAGCCTTTCAAGGCTCCAGGAGGGGATGAAATCTTCCCAGCCCTCCTCCAAAGGGGCCTGGACTTGATTACCCCTGCTCTGGTAGCTTTGTTTAGAACTAGCTTCAATTGGGGTCACATACCCCAGGCTTGGAGTCAAGTAAACGTGGTTTTTATCCCAAAGCCTGGCAATCGGCCATGTGAACTTCCTAAGTCCTTTCGACCTATCAGTCTTACATCGTTTATTCTCAAAACCATGGAACGACTTATAGATCTTCATATCAGAGACTGGTTAACTGCAACCAGACCTCTAAATCCAGATCAATTCGCCTATAGGAAAGGCAAATCCACAGAGGGTGCGCTGCATCTACTTGTCACCAAGATTGAAGCAGCCTATCGCTTGAAAGAAATTGCTCTGTGTGCATTTCTGGATATTGAGGGAGCTTTTGACAATACTGGATACGACTCAATTGCTAGGGCAATCAAGCGTAGAGGTATTGACGATCCGACTAACCACTGGATTAGTTCCATGTTGGTTAGTAGGAAGATTACATCTAAATTAGGTAATGAGTCAGTCACGATTACGGCAGCAAGAGGGTGTCCGCAGGGCGGTGTCCTGTCCCCTTTGCTGTGGTCACTCGTGATCGACGAGTTGCTTGATAATTTACATCTACTTGGGTACGATGCCATTGGTTATGCGGACGATTTGGTTATCATAGTCTCTGGAGGGCATGAACGTACGATGTCCGCCAGCATGCAAAAGGCTTTGCTTGTTATTTCGAATTGGTGCACTGGGGAGGGTCTTTCGATTAACCCTAGCAAAACAGTCCTGGTGCCCTTCACCAAAAGACGTAATTTGAACCTTGGTTCAATTAGTCTAAATGATATAAATATCGGATACTCCAATGAAGTCAAATATCTGGGTGTTGTCCTAGATAAGAAACTAACTTGGAACTCTCATATTACTTCAACTACCGAACGCGCGGCCAGGGCCATGTGGGCCTGCCGGCGTATGTTCGGCAGGACCTGGGGCCTGAACTCAAAAATGATTTACTGGATGTACATCATGATAGTGAGGCCAATTGTAACATATGGGGCAATAGTTTGGTGGCCTAAGGTACAGCAAAAAGTTATTATGAACAAGCTGACCTCATTACAGAGACTAGCATGTCTCGGAATTACAGGTGCTATGCGCACCTGCCCTACGCCGGCAATGGAAGCTCTCATCGGGCTCACTCCACTTCATATCCACGTCAAAAATCAGCTGCTACCTGTGCAGCTAGATTGAAGTTAGTGAATCAATACAGTCATGATGACCATATGGGTCACCTGGACATTTTGAATGAACTTCCAGACCTGAATATGTTCTTTAGTGTCCCAGACGTTATGCCGAAAGAACTCTGTTTTGGCAGGAATTTCGTGGTAACAATCCCCGATAGAACAGACTGGGATACTGGGTTACCTCAGATGGAACCTAACAGCCTAGTCTGGTACACTGATGGATCAAAAATAGATAGTGGAGTCGGCATTGGTGTCTTTGGACCCAATCACAAAATATCGAAATCACTGGGTACTTACTCCAGTGTTTTTCTAGCCGAAATTCACGCCATCGAAATCTGCGCCTCTACTATTATGACCAAAGGTTTTAAAGGCGCATCCATCCACATTTTGTCTGACAGCCAAGCAGCACTGAAAGCATTGGCTTCTAACTGCCTGAATTCCAAGTCGGTTCAAAGTTGTTATAAACTGCTACAATCTCTCTCTTGTCAAAACTAAGTAAGGTTGTGGTGGGTGCCTGGTCACATGGGCATCACTGGAAATGAGATAGCCGATGAACTTGCACGGGCAGGCTCGTCGACTACACTCATTGGCCCTGACCTTTTTTGTGGTATGGCCGTGGGCTTCTGCAACCTACACAATCAGTAAATGGGAAAAAATACAGTGCTTGACTTATTGGAACTGTATTCCCGGCCTTAGACAAGCCAAATCTTTGATCAGACCATTTCACCACAAAAATTTGGCGATCAATTTAAGCAAAGGAAATATTAGGAAACTTGTGAGTTTTCTCTCAGGTCACTGTAACCTGAGATATCATTTGAACAAAATGAACCTGTCCACAGAGACGGAGTGCCGACTCTGTTTGGAAGAGACAGAAACCGCAGAACACATACTATGTGAGTGTGTTGCTCTGTGCACACGGAGGTGGATTAATTTTGAAGAGAGGTATCTGACCCCGGAGAAATGTAAATTGGCCTCTATAAACAGCATTCTCGCCTTTATTAGAGAGGTGGAGAAGCTCCTGGAGTAACAGTACCCAACAGCACAAAAGATCTTTTAGGTCGTAGTGCTAGCCGCTTTTGGGCAGGGTCAAAAAAAAAAAAAAAATGTCAAATAACTTAAGTAAAAAGGCTTACCAATACACTAAGGTATTAAAGACTCTTGCTCTTAAAAATCGGAAGTAGCACACAAATATTGTCACAAGGGAGAATTTAAATTTAAATTACAACAAAAAATTCAAGGTGGCCACCTTATCGTCTCGAGTACAACCTCATCCATGAACTTCCGAGTGGTTCGAGCTGTGTGACACCGGGCAACATTGTCATGCATCAATATGAAATCTTCCCCTCTATATCCTGCGTAGGGCACTACATGATCCAAGAGATTGTCCTCGATATATCGTTCAGCGGTCAGACCTCTACGGCCTCCACCAGGTATGAAAACAAATTATGTTTTTCCCTCAAGGGATATATCAGCCTACACGTTAGACCGGGTCTCTCTCGGACGCCGTTAGACCGGGTCTCTCCTATCATTACCATGGAGACATAATAGCTTGTAGTGTTACCAAGCTTGTTGTAAAGCAATTTTTCATGGCATTAATTATGGTATGCAATGTTTTCCACTAGAGCTTTCTATATAATTTGGGCACAAATGTGGTGGCCAGTTGATATTTCTTCTTTCTAAAATGACTTAGACGTACTTTGAATATTAAACGATAAACTGTTTGTTAAAAAAAAATTCTATTAAGAATTTAACATGCTGCACACACAAATGAGGTTTCTCCATGGGTTTTTGATATTTGATGTATAGTGAATAATAATTCGCTATGTCAGTACGTTCTGGCCAGATACTTAATGTAAGTGGCTAGAGTGAAATTTGTTGTAGTTTGGTCGTAGTCGTAGGTACTTGATGAGTAGACCAACTTTTCACTACGAAACCAAACTACCAACATAAAGAACTCATGGGGGGTTCTCATTTTTGCAGAGTAATGTTGCAACATTGGTATAGCTCTTTGGGTCTTCAGCCAAAATTACGGAGAGGGGGGAAGATATTTCTACTGTTTTTCAGTAGATATGTTATGAGCGATTGGCCTCTGTATTTTTCTGATTTACCAAATCGAAAATATTGGGATTGCCATGAACAATTAATATATTTGTCTATAAAAAATGCCGAAAAATCAACTGATCAAAACAAATTCTGTCTTATTTACTCCGATTGTAAACTTAGAAGGTGAATTACGTGACATTTTTAAACTATTTCGATCACATTTTACTTATTTACACATTTATTGAAGAAAAAATAGACATCTTCGCTGAAATGACCTGTAAAACTGATCAATTTTTAGACTTTCAGTGCGAGTTTTTGACCATTTTCTGATGCAGATTCAATATATTTTAAATGGAAAACAAAAGAATTATGTTCGGAAGGGGAAATTTGTTTACGAAATAGACTACGTCGATTGGTTGCCTGTTGAAAATTTTTCATCAGAAAATGGTCGTAAACTCGCACTCAGAGGATTTCCATTGTTGATCGATACTGCTTATTGAATCATATTGGGTCGCTTTAAACTTATCCGTAGTTCGACCAATTGTTTCTCAGTAGTTCGCTTCGATTATTTAGGTGAAGTTTCATCACGCACTCGAAAACATGCTCCAATAAATAGAATGTTTATAATAAATTTTAGGTACTATAAATTGTAAAGAGTTCCGTGAAAATTGATCTTTATTTTTCGATGATAGGCAAATATTCGATAATCTAGCAAATCGCAAAACGAGAAATCCTAGATCAATTTTAATTTTTCTCCAAATTTTGTTTGGTTCGCAAATATTTTATTTTGTTTCGTTCATATGAAAATTGCTTCCTTACCAGACGATTGAGATTTTGCCCCGATGTCAGTCAAAAACTATATTGATAATACGTTAAAAATTATGGGGTAAAAGAAACGTATCAAATTGGGGAAAATTAGTACTCTGGGAGGACTCGTCCTACCCTTTCCCCCCTCCAAAACACGTAACACGATTAACTATAACAGAGGTTGACATAATTGCGACTGAACAAGAAAAATTTAGTAGACCCGCGTTTTGCTAAATCTAAGCCAATTTCAGTATTCCTTTCTTTGTTTAAAAAAATGAATACTGAATTTAAACAAAATCTCGCGCAGGGTGCTCACAAATCTCGAACCGGCACTGCTTATTATATGATTTAAAGCTTATCAATGCTACGATAAAATTACAGACCTCATATAGAGTAACATATAACAAAATTTGATTTCTTTTGGATGATAAATGAATTTAATGAAATAGATTTGAATATGAATTTCGTTTAGGAATATCCTATGGGATCTTCCTACCAATATCAGGTTTATAATACAATTCGTCCTAGTAATTGTTCAACATTCGCATGGTTTCAAAATTCGTACGAGATTATGAACATAAACTATAAGATTTTTTTATTTTCTAATCTTTGGGTAACCCCCTGATTTTTAGATAATATTCATTCAGATCACTAAATTTATTAGCGGAATCAAAAATAATAAGAAAATTATATTTTATTTAAGAAATCGAACTCCATCCAAATGATAAGTGCTTGTTCCATTTGATGATGGAAACTGAGAAGATAGTCTGAAATAGCTAAGTATGTAAAAATAGATTCAATCAAAAACTCGTTGGCAGGGTGCCACAACATTTCTTGAATTTGAGGCATGGTTTAATTATGAAATCCAGATGACATGGCCAAAGGAATTCTCCAAAGCAGAGATTAATCAATTTTATATTAGGAACTATTATACTAAAGAATCGACTTCACATCTCAAGTCTCCGGTAAACAATTTTATTAAAATACATCCACAAAGGTGCCACCTTGTTCCAATTAGTAAAACATTTTTTTGATTAATACCTACCAATCATACTATCATTAGTGGTGGTCCTCAATATGTTTTGAATTTAGCTCTTATTTTATTTAAAAAATCCACCCGAAATGATATGACCCGATGAATTCTTTAATGCAAAAAAAAAATCGGTTTTATATTAGAAACTACGTATAGAATCGGCTTAATAGCTCAGATATAAAATTTCCCTAAAATCCGTTGACAAACGGACATGTTCCGTTTGGTGCTGCGAATATACTATAGGCCTGGATTGGTTATGTACGTAAGCAACTAATTTCTTTGGGCCAAATCTAATTTTTTAATTTATAATTTGTACTTATGGTCCAAAGTATCATTAGTGTTGTCCCGAAATATTTGTTGAATTCTGGCCATTTTTTATTTAAGAAACATCCCTGCCCCAAATAGAACTTCTGTAATTATGCACCAATTCTATTGAAATTTTGTATCTGACTTAATCAACATATTTAGTGATCAATGAATTAGTTACAGCATATCCAAAATGATTAATCAAGGTATCCGTTTTAAAACTTTTCTAGAAGTGATTTCACCACACATTTGAACACAAAACCAATTTCATAAAGCAAATTTTTTATTTTTAATCAAATACATAACATGTTTCCAAATTGTACTCAGAATAATTATCCTGGTTTTTCTATAAGTCGAAATATTTTGTTTGGTTACCCTAATTATAATCTTAATGCTCAATTAATCGAAATTCAATTTTTTCGGTTTCTCCTACTGCGGGAATCTATACGATTCCGCAACACATTTGCAATACAAAGTACCAGGTTTTTATTGTAAATATTCGACCTGTTGAGCAACTGTCGCAATCCTCTGTCATAATCCTCATATTAGTACACGAGAAATAGCCCGCGATACCGAATTTCCCGGACCAGTGTTTCGAAAATTTTAAAATCTTGTGTCTTTACACCAAGTAACTTTTTTTCAGTTGGCACGTGAACAAATACAATAAAACCTCAATTTTTGTCGTTTCGTATTGTTCTACGACGAGACGTCTTTTACAAACCATGGAACGTTAATCGACACAACATTCATTACTGGAGTGTTTAAAATTCGCACTCGCTTCGCCAAGTTGAACATCAATGTCCTTAGACTCACATTATTGAAGGCAGCTTCAATGGTTAAACATACCACACAACTGACAACTTCGAAACTTGAGGTTTGAATTGCATGGTTGCAACATGATGGTTGTTCAGCCCACTTTTCGTTGGTAGCACGTGAAGCATTTGATTTTGATTTCAATGGTTGCTGAATCGATAGAGCTGGTTCGGTAAATTGGTCTGCCACATCACCAGATCTTACTTCGCCAGATTTCTTTTTGAAAAGCTATATATCAAAGACAAAGTTTACAAACAAGAACCAACAATACGTGAGAATATGATTGAGCGAATCAGAAATGCTTGTCGAGTTCAGAATAGCCCGCGAAGATCAAGATTTTCAACGAATCCTCTGGCGATCTGAGACAAATAAGCCAATGAGCAGTTATAGATATCCAATTGGTTCAAAGATTGTTCAAAACGATTTCTATGTGGATGATCTTCTATCTGGAACTAACACGATCGCAGAAGCAATCGCTGCGAACAGGGAATTACTAAATTTCCTTTCCGGTGGAGGTTTCAACCTCAGAAAATGGTCCAGCAATGAAAAGGCGTTATTAGAAGAGCTTCCAGAAAATCTGAAAGAAACAGGACTCCACACTATAGAATTTAGTGATACAGTGAAAACACTTGGACTCCTGTGGAACTCTTCAACAGACACCTTTCAATTTATTAAAGTTATTTTGCCAAGATCTAAAACAACAATATCCAAATGAACAATCTTATCAGAGGCATCGAGGCTTTTCGATCCGCTAGGATGGTTAGCACCAGTGGTGATCCAGGCAAAAAATTTACTTCAAGATTTATGGGCTTCCGGTGTAGGATGGGACGAAAAAATCCACTTAAATCTTGAAAAAAGATGGTTAAACTACAAAATGGAATTACCACGTTTAGAGGAAATCAGAATTCACCGTTGGATAAATTACAACAGTGACGCCAAAATTGAACTACATAGTTTCTGTGACACCTCGAATCAAGCATATGCTGCAGTGGTACGAGTATACAGTAAAATAAACAACCAAATCACAATAATTGAAGCCAAAACAAAGGTTGCACCGTTAAACCAAACCATATCCCTACCAAGATTAGAGCTGAGCGCCGCATTACTTCTTTCTAAATTGCTCAAAAATGTCAAACATGCGTTGAACATCAATAACAATATATCAACATTTTGCTGGAGCGAATCCACAGCAGTTTTGGGTTGGATAAAACGAAACCCACAATACTATAAGACTTTTGTGGCGAACAGAATAACAGAGATAAAAGCCATCACCGATCCTAACCAATGGCATCACGTAGTCTCTAATGAGAATCCTGCTGACTGTGCGTCTCGAGGATTAAACCCAGTTCAATTATTAATCCACATAATTTGGTGGGAAGGGCCAACATGGCTAAGGGATTTGAGCTATCCAATAAGAAAAATCGATAATGAAGAAATGGAACAAGCGGCCGGCGTGGAACGAAAATCAATAAGAACATTTACAACAACAGATCAGAAAAGCAGTCACACTTCTCACACTTTGTGTTCAGTCATTTCAAATGCGGATTAATAAATGCATTAAAGTCGAAGAACATTATTTTGAGCACTTACTTTAAGCTAAAAGTAGTTTATTCACCAGCCATTTACATTATGAAATTCAATTGAATTGTAGTATTGTATGCACAAGTTCTCAGTAGGAGAAATCGAGAAACATTGAATATTGATTGATGTGTCATCAATAATGAATCGAAAAAATGTTTCAGACAAATCCTATGTTCTTTTAGCCGTAGAATTCGAGTCTGCAATAAAAAAATAGGGGTTTCTATTTAAGATTTCAAATTTACCCCTGCCCCACCTAGAAGGAGTGGGAAGGGGGACTAATTCTAGCAGTAACGTATTTCCCCTGCGGAATGATCAAATTTTTATTATGGACGTTTTTCCTGTGGAGTGCCTATTTTTCGAGATATTTGAAAGTTTCAATAAGAAATTTACAACAACAATTGTTGTAAATAATTCCGAAAGTGAATTAAATAAAAACAAATAAATGTTTTGTATTTATTTAAATGTCAAGTTTTTCTATTTTATTTTGAAAAATTGGTAATACAAATGACATTTCAAAAGCACCGAAACTGATGGTAATTTTAGTTAGAAAATACACAATCAAACGTCATTTTCAAACTTTCAAAAATAGTAGTTTGTTCCAATAGGAAAAAATAAATCAAAAATAATTCTTATTCTATTTTTCCACGCCTGGAAACTAGGGTTTCTCAATCGGGATCCCGAGATCCACTTTTCCCTGGATTCCGGTCTCAAAAGTATGACCGGAAAATCCCGGGATTCGTCTTATTTTATTTAGGAATAATATTTTACAAAAAAACTTCGGTTTAAGAGGTTAATTGAAAATTGGTATGCCTCTTATTTCCGACTGTCTTTTTAGAAATGTATCCTTATATAGCATTTACGAGTCAATTTCAGACCAATTAGGAAGAAACTTTGCTATTTCTTAACCGATTATGATGAAATAGATTTGCACGTGTCAAATAGATTTGTACTTGTATTTGTATATTTAGAAAAATTTCTGAAATTTGGCTCATTAGGAAGAGACTCGACATGAAATCGGTAAAAAAACAACCGAGTTCCTTCCTATGTAGTCCTTAGTCCAAAACTTCAACCAAAAATAATTTTAGAATACCATTTCCGTCATACATGCCGAATTTCATCATAATACGTTAAGAAATAGTCAAGTTCTTTCCTAATTGGCCATTTTCCAGAACTTCCATTAATCGGTTAATAAATAAACAAGCTTTTTAGCTTCAGCATTTTACTCTTTTTACTTCTTTGATGAATTTAGCTGACAAAATGTTTGTGGAAAACAACAAATGTTGGTTTCATTTGATACGTGTCATAAACGATTTTAATTCTAGATTATTAAAGGAGTTTTGCCTGTAAATGTCTCTCATTAAACGATTTTCACAAAAACAAGATTATTTCATTTTCAGAACGCGATTTTTGACAATCGGGATCTGTCAATCGTGTCTGACTACGGTATTAGTCTATGACCCAAAGATCATAGTTTTTAATTTTTAATTATACTTTATCGTTTCAATTTCAGGAAACAATAAAACCTCTTTATAGAGGCCATCTTTCTACTTTCCTTTTAAATTTAAGTCAAAGCACTTAATCTAATCCAGAAGAAATATGGCGGGTAATAGAATTGCTTTTTAGTCTACACTCTTCTTGAACTCAATTCTTACTGTGAGATATTCATTCAGTATAATTAAAATTTGCTGGATCACTATTTTCGGTACACTTTGCTAACACAAAATCAGCCGGCCACAACTTAGCGTACCAAATTTGAATTTTGTGTAAGGACACTACTTCTGATTGATACATTTATGTAGTGTTTTTTTATTCGCTCAGGATAGCTGCTATCGAGAGCCGTCATTTTTATACGCCTAAATGTTAATTTGACGCGCTATTTATTGGTAAACTAAACTTATTTAACATCAAACTATCATTTTTAATTCAATTGTTTACCAAAAACTTCATATAAAAAATATTTGGCTCTACCTATTTATATGGAGTGCTATCCGGAGGCACTTTTCATATGACGGCTCTCGATAGCAGCTATCCGGAGCGAATAAAAAAACACTACATTAATGTCTTCTCCATGTTCGCACTCTTTCAAAAATGTAATTCGCATAATTAATGTCACACCAAATATGAATAACACTTATTAGTTGAATATGTTTTTAAAAACGAGTCATAATCTTCATTAAATTAAGAATAGAAAAATATACAAAGACTTTATTAATAAATTCAAAATAGTCGATGTAAACAAGCCCGAATAATGCACTGCATGATTTGTTTGGCCTCCTTTATTTTAATATTGTGACGGTGACACCTAGTGTGTAATAGAATAAGTAAAACTAATAGCTCAATGTTTTACTGTACTAAATGGAATTTTCCAAGATAAAAATTGTTACGTAATATTTCTACGCTATTCTAACTAGAAAAATCATGAGCTTTCGAGAAGTTATTTTGTGTATATAAAAAGGCGAACAAGATCGAATTGGATTATTAGTATTTGGAACACGATAGTGTAAACTTGTAAGATTATTAGTAATATTTGGTAAGCGATAGTGTAAAAGTTAAACGAAATTAAAAAATGATTTAAAAAGTGTTTTTGTGCGAAATAAAAAGTAAAAGTGATCAGTAAAATTTGAGAATAATTTATATAAAATGATTTTGTGAATTTTTATTGATAAACTGTGATGTAATAAATTTTGTGAAATAAATAAATTCGTTGGGATAAATTAAATTGATTTTGTATTATTCACGATCTAGTGATACGAACCTTGAGTGACAAGGCAAAAACGTAACAATATTGATACGGAATCGTCTATTCAAAATGTTAATTTTCATTAAGTAGGCTATCAAAAACACGATACATTTTGTTTTTGTATACAAATATGAATTAAAATAAATCAAAATAATTTGTTTTTCGTCACATTTTCATTGCATTTTATACTAACATAAACGAGGCCATGATTTTGTGGTGGTATTTACAAATTAACTGACACATGCTTATATTGTAGTATTGTTATATTGAATTTTCTGTCTCGTTGCATTTGCCGTCTTACTTTGAGCATTTTACAACAACAATGCCGTGTATTTTCATTCCGGAATGAATAGTTTCAAACCAAGTTTTTGTTGGTATAGAATTATTCTAGGAATATTTTTGAATTTTTTTTTTGTTTTTTTATTTAATTTTTAATGTCAATTGATAAAAGTAAAAAGAAAATCATTTTCGGTTTTTATTTTGAGCATAATTTGCATTTTTATTTTTATACCAATAACTATTCCAGTGACCAAAGTAAGACGGCAATTGTAACATTAAAAACTGGTATAATTTGACAATTAAATGTAAAAATAATATTGCGAGGAAATGAAAATGTAGGCTAATTTATTATGATTTTCTAAAATCATTTGTCCTAATTTTTTATTTCATAGTAAAATTTTTAAATATGATCGTAAATAGGATAATTAACTATAGTACTAAAAAGCGTCAAATTCTGCTCGTTGTTTGTTTAACGCTGATTTACGAGTACATTCAAAGATTTTCGCAGCGTGTCAAATCGAAGTTTTGTTTACTTTTTACACAAAAACGAAATTTAAACAAAAAAATATCATAAAGCATGATACACTTTAGGTATGTAAGCTTATAAATAATCTGTTTCCAATTGAACACCACAAGTACTTACAAGCACTTATGGTTCATGTCTTTGCCAGATTAACTATAGTAAATCAAAGCATTCCTAGATAAAATTGCTGCGTTCAATTTAACGTGGCAAAGTACGCACAAGTACTTCTGAAATTTTATGAGTAGTTTGCTTTTTGAATTTATGACGACTCCGTTACCAGAATATTTAGTACAACTAATCGGTAAGAAATGGCTGATCAGTTTTCAAATTAATAATTAATTTTCCAACTGTCCATGTTGCACGTAAATTTTTTTAAATTAAATTTTATTTTCGCAACTAATAATCTGCGTTCCATTTACCATCTACACTCAAGTACTTATTTGTACTTTGCCACGACAAATGGAATGCAGCAAATATTACGCATAATCGACGATTTTACGGAAAAAAGATAAAACTCGACATCTACAAAAAAAGTAGACTACGATTTTTAGGTTTGTTTCTCGGGTTTCAATTGATTTTTTTAAGCAGATGATTAACTTTTCTTTTTTTGTCTTTATAGGTGTTTCTATGTTTTGTTTCAACTTTTTTGCAGACGTCTAATGTCGTTGAATATAAATTCAACCGAACCCAAACTCTATTATCAAGAAATATCAGGATTTTTGATGATTTATTTAACATACAAACAAATGACTTGATAATTAGGTAGGAAAACGTTGCGTCGTTACTGGAATTAGCTTGTCTTGAATTTATTAATCAAGTTAGGGAAAATTTTACTTGAAAATACTGATTAGCCATTAATTTAACCCAACAGAAAATTTAGGCAATCGGGGCAGTTTGGGTTTTGAACGTTATTCAGCCTTTTGTATATGTACGAGTACATACTAACTAATGGGGATACCCGATATTTACCGGAAATGACGAACTTCAGAGGATGATAGTATCAGAGGATGATTGTAATTCATTATATTTTTGCTTATTGGTAAAAAACATTTTTGTTTTTTTTTTTTTTTTTAAATCTTTAAAGAATCCCATTTCTAACGCACTTGCTGGATTTCTCATACATGAGATTTTGTGAAGAATTTCACAATTTTTTTTGTTTGTTGAATTTCACTAAAATCATTTTAAAAAAGGCAAGATCCCAAATTGAACCTATTTCAAGACCTTCATCTAAAAATCATTTCATAATTATTTTCAAAAATACATGTCGAATGTCATCATAATCAATTTAGAAATACCCTAGCTTTACATTCTGCTTGGCTAAATTCCAGAAATTCGTGTTAAAATAATTATAGAATCCCATTTCCGTCGTACCCTCTACGTTTCTGCAATATCGATTAAGAAAAACAAAGCACCGTTCTAAATGGCCGTATTCCAGAACTGCATCTAAAAATTATAATAGCATGCCGTTCCCTCATATATGGGAAATTTCATCTAATCTGTTATAAAAAGCTAAATCCACCCTAAGTATGTCATATTATGTATTGCAGGAACTTAGTTAACCGTAAACCTTAATATTAAATTATATGGTTCATCGAAGAGACCGATATCTTCAAACACATCTACAAAAGGAGGGGATAAGTAGCTGTATTGAACAAATTTGCATCGACTCCTGTAACAATTACCCATTAGATTTGGAAACATTACTTGTCTTTTGCATCACATATATTTCTTGCAATTCTAACCCTGAAGTTTATGCTAAATTATTTAACATCAACAATTCGGAAATAGTTTCAATTCTTTACCCGCAAGGTCGCCTAATGATATAGGGTGATTTTAATAAACCAAATGTGGAGTGCGATTGTATTGATGATAATTTGACACCAAGCAAGATGCATACTGAAAATAGTTTTAGTAGTTTTACGTATTTTCACCAGCTTTCTATTCTGGATATTTGATTTTTAAAATTATCGTCAAAAACGAAATACTATTAAAGGCACCCATGATATCCAGGTAAGTAACCACAAGAAACTTTTTCATATGGATGGATCTTTGACAGAACTTAACCGCTCTACAGGCATGTTTCATTTGAACTGGTTGTCGCCTATCAGATCCCTCAAAATCGATTCTCATATAAACCTGGTCCACTAGAGGGTAGTTTCTAACATTGATGATAATTTCAATCGGACCATTGGTTGGAAAATCACCCAGTGCAAATAAGAGGCTAAACACCAACCAAATGTTCTCAGAGTAAACTTGAAGACCTTCAGCCTTTGACTAGAATACATTTTTTAGAGGATCCTATTTAGGGTTATTTCCGGTTTGTCGATTTTTCGTCGTCTTGATGGTTCTGTTTGTGGGCTTAACTTTTTCTAATGGTAAAACTAAATTTTATCTAATGAAATCAATGTTTCTCTTATCCAACAATTTAGTTCAGCTGATTTAATTATTAAATCTCTTCTGAGCTTGAAATACTTAACAAACGCTGTGAGCCAACTTTTATCAATTCTATACAAAGTCATTGACTTAGGTCTGTGCTTCATATCAATTATTGATTTAATCTTAAATTAGAGGATGACTTAAATTGAAGATATTCTCCCCTCTGATTATAGGTGCACATGTTTTAACAATAATTTTAATCGACCATCTCTATACGGTTTTAGTACAGTAACCGGAAATTAACTGATCGGGAATTATTCTCTAATGAGCTTAGAATTCACCTTTCTAAGGTCATTCGCAAGTGCAATCCCGGAGGCTTTTGAAAATTATTGTCGACTTTTAATTACTAAACATAAAACTCGGAATAAACCCTTTTGATGTTCTGATCTTAAAAAGTTACAAAAATACTAGGAAACTGAAGAATAAAGCCAAACGTTTTAAAGGTGATCGGAAATATTTGCTAATAGCTCAAAAGGAGTATAAGGAAACCTTAAGATCGGCTCACAGAACGTCAAGGATAAATTTCTGTGAAGAAATTAATCTGCTATTCTATCTGCTATTGCTAGACTTAACGGGACGTATTTAGGACTGTAAATGGTAACGGTTAAAGGTAGCCTTATGTGTGCGACAGAACTCTTTATTAGCAGAGCGTAGTTGATGGTGGATACATATAACAGATAATTAGATTAAACACGATTTATATTTATATTTAAGCATATTTATTTATACATGTAGTTAATACAAAGGTTAACAAGAGAGAGAGAGAGAGAGAGACAGAGAGAGATAGAGGAAATTACGTAATAATATAAATGTCAATGAGCCATAAGGGCTCGTTCGCAAATCGCCAGAAGGGCATGTTCCTATTTATATGAATTACTACATATGTATATGTTCAACACTCTTTAATCATCATCATCACTAATATGGTTTTGGTATGGTATTATATTTTTGGTGGTCAAACAAACAAGACCAATAATATAGACCAACATGGAGCATCTTACTTTATTCTTTGTATTTTGTCATATTCACACAGCAACACTTGCTTCACATATTGAGATGCGTTACCTCGACATCATGTTGGTATTATCCGTTTTACAAATGAAAAGTATTTAATAGCAGTGTAACTTTCTATAACAACGACAAAAGTATGCACGTGTTGTGACAATTTGTATTGCGCTATAATTTGAAGATGTTTTTTGATCCTTTAAATTTTTTACATTCCACATCATTCGTCATATAACCAATATAACGACGAAAAAAAATTCTATCAAAATTTAAAAATCTACTTAAAGTGTCAAATTTACGTTATTTATTGTAAATGGTGCTGACGCTGAGTGAGACGAGATAATGACATATAAATAATTTTGACTAGACATCAAAAATTTATTAAATCATCCAAATCATTGACATCATTTTCAGAATAATGAAAATATTAAATAAAACATCTCGAAAACACCTGTTCGCCCTATTTATATTCTCATCCATTCATTTTGTAAAAATGAAAAAAAAAAAAAAAAAAAATAGAAATTGTTGAAAAGTATTCC
This sequence comes from Tipula vernalis, assembly GCA_958295665.1. Taxonomy (NCBI): domain Eukaryota; kingdom Metazoa; phylum Arthropoda; class Insecta; order Diptera; family Tipulidae; genus Tipula; species Tipula vernalis. The sequence goes on along the minus strand of OY282559.1, from coordinate 65,747,724 downwards.
CAAGGTAGCTTTCCGTTAATCGAAAAAGATTTTTCCGTTTTTCATATTTCAACAAAACGAATGGAAATATAAAACTTGAAAATCAATTTCTTTCTAATGTATGTATATAATAATTGGAATCGAATTCAATTTACTTCACCGAACCCATAAATAATAATAATGATCCATCTTATTCATAAACAAAACCACTTGTGCACTTTAATCATAATTGATGAAACAAATAGAATACTTATACATAATGCCTAATTTTTCTAAAGAACCACACAAAATGGTTTTTCGTTTATAAGTATGTATGTACATAAAGTTCTTAGAATATGCAGAACAAATTTTAAATAATTTTTATAAACCACCCAGTTACCAAAGCAACAGTATCATGTATACCAAATATATGTTTGATAACAAAACCTACACAAATGTATATATCTCGTATAAGCCAAAGTAATGTGATACCAAGAAAATTAGTTGGGCCAAAAACAACACAAATGTATATAGAAGAAGCTGGAGCTTAACTTTCATATGCAGATACCAACAAAATATTAGACTCGTATATAAAATAGAATTAAAATATGAAGTAAAATTCTGTTTTTGGTTTTTTCTTTTTCGTTAAGTTCATGTCAGTCGCGTAAAGCAGCCAAAGTAATGCTTTGGAACCAATTAAAGAATTTAAAAATTTGTGGCCGGTAAATAATTAATTTATTTATCTAAAATGTCTAAATAAAACAATTTTTTGTTTCTATAAAAAAAAACTTGTCATAAAGTGTTATAATTCTGACACATTTCATAAAGTGTTATAATTCTGACACCGGAAATTAACTGATCGGGAATTATTCTCTAATGAGCTTAGAATTCACCTTTCTAAGGTCATTCGCAAGTGCAATCCCGGAGGCTTTTGAAAATTATTGTCGACTTTTAATTACTAAACATAAAACTCGGAATAAACCCTTTTGATGTTCTGATCTTAAAAAGTTACAAAAATACTAGGAAACTGAAGAATAAAGCCAAACGTTTTAAAGGTGATCGGAAATATTTGCTAATAGCTCAAAAGGAGTATAAGGAAACCTTAAGATCGGCTCACAGAACGTCAAGGATAAATTTCTGTGAAGAAATTAATCTGCTATTCTATCTGCTATTGCTAGACTTAACGGGACGTATTTAGGACTGTAAATGGTAACGGTTAAAGGTAGCCTTATGTGTGCGACAGAACTCTTTATTAGCAGAGCGTAGTTGATGGTGGATACATATAACAGATAATTAGATTAAACACGATTTATATTTATATTTAAGCATATTTATTTATACATGTAGTTAATACAAAGGTTAACAAGAGAGAGAGAGAGAGAGAGACAGAGAGAGATAGAGGAAATTACGTAATAATATAAATGTCAATGAGCCATAAGGGCTCGTTCGCAAATCGCCAGAAGGGCATGTTCCTATTTATATGAATTACTACATATGTATATGTTCAACACTCTTTAATCATCATCATCACTAATATGGTTTTGGTATGGTATTATATTTTTGGTGGTCAAACAAACAAGACCAATAATATAGACCAACATGGAGCATCTTACTTTATTCTTTGTATTTTGTCATATTCACACAGCAACACTTGCTTCACATATTGAGATGCGTTACCTCGACATCATGTTGGTATTATCCGTTTTACAAATGAAAAGTATTTAATAGCAGTGTAACTTTCTATAACAACGACAAAAGTATGCACGTGTTGTGACAATTTGTATTGCGCTATAATTTGAAGATGTTTTTTGATCCTTTAAATTTTTTACATTCCACATCATTCGTCATATAACCAATATAACGACGAAAAAAAATTCTATCAAAATTTAAAAATCTACTTAAAGTGTCAAATTTACGTTATTTATTGTAAATGGTGCTGACGCTGAGTGAGACGAGATAATGACATATAAATAATTTTGACTAGACATCAAAAATTTATTAAATCATCCAAATCATTGACATCATTTTCAGAATAATGAAAATATTAAATAAAACATCTCGAAAACACCTGTTCGCCCTATTTATATTCTCATCCATTCATTTTGTAAAAATGAAAAAAAAAAAAAAAAAAAATAGAAATTGTTGAAAAGTATTCCCAAGGTAGCTTTCCGTTAATCGAAAAAGATTTTTCCGTTTTTCATATTTCAACAAAACGAATGGAAATATAAAACTTGAAAATCAATTTCTTTCTAATGTATGTATATAATAATTGGAATCGAATTCAATTTACTTCACCGAACCCATAAATAATAATAATGATCCATCTTATTCATAAACAAAACCACTTGTGCACTTTAATCATAATTGATGAAACAAATAGAATACTTATACATAATGCCTAATTTTTCTATAGAACCACACAAAATGGTTTTTCGTTTATAAGTATGTATGTACATAAAGTTCTTAGAATATGCAGAACAAATTTTAAATAATTTTTATAAACCACCCAGTTACCAAAGCAACAGTATCATGTATACCAAATATATGTTTGATAACAAAACCTACACAAATGTATATATCTCGTATAAGCCAAAGTAATGTGATACCAAGAAAATTAGTTGGGCCAAAAACAACACAAATGTATATAGAAGAAGCTGGAGCTTAACTTTCATATGCAGATACCAACAAAATATTAGACTCGTATATAAAATAGAATTAAAATATGAAGTAAAATTCTGTTTTTGGTTTTTTCTTTTTCGTTAAGTTCATGTCAGTCGCGTAAAGCAGCCAAAGTAATGCTTTGGAACCAATTAAAGAATTTAAAAATTTGTGGCCGGTAAATAATTAATTTATTTATCTAAAATGTCTAAATAAAACAATTTTTTGTTTCTATAAAAAAAAACTTGTCATAAAGTGTTATAATTCTGACACATTTATTATACAGAAATCCGAATTTAATGTTTCTAGGGTTACACAAAATTAAGGTACAAACAGTACAAGAGCGATAACTACAAGCGACAACTTCAAATTACCGCCATAGTAAATACAACAAGAGCGCCAGCGACAAACGACAAAATTAAATAACAAAATTAAACATCATAACCTTAAATATCGTCTCCTTAGCTCAATTAATTGTTTTTCAACCGATATTATGTTGACAGCACGCGAGTTCATCTATAAATCTACGTATCATCTAGGGAGTTTTTATTCCAACTCCTTCCTACAAATAAATTAGCAATTAAAACTGACAACAAAGCACCGCAGGTAGATCTCTATAGCCAACAAATTAGCAGTACTCGATCCTTCTCATTTGGGGTCTTCAAGATATGTGGCTATACGTAAAAGAGAACGCACCTTCATCAATAATATTCAAAGGATTCTCTAAAGCATTGAAATTAAAACATCAAAAAATATGTAAAAGCGTTTTATTCGGTAATGGTACAATTTATGTAAAAGAAAAAAATAATCAGGGGTACTAAAAACATATTCGATCAATATATTATGTGACGTTGATTATCGTCGATAATTTTAACTTGATTTTTCGTTCCATTAATATATATTTTCATTAATGAATATTTTATGTATTCAAGGTTATTTCAAGGTAATTGCCTTGGGTATAGTTAGTATAACTTTGATTAGGTAGTTCCGAAATAAATGTCCGATTTTCGAAGTGTAATGTTTTATCTATCATTATACCTGCCAATTTTGCGATAAACAGTTCGTTAACAAACCTTTCTCTATGTAAGCCACTTAGTTGCTTTTTATTTATATTTAGCCTAACGTTCTTGCAGCCGCATATAAACATTGCGTTTCACCAAGGATCGGTCACAGATCGCACGGAAAGAGGTCGAAAAGAGTCTCTTGACGATGCCGTTCTGAAGACTATGGTGGAACGTGGTCCTCATGTTAAAAATCTGATCCGCCGAATAACCACCATCTTCTACAAATTTATACAATTCAACCATAAATCGATGATCAATTTTATGAATTTTATGTTAATAAAATCTTTGTTTAAACTTTTCTAGAGCAGCCCTTGCTTGCCGAAAACGATTATGTGATTATGTAGTAGTTTAAAGGTCTCTTTTTAAATTACTGTATATGTCTAATAGTAGGTATTCCATCCAAAGGCATTCTTTTATTTATTCAATCTTCGATCCATATTGCAAGTGCTTTCTCAGTTTTTATTACGTCTTCATCTGATGAACAAAGCTTTTGTTTTTCGTCTGAGATTCCTCACGTTCCTTCATGTTTTCCTCACTCTGTTTTGTTGACGTCCGAATAGTCGACTCGTTCTTATTCTTTCACTTTACAATATCTGATATTCTTTCTCCTCCCTTTATTCGGTCCAATATCTTAATTTTTTCTTCAAACGATATCGTAAACTGGTTACCAGTTCTTTTTTCCTATCTATGGACTTCCTTCAAATTTAGGGATTCTGGAAAATATCCAAAATTCGACTTTCAAGTTTGGCTAATATCGCTATGTAAGGCTATATATCATAATATAGCCTGTTTATATACCATTATGCTTCTGCGTCCATTTTTATATTCGTTTTGAAAAGTTCCACTAATACTAACTAATTGGTTTTGAAAAAGGCTCTACTCAAAATCCCGTTATTTTTCCAAACAATCGAAAAATAAATATTTCCCGAATAGAGAGAGTGAAAAATAATGAAATTGCCCAAATGCCATCGATTTATATTCGAGCAACAGTATACAGAAAATTGGCCTTTCTACAGAGAGAATTTTGGAAGGTTTTGTGTGAAATACATATCGCTCATGACATAGAAGAGTGACACAACTCAAAAATACAAGTTTTTCAGGAGAGCAAAAATAAAAAAACCGTAATAAGGTTAAAATAGGCGTCGCTTGTGCTAAACTTTGGTTTCCTGACATAATTTGGAGCACTACTGAATTATATTTTTACAGTTTTGGTTGGTATAGAAGCGGCAATACCTACGCAAAACAGCCCCTCCCCAAGTTATGTCACTTTTATTTTTACTTGTATGTAAAGAAATAATGTTAGGCATTAAATACCGATGAGTAGTAGTTATTATACGTTTTAACGAAAAAAAAACTCCAGGTGTATCCTTTTCCACTTTCTTTATATTTTCATTTCTCCGATTTTAATTTGTTTTCCGTCTTCTGCTACCTGGAAATTTGACCATAGTATTGACAAACATCCTTAAAATCAGCGAAATGCGGATGATTGGTATATACTAGTGTGGTACATAAATTGGTCCCGATCTTAGAGATTTTTTTAGAGCTTTATCGATGACGGAATGTCCGTTATCGGTTATTTGACGTTAAAAGTCGCTATACTGCGTGCATATACATACATGACGATGGTTGCACAATTGTCGGAATAGAAAACGATGTCTGGATTTTGGTTTTGAGCAAATGTTACTGCTCCAAGTTTTTTTAAATACATAATTCGATTTCTATTGCTCCGCTATTTGCTTCGTCATCATGCCAGAAAAAGCAAGAAACCTTATCACTATTAAGTTCGGAAATCGTAAAATTGAAGCTTCGGATTTGTAATCGATAAATAAATCTGCAATAGTTTTGCCACCATCAATAAACTGTCTAGAGGTCTGTTAACGGTGGTAACGGCTCTCAATCCGCAGAATGGAATTAACATGTTGACAAACTCCATCCTTAAATCATAATGCAAGCTTCTCTTATTGGCTTGGCTTGCCTAGGAAATCTTCAACGATAAATCTCATTTTGTTTTGTCCAATAACGGCCCGTTCAATACTTTTAAAAATAAATTTTCGTTCTCTTGTTAAGCCTTACAGTTCCCAATATTTTTCAAAGATTGTATCTGGTTGATCCTCTTATTTTTTATTTGAACGTTTAATTCAGCATTTTTGGCCACAAGGTAGGAATATCTGTCGTTTTTGGAACTTTTTTTTTGTGTGTGGTAAACGATATGACATTGCTCTATTTCGTGGGGTTGCGGCTTTCTTATCCACTCATCTAGCATTTTTGTTTTCCCCGTTTGAAACATCGGAGTCATAAATAGCGCACGGTTTTTGTATATCAGAGTCAGCAGAATATGAGTCACTGGACGATTCTAAGTTTGTCAAAGAGCTTCAAAAATTACATCATCGTGTACATCATCAATTAGCGTTGTTTCGCTACAGTAACTTTGTTTAGGCTTAACCCGGTTAGTTTAATTTTCAGGTCAACTTTTGCTCCTGTCTTGTCAGTTCTCCACTCCTCCTCAGTCTCCAGTCAGTTCTACTACCGATGTTGACAGTTTTCTTCCTTTGATTCGCTTGTTTCCTCCTTACCTGCAATTTTTTCAGAATTTTTTTTCCAGCCTTATTTTATCCAAAGCTGCTTCTACCATAAGCTTCATATTTTCTTTGAAAATAAAAAAAGTTGTTAGAACTCAAAATGACAGCGTTTAAATTTTGATCATAGGTGATTTATTCTTAGAAAACAGTAACAAGTTAAAGAAGGCACATACTGGGAAAATTAACAGTATTTTTTTGTTTGTAACTTTTCAACACTTTTATACTTAGAACTAAGAAAATTTGTAAATGTCGCTTACCTGAATAGGGAAGATCATCACAACTTAAAATTAAACCGTTGCCTTTGCTATTAATTCGTTTATCACTGCTCAATAAAATGACACAACAGTTAAAATTACACCGTGCTAAAATAATATTGAACGTAACTATAAATTGAAAAACGACACTTTTTAAGTTTTGACTACGAAATAACAAAGAATTTTTTCAAAGTGATAAATTTCAGACAAAGTGACGTTTTACTAGTAAATAGAATAAGAAGCATCCCGAATGAACTCCGAAGTGACACGGTTGTATTATGTTTTATGTGTAAAGCGAGAAATCAAAAGAGGAAAAAAGACATTTTATGCTCTCCCACATTAAATAAGAGAAATACAATATGTCGTTATCAGTGCTGTCGCTCTGAAAACTTTAAACGAAGTACTTTTCAAATTTACAGGGAAGTATTTCTAGTCAGATGTTAGTACATACGAAATACAATAGTTAGACCTTATACATGCATAATTGTTGGTGTTTTGGGTTTAAAAAAATCACGATCCAGCAAATTATCCTAAAACTGCTTTTAGTTTTTGAGCCAAATTTCAATATGGAATGAAAACTGTTTTATTTATTGGTTTAGAGCTCTTTATATGCGTTAAGCTCTTTGTATTGCTCGAGCTAAATATTTTTTTTAGGACTGTCCAAGAAATCACAGATATTTGTAGATTATCATTTTGAGATTTTTAAGTTTTTCTCATAGAGATCAGCGGGAATGTAGGCGAAATTTTTAATTTTTGGCTACTTTTATCTAAATTTTACGTTGTAAACGGAAAATTTATCGTAAAGCAGCTTTAGCTCTGTTCAACATTTTCACAAAGCTAATTTTTAAAAATTGGAAGATATGTTGGTGCAATTTAAAGAAATGTCATTGGCAGACGATACCACAATACAACCTATGGTCATGAGGTCAAAAATGGCTGAACTTGGAAGACGTCTGAAAAAATTGCCTTATAAAAAACAGCACAATTTTTATCTCGATATATGTTATGTGGCGATGACTGGTCACAAAAAATGGACTTGGTGAAATCTCTTCTATAAAAGTTGTATACTCATAGTTTGTAAATGCTACAAGTAATTCATTGATCATCAAATATATTGGTTCAGTCAGATAATAACATTTCAATGGAATTTGAGCATAATAACAGCAGCTTTATTTGGGGCAGGGACGGAGTTTTTAAAATAAAATATAGCCAGAATTCAACAAATATTGCAAGTAGTACAAATACTACTTAGAAAAAATTTGGGGAAATTAGATTTGTCAAAGAAAAATTTGATTTTTACTTTCATAACCACTCCACGCCTTTACTTCATTTCCAGGTTCCAGCACCAAATGAAGCACCTTTTTCAAACGGTTTTAGTGAAATTGTCTATCTGAGTTAAGCCTATTCTATCAGTAGTTCCATCATATAAAACCAAATTATTGACGCCCTGAAAATTTGTTAGGTCACAACATTGTTTCATTATTTTTTATTTTTTTGTACACAGATAACTAATTCAGGCAGTGTACTACGTCTCCAGCTTCAAATAGAAATAGGTGGCACGTTTGTGGATAGATTATAGTAGAATTTATATCTGAGATTTGAGATGTTAAGCCGATTCTTTAAATATTGCCTAATATAAAATCTATAAATTCCGGCTCTCGAAAATTCCTTCAGCCATATCATCTGGGGCACTATTATCGATTTCCACAACCATTTTCCACACAAAATTCAAAAAAACGTTTGGAAATTTAATTTTCTGTATTCTTGAATTCGCTATAGAATTTTTTTCGGTACTAAGGGAATATTTCCGAATGGGTATAAGCAGATGAAAAAAATTCCCCATAAACGAAAACGGCAATAATTACATAGATTTTGACAGATGTACACATGTGGAAAATGGTTCTGGAATTCGAGAATAGCGCCCCTAGGGTCGAATTTATTAATTAAACTATCGCTGAAATTCAGGATATTTTTGGGTTGAAACTTTAAATCAAAAATGACATTCGCTGAATATATTTGTATACATACTTAGCTAATTCAAACTATCTTCTCAGTTTCCATAGCATCAAATGGATGGAAAACACACATTTGTTGATGGATTTTAGTGAAATATATTATCTGAAATATTTCCTAAATTCTATAAAAAGTTGCTTTTTAATAATTTTTAAAATAAAACATCGCCCAATTTGAAAAAATATTTGGGAACACTACTCGTACTAATGGTATTCTGATCGATACCATATATGAAAACTTAAATTTTCCAATTTTGATTTTTCATACACAGCCAACTCAGCCAATTTTTTTCGCCTCTAGAACCAAATTGAAGATACATTCTTAGCCTTAAACATATTAAATCACGTCCTAAAGAATTTGTCAGGCCAGTCATTTGGGCTAGGGTTGGTCCCTCCTAAATTTTGCGTAGCCGCTAAAAAATTTAAGGATTTGAATGAATATTATCTAAAAACTAAGACAATGTAAGACATGAGCTGGATGCCCACAGAAGTTTGAAAGCCCAGAACATGTCCAGAGAATCAGGACGTCTGGTCACCCTATTCTTACCTAGATCCTACCTAGGCGAGAAGAAGAATGTCAAAATTTAACTGAAAGACAATTTCTGCCGACTTCATTTAACCTTCCCAGACAAGAGAGATGCATGGGAGTCAGGATTTTATTCAAATGTAAGCAAAGGATTTGATAATATTGATGTCAAAGCGTATTGAACGGATTAAATTGTTCATATCACACTGCATAAATCCAGACTTCCATACATCGTTTTTGTGCGCTAAGGCTAAATGAATAATAATATGGATATGGGATCCTAATGTAAATATTTAGCCAAAGCAGCTAAAAGTTTTTTTTGTTAAAATCAGATAATCTCTGTCATGTTTGAGGTTAACTGGTGTCCCTACAGAGTGCCTTGATATTTTTTTTTATAAGTTGGAAAAAACTCGGAATTATTTTTTTGTAAGTTTTACAAGTTTTGTTTAGAAAGTTTTTAAAAAAATGCTTCATCAAAAACCCAGCTATCTCCCAGAATATTATAATTATTGCGAAATGTGTAAAAGTATTATTAGTATAGCAGCTATTGGAACAGGGGAGTACAAAATGAAATAGCGGAGTGTAGGAGCAAGCACTAGGCGAAAGTAGTACAAATACTCCGATCGTACTCATTTCGACAGCACTGGTCGTTATTCCAGGCTACGAAATCGAATATGGGGAAACTTTTTAGCATATTAAAGTTCTCTATGATATTAACTGAAAAACCCAATTTTTTAAGTTGTGTCACTCTTCTATATCATAAGCGATATATACAAACAAATGGTTTTTACTCACAGTTTCCCGTATCTCAAAATTTGCGCAACTTAAGTACTGCGTAACTCGACGGATACCTGTATATTAGTTTATATTGTGCTATGAATCAAATTATAGATTTTTTGGTGCCTGTTTTTCAGTAACATATTACAAAAAATATTGTAAAAGGGCGGATTTAACTGTTTGCCTTATAAACGTTTTGGCCTAAAGAAAGGTTACTTGAAATGTTAAAAATGTAATTAGCAAAATTTATTTGTATAAATATGTCCTGTATTTATCTCTGTTCTAGTAAACACTACTATATTCTGAATTTCAGATTTGGGAATAGTATTTAATGTGATTATATAAAATCATTAAACTAATTATACCAATTTAATGAAATAATTATCTCAGCGACTAATTTCTATAACAACGAAGCAATAGGTTTTAAATTTCCATTACTAATTAACCCAATTATGTTATGTATCAACAATAGCGAAAACGAAAGTATTCTCAGGTTTCCAATTTTACATAAATTATTAAAATTTCAATTAGGAGTTGGCTTCATTTTATTTTCTGCACAGATTAACATCAAAAGAAATGTAAAATGTGAAAGAAACTTTTATACATACTATATATAGGTACATAGTAATAGTTTACATATGGAGAAAAATACGTCAAATCGCATATCCTTTATATGGGACGGGAAGTCATGTTTGAATTTTATGATTTTTATGTTTTGAATGTGTAGCACTGAGTAAAACAATCAATTTATGAAACATCATTTTTTGTTGTTGTTGTTTTTCAAGATACACGGTGTCAAATATTTAAAAATTTCATGCACTTGGTATTGTATTTATTGCTATAGAAAAAAACTAATTATCCGAAAATTATAAAATTGGACAGAAATATATATGATTTTAATATGTTCCGAATACCACAACAGCCAATGACGAAAACTGATTAACTAAATCTACTTTATCATTTATTTAGCTACTATTTAAACCAATTGACGATTGAGTCTCAGCGCCAGTCAGAGCGTAGGGTTTACATTATTTCCGATAGGTACCGCATTTTGCAGTTTACCAATCGTCAATTGCTGTTTCACCTAGCGGAAATCTATATGAAACTCGATAAAATATCTGTTTACAGTGTAGCTTACAATGAAAACAACTTGGACATTGAACATTTGGACATCGAGAATCGCTTATTGTCGTTGTGTGAAATGTTATAAATGAAAAAGACTTGATGGAAACAAAATGGAAAGAGTTTTTTTTTCCTTAGGTTTTTTCATAGAACGAGAATTGACCCCTGAGCAAAAACCTTGAAGACTGATATGAGTTTTCAATTTTGTTCAGATGCTAAATATAAGTCCAAATACATCCAGCAAACCAGTAGATTCGAGAAATTGAAAACAATAAAGAAAACTCATATTCAAATAGTGAAGATTATGTAAAATTTAAATTGTAACTGTGAATATTTTCAAATTTTTGTCTTTATTTTGTAATAAAATATATTTTGCATGAAAACGAAATGAGATGTTGCGCTGATTTTTTAGTATGTTTAACAAAACTAAATGAGGAAATAAGCTACAAAAAAAAAATTGTAGATGGTAGAGGGTAGAGGATACATAATAAATATAGTACCATTTTTGTGTATATAGACAAGCACATGCTACATGTAAAGTTATAGCTTGAATCGACACACATCATACGTCTAAATCGAAAACATTTACCTTAGATGATATTAAAGTTCATGAAAACATTTTTTTTTGTTTTTTTCTTTTTCATAAAAAGATCACATTTCAAACCTTTTAAAATTTTCCAATTTTTTGAGTATTGTTACGAAAGCTTTTGTTTAGCTTTTTTTTGTTCGTTCACATTTTATGTTCATTGAATTTGAATTCAATTCAATTTTTTATTCCTCTTATTATTATACAAATTTGTATTCTAAATAAAATTAAAATGTTTAAAAAAAGCTATCTATTATAGCATACATGTATGTATGTATGTATGTATTGGCAGTCTATATAAATTGTAAAATTGTACAATAGAAATTTTATGAATTGTGTAATAATAGATCGCTCGATTTTCATCAATTATTCCCGCATTCGACATCGTTTGCTTTTATCGCTATTAAAACATATTTTTGGTCTATATATAACTATAAAATATAAACATTTATTATTAATATAAATAGTATACGTCTCAACAAACTCACAATACGAATTGTTTTATACAATGATAATTTTCACCAAATTTTAGCTAACATATTTAATATAGAGAAATAGATAAGTAAAAAAAAAAAAAACGTTTTTCTAATTTTCCAGTCAGTCAAGTATCATTATGTCTTGTTGAGATAAAATTAATTTTCCTTATTTTTTGTTTACGCTAAAATCTCTCAAAAGTCGAAAACAATATCCAACATTATTTCGTTTTTATAGGTATTATTTTATTTATCAAACAATCTTAAAGCCCTAACCTCTAAAGGTTGTCTAAAAAATAATGGTACCTTGTGTGTAGGTGTTGTGTTTATAATATTAGGAGTGTGCATTAATTTTAAGAGATTTTCACTAGCATCGGGTAGCGTTGAAAATATCGAATTTTGTCGCAATTTGCGGGAAGCTCTGCTTTTTTGCTTCCAAGTGAAGATAAATGCTGCCGAAGGTCAACGCATACTGTTGGAGACCTATGTTGATTATGCTTCTTCGATTTCAACATGTGAGTACTGGTTTCGACGCTATACCAGAGGTGATTTTGATACGGAATTAAGGAACGTTAAACGGTAGAAAAACTTGCAGAATCACTACATGTTCGAGATAATTGCCATTTGTAAGCCAAGTTAAAGCCATCATCAATAATTGTGTTAGTTTTTGTATGACAATCCAATACTAACCTAAAATGAAATAATTTTATTAAAATTGAATTCCATTTAAAAACTGATTTAATTATTGAATTGAATACTTATCTTAATGGCATCCGAATTATTATTTTCTAAATTATCCAATCTGAAATATGTGATTTAAACTAATTAATTTATCTAAATTGAATTTGATTTTTTGTAAATACTTACCTTTTTTCTGATTTTTTCATATTCTATAATGATGGCTAAATTAAATTACCTAAATGTATACTTACTTGTACACATTAAAACATTACAAATGTTAATTTATATTATGCTTCCAAAACTTTTAAATGTTGTGTAGATTTTTGCCCATCTGCCATCAACCATAAAAATTAAGATAATGCCAAAGAGAATAGACAGATGTGTATTCTCTTTGATAATGCTATGTAATGCTAGTATGCGTGTTCCATTGGCGTTAGCAAACTACTCACAAGTACTTTTATCTACTCGCAATTATTCATACTCAAGTGATGGTGTAGTTGTTAGAAGTAGTTATGCATATAATTACCGGCACAGCGATTTTAGTTTAAAAAATTCCAAAAGATACAGATAACAACGTATTTTTCTCAAAATGTAGCAGTTTTATTTAAATTGAGGTTATGTTTTACTACTGGCACAAAAATTTCCTTTTCATAAGTACTTGGCAGTAGCAAATTGTTTCCAATGGGCACAGTGATTGTGAAAATATAAATAGTACACAGTTAAACTTAAACTAATTTATTTTGTATAAACACCAAATACCATCATCCGAGTTTATCGCACAGTCAGTCTGTACCAATTTTGTAATTTGATTGTGGAACCCGACCTATATGATACAGATCAATAGTCCTTCGAGCCTGATACAGCCACCAAACCTAAACCAGCGAACTAAATTCACCGAATCCAGACACGTGATTCAATCCGAAGTTCTCGGTGAATTCATTTTGAACTATAATAAAAATATTGAATAGTGATTTTTTTTATGAAATCATAACAGGCTGACTTAGCAAATGAAACATGACCAAACTAGATAAATGGTATAGGCAGCGGCACCAACGTGGAAGATATAAAAATGAGGTTAACCAACGTGGAAAGATATAGCAACGAGTTCAGTGAAGAAATAACGAAGAATTAGATATCGATTTCGAAGATAACTACTATAAAATAGTAGCAGTTTTAAATCTGGCATTACGTTCGAAAATGGAACTAACAATCTCTCCCAATGATACAATTATAGACGCCGCCATGGCAGGAGAGCACGACGTAAAATTACCAAAGATATGTATTTCATTTTTTGCGGGAGATTACACCGAATGGCAATACTTTCACGATCTCTTTTGCTCCACCGTACATGATAACACTCGATTAACAACATGGCAAAAACTACAATACCTGAAGGGCTCCTTGAAGGGAGAAGCGGAGGGTAGCTAAAACATTTTAGCATCACAGACGCTAACTACATCGAGGCATTAGGAAAGCCTGAGAGAACATAATGTGAAAGGAGGAAACATACGATTTATACTTTTATTAAAAATTGTATGTTTCAGCCATCAATCACTATGCCAAATAGCATAAATGTTAGATGGCTGCTGGACACCTTTGATGAAATTATTTGGGGACTTAAAGCGTTAAGCGATGAAGCAGAGTCAAGAGATCATTGGCCTATGTGTATCATGGTTGCGAAACCGGATGAGGATACCAATAGTGCATGTGCACAAACTTCGGCGGAGTATGATCTACCATTAAATTCAACGGTTATTATCTACCCCACCACGGTGTCGTTAAGAGGTCTAGCATCACAACGAAATTAAGAGTAGTATCGCAGTTTGACCTATAGTTCAATCCAGCTTATTTGAAATCTTATCCTGGTTCAGATTGTACAAGGTAGCATTTACCGCCGATATTGAAAAATTGTACCGATAATTTTGCGTTGCAGCAGATGATACAAAGTACTAACGAATTATATGGCGATATTCAATAAACAAATCATTTACGACCTACGAACTTCAAACCGTCGCCTACGGGACAACTAGTGGAACATACTTAGCCACGCACGCACTAAACGAAGTAGCCGAGAAATATAAAAGCGAATACCAAATACCACGAAATCACATCAAAAGCAGCATGTACGTTGATGATCTGATGACGGGAGCCAAATCAAGTGAAGACGCTATCACCTTCAAAGATCAAATAAATTTTAAATTGTCTAGTTCATGATTCCTCTGTCAAGGCAAGTCGATTATTTGACCCATTGGGGTGGCTTGCTCCGGCAACCGTCGGAATCAAAATATTCTTCCAAACGTTATGGGGAGAAAATTTAAAATGGGATGAACCATTATCGTCTAGTTTAGCATCTGAATGGCGGCGAATCCGTGGCAATTTACCCAAAATTGAAAATATCAATGTTAGCTGATATATCAACACAACAAATACCAGCAAGATTATGTTACACGGTTTGTCCGATGCTTCGAAGTATGCCTACTCGGCAGTCTTAGATGGCTGTTTGATCATCAAACTAATATCGGCGAAAATGAATGTCGCGGCCATAAAACAAGTGTCAATTCCAAGATTAAAGTCGTGTGGTGCATTACTGTTAAGTAGACTACTAGTAACGGTTATGCAAGCTTTAAACATCGAAATCGCTGAAATTCACTGGCTTGGACAGACTGTATTATAGACTTAGACTTACTATCATCACAACGAACCAAGTGAAACAGGATGGGAGAAATACTTACCAAAATGAATAGGTTTCAATGGAAACATGTAAACTCCCATAATAATCCAGCAGATTGTGCCTCAAGAGGAATTGAACCGGAAAAGCTCCAAGGTCTCGATTTATGGTGGCGTGGGTCCAAATGGCTCGTAAATTCGGAGAATTGGCCAAAATATGTAAAGGGTCAATCATTTACTTCAGAAGAAATGTGAAGTCAATAATTACCTATTCAAGCTTATCAACCCAACATAATAAACCCCAACATAATAGATAATTTAATTAAGCGTTATCCAGTTTTAGTAAAATAGTCCGAGTGTTAGTCTACGAATGTCGTTTTATTAATGTAAAGTTAAAACTAATCAGAAGAAAGATCGTACCGCCATACTTGATCTGACCACAGATGCTTACATCGCTACCGCCGAGCAGTATGTAAAGAAATTCACAGCAACCACGGCACAATTTTTTTTTGGAGCACACAACCACTTACATGACCTTTATACATTTCTTCATCAAAATTCTAATTGTATTATTTTTAATTTCTTGACAGAAGAATTCACGTTCAAATTCATTTCACCAAGCTTACCACATTTTGGCGGACTACGGGAGGCTACGGTCAAAGGCATGAAGTACCAATTGCAAAACTCTTAACAATTTCTCCTCGTCGTAAAAATATTTTCTATTCGGCTAATTCCGCAATAACCTAATGTTTCAATTCAATTTTAATATAAATTCAATTAACTTTAAGCAAACATAGTTTTGTATTGGCCGTTTATCACCCCATTTGTTCTTTTGACGGTATAATTACTCGAATATTGTTGTCCGTTCCTGGATGGAATTCTACTATTCTGCCCATTAACCACTTTGAAGGGGGTAGATTATTATCCTTAATAAGAACAATATCTCCAACTTTAACAGTGTTTTTCGTTTAATGACATTTATTACGATGCTGCAGACTGATTTATTTGTTGCAGCATTTCCCATCTGGATATAGTTTTGATAATTTTACATCAGCCAAATCTTCGCTTGGAATTTGTGTAGTGGGTCAACCGATTAAAAATGACCTGGTGTTAGGTAATCTGCATCATCATTTCACAGCACGCAAATTGTTCTGTAGTTCAACATCACCTCTATCTCAGCCAGCAATGTTGACATTTCTTCCATACCGAGTATATGCCGATTTGTTACTCTCTTCAAGTGCAGTTTCGATCTGACGAGGATTGTATAGGAAAAACCGCAGTGTAATGAATTAGCAGTTCAGTCGCTATAGCCTGATGAGATGATTGAAAAGTGATTTATTGTTCACAATCCTCGCCAGATCGTCAGATTGTAGATCTTAAAACCACGATTGTAGATTGAAAACACAAAGTCAGTCATTAACAACATTAAAGGCAAAACAACTAGAAACACGAGTTATCCATGGAATGCTTCAGCTTAATAAAGTGAAAGCTCGGAAACAAAAGAAAGTTCACTATTTGAAAGCTGATAAAGAAAATGCTTTAGATGTCTTGGATAAGGACGAGTATCACAGCCGAATGGACGATACTATAAATGATTGCAAATTCTAAAAACTGAAGTGCAATCCACTACAAAAGAAAACCAAAACCGCAACAAACTCAACGAGATATTTGGAGTACCAAAATATAAATTATCAGTAGCAAATCCAACTGATTCTTAACGTACAACATAACAAAATGAACTCCAAATACCGCCGGTTCATGCTCCTTATCAGCATTTTGATGGATTTTTGGTTTATTTTACTGGATTCAACCTTAACAACATTAACTAGCGCAGGTAGGGTTAATGGTGGGTTTACCATCGCACGAATCCGTCTTTTTAGAATATCACACACTTGTTAATTGCCATAATGTTTTCATCTCTAGAGAACTTTTTGGAGACGTTGGCATTTTGAGGCCCAGCATTATCATGCATTAAAATAAACTCGGAACCATACCTATCCGCAAAGACATGCATGATGATGGAAATATGGTAGAGCTCGAATGAAAAACATTGCAACAAGATTATATAACAACTTTGGTGCAAACCGAAGAGGAGCAAAATATATCGGAGGAATGTGAGGTAGTCTACGATACGATTTAGACGGTACGTCTAAATACTGTGCTTAAAGATAATACAATATTGTACTACGCTGGATATGTTATGCTTATAAACAATTTAATTGTGACAAACGTCGCGACAAATTGCTTAAACCATGTGAAATTTAAAGATGTCGGACGGAGATTTTAATCCAACAAGAAAAAGTAGGTCAATGTTGTCCTGTTGGCTATATAGAGTGATGGACTTAAATAATTGCTTAAATGACCATTTGCGCATAATTTCTCTGATTTAAATCAATTTATTAAAAAATGGTAAAAAATGGCCCTAAATTGTTACCACTAACCTTAACATTCACTTTGCCAATGTCCGAGATCTCATCACTACAACAAACCAAGTGCAAAATATGATGATATTCACTATCAATATCCCAAGTGTATAGGATTTTAATGCCACTGTGGTAGTATTACTATACATACATAATGTACATATTACAAATTCAGTTACACAAAATAGTTGCTAATTTTTTTCTGAATGAGATTAGTTCGCCTTTTTTGTGCGGCTAAATCTCGTAATCTCTTCAATAGCAGAAGTTGTGTATGACAGCTGTCCTCTTGTTGTTCGTACCACAACATTGCAGTTTCCAATGCTGTAAAGGTTTCATCATGACTGGTTTTTTTTTCTTCGTTATCAATCTTCGGTCATCGTATTTTCGTCTAGGATACATGCTACAATTTCATCATCGTTGAAAATTTCTAAACCAACATCGTTATTGTCGTTTTCGAACCAAACTTGTGCATCGTCTGTATCACAATCGCAAAAATCCTGGAATTTCCTGAAACATGCCCATAAGTTCATTTTCATCAGTTACTTGGCTGGCTTCTTGGTTTTCCTCATATGTTTCTGTATTTTCAACAATTTATTTCACATCAATTTAAGGTTAGCTTGTGATAAACTATTCTAGGCATCTGCTATCATATGACTGCAGTCTTTTAAATTAATTTTTTTTTTTAAAACACCATCACACTTTATTGATTGTCTCCAGCTAGCAGAAAGCGACGTAAAACCTGCTTTTTGTAAATTTTTTTTATTGAAATTCTCGTGTACCGCATTTAATATTTCTGCTCGTCTTGATATTTTTGTACATCTCGGATAAATTCATTTTTATACCAATCTATAAAAACTTCACAATCCATCCAAGCACTTCTCTGTACTTTATAGCATGGCGGAAGGCAAGATACGTTCTTGAAACATCTTCGCTTTCTAGATTTATCAATCATTAGCAGCGATAAGGCATGAGATCCGGTGGCATTTGCAGATACCATAATAGTAACTCGCTCTTTGCTGACCTTGAAACCGATGCAAGTGATTTACGGCACAATGATCTCCAATTCAGATCAGTTTCATCGGCGTTATCTAAGAAATATTTACGTTATCTAAGGAATAACCTTCGCTTTTTATTAGTTGGAGAAATGTTGTTTTGAATTTTGTAGCAGCCGGTGCATCTCCGGTGCTAGCCCTAAACTCAGATGAACCATCAAACTTCTTGTTCATGTCAAGTACTTTTTCAGACACTTACGGTCCAGAGATCGGTTCACCACGATTTCGTCTTTGCACGAACCATAAATATATAGGCTGTTCTAATAGTTTTCCTTTTTTTGACCAATCTTCGCTATCCAGCTTGGACACAAACTTCAAAATTTCATCTTTCTTACTTTTTATTTCTGAAATTGTTGCTTTACCAACGTTGAATATTTTGGCCTGTTAATAATTTCAATTTTTGTTTCAATTAATAAAACATTCAATTCCATTTTGCACAAATTAAAATAAAAGGACAAAAAATCGTGTCAATACACGTTTATTTAACGGTTGATTAAACACTAAACTGAATAGGAAATAGGAATCTGAAATTAAACAAAACGCAAAGCGCGTGCGCACAACAAAGCAGCATATATACATAAATGTAAAACAAAAGAAGAAATGTAAAACAAAATATGGAACGCATGCATGCACGTGTGCTTAACATTTTTTTTCTTAATTGTAACAAAAGTGTTCGGTTAATTGACTGTAGTGCCAAATTGCCCTTAAGTGCAAAACTGATTTTTTGAGGGCTAAAATAAAATTATTAGTGCTAAATCTAGCACCGAGAGTGCTAAATTGGCAACCATGTTCCGGCAATTAATACTGTTACGTTTTAAAATCAATTCAATTTATCAGCAACGAATTTATTTATTTCACACAAAAATTATTACAACACAATTTATTAATGATAATTCACAAAATCAGTTTATATAAATTATTCGCACAATTTTACTGATCACTTTTACTTTTTATTTTGCACTAAAACACTTTTAAATCACTTTTTAATTCCTTTTTAATCTTCACACTATTCCTTACCAAATACTAATTCGTCTCTTTCGCCTAATCGTTCGCATTTTTATATACACAAACCAACGTTCTAGGAAGTTCATGACTTTTCCAGTAAGAATAGTGTAGAAACATTTATAACAATTTAACATGAAAAAATCCATTTTAGTACAGTAAAGCATTGAGCTATTAATTTAACTTATTCTATTACACCCTAGGTGTCACCGTCACAATACTAAACTGAAACACATGCTATTCAAATAATGACATTTAGGAAAATCAAGAATTTTTAAGTTATTCATGAATCTGAATCTCAGGTTGATATCCAGGTAGCCTAATGACTCTAAATTTGATTGACATTTTTTTAAAAAAATATTATGATCTTGATAACTTCGAAACTAAAAACTGAAAATAAAATTGAATTCATTAGTTATTTCGTAATTGCGGTATACCGCAAATTTATTTAAATTTTTAATTTACTAACTAAATAAGTTTAACAAGACTTTTCATAATCTGAAGATGATAAGTTATGTATCTACAATTGAATATATAAATGAATAATTTCAAAGAGATCTTTCATTGTCAAAAAATCTGTAAATTTGCTTCTACCGTTCAACTTAATAATGTTCAAGTAAAATTTAAATTAAATTTCGCCAATTGGCCATCGATCTAATTATGATTTTCTGTTAGGCTATAGATAGGGTTCATCATTACATTTGGAAATTTTTAGAAAATTTTTACAAAAATTTTCGACTGTTGGCTGACTGATACTCTGTATCTATAATTGAATTTATATTATTCAATGACTGATGTTGAGACTAGAATTGAATTTATTTAAATTAGTAAACTCAAGAGATTTCGACCGCTAACTGACTGATGTTGTATCTACAATTGAATTTATTTCCAACTGGCAAAATTTAATTTAAAGTTTACTTGAACATTATTAAGTTGAATGGTAGAAGCAAAAATTTTCATCTCTTATATTGGAAAGCGGAAACAAAATCCATCTAGATGTTCTTAAAATTTGCACAAATGAGAAAATCATAATGAGATCGATGGCCAACTGGCAAAATTTATTCTAAAGTTTACTTGAACATTATTAAGTTGAATGGTAGAAGCAAAAATTTTCATCTCTTATATTGGAAAGCGGAAACAAAATCCATCTAGATGTTCTTAAAATTTGCACAAATGAGAAAATCATAATGAGATCGATGGCCAACTGGCAAAATTTATTCTAAAGTTTACTTGAACATTATTAAGTTGAACGGTAGAAGCAAATTTTCAGCTCTTATATTGCAAAGGGGAAACAAAATCCATGACGATGTTCTAAAAATTTGCACAAATGAGAAACTCATAATGAGATCGATGGCCAACTGGCAAAATTTAATTTAAGTGCAGTTGTTTTTTAAATTATCAAAATATAATTTTCAAGATTAATTTTAATAATTCCATTTATTGATGAAATACCCCTGAAAGTATGCGTTTGAGTAGCTAATACATTTATTTAAAAAACTTGACGGTTTTAATTAAAAGGCTTTCTTTTATTTTTATGAATTTATTTTTTATTTTCATAAAACAACTATTTTAATTAAAACCCTCAAGTTTGTTAGATAAAATATTTTAAATTGTTATAAAGAGTGTTTAGAAGTGAATCGCAAGATGTCATTATCTAATTGGAAGAAAATAATTCATATTTGATTAATAGCCCGGTGGTTTGTTTTCGTTTATAACTTTTTATGTTAGGGGGGGGGGGGCGGGATGCAAAAGGGATTTTTCATCATCTGATTACGATCGGTGATGACGATGAACACAACTATGACCCCCTGTTGAGAGTGCAGAATCCATAGGTTGGCATGAAGCAATGCAATGTGCAGGTGGTTTATACAAAGCGGGTCTATAGCCGTACGTCCTCGATTTGGCTAATACTGCGTAAAGTAGGACGGTAAAATTAACTGCGAAAGAGTTGGGAGTGCCTTGAGCCCCAGAAAAGATTGCATAGTTTAAAAAATAAAAAAAAAAAAAAAAAAAAATAAAACTTTTTATGTTTGTTAAATTAAACAGAAATACTTTTAATTTTTTTTAAGTAGAATTATTTATTATTTTTCAAATATGAATATAATATGAGAATATGTTGTACTTAATCCTTTTTTATCCTTTAGCAAAACAAATACAATGTATGATTTTGTTCACATTATTTATGTTGTTACAAGCAACAAGTAGTGTTGATTTGGTTTTTTTTTTTTTTTTATTTAAAAATGGATGAAGAATATTCGACATTCTAGTAAGGGAAATTTAAATCCTGTATTAAATTTTACCACCAAAAAGTTTAGTAAGTTTGTCCAGAAAAAATACTTAGGACAGTGTTTATCAAAATCAAAAAATTAAAAAACAAAAATTTTTTGGTCTTAATTGTGTTTTGAACTACCATGTTGAATTTTTCTTGGCAAAGAGTTGTTTAGAATCATTCGTAGCATTAAAGTAATCAACAGATTTCAGCAAACTCTGTCTCTGCTGTATATTCTTCCTGTATTTAATTTCCTAATATAGATATTAACGCTTTATTTTGTAGAAACACTTTAAAGTAAAACGAAATGCTTTAAATTTATAAGGCAAAGTTACCATTGAAGATTTTAAGCATTTCTAGTTTCCAGTTTCCATTGAGTAAAGTTGTAAAATATTTTATTGGCAAACAATAAACAAGAAAATAATGAAATGCAATGAACTTATGCTGTAAAAGCAATAAAATGTTTTTTGTATGTACGACAACATGCAGAAGACTGGTCAGTGTACCATTATCCATAAAGTTTTAGTAAAATTGATTACTTTTGTACCAGTTTATTGTGTAAAGTTTATTTAGACTTTAAAACTTAAAATTATTTTTTTAATTGTTTGTGTTTCTCATTTTGTTTGTGCTTAACACACATTATAAAGAGTTGAAGCGAGTTGGCTTTCCATAAGACAAAGTTTAGCACAAATGAAACGACAGCTTGTAAGTTTATAAAAAATAATCTCGGTTTAACAAATTTTTATAAGAGCAGCTATACGTCATACAAGAAAAGGCAGCTAACCATCCATTCAATCGAATTAAAAGTGCAATACAAAGGTTAGATAATATTTCAAAGTGGTAGTTTATTAGCTCTATAAGTAAACTGTGCGAGCATGGGTTCTGTACGACTGCTGAATCGATAATATCAAATTATTCGATCAAGACGAATAAATTAAGCTTCCTGTAAGCGTGATTGAACCAATTAATCAAATTTATATAATCGTCTGTTTATGCAAATCGACTGAGAGTTTTATACGAATATTATAGCATATTCGTGATAAAGTTGTATTTCCCTTTTCCAGTATACATCCGTACATATTACATACAAATTTAACCAATTGTACATACAGAGTGCGTGCCTATCTATATCGATTGTATCTTTTTCATTAGAATGAATTTGAATAACTATTTTAATACGAAAGGTTTTATATGAAAAAGGAGAATAAATAATTGAAAATTGATTATGATTTAATACGTGACCTAATCTTGACCCTTAAAAAAGTAAGATATTTTTATTAGTAAATTAATTTGAATTGGATTAGTTTTTGCTAACCGATCGAAAGCTGGCGCAAAGTTCTATGGCGCCCACACCAATTGCTTCAAGCAGTGGTGTAACTACAAATTTTGGGCCCCCCGCAAAATTTTTTTTGGGCCCCTCCAAATGCTTGTTGCACCTATGAATAAGTAAAGCTTTTATTGAAAAACTTATTTCTTCCTTTAGCCTAGTCTCTCATTAATTAATAGTATCTGATTTTGAGAGTAGATGACACGAAACATCTTGCAACTCAATGCTCTAACGGTTTCTAAATATATCGATTCGATAAAGCATCACAAATTTCGAATATAAAAAAATGTGAAATTTTCAAAGTATCTTAATTATTCTTGAAAGTTCTCAAATATCGAATTATCCGTAAGTTTTGTTAAAAAATTATATAAGCATAAAATATGTATTTGCAAAAATTGTCAATTAGTTTTAAGTTTAATAATCAATTTCAACAAGTTTGCGTTTTAATTAATGTGGTTTGATAAGTAATTTATATGATGGGATTTTAACTTAACATTTCTGAGCCTTTTAATAATTTCAGGTTTTTGTTACAATGTTTTATATTCAAAAAAAAATGTATTTGCAAAAAGTTTCAAGAGCTTTTAGTTTTATGAGCTTTCACTGATCGAAACTTTTTAAACAATTTATCCCAAAATTTCGTTACCCTTTGTAATAGAGTTTTGGAATAAATTTAGAAAATTTGTTTCCAATGAGCTTTAAGATTGACAATTAATTCATACTTACTCGGTAAATTTTGTGCCTTTCCATAAATTCTGTCTTTCGCTAAAATGTTTTATGAGCATAAATCATGTATTTGCCTAATAAGTAAATAACTTTTAGTTTTAAGAGCTTTCACTTATCGAAACTTTTCAATTCAAATCATTTTACTCAGTTATTTGATATTATAAAGAGTATTTGTTGGCTAAAATTTAGAATATTTTTTTTCAAAGTTAATCATCAATCTTCAAAACCTATTGGTTTTAAGGGGTTTTCAAACCAAACCATTTTACTACGAAACTTGATATTATAAAGGAAAGTGGTGTTTTAGGAAAAAGTTAGAATATTTGTGTTCAATGAGCTTTAAGCTTGTTGCAAAAAACGTAAAGAACTATTAGTTTTAAGAGCTTTCAATTAGAACAGCTTTTTAAAGCAAATCATTTTACTCAGAAATTCGATTACGGAATTTAGGGATAATTTAGTAAATTTGTTCTCAATGTAAATTATCAAGAGCTTTACTCAAACCAACCCCTTTTACTAAGTAACTTAGTATTATAATATAAGCTTTCGTTTCTCGAAGCTTTTTGAATCGAAACATTTTACTTCGAAATTTGGTATTAAAAATGGCGACGGAATTTTGGAATAAATTTAGAATATTTTTTAACAATGAGCTTTAGGCTTGATAATTGATTTATACTATGGGGTTTAAACTTAACATTTTTGAGCATTTTAATAATTTCAGATTTTTGTTACAATGTTTTATGTTCAAAAAATATGTATTTGCAAAAAGTTTAAAGAATTTTTTTTTGTTTCATGAGCTTTCACTGATCGAAACTTTTTAAACAATTTATCCCAAAATTTCGTTACCCTTTGTAATAGAGTTTTGGGATACATTTAGAAGGTTTGTTTGTAATGAGCTTTATAAGATTGACAATTAATTTATACTTTAAAATGTTTTATGAACATAAATTATGTATTTGCAAAAAATGTTGAACTTTTAGTTTTAGGAGCTTTCACGTATCTAAGCTTTTTAACCCAAATCATTTACATTTTATTCTGAAATTTGATAGTTTAAAGTAGTGTAAAATGTAAGCTTGACAATTAATTCAAACTTTCTGGGTTTGAACTTAACATTTTTGAGGTTTTAAATAATTTCAAGTATTTAATAAAATGTTCTAAGAGCATAAACTATGTGTTTGAAAAAATTGTCAAGAGCTTTAGTTTTAAGAGCTTTTACTTATCGAAGCTTTTTAAACAACCCATTTTACTTCAAAATTTGATATTACAAGGGATGACGGAATTTTGGGTAGGATTTAGAATATTTATGCTCAATGTAAATTATTAAGAGATTTTAATTAATTTAGAGTATTTGTTTTCAATAAGCTTTAAGCTTGATAATTTATTTATAATTTCTCGATAAATTTTGTGCCTTTCCATAAATTCTGTCTTTCGTTAAAACGTTTTATGAACATAAATCATGTATTTGCCAGGTATATCAAGAACTTTTAGTTTTAAGAGCTTTCACTTATCGAAGCTTCTCAATTCAAATTATTTTACTAAGTTATTTGATATTACAAGGGGTATTTTTTGGCTAAAATTTAGAATATTTATTCACAAAAACAAATCATCAATCATCAAAAGCTATTGGTGTTAAGGGGTTTTCAAAACAAACCATTTTACTACGAAACTTGATATTATAAAGAAAAGTGGTATTTTAGGAAAAATTTAGAATATTTGTGTTCAATGAGCTTTAAGCTTGTTGCACAAAACGTCATGAACTATTATTTTAAGAGCTTTCAATTAGAAAAGCTTTTTAAACCAAATCATTTTACTCAGAAATTCAATTTTACAAAGAGTAACGGAATTCAGGGATAATTTAGTAAATTTGTTCTCAATGTAAATTATCAAGAGCTTTTATCCAAACCAAATCGTTTTACTAGGAAACTTGATATTATAATATAAGCTTTCGTTTATCGAAGCTTTTTGAATCAAAACATTTTACTCCGAAATTGGGTATTAACAAGGGCGACGGAATTTTGGGATAAATTTAGAATATTTGCTAATAATGAGCTTTAGGCTTGATAATTAATTTATACTATCGGGTTTAAACTTAACATTTTTGAGCCTTTTAATAATTTCAGATTTTTGTTAGAATGTTTTATGTTCAAAAAATATGTATTTGCAAAAAGTTTCAAGAATTTTTTGTTTCATGAGCTTTCACTGATCGAAACTTTTTAAACAATTTATCCCAAAATTTCGTTACCCTTTGTAATAGAATTTTGGGATACATTTAGTAAGTTTGTTGCCAATGAGCTTTAAGATTGACAATTAATTTATACTTTAAAATGTTTTATGAACATAAATTATGTATTTGCAAAAAATGTTGAACTTTTTGTTTTAGGAGCTTTCACGTATCTAAGCTTTTTAACCCTAATCATTTACTTTTTATTCAGAATTTTGATAGTTTAAAGTAAGGTGGGATTTTGGAATAAATTTAGAACATTTGTTTTCAATAAGGTTTAAGCTTGATAATTAATTCAAACTTTTTGGGTTTGAACTTAAAATTTTTGAGCTTTTAAATAATTTCAAGTTTTTAATAAAATATTTTAAGAGCAAAAATTATGTGTTTGAAAAAATTGTCAAGAGTTTTAGTTTTAAGAGCTTTCACTTCCGGATGACGGAATTTTGGGTAGGATTTAGAATATTTATGGTCAATGTAAATTATTAAGAGATTTTAATTAATTTAGAGTATTTGTTTTCAATAAGCTTTAAGCTTGATAATTTATTTATACTTTCTCGGTAAATTCTTTCCAAAATTCTGTCTTTCGTTAAAACGTTTTATGAGATATGTCAAGAACTTTTAGTTTTAAGAGCTTTTACTTATCGAAGCTTTTAAATACAAATCATTTTACTCAGTTATATGATATAACAAAGGGTATTTTTTGGAAAAAATTCAGAATATTAGTTCTCAATATAAAATGTGTTTATCCAAAATGTGTTTCCATTTTCAAGCGTTGGTTCATTCAGATTTAATTTTGTGGACGAAGAGATGAAACAGAACGTGATTCATTTGATTGGCCTCAAATAAAACAAAGCATCTTGCAACTCTATGCTAAGACGAGTTCTAAATATATCGATAATGCATCACAAATTTCGAATATAATTTGAAAAATAGTAAAAATTTCGAAATAATCTCAAAAATGTCAAATTTGCAAAGTATCTTGATTATTCTTGAAAGTTCTCAAATATCAAATTATCCGTAGGCATGTAAAACTAAAGGATGAATCCTAAATCCTAACGTGCTAATGACCGCCATGTACAACGTAAATAACCTGGACATTCTTGAATAATTTCGAATAACCTACAGGAAATCGGAGAAATATCAAAATTCTGGCATAATGTCAAAAATCCTTTTAAATATCATCATTTAGATTTATATGTGTAGAACGTTGCCTTACAAAATACGAATAATATCAGAGCACCCTGTATTTTATAGAGCCATAATCAAAAAATCTGAGCTTTTATAAGGGAATTAGAAACGAGGAAAAAACGAAACTTTTCATAGTAAAACACACAAAACATATGGGAAATCACTTTTTTTCCTAAGACAAATTTTTAAATGAAAACGTTACAAATTCTTAATTATGATTTCTGAAATACTTTCATAAATGTTTGAATTTCAACACATATGAATATCGTTTAAGTAAATCGTTTTCATTTTCTTGTAATAATTGATTTATTTAAACCAAAATATTAAAAAAAATTCATAACAACAGCATTCTGGTCAAATTAAAATAAAAGCTTACTACGATTCGTTTGGTCATTTAAGTCAATACACATTACAAAGATGGCAGTGATGGCCGTAAAAATTTGGAAAAATTGTGCCAAAAATTACCACCTGGGGAAATTTCAAGTTCAAAAATTGTAGGAAAAGCAAAACAAATTCACAAAATATAGGAACGTGTGATAATTTTGCGATTAAATAATTTTTTTTCGTATTTTTCTTTTACCATTTTAGACATCTTACGTTCACTAGTAAAACTAAAGATAAATTTAGCAAGTATTATTTTAATTCATCAGAGCCAACTTTGACGTATTTTTCAAAATGAAAGTTTGAAAAATATATTTTAGAAATAATTTAATTTTAATTTTTCTGCAATTAATATTTACTTAATACCAATATGGCCTTCTTGTGTATTGTTCTTAAAGATATGTAGAAAACTTTTATATAAACATTTTATAATATTTTTGCTTTTTTCATTGAAAAACTTGAAGCTAAAAAACACCATATTTACTATGGATTCCTATGGAAATCAGTGAAAAGTTATACCACTAAAAAAGCTTCTAAAAAATACGTCATTAAGATTATGGCTCTATACTCTAGAAGGCTCTGATAATATTCGAAAATCTTTAAAATCTCGAATAATCCTAGGAATATCGAAAAACTTAAGAAATCTAGAATAAACCGTGGGACAATCTCGATTGCCCCATAGAAACTCGAAAAATCTCTATATTATGTGAATGTCGATTGATTGATCTCGAACAATTTCAGTAATACCGAAAAATCTGGATATTAATGATTTATATCGAAAAGACCACAAAAATAGAGAAAACCCATGACAATTTTCAAAAATACCGAAAACTCGTGTAAATATGGAATTATTTGTGGATTACCCTAATGTTACACAACAAAACGATGTACAATAAGAATATAACCCTCGGATCGAGCAATCGTATTCTTCGAATAGGTTCTAAAATTCTCGAATAACATCGAACTATCAAATACACCCTAATACAATCTCAAACATACCTGACTGTTTCATAACACGGAATCACCAATTAAGTCTCAAACATCACGCGTCTCATTTCCATGATAAACTCGAAAAATCTCGAGAAATTTTAAAAAGTGATCAAAAGATGAAACCTGAGACAAGCGGATATGAAATCGAGAAGCGAGAATTTCCAAAATCAGGAGAACTCCTCGAAATAAACTCGATTCTAAAAATACATGCGTGTTTGAACTCAACTCAAACTAACTTAATCTAACCTCCCATTAAACTCTCAACTCGACGGGGTACAAAAATGGTACGACGATGAACTTATCCATTTTAAGAACAAGAAAGCAAAAACTTACAAAGAAAATCTCAAGTTCTATTCCGAAGAAAGATAAGTATGAAAATCCAAACAATGGTGAAGACAACGTAACCGTTCACCGAGCTCTAAAAGTATTTGGAGATGGCTTCATTATTGAAAAATTAGACATCGTTGGCAATTCCTCTGTGTCTTCTATAGAATCAATCATTAAAACTAGGTAGCAGTATTTCCACCGAAAAGAAAAAAAACCAGAGTGAAACCAATTTTCAAAGCTGAATCTTAAAGACATCGAAAATCTAGCGAAATGGTATGAGTCTAACCTTCTCAGCCTCAATATTAAGAAGTGTAAGAGTATATCGTTCCATCGAAAAGTTAACCAAGTGGAAAGACGGATGGGATCATGATCAAGATTTACCGTACCACGTTAACCAAAAGTGATTACCATCATATCCTACTGGATGCAAAACCTATCACCTTGGTATTCCTTTTCGGAACGACTAAGCTGCGCAGACTGATTTCATGGTTCGATTAAAATTGGTCGCAAATATGATTGAAACAAATTTTTTTTTTGTGAACATTTTTTTCGGTGGAGACACATTAAATTTAATGTTTTTGATCAAGTAAAAAAGCTGGAAACGTTCAACTTATACAAGGTTTTTTGGTTCCTTTGATAATGATGAATGATAAATGGCATATTTGTAGGGCTCCTAAAGTTTGGGGCTCTACTTCTATGCCACTATGCATACCCATAAATCCGCCACTGATGCTAGAGGTATCAAAATCGAAGAGGATTTTCTAAAAGTTTTGATCATATAATGTTGAATCCAACGACTACACAATTAGTTTTAAACCCATCGGGCTTTAAAACTTTTTTAAAGTACTAATATGCCAATTAAGCATCTTTTTCTAAGTTATCCGTTTATAATAAAAATTTACAGATTTTTTTCTCTCGTGCGACCAAAATTATAAACCTTGTTTCCTGGGAAAATGTCAATTTCGTTTATAGCTTTTGAACTTTGGTTGCGAAAAATTTAGGTGATTCATTTAATTTTCACGAGGTGTAATGATTAATAATATTTATGGAGAAGCTGCATTAGCGTTTCACAACACATTTGGTGGCACAAATTTAAAATTTTCATCCAGCGAACACAGTCAAAAAGGATCGTTGTGGGAAGACTTTTCATTAGCCGTTTGATCGTTAATAGCTTAATGTAACATTAT
Organism: Tipula vernalis; assembly: GCA_958295665.1. Taxonomy (NCBI): domain Eukaryota; kingdom Metazoa; phylum Arthropoda; class Insecta; order Diptera; family Tipulidae; genus Tipula; species Tipula vernalis. The sequence continues at coordinate 65,717,283 of OY282559.1, read as the reverse complement.
TGGAGTTATGCTATACGTAGTACACATAAAATCGTCAAGCAGCATTTAATCGGGTAGAAACGTTTGAAAAATGTCAAATCATAACTCTTTCGAGACGATAAAGACATTTTTTTTTTAACTTTTATATGTATAGGTCTAGTATAATATCGTTTTTTATTTAAGGAGATTCTTTTGATACTGCACTAGATAACTTTCTCATTTCAAATGGCACTTACTCAAGCGGGTTCATTTAACTGTAGAATATTGTACTTCCAATTTTCAACTTCTATTATTACAATTACAATTTCTTCGTCTTTATTACAATTTTTTTTCGATTTTAATAAATAAATTTCCCTACAGGGATCGAACATAATAAGAATAACGAAGAAAATAAGGATTAAAAAAAATAATCAATTTCCATAGTGTTTATATATTGCTACAGGTAAAACAATGTAATAAATGTATATACGAGTACGTATGTTTTATTTGCAAATGTACATTCTTATATAGTCGTGCATAAATGTTTGCGAGTCAAAATGAAAAAAACTCCAAGGTAGACAGAATACGAGAGTACCGCACTTTTTACTATTTTAATTACTGCTGCAAGACTTAACTATTGTACGTAAATGTAAGTAACAAAAAAATAAGCGCAATACTACATTTTTTTATTACCTATATTCTCTGAAGGTATACTATTTTTGCCTTATTGCTTATTATTAGCAAAAATTAAATTAAATTAAAATTTTAATTAAAAAATAGTTGCTTTTGCGTTTGTATGTACATATACAATAAAATGGAATATACACCACCGTAGAAATTGTTTTAGCGGAGAATAACGTTTATTTTTTCCTACTTCATGAAAATTAATCAAAAGATGATTGAGTTGAAAATTAGATTTTCTATTGAGATGCGGGTATTTTGCTAAAAAAAAATTAGTTTTTCTTACTTAATTTTATTTGTATAGCTATCCATCTGTAATTAAATAAAATGGATGTAACGTAGATTTTTGGTTAAACCGAAGTGGTATTTTAAACATAAAACCCCTTTTCTCGGGATGATTACATTCAGTAATTTTCAGAAAAATATAAATTTTGTAATGATAAAAAGCTTTTATTCATGATGAAAGCAATGAATTTAATTTAATAAACGTCGTGGAAATTTTGTTATTTGATCGCAGTTTGATGCACAAAAATGGTGCGACGGCGCTTTCCACAAATATTCTGGGGATGACAATTCTCGTTCCGTGAAAAGTATTATTGAAAAGTATTTTTGTAGAATCATGTACAGTCAATTTCGGCATAAACTCACCTCCATCATTAATATTATTTATACAACACAAATTCCATTGTATATAATAACCGGTCATTCTTAATATTCTTATTTTATTGTTTGCTGTATTAACTAATTATTTCCTCTTATTCGATAATATTAAACTCAGTTGAAGTTGGACCGGCATTATATTTAAATCTAATAAATAAAGTTAAGTTGTATCATTACACATTTCGCATTTTATTTAAATTAAAACAAACTTAACATTTGGCGACGAGGAAATTGGTTCAATAGTGCAGTGATAAGTTTTGAAATTAATTAAAATTCGTGATTAATTAAGTTGATTTTCGAGGGTGTTTGACAATAAATAATGGCAATGGACGAATTATTAAAGTCAAATCAAAAGTGGATGGAGAGTATGCTAAGGGCACAACAAGGGTGGATGGATAGTTTGCTAGATAAAAAAGCAGGTATATCACAAACCGTAAATGCAGTGCCACAGTTTCGTAGTTTCGATGAACGTAAAGAAACATTCGACAGTTATGTTATGCAGTTACAACAGCATTTTATTGGATATAGAGTTGAAACTGATGATATAAAGCGAGCATATTTTTTGTCGTGAATTGGTACAAGTATATACGAACTGATGAAAAATATTTTCGGTGATCAAAAGCTTGAGGAAAAATCGTTCGATGACCTTGTGGATAAATTAAAAAACCATTACAAGGACAAAACACATGTGCTTGCTTCGCGGTTCAAATTTCGGCAAGTAGTGATGAAACCAAATTAATCTTACGCGTCGTGGATATCTGATTTACGGGGTGCTGCGCAAAATTCCGATTACAGATGCGCGAAATGCAAAGAATCTTTCGTCGATAATGAGATTCGTGATATGATTATTCTTCATACGCCTCACGACTCAGTTCGCACAGCTGCATTTCAATTAGAAGATCACATCTTAGCCAAAGTTTTAGTCCTTGCGGAAACATATGAATCCACACAAAAATCAATTAATGTGATCAAAGAAATAAAACACGACCTACATCCAAATACGGTAAACACCGTTGAGAAATCCAGTAATCATAAACGAGGCGGTTCAAGAAGTCGAAATCATGGACAGCGAACAAACCGGTACAATTCAAAGACGAATAAATCATGTCCAGGATGTTTTAGCCAACATCAACGAAGTGATTGTCGATTCTTTTCGGCAAAGTGCAATAATTGCGGAAAGATCGGTCACATAGCAGCAGTGTGTAATTCCAAAACACGAGGCGATCAACAGCGAAATAAATCGACTTCACGCTATAATGGTAGGGAAGATGTTAAAAATGTCGCTACATCGTTCGAATTTAATAGCATCCTAACTCTGGAATTGTCAGAATCATCCGATTGTGTGGTATCCAATGAAGTGTCGAGTTCTAAACAGATTTTGGAATTTTCGGATTCTATTTTACGGAAAGGGAGGAAACTCTTAATTAAGGTTTGCGGAAACGGCAAACAGTTAGACTTTCAAGTGGATACTAGTGCAACGTGTTCAATGGTTGGTCTAAATGGCTATAAGCAGCTATCAGAACCACCAGTGCGCCAATCAAAGCAGAGTTTACGAGCATATGGAAATACACAAGTGCCGGTTAAAGGTATTCTCGACGTAAATGTCGAATACGATGGTAATAAATACATGTTATCGCTCCTGGTTACAAATAGTCAGGATGGATCGAACATTCTAAGAATGGATTGGTTTGACGCGTTTAATTTTGATCTGATGCAAAAATCTGCAACAGTTTCAGCGGTTAGTTCCAGTTCCGATTCCAATAATCAAGCTCTTATTCAAAAGATGTGCAAAAAATTTGAGCCTATTTTTCAGAACACGCTAGGTTGCTGTGTAGGTTTCCAAGCGCATTTGCAACTATATAAGAACGCTTTGCCTACGTTTTTTAAACCACGCCCGTTTCCATTTGCTCAACTGGCAGAAGTAAAGAACGAGATCGAAAGACTTCAATCTCAGGAAGTCATCAGGCCAGTACAATTTAGCCGATGGGCGACACCGATAGTAGTTACTACAAAAGCCAATGGGTCAGTAAGCATCTGTGGGGACTTCAAAGCAACCGTAAATCCACAAATAGAAGTAGAGCGATTTCCTATTCCAAGAGCCGAAGAGTTGTTCCTTAAATTACAGAATGGGAAACATTTTTCGAAGATCGACCTGTCGGATGCATATTTCCAAACCGAGCTAGACGAGGAATCGAAGCAGTTGATGGTGATCAATACTCCCTTCGGACTATTTCAGCACCAGCGCTTACCGTTTGGCGTGTTCAGCGCGCCTGCTATATTCCAGCGTCTGATAGAACAAGTGATTGCGGGATTGACACATTGCGATAGTTACCTAGATGACATCATCGTCACGGGCACAAATGAAGAACATCATCTACGTAATCTAGAATCTCTTTTTCAACGATTACATATAGTAAGTTCAACCTAAGGTGCAATTTAAACAAAAGTAAATTTTTCCAATCAGAAGTCGAATACCTTGGACACATAATTGATGCCGCAGGGATCCGTCCAGCCGATTCTGGATTGAGTGCAATTCAAGATTTACCACAACCGCGCGATGTTAAACAATTGGAAGCGTTTATGGGTAAATGCAACTATTATAACAAATTTGTTATGAATTTTTCACAGATTTCAGCGCCGTTGAACAAATTGAGACGGAAAGACGTTCCTTTCGAATGGGGTCGAGCTCAAGAAGAAGGTTTTCAAGCAATAAACAGTCAAATAATAGATGCGGCTAAGTTAGTTCACTTTCGAGATGACTACCCGTTGTTGCTGGCAACAGATGCTTCGAGTTATGGAATTGGTGCAGTGCTTTCGCACCGATATCCTGATGGATCAGAACATCCAATCGCGTTCGCTTCAAAGACGTTAGCGGTTTACCAAAAAGCGTACAGCCAAATTGAAAAGGAAGCTTTGTCAATTGTTTTCGGCTGTACAAAATTTAACCAATACCTCTAAGGTAGGCATTTCGAACTTTTCACGGATCACCAATCATTGGTGCCAATTTTTCATCCACATATGCAAATTCCGACGATGACAGCACACCGATTGCAACGATGGGCAATCAAGTTGATGGCTTATGATTTTACTATTAAGTATAAGCCAACCTCAAAACATGGTAATGCAGATGCACTATTACGACTCCCATACGGACCCGACGAAATCTTCGACCGGGGTGAAGATGGGTGTCTCCAGATTGATGATGAAGTAGACAACCAATTAAACGTTTTTTCAGCGGACGCCGCAATTATTCAAGAAGCGACAATGCAAGATCTGATTCTAAGCAGAGTTGTAAAGTATGTAAAATGATCTTGGCCAAGGTATGCGGAGATTGATGAAGATATAATGGCATATTTTCGAAGACGGACTAGTCTCACAGTCCGTAACGGTACGTTGTTGCTACATACGGAGTATGTCCGAGTGGTTATCCCAACACAACTCCGGGCAAGGGTGCTTAACATTCTGCATGAATGCCATTGGGGTACAGTTCGAATGAAACAAATGGCAAGACGTTACTGTTGGTGGCCAAATATAGAAAGAGACATAGAAAAGCTGTCAGCGAAGCCTTGGGAACGAGTTCATTTAGACTTTGCTGGTCCATTCATCGATAATATGTGGCTCATTTGAAACGAAGCTTATTCAAAATTTCCTTACATTACAAGAATGAGGAGTACCAGCGCAGTTCAGACAATTCGATCACTAAAATTAATTTTGGGGTTTGAAGGCATCCCTGATACTATCGTAACGGACAATGGACCACAGTTTGTTTCCGGGGAGTTCAATAAATTCTGTTAGCTCAACGGAATACAACATATGACGACGGCTTCTTTTCATCCAGCATCGAATGGGCAAGCGGAAAGAACAGTTCGAATATTCAAGAGATCAATGGAAAAAATCCTAACCACTGCCAAATCTCCTGATGAAGCGTTGACCAGGTTTCTGGTCTACTACCGTACTACACCATCGCCTACCCAAAATGGGAAAACTCCAGCAGAGCTTCTTCACGGCCAACAGCCGAAAACCATCTTGTCTCTACTTTCCCCAAAAGGCGGGTTGGATAAAGGCCGGGAATCTAAATTTCAAATAGGAGAGAAAGTGTTCACAAAAAACTACTCAAGAGGTCCTAGATGGGTGCCTGGAGAAATTGAAAAACTTCTTGGTAAAATGGTCTACTTAGTGAAGACAGATCGTGGTTTATGGAAGAGACATCAGAACCAGATTCGACAACCTAAGATGGAAAAACCACTGTTATTAGAGAACAGGCATCCTGCAATGTGAATCATATTGGCATCCAATATGATTCACTTTAAAATTAATTTATAAGTAAATATATTAAAAACTATTCCGTTTATTTAAGAAAAGCCTTCAAATAATCAATTTAGTTAAGTTTTAAAATAATTTGGTCATTATATTTTTACATATACATATTTTGGCAGGCCATGACGAAAACGGATTATTTAAATCTACTTTATCATTTATTTAGCTAATATTTAAACCATTTGCTGTATCATCTAGAGGAAATCTATATGAAACTCAATAAAATTTGAGTTTACAGTGTAGCTTACTATGAAAACAACTTATTCAGCGTTTTTCACGATTCTTTTTCATTTGGACATTGAGAATCGCTTATTGTCGTTGTGTGAAATGTTATAAATGAAAAAAACTTGATGGAAACAAAATAGAACGAGAACGAGAATTGACCTGGAATCTAAAATTTACGGAATTATATTTTATTTTATTTATTTATATAGTTGTTACAATCCAGTGGTAATTAGTAAATGAATAAATCTAAGAATTTAAACAGTATACAAAATAATAATGCAATAATACGTTAAAATTAAACTACGCTTGAAAATGCGTTGAACCATTCACACTTGAGTAACTAAATAAAAATATTTTTAAGCCGGAATTCAACCGGAAGGTTATTAAAATATTGACTGCCACTATATCAAAATATACTAAGGGTACTAAGGGAATACTAAGTAACTTTAGTGGACAGTTTTACTTGTGGTAAAGTGCAATTTTTATTGGCAGAGTTACTGTCAAGATCAACAAAACTAGGAATTATCTTGCAGTTACAGCTAGGTTTTGACAAAATTTCAAGTAAATTGCAACATTTTATTGTACATACTATATGTGGCGATATTAATTATCGTATGAATAGTCCTAATAAATTTTCGGACCTTTTATTCTCTACCAGTTTATATTCCATTACTTTTAAGGCAATCCATGCTAACAATATACTGGATCAAATTATCATTCATAATTACTTAATTATATCTCGTTACAAAGAGCTAAATTGGGATACACTAAATTGTATGACCAAATTCAATGATAAGGTTTTGTTATTTAACCGTTTTATAACAACATTCTATAATGCTTGTGTTCCGCTTAAAAAAGTTATAAATCGCAAAGTAGCAAAAGTTATAAATTGTAAAGATCATAATTTTAATATTATATTTATCCCTATATATAGAATACGAGTAATTTATAAATTAAATCTTGTTAAATCGAATTTTTTTATGCTCACGATAACGACACTAATGAATTGTATTCATTATTTTCTAATTACGACTAAAAAAAAAAAAAAACACAAAACATAAATGCGCCCAACTGTTAAATAATTAATTTTAATCAAATTCCTTGAGATTAATTACGTTTCAAATAGATCAAGAAGTATAAAATAATGATGTTAGAATTAATTACACCAATAAACGATTTGGTAATTTTTTTTTCTATAGATTCTGATTATATTTGAAATCTTGCATCATTGCACGAATAGTATAAAAATGTAAGCGTCGCTTCGATCTATATTGATTATAATTTTCTAACTCCATCCCTCCTCCATATTTATTTAATAAAAAAAAATTCTGTACAGTATAATGTCGCACCAATCACCCTCAAACCAGCAAAAATTACTTTCCCACATTTCAGCAAATATTATTAAAACATTTTTTTTACAAAGCTATTTCTAAAAATAAATTTGCTAAATACTTTTGTACGCTTTGCTATGTTGACGGAAGTAATTTCGAACAACAAAAAAAAAACGGCACAAAAATTAAAAAGTAAAACATTTAGAGCAAATTAGGGAACCAATAAGACAAGCATCCTTTTTATGTGTTTCCCCACTTTTATATTTTACATTTTGTTTTGTGACTTTAAGCCTCAACAAGAAATTACATTCTACCTAAACCAAACTTTTGGTCACCGACGACTCATGGTGAAATAAATACTTTATGGTTTTCATCGTACTCTCGAGTATTTATAAATCTCCTAGTCCATCTACTAAGTAAACGGTTTGGTATACATATAATTTTACTCCTATTATGTACTTTATTTGATGACAAAAAAATTGTTTTATTTTATTTAATCTTTTGGTCCTTAATAGCTGTCCATGAGAGAACAAAAAACTGGTCCTTTTTACAATTTGTTTTTTTTTTAATAAACAAAATGTAAAGCGAATTTTCTTCCATAAACTATAGTGCCTTGTCCTCGTATATTGCAGCAATAAACGTTGTGTATTGAAAACAGTAGGAATTGGTGAAATGGAAAATCAACTTTGGCGATGGATGGCATTTTGTATTCGTACGTATATAAACATTGTGTGTATATGACATTTAGAAAAATCAACAAATCAAATTAAGTGAAAAAAGGGTTATTCTCAATTATCAAAAAATTAAAAGTTTATCATATCGTGCTTGTAATTTGGTGGAGAGGAGATGTTTCAAGAATTTTGTTTTTTTGTAGCATTGTCATTCGTAAATAACTGTTTAGCCAGAAAATTGTTTTATCGTAATTGTCTTCGTTTTGTAATTTTATACCTTGTAAAGGTGAAATTCACCATAGTGGTGCTCTATTTTAAGCAAGATGTACAAGTCAACAGTTTCTGACGTGGAAGCCAAGGAGTAAAGATATCGGAAGAGCTTTACAATCGATCAATCACTTAACTATTTTTGGTATATCTTTAATTACCTTTAAAATGGTGAGTAATGGAAATATGTGACACAGTCGAGTCAGTGACAAATATTAATTGCTGGAAATACAATTGTAAATGTTCGTTTGTTCAAAATCTGAAATCTCAGAAAGTTCTTCCTTCACCTATTGCTTTGAAATTTTGACACAACGTTGCATTCGAATACGCGCGTGTTTTTATATACCTGTTATAAACCAGCGCTATCTGTTGAACGTAACAGCAACACACGCAATACATAATATTTATCATGCTCCATAGCGTACTTCTTGACAGCTGCTGTCACTTAACATTTTTATTGTTTCCGATTGCATTGTTAATTGAATTTTCATAGATTTCGATTAATTTTCATTTTGATTTGATTTGATTGATTCAATTTTTGATTTAATTATTTCGTCGGTGACTTAGAATATTTTTTTCTTTGTTTTGTATTTCTTTCGGCCGAATCAAAGCAATTCCTTTCTAATCTCTCGTTCGGCGCAGAAATCGTAATAGCTCAATTTCCAAGTTGAAGCAAGTGAAAGGTTAAATTTATCATAAATCCGGCTCCCTGCTTCCGTTTTCAGATGGTTAACATAAATTCTTACAAGTGTATTTCATCGGTGATTACATAGTCATTGAATTGAATGCACGCTGCGGAATTTCTATACAAAAAAAGTTCTTCACAAAAAAAAAACAATTAGTGCGTTTGTTCAAAACAGCAATTGACAGGATGCCATCTGAAACACACAAGATTGTTATTCATGCTGACAAAACACTTGCTGGAGGACATGTGCGAAGATTCAATGCTCCAACTATAGACGAAGTGGTAATTATTATAGTCGGAGATCAATTGCAACCTAGAGATATTGTTATTCATCAGATAGTACTAACAGTTATCACTTTAATGTTAAGATGATAAATCCAATCAGTGGTGAAGAAACAAATAAGAAATGCAGCCCAATGAACTATTATTCATATCAATTTATGATTCGAGAGAATGAAGACAATCACGTTTTAAAATGCCGTCAATTGTTTCACCAATACATCGTAGATAAGCACGCAAAAATCGAAAAAGAATGTTTGATATTCATCCGCGTTTGAATCAGATCATGCTCCGCTCTGTAATACAATTGACGTTGGAAGATTAACGATTTTGCCATCTTTATATATAGGCAGTCAATTTCAATCATTTGAACGACACAAATGAGGAGAGGCAGACTGTACACCGTGCATCCCAATCAAGATGAATGCTTTTTTCTTTGAAAAATTGAGAATTGGCAAATTCGTGCATTGTTTGCTGCTAAGTTTAGTAGGTCCAATCGTTTTTAAAAGAGACACTGTAATGCGACAAGCTATTTCGGTTGAAGAACGATTAGCATTAACCCTCAGGTTTTTAGCTACTGGAAGGTCATTTGAATGCCTCAAATATTCTGCTATTGTAGCTCCAAACACGATAAGTCAAATAGTTATTGAAACATGCGAGGCAATTATTTCCACTTTAAATGATTATATAAGGGTAAGTAAAAGAAATGAAATGGTCTAAAAATAATTCATATACGTATTTAATTCATATCACATTGTTCATATTAATTAATTCAGTCAGGTATCATAACAGTAATTATTTATATATATATATATATATATGTAGTGGTTTAAGTTCCTAATTCATTGTAAATCTTTATCGGTATAATATTGAGGAGCGTAGTTATTATTACATTCCAATATTACCCTACTGCTGGCGCTGGATAAGGACTGTGTCGGTGATACATTTGTTTCCAAATATTCGGTTCGATATTCATTAATTGATAAAGAATACCGGTTTAACGTTCCCAGTTCTCCTTCCGTTAAAATATCATTAATAAATTTTTCGGCCCAAATCTTTTGTTCGTCTTTCATTCTTTTCAATTTTAAGCTCCAACTTTTGCGATTGCTTCTTCTTCGCCATCATTATTTTTTAAATATTCACAAGCGTTGCTTAACAATTCGGTTGTTTTATCGGCCTGTTTAATTGACGCTGCTTTTGGCTTTTTTGAGATGTGTTTTTAGCAACGGAACATTGCGGAATAATCTCACATTCTGACATCTCTTCGCATTCGTTATATTCGACGTCCTAAAAACATACAATTTATGTTGTATTATTGTTCATACATTAATGTGATATATAGTATGTATTATGTAATTGCAATAAATTTTAATAGTATTAATTTTGTTTGTAAGGAAAGAAAAATCTACCGAATTTGGGATCAAATGGAACTTTCACAATGCTATAGGGGCTATAGACGGAAAACACATCCGTATTAAGAAACCAGATAACTCGGGTTCACTCTATTACAATTACAAAGGATTCTGTAGTGTAGTATTAATGGCTATTGTGAATACCAATTTTGAATTTTTATCGGTGGACGTCGGACTAAATGGCCGTATTTCCGATGGCGGGGTAATTAAACATACGCAATTTTGGCGTTTATATGAGGGTAACCAATTAAGGATTCCCACTACATCAACAATACCACATACGCACAATAAATTCCCTTATGTGTTTGTTACCGACGAGGCATTTGCTTTACTGCCAAATTTTATGAAGCCTTGCAGTCAGTCGAATTTGGATAGGTATACGGAAACGAGCATTCAATTACAAGCTCTCTCGTGCCAGAAGAGTGGTAGAGAACGCTTTTGGCATGATGGTGTCAAAATTCAGAGTACTACAAAATCAAATTAACCTTTAGCCTGCAAAAGCTAGTACCATTACCATGGCTTGCTGCTACCTTCATAACTATCTTCTAAACAAAAATAGAACTAGCTACATGAAAGAAAATTTGTTAGTGGAAAATATTTCAACCGGTGTAATTGAGAGGGGAGTAGAAACAGCCAACGTTCACCTAACTTCAATTCAAAAGGGACACTTCTTAAATTCGTCCATAGTTGCAAAAAATGTAAGAGACAGTTTTGCAAATTATTTTAACGATGAGGGCAAAGTGTCATGGCAGGATGATATCCTTAATATTAATAAGGGAAATAAATAACTGAAGAAAATAAATATACACATTATAATAAAATTACAATATGTTTTAATCTTACCGGTGCATTTTCAGAAGATCTAGATAGAGCGACATAACCAGATGAAGATTCATTTAAAAAACTCAGTTCTTTAAACGTCCAACATTTCGGTTTGTACACTTTATCGGCATCACTACCAGATCGTTTAGATACTTTGATTTTTCTCGACTCTTTTCTATAGTTTGTCCTCAACGAGTTAATTTTTTTTTTACATCATTTCTATTTGATCCTTTTTTTATAGTTTTGTAAATTTCTAATAATTTATCGTATGAAAGATTTTTTATCTCTATTGGAATAATCTTTCGATGTAATATCCCACAAAACTGGAAGTTCTCTATAAGTGGTAATAAAGCTAAATAACGCTTCCTGATTATCGGAGGTTTCTGGTATATCGCTGTTGGTTTCTCTTGAGGCTTGACTTGTTCCCTCTGTAAATTCCATACCGCGCATGTAGTATATATGTATTATATTTTATAAATTTAATTTTATACGCTATACATATATGTATACGTAATTATTTCGCTTTGTTGGTTATGTACACCAAACTCAAAAAATGACAGCTCTTCGCATTGATATTTTGTCAATAAAGTATCTCAGAAGATCAATACTATTGTAAATATTTTATCAATATTAAAAATATTTTGGTTTTCATCAAACCATCGTCACAATATTTTGTGTATTGACAATCCTTCAATTATTGTCCTCACATGTTCAATAGTATTGCCAATACTGAAATATTGGCAATACTCATTGATCATCTGAGGCCCGCATAAGAAATAATACGCATACTAAGATTTCCAAATTTATTTAAGTAAATATACAAACCAAAATAAATGGTATTTAATCCAAGACTCGAACCAAAATAAGGTATTTGCTGTCAAATAGTAAGGTTTTATGAGCAAACAAGATAGCAAATGGTATGATTTATTAAATGTGTTCCAGTTTTCTAAATTGAAATTTATTTTCCACTCTAATGATTTTGGAAAAAATTAAAAAACATCCGTCGATTTCAGGTTTAAACTGATGATTTTCTCCAGCAACCCTATTGCTACACTAGCACCTGAGATTTACACATTTTACACTACACTTTTAATCCTACAAGCGTATAAGTTCTTTTAATACTGTTTGCAATATTAGAAGGATTTGACTAGTGTCTTCCACCATAAAAAACGCCTAGGCGCTTTATTCGGGAGTAGCTGAAAATACGAATATTTTGAAAATGAAGAAAAAAAAACAAATAAAACGCCCATTCAAATAAAACGCCTAAGCGCTGTATTTGGAAATTCGAATACCACTAAGAAAATAAAAATAAATTTTTCAATGTAAATATCATGTTATTAAACAAAGAGGAATCAGGTATATTTGCGCCAAAATTTCATGTTTTATAGAAAGGTACCTTTCAACCAACTCGACAAAAAAACGAATTTGACGATTGGAAAATTTGGAAATGCGATACCTACCGCCCGAAGCCCGAAAGAAAAGATTCGCACCCATTAAAAAAATCTACATATATAGCTTTGATATAATATGTAGTAATCAATATCATATAATAGTTGCTTTCCAATCGACCAACCGCAAGCACCCGCTAGCAAACCGCTAGTAGAAAGGTTATTGTCTTCGCTCAATCAACTACTCATAACTGCTCTGGTTATTTTTCACGAGCAGTTAGAAGCAGTTACGCATAATTTCGCCGCTAGACGGTTGAGTGTAGAACAGCTTGATAAACCGCTTTTTTATGTCAAAAATATTTATTTTTGTTGTGTCAAAAATAAAAAATTTTCTATCGCATTTGTCAATACGTTAAAACGTTACAGAAGTAAATATATAATATTACTGGATATTTGATAAATTATACTCTTGTGTACTTTTCTATTGTACGTTTTACGTTAACTATTGTGTGTAACATTCCTGCCTGTTTCCATAAATATGAAGTAAATCCTTAGTTTTGGCGAATGTCCAATTTTGGTTTGTCTTCGCATTGTCTTTCATTTTTATTTTTAATAGTTCGTCGCACCAAAGTTTTGACAGCAATTGCAAAATATTTACAATTTATAGGGTATTTTTATATTTTTACTCACGCCATCCATTTAATCATTCCAATCGACCATAGCAATGATAAAAACCTTTCTACTAGCGGTTTGCTAGCGGGTCCGATAGAGCACATGGTCCACTAATATATAAATAATAAAAGCATTCTAATTATTATTTGTGTATTGGGGACACAAATATAATGGATAACACATTGCCTAAAATATAAACTAAAATAGCTAATTGCCATTCCTAGCTGCTTCCGATATCAACTTGGAGGAGAGGAAAGGGGTCAATTCTCTAATCCATTCCACGACAAATTAAATGAGTGTCCTGTGGGCCGATTTTTAACCCCACGATTCCATTGACCGTAGAATTATTTTGAAACTTAAACAATTTAGTGATTATAAATAAACCGAATTTTGGATTTTGCCAACCGAACTTGCCTTGGAAAAATTTAGAATTTTATAAATTAAATTTTATTAAGAGCCGAGTAAAAACGTTTTACTTACAGTTAAGAATATCTGAGCTATTACGTTTAAAATTTGTACCTGTAAGCCTTCGAACTGCAATAACGAAGAGAAAGTTTGAATATGTTATTTGCTTTTTGTTGGTAAACCTCTAAATTGTCTGCAGTCGAGATTAAAATTCTAAATACTTTTAAAAAAAATCAAAAAATCTATGGCTTAGAAGCCGGAATCGGGCTTATCGCGCCTCAACTGGTACCTTTCGAACCGTAATTATAACGTTTTGTTGAATGTATGACAATGCATCGATGTGGTTAAATGTTGGTCTGTGGCTAGAATCGAACTCAAGACCGCTTGTTGTAAGCAGCTCTATTAATGCTCTATGTTTCACGACGAAAGTTTCTTAAGCCGTCATAAAATAATTCTGAAAAAGAGTTATACGAGAGCTCTAAGAAAAAATTATTCTTTTACATATAAGAAAATTCAGTAGTTTCATAATTCTTCCACCAAATCATCAATCTTCCTTCCAACCATGTCAAAAACGATGATTCTACTTAGGTCAAATTCACTTGGCATTTAAACTTAAAATTACATATTTTCTTTACAGGGTACTAATTTACCGAACAAGCTATTATGCTAATAAAAAAAATACAGATTTTTGACCAAATGCCTTGAAAAATATTAAATTCTTGGATTTTAACAAGAACCAAATTTAAATTGGTTCGAAACTTCACGTTTCATTACACTATCAAGATTAACCTTTCATTACTTTTCGGGTTAAAAATTTAAGAAATCGCCTTTCACGAATTTTACAGAAATTTGGAAATATTAACAAAATCTCAGAAATTCAGGTTTAAATATAATCCTCCATTCGATCGCAAATTAGATTTACATATACTCTTGAAAATATGAATATTCGATTGATTTTGACATGATTTTTTCAATTGAGCATTTATTTTTTCGAGTGTTACTTTCGAGCTGCTGAACTTCTTACGAAGCAAATAAAATCAAGGTCAAGACAATCACTCAAAATCATACGAATTTAGCGTATGAATTTTTCAAATTAATTTATATATTTTATAATGAAATTCCTCACAGTATTACGACGAATTATTCAAATTTCGAAAACAATTGTATTTTGATAACTTAAATCGTTTAACTGGAATAAAACGCTCTGGGCATATTATCAGAGCCTTCTAGAGTATAGAGCCATAATCTTAATGACGTATTTTTTGGAAGCTTTTTTAGTGGTATAACTTTTCACTGATTTCCATAGGAATCCATAGTAAAAATGGTGTTTTTTAGCTTCAAGTTTTTCAATGAAAAAACCAAAAATATTATAAAATGTTTATATAAAAGTTTCATACATATATTTAAGAACAATATACAAGAAGGCCATATTGATACTAAGTAAATATTAATTGCAGAACTATTAAAATTAAATTATTTCTGAAATATATTTTATCGAACTTTCATTTTGAAAAATACATCAAAGTTGGCTCTGACAAATTAAAATAATACTTGCTAAATTTATCTTTAGTTTTACTAGTGTACGTAAGATGTCTAATATATTTACAGAAAAATACGAAAAAAATTATTTAACCACAAAATTATCACAAAGTTCCTATATTTTGTGAATTTGTTTTGCTTTTCCTACAATATTTGAACTTGAAATTTCCCCAGGTTGTAATTTTTGGTACGATTTTTCCAAATTTTTACGGCCATCACTGCCATCTATGTAATATTTATTGTATTAATGACCAAACGAATCGTAGTAAGCTTTTATTTCAATTTGACCAGAATGCTGTTGTTATGATTTTTTTTTAATATTTTGGTGTAAATAAATCAATTATTACAAGAAAATGAAAACGATTTACTTAAACGATATTCATATATGTTGAAATTGAAACATTTATGAAAGTATTTCAGAAATAATAATTAAGAATTTGTAACGTTTTCATTTAAAAATTTGCCTTAGGACAAAAAGTGATTTCCCATATGTTTTGTGTGTTTTACTATGAAAAGTTTCATTTTTTCCTCGTTTCTAATTCCCTTATAAAAGCTCAGATTTTTTGATTATGGCTCTATAAAATACAGGGTGCTCTGATATTATTCGAATAAACCGCCCAGTAGGCGCTCTATTCGTTTAAAGCGCCTAGGCGTTTTTTACGGTGAAAGACAGTAGTTATAACTTGGTAAAATACACAAACGAAAAAAGTCAAGGCCTGCTTAGCTATACAAAATATTTCAATAAAATGTTCAATCTTGTAACTTTAAATGCACGCAATGAATTTTGACTCGCAATCTTTGCAAATATAATTGCACGTCAAACAAAGTATCACTTTCAATATTTTAAAAACAATTGCTTGTAACTAATATTAATTGAAAATAATGTTTTATCGGTTGCGTTTGGCAATTCTGCTGTTTCATGCCATTTTTTATGAACAAATAAATTCCCTATTTTTTGCCTCTGAAAATTCAAATCTGGGCAAAATATAAATAATTAAACAATTGGAGGCGCTGGATGAACCCCTAAATTATGGAAATCTACTAGCTAGCTAAGCCAGTTAAAAGGTTAATGATAATAACCAAGATACCAAAATATTATTATGTTTTCATTTTCAACATTTATCTGAGTTTTTAAAATATGGCCATATACTTATACTTAATTATACCCTTCGTACATATGAAACACTAAATACTTTTTGTAAAATATCTATTATACTTGCTAATCTGTATACACAATTAAAGTATACAACCGAAGGATATTTTCTGTAAAAAATGTACATATATCGTATATGTAGTAATTAAATCACGTAATTCATGATAATTATCGCATGGAAAAAAAATTTCAAGGAACATTTTCCAAAAGTATATTGCTTGCATGTATGTATAGAATAATAGCTCACATTTGTGCTTGGAAAATCTATTCACACGTTTTTGAGTTAAACATTTAAATAAATATCCCTTTATGCTTGGCTTTGGCAGCAAACGTACTTATAGCTTTTATAAGCGCTTTAAAAATATCCGTACAAATCATTTTCTACTCGCTTTTAACAAATTGTTCTGAATTCAAAAAGCATAAAAATAAAGTTAACTTTTTTCCCATTCTACACAAACACATTCACAATATTTAATAAAAATGACATTATAGTATATTATACAAGTATTATATGACATTTTCAGAATATATTTTGTATATACACAAACATAATACATGTGTGCTTATGAAACACTAAAACAAATGAAATTCCATTTTCACTACAGAGTAAAACAAAAAAAAAAATTGTTTTGTGTTTTGTTTTTAAATCATACAACTATGTAGCACAAAAAATAGCTTTTCAAAAAAGCTTTAGCGGACGGTATCATCTGCGTGTAAATATTATTTCATAATACATACAATGTATGTTATGAACTCGTATAATATGCATGTATAAAAATTTACTAAATCACTTTAGATTTTATAGATAAAAAGAAATAAATGAAAAACCAAAAAAAGAGAATAAAAACCAAAGAGGAAAATTAATGTTACAAACAAAGGAAAATCAAAATAAAAATCGATGTTGTTGAAGTGTGACATATTCTAGTGCGAGTATATAATTTGTGTTCTTATAAGCAATACGCTTTACTTAAATGCCATTCACGGAAAATAAACGCATATTTGTTTTTCTACACGTTTTTACTGAGTTTCTTTTACACAAATGTAAATATTTTATACTAAGCTGTTTCAAGGACATGATTCAGAATTAATTAATGTCGTTTTCGATTGATTTTTTTCCCTCTATGGAAAAGCAATCTCAATTTCGGCGTCAATCGAACAAGAACAACTCATTGCTCGTTTATGTTTGTGGGTTATCTGTCAAAATATAAGAAACTAGAAAATTGCAAATATAAAATCTAAAAAATTCGTTTTCGATGCAATGTTGAGATTAATTTAGTGACACTTCTAAATAAACAATGGCCATAATAAGTTTTCAAACTGAAAACGGTAGCCAATCAGCCAAATAACAGAACCAGAATAAACCTATGCTACAAACATATAGAACAACGTTTTTTCTTCAATCTTATAAACTAAAACCAAAAAAGTAAATTTTTCTCCTTCAGAGGGCTTTTTTCGATTCAATCGAAAACGACATAAGTTTTTAGACATCGATAACCAAAATTTATCGATTTGCTGACTCTCAGCTATAAGTTGATATGTATGCTTTTAGGGTATACTAAACACCGCTGTACTAAATAGCAACGTTGCATTGTAAACCCACCTAGTGGAATTAGAGTACATGATAGTACTGTCAAAAGGATTAATAAACCATTCTCTATTGTAACGCTCGAGTAGCAAGACGTATATACTGTGTATCAACATAACCATTAGCAAGTGTATTAATCACCCCCATAATGTATTATGGATGTATTATATCATTCTGGCGACGAAGAAAAGTTTTGGAGTGTGTATATACAAATTACGACGAGTATAATGAATGGAGAAATGCCATGGAACGCAAGAAACATGAACCAATTTCAACTAACGGATGATTTTGTCGTATTTAAAGAACGACTAGAATTAGTATTTGCGGTCAAAGAGATAAAAGAAGCGGAGAAGAAAAAAATACATCTGCTTACGTGCCTATCGATCGCTGTGTACAAATTGTTGCGGAATATGTGTTCACTGAAGTCACCAAGCGACAAAACGTATGAAGATTTGGTGGAACAGTTTGTTGGAAGAACAGTTTTAATCAAAGAACGTCGAAAATTTTATGAGACGCAACAGCAAGTTGGCGAAAATGTGCTACAATATTTCGCTGTTAGTTGCGAGTTCGGGGTAAATCTGGACAGCATTTTAAGCGACAAATTTGTCTGAGGAGTGCGTAAGGGTAGTATGTTTGAGCGGTTATGTGTAGAGAATCCCAATTAAAATTGCAATGGCAAAAGAAGCAGCAGTGGCAGCTAGTGAAGAGACCGTTCATAATATTTACGGGAAGGGGAGGTAGTCAAAGTTGTGCAGCATGTGGTATGCAAGGTCATGCTAGTGATAGATGTAAATACAACAAATACCGGTGTAACAAATGTTACAAACGTATAGGGCATTTAGCAAAGGTTTGCAAGGAAACGCCAAATCAAAGCCATGGAAAATTTACAAAACGAAATCACATGATGGAAACATGTGACGAAACATAGCAGCATAGTAATGGACAATCAATTCAGCAAGTGAAGGGTGTAGAGGATTTGTCGTTATTTTCCCTGGATATAGCAGCAGCACAATCAATAATAGAATTTAAGAATCACGATGCAGATCAAATGAAAACATAACAAAAATATTGTAAATTCTAATGAAAAACTTTTTAATATTTCCACATCGAGTCGGTTTGTGGTGAGTCTCTATGTGAAGGGTCAGGATGTGCAATTCGAGATTGATACAGGAGGCGTAATTTCAGCAATTCCGTTAAAATTTTATAGTGAAAAACTATCGTATATACAGTTGTTGCCATTCTCGATTACATTAAGGGCATATAACGGTGGATTGATTGACACATCGGGATACATTTACGTGGATATTATGCATCATGGTAAGAGTTACACTGTTCCTTTTGTGGTTATTAAAAGTGGTTGTAGGCCATTAATAGGCCGTGATATTTTTAAATTATTGGGTTTTACGATATGTGCAAATAACGA
The DNA here is from genome assembly GCA_958295665.1 of Tipula vernalis. Taxonomy (NCBI): domain Eukaryota; kingdom Metazoa; phylum Arthropoda; class Insecta; order Diptera; family Tipulidae; genus Tipula; species Tipula vernalis. The sequence goes on along the minus strand of OY282559.1, from coordinate 65,697,810 downwards.
AATGAATAATATTTCTCAATCGCCATCGGTTCCTGAGACGATAGACGTACTATTGAAAGAATTTGGTATGGTTTTTAGTAAAAAGTTAGGAATATAACGGTGAAAAAAATTATTTAAAAATAGATAGTCAAGCTCAACCAGTGTTTGTACGACCTAGATCGGTACCGTTTGCCTTTAAGCGCAAGCTTGAAGATGAGTTAGAACGTCTGGAAAGTACGGGTATAATTTCCAAAGTGGAAAATTCACTATGGGGTACACCACTGTTCACAGTCATGAAGACGGATGGCACGTTAAGAGTATGTGCAGATTATTCTGTCACTGTAAACAAACATATAGAAAACGTGAATCATCCACTGCCAAAGGATAGATTGTTTATTCATAGCGCTGCAAGGCGGAAAAAAATTCACAAAAGTAGATCTGTCACAAGCATATTTACAATTGCCGCTATCCGAAAATACAAGTAAAATATTAGCCGTTGTGCGTTGGCCAAAGGCATTTTTGTTCCTAATAGGTTACCTTTCGGGTGCAAGCCCAATTCATCTATTTTTCAATCCATTATTGAAAAGGTTTTAGTAAGTTAGCATCGGTTTTAAAACCCCTGTATGATCTTACGAGTGGAAAAACGACTAAATTTGTTTGGAATGATAGATGTGAAGCAGCAATAAATCAAGTAAAAAATGTTATAACTTTTGATATAGTGCTAGCACATTTTGATCAAGACCTACCGGTCATGATAACTACAGATTCTTCGGAATATGGTATTGGTGCTTGTTTAGCGCATGTCACAAATTCTGGTGAAAGACCAGTAGCTTTCGCGTCTAGGTCATTATCAAAAAGTGAAAAAAATTATTCGGTGATTGATCGGAGCAGTATACTTTGGTGTAAAAAATTTGAGCAATATGTCATGCGACGCAAATTCTTGATTCAAACCGATCATAAACCATTAGAAGTGATATTTGGTGGTAATAGGAGAGGTATTCCAAGCATGCCGGCAAGTAGGTTGCAAAGATGAGCAGTTTATCTGTCGAGTTTCGAGTATAATATAAAGTACCTGGCGGGTAAAGATAACGGATGTGCTGATGCCTTATCGCGGTTGCCATATGAAGTAGTGAAACCTGAAGAAAGTGAGAGTAGCGATAATGAATTTTCATATTTAAATTTTGTTACTAATGAATTAAATAGACCGATTAAGAGTACCGATGTAGCATTACAATCGGAGAAAGATTTAGTATTACGTAAAGTCATAGGATATGTGCGCGAAGGGTGCTCAAAAAAAATAATAGATGAAGAGATTAAAAGTTTTTTTCTACGGAAAGATGAAATAACTTTAGAGCAGGGTGTGTTAATGTGGGGTTTTAGAGTAATAATACCGCAACCATTTAGACGTGTGCTGTTGAACGAAATTCATTCATCACACCAGGGAATTGTCAAACTGAAGGCATTAGCTAGATCATATTTCTGGTGGCCAAAAATCGATAAGGATATTGAGGAAATATGTAGTAAAATATTGCGACATATGTCGAGAAAATCAATGTGATCCTCGTAGGGTAAAGTTTACTCCATTGCCTGAATCGAAGTGTGTGTTTGAACGTATTGATTTAGATTTTTGTGGTCCAATTCGTAATAAATATTATTTGATATTAGTAGATTCGTTCTCGAAATGGATAGACGTAGTAGCTATGAATGATATGACAACAAGTAAAGTGCTTATTGAGTTAAAAGATATATTTGTTAAATTTGGTTTCCCTAAAACAATAGTTACAGATAATGGACCGTCATTTGTGTCTCAGGAGTTTGAATTTTTTTGTAGCAGTAATGGAATTTTAACTTCACCACCATATCATCCGCCTTCTAACGGGCAGGCGGAAAATTCTGTGCGTGTGTTCAAGTCCTCATTTTATACGAGTAAGATGTTATTAGATCCAATAAATAAAACGGTTGAGGTAAATGATATAATTCATCGGTTTTTATATTTAAACCGAAACACGACGCATTCTACAACAAATAAAACCCCATATCAAATAATGTTTGACAGGCATGGTTTGGTTAGATGGGAGTTGCTAAAACCAAAGGAAAAGATTGAGAATAATAGCGAGAATATAAAAAAAATTGAAGTGAGCGACATCGTCTATGTGAAGGATTTTAAAACGAAAAAATGGGTGAAAGGGAAAGTGATTGAAATTCTGGGAAAGTGTTGTTATCGTATTTTGATAAACGACACCCTAAAATGGAAGAGACATGCGAACCATGTAACAAAAGCATTAACGAATGCAGATACTGATAAACCACAAAAGGACACTGTACATTTTGAATCAACATTGAATGATGTGCTAAATGAGAAAGTAAAGATGTCTGCGCACCAGCCCAATATATCTGGAAGTAATGAGAGTGATAACAATTGTCGGGTTCAAAATAAGAGTAATGAGGTCGTAGGCCCTATTCAGGATACTGAGACTATAACGAACACAGCTCGACCTAAAAGAGTGATTAAACCATTAATAAAATTAAATCTGTAAAACAATAGAAGTTAGATTAAGTATTTTTAAATGTATAAAATTTATTTTAGATGTTCAATTTAAATGTATACATATATAGTACGTTAGTTTTTAGTTGAAGATCTTACATTATATAATTATGTATAATGTTATCAGTTAAGTTTAAACTTAAGAAGAGAGATATGTATGCTTTTAGGGTGTACTAAACACCGCTGTACTAAATAGCAACGTTGCATTGTAAACCCACCTAGTGGAATTAGAGTACGTGATAGTACTGCCAAAAGGATTAATAAAGCATTCTCTATTGTAACGCTCGAGTAGCAAGACGTATATACTGTGTTTCATTTGTATAAGCGTGTATCAACATAACCATTAGCAAGTGTATTAATCACCCCCATAATACACATCCTAAGTCATTACTTGTTGTTGTACATAAAATCGGCGGCATCCATATATTTATTGATTTAATTGTTATTTGAAAAATTAGTTTTAAAATTCTTCTTTTACAACTTAAAATCTTGTCCCGCCTTGTGTGACTCAGAAGATACTGAGAAAAGTTTTATAGTTAGAAAATAATTTCATATATACATATATCAAGTAAAACGGGTAAGTTAGCAAATTAGTAAATGACGAAACGATGCAATTAAGCTGGTTTGGGTCGGAAAAAGATGAACATAAGAACACTGGCATTTGGATGAGAAAATTAAAGGCACAACATTAAATGTAGACAAAACCGAAACAAACAAGTTAGTGTTTGTATTATGAGTATTGACAAACTCCGAGTTTTATAACTAAATTATTGTTTGTAAAAGGACTTGGGTCTAGCAAAACTAATTACCTCTTAAATACGCCTGACTACTTCTTTTCAGCTTCAAAGGATTATTTATTAAACGATACATAACTGTGATCGCAGAAAGTGAAAGTTTAAAAATAATAATAATCACCCTTGATGAACGTTAAGACAATCTATGTGTATGGGAAATATTTTATACCAGGTCTAGTTTTACACATCGTTTTAATTAAATTTATTGAGTTTATTGAATTTAATTCTATGAAGAAAACACCGAAGTTTAATATTTTATACAGGGTGTCCCATTGGGCCGACTCCAAACGAGTGGGACATGTTGCTTGGTCAATGTTAAGAAAAAAAGTTCACTACGCATATGCTCGAAATGAAGCGTTACCCACTTAAACCTTGAATTATGTAAATGCCAATAATTCTTCTAAAAATTAAAGTAACTCAATTATTTTTCTATAAATTTAAAGGCACCATTTCTGGAATTTGGCACCATTTCTGTACAACCAAGGTATATTGAAAGAGGATGCCTTAAAAATTCATGGCTGCCAAACTTATGTAGATTGTGTACATTATATTGATAATTCCCCATACGAAGCAATTGCATTCACTTACCGCATTAACGTTCCGTATGTCACCAAAGATACTGGATTGTTCAAGGTAGAAGTGTGGGGCAGTGTAGGACAACTATACCAAAATTACGAAAGGCAATTAATTTAGGCTTAGTCACAGCTTTGACGACATCCGCATTCATAGCTTATCTGAAGAGATTTATCAGCAGATGTGGTATCCCAGTCAACATTTATAGCGACAATGCTAAGAATTTTATCGGAGTTTAATCAGGAAGTCGGGGAATATGCAGAATCTAATTTTAAAAATGGGAATTTCATCCTACCATTAGCACAACATTTTGGAGGTTTGTGGAAACAGCCGTTCGCGGGTAAATCCACAATGACCATGACCAGTATTCCAGAAGCATTCTTTGCAAATAAAATAGTCATTAAAAATATATGGGATGAAATTCAAATCTGTGTGATAGGATTCTGGCAAAAATATCAACAAGAATATTTGCGTGCGCTACAACAACGGCCAAAAATGGATGAACGTAGCTGAAAACATTCTACCGGCCCACTAGGAATTTTAAAGGACAAAAATTGTGCACCATGCAATTGGTCCTTAGGAAGAATCATCGAAGTGCATCCTGGTGTCAAATCATTTATGTAAATATGTACAATAAAAATTTGGGGCACTCTTGGTTTTATGCCGTCAACCGATCAACATCAACGGAGCCATTCGTGGGATTTGCCAAAAATAAAATAAAATTCACCAAGAAGAAGAAAAGTGAATTTTATTTGTGTCGATACTTTGGGAAGTTGTTCCAACTTTATTGTCAACCAAGTGCAGAAACATAACATACCCATCAACTGTATATTGTGGCGAATCATATACACATTTTCGATAGAGTGTATATATTGTGGCGATTGACGTATACACACTGCAATTAAAACCTTCTATCCTCCATGTGAATTAGTTTTACTATCCTTCCAAAAATACGCTCAGAAGGATGATGCGAGTTGTCAACAATAGGAAATATAAATTTAACATGCCGCATAGTTAAGCGATTGCGATTACCGCGATTACCGCAATTTTAAAATTAATTTGAGAAAATTAATTTGTTTATTAACAATAATCTTTTCTGTAAAGCAAAATATTTCTTTCGGCAAAAATATTGTTACGTTTTTGCCTTATCAATCAAGGTTCGTATCACTGGATTGTGAATAAAACAAAATCAATTCAATCTATTACCAACGAATTTATTGATTTAGCACAAAAATTATTACAACACAATTTATTAATTAATTCACAAAATCACTTTATATAAATTATTCTCAAATTTTACTGTACGCTTAAAATTTTTATTTCCACTAAAACATTTTTTAAATCACTTTTTAATTCCTTTTTAATCTTCACAATGTCGCTTTCCAAATACTACTAATCCAATTCGACTTCGTTTGCCTTTTTATATACACAAACCATACTTCTAGAAAGCTCATGACTTTTCCAGTTAGAATAGCGTAGAAACATTTAGAACAATTTTTATCATGGAAAATTCCATTTTAGTACAGTTAAACATTGAGCTATTAATTTTAACTTATTCTATTACACAATAGGTGTCACCATCACAATATATTGTGTGACGCCTAGTGTGTAATAGAATAAGTTAAATGAATAGTTCAATGTCTAACTGTACTAAAATGGGATTTTCCATGATAAAAATTGTTCTAAATGTTTCTACGCTATGCTAACTGGAGCTTTCTAGAATTTTGGTTTATAACAAGGCGAACGAGATCGAATTGGATTATTAGTATTTGGAAAGCGATAGAGTAAAGGTAATAAGGAATTAAAAGTGATTTAAAAGGTGTTTTTGTGCCAAATAAAAATTATAAGTGTACAGTAAAATTGTGTAAAAATTAAATAAAGTGATTGAGAATTTTTGTTAAAAATTGTGTTGTAATAATTTTTGTGTTAACTAAATAAATTCTTTGGTGATAAATTGAATTGAATTTGTTTTGATTGACAAGGCAAAAACGTAACAATATTTTATTTTTCAACGGTCTTCTTTTATATGAGATACTAGGTAATTGGAAATGGTGAAACAAGTTTTATTTCTAAAAATTTCTTTATTCTTCAGAGTATTCTCCTCTAAGATCAATAGTTTCTGCCCAGCGATTTTGAAATTTATTTATCCTATCTGTGAAATCATTTACCGAAATGCCTTCAAAATACTTCTTTACGGCAACTATAACCTCGTCTTTCGATGAAAAAGGCTTTCCACGCAGAAATCTTTTGTGGTTTGGGAACAAATGGAAGTCAGAGGAAGCCAGATCTGGTGAATAAGGAATTCGTATTGTATTTCCTTCAATTTCAAATACCTTTGAAAGCCGGTGCATTCTCTTGATGAAAGATGGGTAACATGAAAATTCTCCTTAGTTTTAATATCGTTTCTATTCAACAAAAATTAAAACTTAATTTTGTCAATTAGCCATCAATCTCATTACGATTTTCTGTTAATCCAATGAGTTCAACAATATTTGTGCAAACTTTCAACAAAAAAAAAAAAAATACTCTTGAATTTTGCTAGATTTAAAGTGAAAATTGGATCTTATAAAATACCCCTGAATTTATACTTTTAAGTAATAAGTATTTAGAAAGAGCTTCATTCGCTTTCAAAACGCCTAGATCACCAAATCGAATATTAGAATCCCTTCCTTCTGTTCCTTTTATAACAGTTTTCTAAATTATATTTTAAAATTTAGACTTTACGAATAGAGAGCCTTAAAGAGACAGCTCTCTTCTGTTGTTTTTACTATTTATTTCTAAGCCTAAATCCTCTTTTCTAGTTGTTGCAGGAGATAAATTTGTTTGTGTAACTTAAGGCTTTTTCAGATAGATTACGATTATTAAAGAATTCAAGAAAAGCCAACAAAACTTAAGCTGTACATTTGGTTGGGCTTACCAATTAATACATAAACAACTGTATTTACTTGTACATACCAAACCAATTAACAATAAATTACATTTAAATATTAATAAAACCATTGAATGTTTTCATATACAGTGTAATGTCAATTTAGATGAATGTTTTATGACAAACACATGCGTTTTATTTATTTATGACATATAACATTGAAGATCTTAACATTATGATTACGTTATAAAATTTATTTATTTTAGTATATGGCAATAAATAAAAGCAGAAAATACGGGAAAGATTTATATATGTACACATACTGTAGTACATATTTGGCCAAAACATATTTCTACGCCACTTGCTGTTCCTCGTTACTACAATTCTACGTAGAATATTGATAAAGTAATTACCGTTATAGACTGTAAAACTGCGTATCTATAAACGTAATAAAAATTGCGACACCACGTCTCTTTTTGGGAGAATTACTGAGTATTTATTAGGTATAGTGTACATAATAAAAAATTGACTCAAATAAGCATGATTTATGGTTGGGAGCTATGTGCAAATACATTATAAATATAGAAATTTTTACACACTGACCAATTTCCGTTTTCAATAAAAACAGATTTCGTTTTTGGGCCCCCAAAAATCGATAAATTTCAAATAGGTAGGTATGTACGTACATTAAACCTATCTGCATTGTAGAGGGATGGAATATTTATAGAAATTTTATTTACCGTTTGTAATTTGTACCCATAACACTGCCAACCCAGTGGGTCGTCGAAACTTTTACGTTTCTTATTCATACCTTTTATATTAAAGTATACTAAAAACAACCTTCTCAGGATGCTTGATGTGTTTGCGTTCAAATTCAAAATGAAAACTTAAATTGTATTACATATGTGTGCATACATAAATATATTTTCCAATCAAAAGTTTTTGGTGTAACACATACATGCATATTATGAAAATGTATAAACCTACTTTTTGTTGAGTTTTGATATTATTGCGGAAGTTATTGTTGTTGTAGGCGATATCTATTTGGTAAAAGAAAGATTTTCAAAGTTTAGTACATACTAAAGATTTATTAAGCAATTCACAAACACAAATATGAGATGAACAACTTCTGTTGATATAAAGATTCATAAATTGTCTGTGTTTTATCTCTTAAAATGTAGATGAAATTGTGAACGAAGTTACACAATAAGGATCGAGTTGAGTGAAATGTTGAAAATTAACTTTTGTTACTAAACTCATTAACTTTTTGTTTGTTTTTTTTTCCTTCTCACGCTACACTCTACAGCAATCTAGCACAGAGTTTATTGATCATTTGTCTTGAGGTTTTATTTACGATGTGAAGGAAGACAACAGTTTTGCTTTTGTAATAATCCTATTCAAAATTTTAATAAAGTTTTTTGATTTAGTTTGAGGTTTTTTTTTGGTTTTTAATTTAGTTTGGATTGTTGTTTGCGTTATACAATACATATTGGCAATCAAGCAGACCAGAAGCATAATATATGCGGATATATTCTTTGTAAAGATGTACTTAAGGTTAGAAAAGGTTATCCATTGGGAGCGGATGGGATTTTTATTTAATCATTTTTTCGTTTTTGTTTTGCCCTAAAGAGATTTAATAAATTTTATGAATGCGCTTCTATTATTTTATTATATTTACTACACCGAACAGTGTTTGGAATACAAATGGTGGAATTCAAAATATGCGTAACTATTTGTCGAAGTAACTCGCTCCTTCTTATCAGTACTGATTTCTTCTATTAAAATACTTCTATATAATTATCAAATACAGTCTGCTCTCTAAAATTCAAATTATCTGCAGCGGATTAGTCTGGACTACAGTTTGGGAAAATACATCAATTTTGATCGATTCCAAGAGAACGCACACATGCCTTATAGATATTATTTACCCAAACTCAACTACTATCAATATGGATCCTAATCGGTTAAAATATAGTCAAGTTCTTCTCCGGTTAGCCATATTGCCAGAGCTTTATCTAACAATCATTTTAGAATCCCAATTCCATCGTATACGTCAAATTTCATCTTAATAGTTCCGTTGTTACCGTTCGTTACCCATGCAGGTTTTGTAACTGACGTCATTTTCGCATAAAGATATTGTTTTCAAACATTCTGTTTTGTACCATATACTATTTCGTACCTTATTTTATTTTACCAAATTTCGTTTTGAAAAACATAAGCACGGTTTGCAAAAAATCGTAAAACCGAAAACCGCATCCTCAAAGTGCTTAGGTTGCCACAGCCACACAATACGGGTCTGGCCATAAGCGGCCAGGGGACAAAGCCCTACTAGTTAAAAAATAAAGTTTTAACTTGTGAAATTTAGATTATGAGAAAATGGAAACTTTTCATTTGGTTAGGTACTGATGGAGACAAGGGGACTCTTCTTCAGTGCTTATCTTCACATAATATAAATTATGTAAATTAAGATTTTACTTATCCCTTAAATATGTTTTGAAATTTATCGAACAGATAACTTTAACTTGAGATATTAGCTTACAATGATACGGCACCAACATCTGTTATAATTTTTTCTAGTAAATGTTTAGTAATTGTTCACAAATTCAATTGTAAACGAATGGAATATCGTTTGACGATCACATATTTCGATTACATGGAAATTTCGAAAATGCCTAGTAGACATTTTTAGACCTACCAAAGCTACAAAGGAAATTTAAATCCGGCGCTATTGTCGAGATAAACTTTACATAAAAATATAAACAAGTTTGTTCCATTGGCAAGTCGTAATAGAAACGATCTAGAACAGTTCCATAACCAGATCAGCTTTCTGCGTCAAAAGAACACAACATACATAAGTAAAAGTACAGTATAAGCCTTTAACTTTTGAACTTATATTTAACCCGTTTTGCTCTAAAATGTTAAAAAGTCGAGTTTTCTGAACTCTAAGTCTGAACACACAGTATTGTTTTAGCCTTTGGTTTCGATGTTGGCTTAAAATATTCGATTACCGCTCGTAAAGAAAACCCCAAGTTTTTTACCAATATATTATTATTAGTGGCACTAACAAAATATAGTGTCTTTAGCGGTGAAAACAATATCGCAATCAACCAAACTAATGTGAGGCATAGTAAATTTAGGTTGTTTTTGCAGAAAAAAACAAAAAGAATTTTTCGACACTTTCTCAATGTTTATTTGTTATTTGATTGTTGAAATGTCAGATTAAGCAATAAATTAAATATTATCGGGTTTAATCTTGTTTGAACTTAACCGCATATTTTACCCACACTATATCCCCCCTTTACTGTCTTACTTATCATGGTCTGTTTCCCTCCTGTCTGCCCTACATTTCAAAAATGGTCTCCATTAGAGACATTTTCATTAGTAAACCGAAGGAAATTAATTGAAAATATCTTAGAAAATAGAATAGAATGAACCGCCTTTTTTCAGTTGTGCAACTCGTCTTATAACTCGTTTACTGAAAAGAAAATTTGGCAAAAGTATTGAATCAAAATTAGAACATCTCCAAAATAAAAACTTGATGGCTTTGATGAACTTCAAAGTTTATTATATAAAAATGTCGTTTCGCTAGCGATCAATCGGATTGAAAAACCATTTTTTGATGAATTCTGGAATTTGGCCAATTAGGACGAACTTGACAACTTATTAGTGGATTCTAATGAAATTCAGCATGTACGAAGGAAATGGAATTATAAAATGACTTTTAGATGAATTTATGGAATTTAACCTAAGAACTACCTATGAACTTGTAAACCAATTGATATGAAATTCAACAAGTACGATGGACGTGAGATTGTAAAATAATTTTTATATGAAGTTCTGGAATATTGCCAATTCTTAACCGAATGTAATGAAATTCAGCATGTAGGATGGAATTGGTAGCCTAAAATGTTGTTTTGGATGATTTTCTGGAATATTCGGCCATTTCACATTTTAACCCTTGTGTCAACACGAAACCTGGTGACTTTCGATGGCTTGCCGTCAAAAAATGATGTGTTTAGCCCTTTAAGTCCAGTATGCTGTTCAAGTGAAATGAAATCTTCACTGGTCTACAAAAATAAAACTGACGTGAAAAATTTGTTTGTCGATTCTCGTAAAATTTTATGTTAGATAACTTTAATTTAGAATTTAAAACAAAATTAAAATTGAATGCATTAGGCGGTTGAAAAACCAGAAACTCAAATGATGCAATGTCAAAAATTTTCTTCACATTTACCGTCCGGGAAGATAAAAATGAAGTGAAAAATGTGTAGAGATAACATAGAGACATCTGTATTCTAATACGAAAACCCCCATTTCGCTAGCTAAACTGCGTACCGCGTGAAGTGAAATTCAGCGGTGAAATTTTCATTTTCGTTTTCGCTTGTATTATTTTTATATGAGAAATTTCATTTCACTTCAGCAGCGTATCGGCCTTTAGGGTTTAATTTTCCCTGTCACATCATATCATCAACACGACACACTAGGGAACGCACATATTTATTAAGCTATTTTCAAATTTATAAGTAGGGACAACTATAAGAGGACTGAACTGAGATATTTGTGCAACTTCATTCATTTTTACTCTCTATCTGTTTGAGAAATATTTATTTTTAGATTATTTGGGGAAATAACGGGATTTTGAGTGGATTTTTTTTCAAAACGAATTAGTTTGTGTCATCGATGCCGATACTCGGTTTTGGTTGTCTTGCGACTACCACCACGATTTTCGACTGGGTGCTCCTGTTTTAGTGTATTTAATACCAGTTTACGTGATTAAGCAAAGATTTTCGCGATTTTGGCTTTATTTAAATCGTACAGCGCTTTATATCCAATGCAATTGTTGTCAACAAATTATACTAAATAATGCTATTAGTGGCTTTCCAATCGACCACCGCAAGCACTTTTAATACTTATGGTTCATGGCTTTGCTAGATTTACTCAGAAAGTATGGGAATATATAAGAGACTTTAAGTGGTGTGTTTCTTGAATGGTAATTTTTTTCTAGCAACACACAACATATTCCAATTTTTGGAACTACGATGATCGTCGCGATTATATACTGACGAGTGACAGAAAGTATGGGAATATATTATTTAGGTACATTTTATAATTTAAATTTATGGTAGTAATACGTCATGCGACGATCAACGATTTTAAATTTTTTACTGCTGATTATTTTAAGCGCTAGTTATATTCTTACTCTCTCTCTTATTAATTTCATTTACTTTATTATTTACTACAATTAATCTAGCAAAGATACGAACCATACGTGCATAAGTAATTGTGGTGGTCGAATGGAAAGACATTATTTTCTCACCTACATATGTAATGTAATACTGGACATTTCCAAGGAACATTTGAAATTTTTTATATGCTAATAAAACAAATACAAAGTGTGCTATTTCATTGAACACCATTGTATCATAGAAAATTGATAACCATTTTTTATTATTAAAAATTCCCAAAATACATTGAACACCACTGTGTGTATACATTTACTTGATAGCTCCGGTTTTCTTTCTAAGAGCACAGTTACTGAAACCATTGAGATAACGGTATCTCTAATCCGTAAAGTAATTAAATAAAGAGGCATTTACAATCAAACCGAAAGCAAATCGGCAATATGGAGTTATTTTTTGCGTGAGCAAAATGTAAATTATGCTCAACAATTTTAAAAACAGCGGGGGATCAAACAAAGGAATACACTTCAATTCGCACTACATTTATCACCATACACCAAATGACCAAAATAAGTGCCATAAAAGAACTTCACAACCAGAACAAAGAAGTACTAAAAAAACGCTGTTGATGGAATTCCCTTGAAAGTGTTCTGAGGATTTCAAAACATTCACAAATCACCAAACACTATGCGTAGTTTGGTTCTCAGTTACTATGGGAAAATAAAAGACAAATTAAGATTCGAAATAAAATCAGGTCAATCAGCATGACTTACTTTTGATGAATGGACATCAAAGCGTAACCGGCCCTATATGAATATTAATGTAAGAATAATCTGAAAGTGAAACTAAATTTAAAATTTGGAGTTTGGGAATGGTAACCAGAGATGGCGCCAGCATAATTGTTAAGGCTGGTTCATTGGTTTCTACATATCATGGCTCGAAATAATTTTGATGTGTCACATGTTAACATTAAACCGGCCAAGATAAAGCCTTCTATTAGATACCAAGACACGATGGGATAGTTTGATTTATATGATTGAACGTTTGAAAAAATTTTAATCGACATTAAATCGAAAGCATTAGTAACCGATTCTGAGTTTCAGCAAGCGCCAACTTTACTTTCAATTCTGCATCCCATCAAAGTAACCGTTGAAGCTATTTGCCAAAGGAAGGCAAATTTACTAAATAAAATCTCCTAAATAAGCTGCAAAATTAAGACAATCTGTTAGTTCACGAGACAATAAATGCACTGAAAATTCGAATTGAAGAAAGAAGAACTACGACAATTGGAGTGAAGTTGACACAAATATATTTTTGGTCCCAACAGGTTCCTGCTTAAAAAGTTTATGGTCGATATTTAATACCAGTTAAAAGAGTTTATGTAAAATGGTAGAAAGTAAAATGGTTTCGGAAGTTCCAACAATTGCTTCGACATCTTTTATCAATGATATTGAAATATAGTATCTGATTCAGAAATAGATATTTCAGGAGATATACAAGAAAATCTGGCTGACGAATTGTAGCGCAGCATTACACGTAGTTTAATACAGTTAGAAAACTGTAATGATAGTATTTCAAACAATTTAAACCTTTTGTAACCGCAGTTGGTAAGGAGATAAAAATGTTTGAGAGAAGCGTACTTCATAAATGTAATAAAATGGCCTAAAATAAACCCACATGCAATTTAGAAAACTTTACCTTTTCACAACACATACAACAATTCCGTTTTCTACCATCGTAATGACAAATAAAGCTCACACGAAAAAATAAACCTAAAAATTTAAATTAATTTTATGTTTATTGTTTTGTAGTCTTTTAAAATTACTTATAGAAGGAAAAGCCTCTGTGCTCCACGCTATATCGTCTTTGCAATTAACCCTAATCCAACCAACATAATTTTATTACACATCCAACCAAGGTGTGCCTTTTTGGCTCATATGAAAGACTCATTTAATATTAGAAAAAAAAGTCAGTTTGTTGTGTATTACCTTTATTTCGATAACAATGACTGTTTTTAATGCACATTTTATTAAAACAATATATAATAGTACTTCAGTACATAAGGAACATTTTTTTAAAGTTACTGATTTTCTTTATTTTTGCACTTAATACAGATAACTGTTTTTGTCGAATACTCCTTGCATTTGTCTAACCCACAATTAATGCAGCATTGTGGTTAAAACCTTGATATTTCAGATGGGCACACATGACATATTTTCATGTTTTCCGAACCGTTTCCGTTTTAACGTTTTGTGGCTTGCTTGTAGATGTGTCTAATACATTACTGATCGTAGTATAGTAAGTGACTCAGATAAGTCATGGATACTTCGACGTCTGATTTGAGCCTCGGCCGTATCCCGTGCTATATCTTTGAGGAATATTTTGCACCTTTGCAGGAAACAAATGGGTATATATAATAAAAGATGCTATTCAAGAAATATCGATGAGATTGGACAAAAGTAGAAGCGGTCAACACTGCTTTTTACGTTTTAAAACCATTGGTTTTAAACGAACCAATGTTTTTGTTGTGGTGTATAATCGAAAGAAGTAATACAGCGCGGTTTTTCTTCGGCACATAACAAACCAATGTATGGTTCTTTCGAAATCAAAATATATTTGAAAACACCTCACGTTTTGAATTTGGTAAAAAGTTTTGTGGTATGAACCTTTTATTTTTACGTATTATTCCAACGATAGTCAAACCTTTTGACAATAAACTATTGGCTAATTCGTAACACGTAAAATAATTGTCACAAGTTATATTTCAGTTTGTTCGTATAAATGGTTCACATAATTTTTCCACTACGTTCTGAGACAAATATACCACGCAAGGGATACCTTGTGCCGCTATCGCAAATTCACCATAGTTTGATACCATATTTATCGGGCTTGCAAGGTAATTACTGCCGGAATGGTACTCGTCCTCGGAAAGGGATCAACTGTTCGTCAATAGTATGATTCTCACCAGGTATGTAATGTTTTAATAAGTTCTTATTTATTATATCCCAAATAGTTCTGATCGGAGCTAGTTTGTCTCTTGATCTGCTTACTGATCTGTCTATAGGTTTCCATAAAGCACTAATTTTGGTAATTTTCCCAATTGCACAAGAATTTGTATATTTCACAATATTACTTTAAACAAGGCGCCTCTAGTTTTGTTACACCTTGGAGCAAGTCGCGATTGGTTAGGAATCGAATTTCAAATTGTCCCGTCCTTTCCAATACCCTTTGTATTAATATCAGGCATCATGCTCTTCTCCACAATTTTGACTAATGCTTATCAAATTCACTATCAGAAGTCACATCTAGTTCCTCTTCTTTATCGCTTATGTCTGATATATCGCCCCCCTGGATAACTATCGTTGATTCCTTGCATTATATCAGCTTAGGTCAAAAACTGTGTTTGCCATTATCAATGTAAGTTATTTAAATTAATATCGAATAAATCAAACCATGCTAGAGCACTCACCAGTATTATATGGTACAAGTATATGAATATGTATAACAGATTTATTCGAAAATAAAATAAGCACCTGTGGCCCTATTCTGGTAATTCCCGGGGAATAGAAATTTTAAATTTTGTTGCAGTATTATTCCCTTTTCCCCAAAGTGTATTCTGGTGTTCGGGAAAGATTTTTTATTGGGAAAAAATTATTCCCCATTACAGCAGTTTTGACGTTTGTTTTTCCACACCGATTTTATGAAAGAATTGATGGGGAATAGATTTTTAACGAAAATGTTTGTTTATATTTAGTTGTTATTAATAATTACTAATATTAATACTGTTAATAATTTTAAAGATAGTATTATAATAAATAAGAGTTATTGTAATAATTTTGATACAACTAAATTTATTTTCCCTGTATATTTATTCCCCAATTGACAGAATCCACTTTAAGAAAATGGGGAATAAAAAGTTGGAAATATGTATCTGGGAATAACTGCTGTAAAAAAAATTATTCCCCGTTCCCCGGGAATTACCAGAATAGGGCCACTGGTGACCACAATAAATTTCAAAAAGAGACAAATGAAGGATATTTGACGATAATAGTATCAAAGACAAACAGAAACTACAAGAGTAAAACAAAAAATGTGAGAATGTACTATTATTTGTTAGTATATCTAAATTCCCGTTAGCAACGAGAAACAAAACAAAAATGCATCAAAGAGGATTTAAAAATATGTTCTCGCATATGAGTCTTTTTAGCGCATCTTTGTTGGTTACGCCAGTAAATTCAATTTTTGATCAAATAATATTACTAAATTTCTTTAAATTGAACAGCAAGTTCGTTGGCGTTTAAAGGAATGTATCAAAATATAAAATACATGTAATTTCATAACTAAATTAATATTATTTTGAAATTGGTATCACTTAAAAACGCAAATGTGTCAAAAAGACACACTTTGGTAGGATTAAGGTTAAACAAATCCGTAATAATATGTATATTTGTTGAAAAGGATTTTTTTCTTAAATTAAGCTATGGCCTTAGCTATGCTGAACGCATGCAATGGTTAACTAGAGCAAAGTTTTTCCATCAATAGCAAAAAAAAACTATAAAGTTTGTTGTGTAACCAAATATCATATTTCCAGTATATAAATGTGGATAATATTTTAACCCCCAAACTATTATTAATTTTAAAACATTTGAAACTTTATATAGAATTTAATTGACAACATTATCAAAACTCCAAAGAGCGAGAGAATAGCAAAAATACAAAAATATCAAATAATAATAACTTTAAATAAATTAACCTTTTTAGTTTGGTATATAACTATACTTAGGGTGCTGTGGTTACTGGTGCTAAACTTTTTTTTAATTGAATCACTTAATTTGTTTTTTTGTATTTACAACATTAAAAATAATTGAGCTTTAATGTTTACATGTATTGAAATAATTTAAAGTTTGTTTTTTTTTTTTTTCAAATCTATTTTATTGCATTTTGTGTAGTTCAAAGTGCAATGCATCACCAGCTACCATAAAAATATGAAAATGAATGATGGATTGAATTTATTTACTTATCCTAAATACCTTTAAATTTGAATAAATTATTTTTTGAGCCCACCCCATAATACCACCACCTTCTTGTCAAACAAATAATGTTTTGTAATAATTTTTTTTTTTTGTGATACTAAAAATTATGTTGGAAATTTTCAAAAGAATTTTTAAACTGTAAATACTATAATGAAAATGATGAATTTATGGCAGCACTGTACTGTATATGTACTGTATAAGGGGTATAACTATAAAATGATTGATGGGTGTTTTCAATATACTGAACTGATAATAAAATAAACTACGATAATATTGTGTGATCTGTTTTTAATGGGTACTATTCGACTCAAGGACGGGCGCTAAATTTGGTAATGGGTATATTGGGTGGATTAAACTACTTTAAATAATATTTTATTTAATACTTATGGAAAAAATCAATTTAAAGTGAATTATAATTATACGTCTGCTCTACTTTTTGTTAAATGTAGCCTATGTATGTAGCCTATAACGGGAATGAAACTTGTGCCAGACAAATGACATTTTTAATTTTTTAGAAACTATCAAATGCAAACAATCCCGATTTGTTTAAGTATCACCGTCGCTAATATAGAATAATGTGACTCACATACATATTTTACTACATTTTTACTACAATCTTATATAAGCTCCATCCGAATCTACATTAATGTCTTAATGCTATAATTAATTGTAGTACTAAAAGAAAAATTATGATCATAACATGAATTTTCTGTTTTACGTTAATATTAAAGGCTGGTCTAATTTAACAATTTAAGGTGATAATATTTCTAATTTTTAACTCCAAATGATCGTAAATAGGTCCAATTAATTATAGTATAAATTTAGTTAGCTATAATATCTAGAAATATTTATTTTGAAAGATTCACGTAGGTGGATAAGTACAGCGTCAATCACTTTTACTATAAAAATGATAGATAACAAAATTATTTCTAATATGGTATACCTAAAAATCGTAAGACCACCAATAAATTATGTATCTTTAAGTAGAAAAAACAACCCATTTTTTCTTTTAATTAAATTTAGAATAATTTTAATTGGAATCTTTTTAATAGTTTAAAAAACCATGTATGTAGTTAGTTCTTTGATATTAGCGGAAGATCTACTTGTTTTTTAGCAAAGATTATTTGGAGAAGATATGATAATATGTATTGCATCCCCACCAGGAGATAGGGCTTGCATTTTCGAAAAAAAAACAAATTTGTGTGATACGTATGACACATGAGAACAGTCATCTTCTCAATCAAAATCATCAGTTTTGATTTTACACAAAAATGTCAGGCCCTTTTGAGCGAAATTAGTGTTTTTATGTACTACGGCAACGTCGATCTAATATATAGCGTACAGTGAAAACAGCTATTTACAATGGGACAATGAGTAGAGGATGTTTATCCTAAAAAACAAAAACAAAATGTATATGCAAAAATGTATTAAAACAAAAATGTATTAAAACCCCTTGACATATGCACTGAAAACGGTAAAATAAGTAACAAAATTATAAATTTTATAATACTCAATCAATTCTACGAATTTCTTAAATTTTGTAAATTTTGTAAATTCAAGAAAAGTTTTTATATTCCTCAAATTCTACAAATTCTACAAATTCTGTAAACTTTTAAATTTCTATAAATTTAAATTCAAAAAATTCAATAAACTCGATAAATTTGATTATCTAATTCTAATAACAATAAAATGCTATACATGTATGTACATACATATGGACATTCTATAAATTTTCCCAATTTTGTCAGTTCTATAAATTTTTTGTAAATTCTATCATAAATTTCAAAAATTTTACAAATTCTACTTCTAGTAAAATTTCATAATTTTTATAAATCCTATAAATTTCCTAAATTTTTAAAATTCTAACTTTTATATATAATACAAATTCCTTAGTTTTTCTATAATCTAATAAATTAAAAAGTAAGAATTTAAATCTTTTACACAATTAATAGAACTTAAAAAATTTATAAAATTTATAGAATTTATAGATATTATAAAAATTTTATAAATTTATAAATTTTTAAAGCCTATAAATCCTAAAAGTACTATAAATTCTATAAATTCCACAAATTTTTATTAATTTACAAATTCAGTAAGTTTCTCAAATTCCATAAATTTTGTAAATTTTATAAATTTTATCACTTCTAATATGTCTATAAATTTACATTTATAAATTATATAAATTTTATGAATAATATATATTCTTTAAATTTTGTAGGTTCAGTGAGTTCTACAAATTATTTCAAGTCTGTATGTTCTATAAATTCTACAACTCAAGTTTTACTTATTCTATAAACTCTATAAATTCAAAATTTTATAAATCCTATAAATTTTGTAAATTTTAAAAAAATTTCAAACTGTGTAAATGCGATAATTTCTATAAATTTTATAAATTATCTCAATTCTCTAATTTTTATGAATTTTATAAATCCTTTAAATTTTATAGATTCTATGAGTTCTATAAATTCTACAAACTCATATTGGTTTTTCAAATTTATTTTTTTTTTATTCTAAACGTTCTCTAATTTCTATAAATACTTTAAATTTTATAAATTCTTTGAATTCTACAAATTTTTTAAATTCGATGAATTGTATAAATTTTACTACTTCTACAAATACTTTAGACTCTATAAATTCCATAATTTCTATAAATTTTTTAATTTGTCTCAATCAGAAAAAAACCGATTTTGAGCTGGCCCCTTGTGATAAGAGTATACAAATATGTATAGAAAGAGAAAGTTGTCTGTATTAAATCAATAAGATTCTTTCGGCTTTTTATAGACAAAATATATTAAAAAATAATGGCATTCACAACAATTTCGACTTGTTATAAATCTATCTACCAGAAAAAGTAGAAATATCATAACTCGACCCGTACTTTAACCCGAGGTCAGTACAAAGTGTATCGACTCCAAAAAATGAAAAATTTCCTTGAGCTTTCTCTGTGGTAGTTTGGTTTCCTACTGATAAGTTCGTACAAACAAAAAGGTCGGTCTACTCATCAGGTAGCTACGACCAAACTACAAAAATAAAATTCTAACTTCATTCATTACGTATGAGGCAAGAACGCATTGACTTAGCGAATTATAAAATTCACCAAATCAAAAACTCAAGGAAAACTCTCATTTCTTCATTTTTTCTGATTAACAAGTCGAAATTGTTGTGAATGCCATTATTTTTAATATATTTTGTCTATAAAAAGCCGAAAGAATCTTATTTACAAATATGTATGTATATCCATATTTGTCTGTTTTCTAGAGCAAATATGCATTTATATGCAAAAATATGCATTTACTTAAAACTTCGGCCTCTACTCATGAGGAATGCATAAGTAACTGGAAACCAATTTGCCCAGCATGGGAAAGCTGGATTTGAACCATAATGTCCTGAAAGAAAAAATTAACATGATACAAATTAGAGTCATAATGGCCATATTAGCTTTTATGAAAACAACAATTTAATGAGGATTTTAAAACTATACTCATTACAATAGAGTTGGTCCCAAGTCCAAGGATGGATCAAAAAACAAATTATTTCGAGTTTGATGTAGGTGCTACAAAATCAATTTGATTGGCTGCTCCGATTCCTCAACAGAATTAAAAGGGAATTATATCGTTTTGTAATCAAAAATATATTTCAAAGTATTACCTAGCATTTTACAGGTACTTACAGATACGTTCTTACTTTCTGTTTAACAGCTGTTTAATTTATTTAGTAAATGAATCAAATCTTAATTTTTTTCACTTGACACAATTATTATTAAAAGTTAAAAAAAAAAGTTTTTCAGGTATAAACAATTTTACTGAACTTACTCGTATATTATTTTCAAGAAATTCTGAAAAATCTTCCAATTAAAAACATTTTAATGATTTTTAGTATATTTTATATTACATCGGTACGCGGGCTATACTCAATGATTTTATAGGTACAAGATGATGTCTCGCTTTAGTCACTAACATTTTTAATAAAAAAAATCTTGAATTTTAAAGATAATCTAATCAATATGAAAAACATCTTAAAATCTCTCTCCTGAAAAAATACGTTTCTAAGATAGTATTCTTTAGAATGGGCAAAAAGATTTGTAGTTTTCGAGTTATTCACTGAAATTTATTTCTATAGAGGATTTAAATTTATTCTTATCGAACCAATGTACATTATAGCTTAATCGTGCCTAACATTTTTCTAATTCTTTTGCAAGCATGTTTTTGTGTGGAATGAGTTCAAAATATAATATCTTATCTCTAACCGCACGTTTGAGATACTGACTACTATAATATATGATTATCTCAAAAAACGACAAAATCAATAATCAATACAAAAAATATAAATATTTACCTTAAAACCTCCTGTATTAAGGAGGCTTTGTGTTCCCATATACAGATGTTAATAAAAAACTGTGTAAAATGAAAAAATTTTAACGAAATTCAACATGAAAAAACTTGAAGAACATTCCTTTGTTTTAATGACGGTTCTTGTATTTTGTTTCTTGTTTTGTACCAATCAACATCGATAGGTTTTGTAAAATTTATGAACATTTTGAGCGAATTTCTTTCGGATAAAACTTCGTTTTCACCTCTTAGTTTATTTCACCTGCGCTTTAAATGAATTATTTATAAAAAGTTGGATTCGATTATTTTTCCGTTTACAATCACAATGTAGCAACATAAAAAACATGAATGATTTTTATGAGGAAATAAACAAAATATCTTTATGGTGTTTAGTTTAGACATGACATTAAATTTATCAATGGCTACTATATGCACTTTCATTATAGCGGCAAATTCATTTTGTATTTATTTGCAGCGGCGAAAAGTATACAGTTTGTGAATAGAAATTTTTAAAACTCTGTACATTTTTACATTTTGTGAATCAGGAACTCATAAGCCTGCATCATTTAAACTCATATGGTTTGTTATTTATAAACATTAAAATACATCAGGACAGGGTGCCATCCTATTCCAACAGACTGACTGTAATCAAAATTTTAACAAATACTAAATCTAGCTTAATGTAATGGTATACATTAATATAAGCTAGCCAAATGCGGCTTTGAAAAGTTAGGAAATATATAACTTAAGCCAGATTACTATATTATTTCAGTAATACCGTTTGCAGACTGGCACTTATAATCTATGCTTAGCTTAAACCAATTTAATCACTCTACGCAATGATTCGCATAGACCTGTACTAATGATATTTTGTGGTTTAGTGTCGGCCAGCTTCACTCAAAACCAACGTAAAGCTATACAACTATAAAAGTTTTTATCTGCGATTGTGTTTCCCCCTTATCCGGAACGAAACGAAAATATTATTATGAAAATAAAGCGAATTTGACATGTTTGATGGAAATTGAATTCTAAAATGATTTTTGGATAAAGTTCTGCAATATGGCCAAGTATAGGACGGAATTTGGCTATTTCTCAACTAATTATGATGAAATCTGATAGATACAATGAAAATTAGATTCTAAAATGATTTTTAGATGAAGCTCTGGAATATCGTCATGTAGAATGGAACTGGGCTATTTCTTAATCGAAGGACATTTTTAGGAGAAACGAACAACATGATTTAATGTTAAAATTGTCTATATTAGGACATTTTTGGGCAAACCAAAAGCATCTTCTATACTGAGCCTCTGCATAATACAAAGCATAAATAATTTTTCGTTTCCTTTCGTTTCCAAAGAAACAGGGTGATTAGTTGATTATAATTTTCCGACACTATTTTTGCTGCTATTGCAAGTGGTATCACCTAATTTGAGAAATGATGAACATTTGAAATAATTTCACGGCATTACATCGATTGCAACCGAAATGTGAATTTTTACTTATTTCAAGTATTTCATGCAGGCGTTTACAATGTTCTCATTCATTCTTAAACGAACATTTTTCTTTGATAGTAAAGATGAAGGCGACTGGATCCTTCTTTAACGACAAATTCGTTTCAAAATATATTTTTAATGTCAAATCTAACGAGTTTACTTGTAACTAAGATTGATAATTTGAAATTTTTAAACCTGCGGTAAAATGGATAACCGGCTGCAATTGTCATGCTTATAAAATCATCGCACTTCAAAATGTTGTTGATTTTTAGGCGGCAAAATAAATTTCGAACAACTTACTCTCCATCCAGCTAATCAAAGTTAGATACGGATGATATCATAAAACATAAACCAGGTTTCGCAAATAAGGAAACAGGAATTAAACTCTCAAAAAACTGGTATTAAAAAATTAAATTTGCTTAATTAAACGCTATTTTTTCGCGGAAAAACTATTATTCTGCTTTTTCACACTTCACGGTTCATAATATATGCTCCTCGCGCTCAGGACGCCCGTTGAGGTCACTACAGAGGAAATGGTCGACAAAAACCATTCCGATCTCCGAGTGAAGATTAGGAAAACCTTTCGGCATGAAAATAGTGCTCTTTCAAAATAAAGCAGTAATATAAAATGAAAGACCGTAACGAATACGTGGCTCTGATTACAGAAAATTGGTTTAAAGTCGGTACATCCCTATTTGACTGTGAATATAAAATGTATAATTTAAACAGCAAAGCTGGTCATGCAAACGGGAGAGTTGCGTTATTAGTTAAGAAAAATATTAAACCCTGTTTGCCACCTTCTTTTCACCTTCAAATTATTGAGCCAATTAGCATTGATTTGACTACCGACTTATTTTTAAACAGATTTAAATCAGATATAGAATATCTAATTTCATTAGCTCCAAAATTTTTATTGGAGGTGATTTAAATGCCAAACAATCTTAATTTACTAGCTGATAAAATATTCCAGTTATATACCAGTCCCTTGGTGTAGAAAAGTCAAATATCTTGGCCTATGATTTGACAAAAGCTACTTATCAAGAACATATATGTAGTTCAAAAATTATTACACAGCTCCAAACTCAGTGAGAAAAACAAATTATTGATACGCGTACCATCGGGGCTAAAATTACTTGTGGTTTATACTCTAGAAAGCTCTGATTTAACGCATACACGCGGATTCTATTTGAAACATTAAGTTATTCCGGAATTAGACAGTACGAAGAGGGGAACTCTTAATAATTTCTCCTCCTCGTAAAATAATTATCTATCGGCCTAATTCCGGAATAGCCTAATGTTTCAAATAGAATCCGCATGCATGCGTTAAATACAATAAAATTGAAATTGTTAAAAGATTTTAAATTGGGATTGTAAAATTCACTAATACAACAAGTGCATGGTTAATTCCTATATATAGGAAAAAATCAAGGTAATAAGTTCAGTCGCTCGCTACAGCCTGATGAGATGAGTGAAAAATGATTTATTTCGTCTCGTCAGATTTAAACTGAATTGCAGGACTTTTAACAATTTCCCACTGTTTCATTTACAGATTAAAATTATTATAACTAAGTTGTACGTAGTAAGTTCAGAGCTCTAATATTATGTAATAATATTACATAATACGTATTATTCACCTATTACTTAAAATAAATAAAATAAAATAAAAAATCAGGAGAAATTCAAGCGTAGTCTTTAGGCCAACACCAACTGTGAAAGATACCGGGTGAACTATTATTTCTACCTAATGTGGAGCCACACAATGAACGCAACAATGGATTTATTGCTAAATAATATTAACGAAATGTGTGCCGAAGTCTTAGAAAATTAGGTCCCTGTTGGTAAAAGCTTTATTCAAAACCAAGGAATGTTTCAACATTATTTTCAATACCAAATATGTTGTTTATTATTTAACGTGGTTTTCTTCAACATGCGTTTACTGCCCATAAGACGTCTCCATTTGACGAAACATTTTAATTTATGTACTGTTTGTAACAAAGAAAGAAAACACCAGTGAAAAGTGAGAGCTTTTGCAGATAGATCTAATGGTCTTGTTTACCCGAAAACATATTTAATTAATATTTCATTTGGAAAATAAATCCATTCAAATTGATCCACTATACAGAACAACAGACAATACCTTATACATATAATACGAACATGTTTATTTTGAAAATAAATCTTGTCAAACACAAAAGAATACTCTTCTGGTATTTCTATATCAAAAACAAAAGCAAAAATAGCAAAATTTACAGACAAGCACGATTCGGGAACACAAAAAAAAATTAAATATTTAATTTAATTTTAAACAAAGAGAAAAATAATAGTCGAAACCATTAGTTGCAGGAATATCCAAAAGCAAAACAACAACAAAAAATGGAATTGCCCAAGTCTCTAGATTTATAGGAAGGTATACTTATTTATTTATGACACCTTAAAAGTTTTCGGGTAATAAACCTTTATTATTAATTACAACATACCGCCATAAATATGCTCACGACAAACACACGTAACAATTCACTTTCTCATTTCACACTAAATTATATGTGTGGGTTAGATAGAAATCGAATTCACCAATAAAAAAAAAATCGCACCCTCGTACACAAATCTCCCGCATTAACAACGATTCCACGATAATTATCTTATTTTTAAATCATATGCTTATAATTAACACAAATAGCTATTGTAATTTGTAACCACAAAATAAAAATAAAATGTTGATTAATAACCACTTTTACCTTCCCTGCAAAAAAAAAAAAACAAAAAAAAACCCCCGAACAACTCAATTTTTACTACGTCCTATCGTAAATTATTTTTGGTTTCAAAATTCCAATGTAAATTTATCCATAGATGATGTATGTATTTATTCGTATAATATAAAGGGATTTAATTACTTACTAAAAAAATAAATAAATAAATAAGAGGAAAAACAGAAAGGATGTTCACCCAAAATAAATATCATAAATTGTGATTTAATTATAAAACCGCAAAACGAACGAGCCACCCATAAAACCTCCTTATTTATTACAATTTTTTTTTACGGTTTAAAAATATATAAAATAAAATTTATGATGTACGAGTACGTCTAAAAACGTATCTTAATTTTTATTTATAATTATTTTTTTGTTTTTTTTATGTTTAAATATAATTATTTTTGAACATAAATTTGAAAACTTTAAAAATTTTTTTTTTTTTGATAACATAATTTATAAATAAATATTAAGTTCACTAAGAAAAATTTTACGGGGAAAATTTTATATGTATTAGGTTTTCACCTTTAAATAAAAATAAATTTTACCAAAATAACAATTGTTGAATTATTATTTTGTGTTTTTGTTTTTGTTATGTATTTTTTAACACATAAAATATTTTTATTTTAAAAATTAAGTTTTACTCTAAAGTAAAATTTATCGCATTCGAAAGCAAATATTAAATAAATTTTTATTTTGTTAAATCGATATATTTATTTTCTCTTGTTTTTTTTTTTTTGATATATAGATAAATTTATTTTATCGGAAAATGTAATTATAGAGGAAAATTTAATTACTTACAACAAATACTATAATTAAATTTTTATTTTGCTGTGTATTATTTTTCTATGTATTAATACATTTATAAATAATTAATTAATTTTTATTTTTTCACACAAAATTGGTAATCCACAAATTTATAAATATCTGGAAAACTTATAGCACAGAACCTAGATTAAATTTAAATGTATATGTACTTCAATTTTTTATACTAAAATAATATTGATATTTTTTATATATATATATGTACAAAAAAAAACTAATATTTATTTTATTTATTAATAAATAATATTTATTTTAATTTTTTATTTTTATATTTTTTGTGTTACACACGACTTATGAAAAGAAACTAAAAGTTGGAGTATTTTTTTTTGGCAAGTACGAGAAAAATACGACGAGCGCGCCGCACTCATACATTTTTATCTAGAGGAAATGAAAAAAGGATAACAAATGCCCATATACATATGTATTCGTCTATTGTATAAATGTATGTGTGCATAAATTTTCCTCCGTAAAATGAAAAATATTGGGGTAATTTTTAGGACGTTGCTTAGTCAAGTTTTGTGGTAAATGAACTGTATGCATTTTTTTCTTGTTCCATTTACATTTAAATTGTTAATACCGATGGGTAAAAAAACGGTTACGTTGTGTTACACGTTTTGAGAATTTATGATAGATTTTCCTTTCGATTACTGAGTTTATTCGATAGCTTTGTGTAAACTGCTAGTTTTTAACCCTAATCAGTATAGGTTGAGTCTCGGAGACTCTCTCGGATCTTAAACAATTTAAGGTTAATTGTATTTTAATATAAAAAAATCGCAATGACAAATTTATACTCATAACGGTAAAATATAAAGAGGCTGAAACCTCATGAGTTGATCAAAACTTCGGTCTTGATTAATCCAACTCCCAAATCAATACCGAAATGAACCTCTTAAGTCAATCTTCAGCTTTACCTCCAACTCAACCTATCTCTCAATTGCAACACAATAATAATCGCAATCACCAAATTGATGGGCCAACCCTTGTCAGCCAAAAATAATTTTTAGACGAGGTTGTGAGAAATATGTCAATATGGCTTCTTTAATGTTGTCTATTTAAGTTTCTGTGAGTCATGCAGCTGTTGCGGTTTCTTTAAGATAGCATAAACTTTGGGTTATGTTTTAAACTTTGGGTTATGTTTTCGGAGTATTTGGTGTCAGAGTGAAATATAGTGTGTAGCGGACACACGCCGCAGTATTGAAACTACTAATGGTAGTGAAGAGTTTTTGTATTAGAAATATTATTATAAGTCCTCATTCCCAATCTCGAATTTCATAATAATCGATTATGGAATATCCAAGTTCCATGCTACTTGGCCATATTCCAGAATTTTATATAAAAATCACTTTAAAATCTATTTTCCATTGCACATGTAAAATTCCATTAAAATCCATTTAAAATCCAGAATTTTATCTAAAAATAATTTTAGAATCCCAATACTAGTCTACAAATCAAATATCATCATAATCGGTTGAGAAATAGGCAAGTTCTGTTATACTTGGCCTTATTCCAGAACTTCATCCAAAAATCATTTTAGAATTCCATTTTCAACGCACATGTCAAATTTTATCATAATCGTTTGGGTAATAGACAAGTTCCATCATGTTTGGCTAAATTCCAGAACTTCTTACAAAAATCATTTTAGAATCCCATTTCAAACGCACATCCCGAAATTTATCAAAATTGGTCGAGAAATAGGCTAGTTCCATCGTACTTGGCCATATTCCAGAACTTCATCCAAAAATTATTTTATAATCCTATTTCGAACGCACATGTCAAATTTCATCATAATTGGTTGAGAAATAGGCAAGTTACCTAATATTTGGTCATATTACAGAACTTCATCCAAAAATTTTTTCGATTCCATTTCCAAGGCACGAGTCAAATTTCATCATAATCGGTTGATAAATAGGTAAGTTCCATCATACTTTTCCATATTCCAGAACTTCATCCAAAAATCATTTTAGAATCCCATTTCCATCGCGGAAGTCAAATTTCACTAAAATCAGTTAAGAAATAGATAAGTTCTATCCTTTGATTGGCCATTAATTTAATTTGCTAAAAGTTTAATTTGAAATGTAAAAGGTTCAATTTGAGATTTGAGATATTAACAGTGACCTTTCTTAAGTCTTAAACAATATTTGTGTAAGGTTTGGTTCAAATCGGTCAAGTCGTGTGAATTTGTTTAAATAGCATACACATATGCTGTACGTACATACAAACACTCACTTTATTTTATAGATTGCTCAACTGTTCACTAAACACTGGTCCAACACGATTTCAACCCCAATTCAATCCGCAAATGGCCCCCAACTCAACCCTCAACCCAACCGCAAACTCTTTTTCAACTCAATCCTCAAACCAGCATATATAAAAAATTGGTCAACTGCTCACTATATCTTAACCCAACCCCAACTCAACTCCAACTCAACTTGAACTCAACCCGCAAATTGACCCCTAACTTAACTTTCAACTCAACTCCAAATTCAATACCCAACTCAATATTCAAACCAGCATATATAAAAAATTGGTAAGTATTTCTATAACCAGGTATTTTGGATCAATTCGTATGGCAGGTAACCGACCCTCTTGACGCACAGCTTCCAAAAGCTTTTAAAATCTCGGCCTTGACCATAGAAACAGATTGGCAATGGATCATCCAGACATCCAAACAGACGGAAGGACATTTTTGTTTTGTGCTTTTTTAGACTCAGGGGCTTTCAAAACGTCGAGAAAAGTGGGTTTGGACCAACCAGATTTTTGATCATTTTTGACAAGATTTCAATACTTTGGTCTTTTTAGACCAAAGTAATGTCCTAAGAAACCATTTTCAAAATAAAAACAAACCATACACGATGACTCTGACTGACTCATTCATACTGACTCAGTCTTATATTATCTATAAAAGTGCATTTATCAAATATTTTTAAATATTTTAGTGTTATTTGGTATTCGTTCATTTCCCTTGTAGTTCTAATTTATGTACCTACGGCGGGAAGTGTATAAGTAAAGGACAAGATTATTATTATTATTATTATTGGGGGGCCATGCGGGCGATCAGCCACTTCGCACTGCGACCTAAAAGATCTATTGTGCTGGCCCCTGCTTAATTATCCGTCCAGTCAATATTCAGGTTCTTAATGAACCTGACAATACTGCCTCCCGGTACGTGATACATACTATCTGGGCATATTGCTCTCCCTCCTAGATGTTTACTACAGCATGTAGTTCCGCTAGAAAGACGGTAGCATTGGAGCTCAAGGACCTCGAGAGGGTTGTGCCACTCCCGTATATTCCTACTCCTGCCCCGTATTCCGTTTGACTTTACTCTTACGAGTTGCTGGGAATTGCAAATCACCTGTAGGTCACCCAGCTTTACTACAGGAAGGCTAACAATAAAACTGGAGGGTGCCTGGTATCCAGAGTCCGCATATTTTGGGCTGATTAACCTATCAGCCATTCATCTTTCGGCATATGCTGTTCCACCTTAGATTAGGGTTTTTTGTCAAGGTTTTCTCCTTTAGCGCCGTACTTTGGCCTGTGCCAAATGGCCTAAAATGTGCCAAGTGGCCTTAGTTACCAGTGGTTGCCACGAGGAGGCAGTACGTACACTTGCGAATTGTGCACAGGTTACCCCTTACACAATTGTACCCATCATGTAGCTGCCTAATGACTAGACCAGAACAGCCCACGTGATGCGCACCCTACTGGAAGGTTACGGAGCTGGTAGATTAATCTACTCAACTTTGATCCCCCCTCCAATAGACGCTAAACCACCACCTTTTAGTGACCCCGTTGGATGACAAAGAATATTAAAAACTTAATTCAGATTCAGGATATTGCGTATGGCATATGGAAAGGAGTACCTTCATTGGATAACAAAACAATACTAAAATACTATGACTACTAAAGATGCTAGGAAAAACTACATTAAAACTTCCCAGTTATAGTACTGTGTACAACAGTGATCTTTTATTGAATGCTAGACTGAACAGCCATCAATCACACCCTACTACAAATGAATTCAGGTTCTCTGAGATAAACGAGGACCAGATATCAGCGGCGTTGATGTCACTGTCATCACTATCAATGGGATCTGATGGTATTCTGCTGAAATTTCTCAAATATTCTCACACATTCAATTATGTACATCATACTTAAGAGTGATTTTCCACAACTCTGATAGCCCCCTATCTCACTTTTGTCTGTAGTTCCCAAAATTCTCGAGAGAGTGGTAGGTGACCAATTCAAATATCGCCTTCATACTAATCATTTACTCTCTGATTTCCAGTCTGGTTTTCGCCAGTCTCCTAGCACAATGGAACTACTATCTAAGGTAACTGATTTTGTGAGATCCTATGTTGACAGGGGAAATTATGCTGCAATGGTTCTGTTAGATTTCTCTAAAGCGTTTAACTATAACAAATTTCACCATATTGAATAGGAAACTAGAATCCTAATTTGGTATATCCATAGAGAGGCTATAAACCTTTATTATTATGTCATAATTGATCGTTCGCTCATTTATACATTGTATATTAATGACATTTCCAATTTGATATTATGTGGACATGATCGGATGTTTGTAGATGATGTTCAGATTTTCAGTGAAATAACAAATTCTGACCAGAGAAGTATTTATGATGGTTTGGAATTGATCAACGAAAGGGTATTGAAATGAAAGGTTTTCTCGGCCAGGAATTAAGGCCTTTTTATTGGTGATTTCATTTATATAATGTCATCATTTTTTTTATTAAATTTTTGTCGAAGAAAAAGTGTGTGTTTCTGAAAAATATCATGTTTGGTGACCTTTGACACAAGGGGTCACCACTTTTTAAATTTTTTGCGGGAAGCTTATTCATCAAAAAAAAGTTATATTCCTTTTATAAAATATGAATTTTGAATACATCCGGATCTGAATCTTTTAAACAAAAGAATCAAGAAAATTTGCTCAAACTTTTCCCAAGATCCTACTAATTTTATTGTTAATACTATATCATTTTTTTTTTTAATTCTTGGATTGACGCCTTTTGTAGTAATAATACAACCATAAATAAATTTCTATTGCAAAACAGGTGTCCTTCGGTAGGAAAACGAATTTTCTTAACTGTACCTCAAAAAATTTGGGATGGTACATTTTAAAACAGGCCCAGGTACTTTTTTTATATTGTCTACTGACTCATATTTATGGTTTATTATTATATCATCACGAATCACCAAACTATTGGTCTAAAGGATTTATTGCCTAAAATGTAGACAGCCTAGCTATGTAAATATGGGTTCCAACACCGAAACATCAAATCAGTTCCGTATAAATATTTACATTTCAAAAATGTATTTCATTCGTCACCTTATCAGAGAGCAAAGAAATTTGTCTTGTCGCATGTTGCATGTTTTGTCGCGTGATAAGCACTTCAAATGTATTTCTCGAATAGAGAAACTATATCTACTCCTTTCTTTAGGAAAGTGTTGTGAGCAGAAAGATTTTTATTACTTTATAAATTTTTACATTTTGAAGATAATAGAAATGTGACCCTTGGGAGCAAAATTTATAAAATTGAAAAATTCGTGAAAAATGTGCAATACAAATGCAAAACTTTACATATTCCAATATTTACCAATACACTTGCAAGGAAAAGGATGAAGAAGTACTATAAGAAAATGTTTCTCCCCCTCATAGACGTTATGTACTTGAACTCTTACATTTTATATAAAAAGGGTAACGCCAAACTAACTCGATTGAATTTTTTTGCTCGAATGCGTTGAGCAAATTGTTGAAGAATATGCACTTGCTGGTCGACCAAGTAAAGTTGGAAAACCTCAAAAGCAAATCCACTTCGAAGATATGACGTCTGCTCAAAAAATGGAATCTGTAAGGAGTCACATTACGTGTGCTCAACCTGCGAAATGCCACTTCGAAACTACCACACTGAAATCAACTGAATTTCTTAAATTATTTTCTTTAATTTTCCCTGTCTATGAGTTTTATTATTTTTTGGCAATTTTTAAGTTTTCAACAATGAATTGTTAGTTTTTATTGTTCACACCATAAGAGATTTTTAAAAATAAATTCCGCAGTTAACTGGTTAAAGGTTATTTCAAGGTCAAACTAGTTTTTTCAATAGGAACCCATATTTTTTTAAGCAGAAATGCATTGTACCTAAACAATTGAACATTTTTTATTAGAAATATTTGTTAAAGCTAAAATAACATATGTAAAGAAATAAAAATCTTGTTTGATCTTGTTGGAAAACAAAAGATGAGATACGAACTCGTTCGTAAACCAATATTTTACTAACCAATGGACATCTTTTACTTACGATGTCCAATGGACATCTTTTACTTACGTACAATGCATTACTGCTTAAAAAAATATAGATTCCTTTTCAAAAAACTGGCCTTACCTTGAAATAACTTCAAAACCATACAACTTCCATATGGAAGATATTTTTCAGGAACGCTTAGTTTTCGAGATAATTCGGGTAGAAACTTTTCAAGTGAACACACGGTATAGAGATTTGTGTCGGATTTGGCTAGTCCCAACCGGGTTTAATTTACCTATACTAGTATCGAATTCAGCAGCTTTGGCAGGGCTTAACCCAAGCTGTTTAATAATGTGTTTGATAAATTTTGTGTTAGAGTGAAAACTTTGAAAATACACAAACAAACATCAAAATTCGAGCATTTCGATTAATCCCTCTCTGCTAAGGCAATTCTAATGTATAGGAGAACTTTTCCATTTGATTCTACTGTTATGTACTTGTATTCCTGCTTTTATGTAACAGGCATCGTCCCCATATTTAAAAGTAACTCCAATAAAAGCCCAAAATTCATCCTTGTCTTCATCACACCAATTTTTCCATATCGAGTTTTTGGTAAGCGCTTTCGATCTCAACTTAATTTTCGAAAAATTATTAGTTTCCTTAATGATTTGTTCATTAGGTTCTTCTGTGAGAAATACTTTAAAAACTGTAAAGCATGCTGTCTTGTTTATTACTTGTATTAGATGTATCCGAAGCAATGACAAGAAATTTCGTCTTCTTTACACTAAAATTTCACTATCTTCACTACCAGCCTTCACTATATATCGTATTTTCCCCTAACACATCACAACTAAACTCATCTTGACTATCGCTTAACACAAAATGTATTTCCATTGATTGCAATGGGTTAAAATCTAAATAAACGTAACAATAATACGCAATCCCTAGATACACAACCAAACAAATTGCATTAGGGAAACTCGTGAACCGGATTAGTAATGCGTATCATAAAAAAATATCTCTTTTGTTTATCCCTCGGTTATACCTCGACAGTGAAGTTGGAGTTACATATATTGTAAAGCATTGCGCTATCGGCAGCGACAGCGGAGTGCAATTAGGGACTCAATTTTAGACGATAGATCTTCGATCGAAGGCAATCTGGAACAGCTATATGAAAAGAGGAGGGGAAAAAACAAAGTTACATTAATTATTTGTTCAAAATACTGGAAATAGGTTTTCAACCAATCAAGCCAAAAATCTCATCAAACTTTTACACGAAAACAAAATGAAAACTTTCCTTCGCATTTGATCGGTAATCTACTGTACAATCTAATAATAATAAAGTAAAGTAAAAACTAATTTTATTATTTTCCCTTTTCGTTTTCCTCCTTTTTGAAAAAAAAGAAAATATATATTTTCCCGTTTCTTTTTATTTGTTTTATTTATTTATTTATATAATATATTTATGTACAAAGCAATAGGAATATATATACAGAGATGTGTACTGCTTTTTTTTATCTTACATTTCTATTTCGACTAGAATTGAGACTTGAAAACGGCAAGCAAGCAAAAAAAAAAAAAACAAACATTTTTTTTTCCTTTTTTTAATTTTATTTTAGAAAATGGCAAAACGAGGAAAAGTCGGTATACGTACCGAGAAAATATTGATTTTTATTTGTTTTGTTTTGGTTTTTTCCAAACATTTCCATATTTTTCGATTTTCCTTTTTTTTTTCGTTTTTCTTTACATAGGAGACTTGATGAGTTGTAACATGTTTGGAATTTTCAATGTTTCTTAGTATAGGAGTCGTGTCGAGTATCTCTCGGTGCTAGTACATATATTTATAATCTATACTATAGTAGGTTCTCGATTAATTTCCATATTTTATCGGTGATACCTTCGATATTTTATTTAAGTCACGATTATTCCACATTTATTTTTTTTTTTTTGTTAATCTTCCCCCGAGACGGAATAGGGATGTTCCCATATGCACATATACATTTTTGAAAATAAATTCCTTAATGCTATGAATATTCTACTGTATGTATTTATTTCGGCTAGAATTTCTGTATTAGTGTTTGTTCTAGAGTACTATAGCGTAATGTATGTTTTATACACATATATTTTACATACATAATATAAATACCATTTGTAATACTTTCTCGTATAAACACAAGCAACTAAACATTCCATTTTAATGCTTTCGTGTGAGTTAGATTATTGGATTCACAAAGTTGATTAAATTTTAAAGCCAAACTAATGCATATAATTTTGTACGCCTAATTTGATAATTTAAAATATACGTATTAGTAGATTTATATAGTCAATTATGCGTTCAAATCTTGGAGGAACCATTAA
Source organism: Tipula vernalis (assembly GCA_958295665.1). Classification (NCBI taxonomy): domain Eukaryota; kingdom Metazoa; phylum Arthropoda; class Insecta; order Diptera; family Tipulidae; genus Tipula; species Tipula vernalis. The sequence goes on along the minus strand of OY282559.1, from coordinate 65,662,826 downwards.
TACTAAAAACGAGTACTGTTACATTAAATGCTTTTGTGGCTGTGACAGTTTGTAATATATTGACCACTTGTGGAGTTTATTGACCCTGGAACGGGCACGGAGTTTTTTTTTACTTTAAAAAAGTATAAATAAACTTTACTACTATACAAAGCATGCATCTCATCTAAAATGGTTTTTGATTTATGTATTTCAATTTTTACTAAACAATTTAGTGTTGTTGCTTAAATATTTGTAATACAAACGAACGAGTGATGTCTTAGTTCTTTGTTGGAAATTTTCTGCTGGTCGAATTATAATTTATTGATGTTGTAATTTAAGTTTATTATTGAGGAATTGGAGTAAATTTATTTCATAACATAAATAATAGAAACAGCTCATTATTAGTGTGTTTCATATTATATCTAATTAAATCTAATAATTTAAGAAATTTTCTAGGAATTCGCGGAAAATTAAGAAAAGGAAGACATATTTTAGTATTTTTAAAAGATGAATCTATATAGTCATAACGTTTTAGCAGCTTTTTGGTGGTATAACTTTTCACTGTTTCCCATAGGAATCCATAGTAAAAATGATGTATTTTAGCTTCAAGTTTTTCAATGAAAAAACCACAAACCTTAAAAACTTTTATATAAAACTTTTCTGCATATCTTTAACAACGTACAAGAAGGCTATATTGGTATTAAATAAGTATTAATTTGAGACGTATTAAAATTAAATTAAGTATAAAATTTATTTGTCAAACTGTTACTTTGAAAAATAAATCAAAGTATAGACTCTTATGAAGTACTATTTCTTCAAAAACAATTTTTGACCCCGAAGTAGACCGAAAACAAATACCAACCCCACCCCATCGCGTATTATTAATAGGGCATCCAATAACGGTATACCGGAAACCGAAATACCGGTATACTGACCATTTTTATCATTGCCGATATTGAGAGATCAATACCGGTATTTCGGTATTTAAATTTTTATTGATTATTCGCCCAATATTCATTGAATTAATACATTCCAATGTCCTATTGATAATGACAAAAAAAATTCTTATAGAAATCGTATAAAGTCAAATTTTTTATAAACTTTGGAAAATTTATAAACAATTCAAAGTTCAGCAAGAGTAACGCAATATATCAATTTTTATTTTGTGAGCGTTGGAACAATCTAACCTTAGGATTCGTATGATTGATGTTTCACTCGACAAAAAAACTGATTAAAAAATAACACGACGATCCACAAAATTAGAAAGATTGTATATAAGAAATAGCATCTTAAAAGCTCTGATCAAAGTCAAATCAACTATCAGCTTTACCGAAATGTAGTTCCAGAGTATAAAATCAATGGTTACTATAATTTTACTAGTCAAACCGGCTGTACAATAGCATTCATGCTTCTACATTTGCGAGAAGGACCATTAGCTGACCGAATGAAAACCTCTTTGGTACCGAGAATCATAGAAAGACGAACTTATCTTATTTTTTGCAATATTTGTGCAAAGTTAAGCAAGTCCAAAACATTTTTAACTCAGGCAACAACTTTAATCGACTAACTAAAAATGAAATAGTTAATATATCTGTCCATCTTATACAAGAGCTTTGTTCAACCCCAGCTCCAGTTGAAGCTTCATACTCAAAATACAAAATTGCTTCGGGTTTCATTGCTTGGCCCTGACAAAATTTTGTGTATGGCATGATGGAAAGTAAGTTCACACATTTATTCTTTTTTGGTACGTAGCTACAAATTAAAACCAAATTATCGTGAAATCCAAAACAAGATGAAAGAATAAGACGACAGGGATGATTTCTATAATTTCATCAGGGATACATTTTTTATTGGATCGAATGGTGCCAACGAATGCTAGACCAAGTTGGGTCAGTCGCTTAGCTCCTTCCAATGTGGTGAAGAAATTGTCAGCGATAATTGTACTGCCGCTGTTTTTGTACGTTTTTGCGAGTTGTAACATAACAATTTCGCATTGATTCACTTCACGTTCAGCTCCTTCTTCTCGATCACCAAATTTTCATTCCATATTTCGCTGGTTTTGATGGTATATATTAAGTGAATCTAGTTTTGTTATATTCGCATGCGGGCTATAGTTCTTGGTGAGGTTTTCATTCAAATAATTCCATATGTCACAAATTGGTGCGGCTTTCTCACTTAGCAAACGATAAGGATGTGTTCGCCGATCATCAAACCGAATAAATCGTGTTAATGCACGGAATTGTTGATGAGACATTGTTGCTCTGAATATAGGTAGGCCATCTGTACGTCACAAAACGTCTGACTTTTGCATATTATTATGTGAACACCACCAGCCAAAACTTACGCAGCTTAAATACATCCTTTCAATTTTTTTGTTTTTTTCTTATTCTTTCACAATATTTTATGTGAAAAATTTCTTGAATACTTCAATTGGAATAGCATTTTGTTCCATGGGTCCAGCTCGAAAACGTATAATATTGTTTTAATGCAGACGAATAACAGCATTTAGTTCCTTTTTATTCCATTTTGTGCCATTTTTACCATACAAACAATCTTCAGCAGTACTCTGCTGTTGAGTTTTGGACTGTATTTCCTCTTCGTCATCATCACTAGTAAATATTTCATTTGGTTCGATGACCATTTCGTTCCCAGTATCATGCATCGTCTTCGTTTGGCACATAATCTGTATCATTATCATCGTTTTCGTCAGCGAATGGATCGATTTCTTCACACTCTTCAGCAGCTCTTTCACGCTCTACATTACTGGCTAAAGCCGCTGACAATCGTTTAAAAAATGCGGAATCTAAATTACCACTTATCCGCTGTTGCGTATTATAAATAAATTCTACTTCATCACTCATTTTGAAAAAAGCGAACAATCAAGCATTTTGCACTAAAATATGTTTTATTAGCACTAATGTGTTGTGAGTTCAACCTTCAACGTTCACTAGTCAACTGACCTCGACCTGATGCAGTGATGCGAATGAGTATAAAAGAAACAACGCAAACGTGAATCTACACATCAGCACATGCGCACACCCACTCACTGTTACCAGAATAGAAAGAGAATTTTGTTTAGAAAACGTCGAAAAAGGATCGCTCAATATATCGCATGTATGCATCTGGATAATTATGTTTATGTGTACAGAGAATGCTGATAGAATACTAATGGCAATTTGAATGGGAAATTACCAATAAAAAGTAAAAAACGTGAAAAATTCCATCAACTTACATTTAAAATGTATAGGGGGTCTGGCCAGAATGAGGTACGAAAACAATGTGTATATCTTAACACTATTATAATTATCCTTGTATAGGTTTTCGGTCCTGATTTTTCCATATATCGGTAATTAATAAAATTTTAGGAAGGTACACAAAATTTCAGGCCGCTAGCTCAATTAGAAATATATTTAAATAAAAGTCTGGACTTAAAATTAAAACTATTTTTTTAAATGTCCAATGTTTTTTATAAGTGTTAACTAAACAATACCGGTATTAATACCGGTATCCCGGTTTTGTCGTCAAGTAATACCAAAATACCGGTATTCATATTTTGGACAGAAATTGGATGCCCTAATTATTAATAAGATCAAAACGTACTTGTTTGTTGTAATTTTATCGGTTTCAGTTAAACCAAGAAAATCAAATTTGTATTGGGTGTGTGAATACGACTCCGCCCTTTTTTGTTAAAATAAAACACATTTGCTTGTTTAGAAAATGAAAGAATTATTTATTGAAAGTATGCTCCATTTGCAGCTACAACTTTCCCCCATTTTTCAGGCAGTTTACGGATTCCCTCTCTTAAAAAATCTTGGTCTTTGGAGGCGATCCAATCATTAAGTCAATTTTTTATCTCTGCGCGAGAACTTAACCGCTGTTCAGAAAGAGACGACTGCATCGACCGGAATAAGTATAGTAATTTGAAGGAGCTATGTCTGGTGAATACGGCGGGTGGGGTAGAACTTCCCAGTCCTGTCCTTGTAAATAATTTTTCACAACGTTTGCAACATGTGGTTTTACATTGTCATGCTGAAAAATTAATTTGTTGTGTCTATTCACCCATTCTGGTCGTTTCTCCTCTATAGCCCGCTTCAAACGTATTAGTTGTCGTCGGTACATATCGCCATTGCTAGTTTCACCTGATTCCAGCAGTTCATAATATAGCACACCTTTCTGATCTCACCAGAGACAGAGCATAACCTTATTGCAATGGATATCTCGCTTTGGTTGCGATGGACCAGCTTCACCACGCTTCACCCAGGATTTTTGGCGTTTGGGATTTTCATAATAAATCCATTTTTCATCTCCAGTAACTATCCGATGCAGAAAACCTTTTCTTTGTTGTCTTTGAATCAGTATTTCACAAATGGTTTTTCGACGTTCGAGGTCTCTTTCTTGATGTGGTACCCAGTTGTTAGCTTTTTGACCCATTCCGATTGTTTGTAAACGTTTTGCAACAGTTGATCGATCAACATTTAATACTACAGCCAATTCTGATTGTGTTTGGATGAATCTTCAGCCATAATAACGTTTCCAATTCAGGATCTTCAAATTTTTAGGGTGGTTTTCTATGCTCTTTATCTTCAATGCGAAAATCATCATATTTAAATCATCGAAACCATTCTTTGCACGTTGTATTCGATGGAGCATGCTCACCGTAAATCTCTACAAGCAAACGATGAGTTTCCGCTGCACTTTTCTTTGCAATAAAATAATGTAATAAAACTTCCCGAAAATGATGTTTATTTGGAATAAAATTCGACATTTTGAAAGAGTTAAAAATACTATTTGTTTACACTTCAACCAAATGTCGTATACTGCGTTGGCCAAATGGCCAAATTAAATAGAACAATTTACATTTACCGGCTTGGGACAAATTTACGACAATATAAGCTATAATTTAACGGCCGCAGCGGTTGTCGTGAACTTCACTCGCGGAGGCAATGTGGTCCAAAAATGTTTATTATTAAATTCCCGAATAGCCTTTATACCCGTAAAGCAGCTTTTGTGTCCATTTTGTAGCAAACAAACTCCAACGATTTAATATTGCGTTGTTTGGGAATAAGTTCCAATCATGTTTTAGCTATAATTGATATATCATTTTCAGTGGTAGGAGGATCAAATTTAGAAAGGTGTAACCATACTGTCGGTTCAATGACTGTTAGTAAATTAAGTCAGAAACAAATTGCTCATTAGTCCAGGAGACTAGATTGTAATTACATAAAATAAATAAATAAAATTTATTTTAAATAAAAAAAATAAAAAAATAAAAAATAAAAAAAAATTACTTTAACTCCAATCGATTTGGTGCCAAGATGTTGTGGATGTTTTTTTCAAATGCAGGCACAGCAATACTGGAGCTGATTGAGGATGATGTCACCTCAGCAAAGGTCCTGGTAGAGGACGAATGATTTTATATAACCGCAGATACAGCAGCTGTAACAAATTTAGCAACAGATTCGATAGAGCTTTTTTGAATCACCATATGAGCACAATTTGTTCGAGTTTAATCGATAACTGGCATAACAATCGAACCTGAACAATCATCAGTAATGATGCGATCCTAAATATGAGATTGTACTGGTTTATTAATACTAACCTGTGCTTTCTCCTCGATGTTTTTCATTAAAGTAATTATTTTTTTTATTGATCCCAATATTTCAATTAAAATTTTCTTTACAATTGTCACAAAACCGAAAAATACTGTCCGAGCCACAAATAACATCGAAAACGTTTTTTCTCAAGCCGACACATTTATAGTGGACAACATTTTTGCATAATCCACTGCACACCAACACGTTCTCAGTCACACAAGGAAACTTGATTATACTAGAGTTTATATTATACAATATATACAGACAGATATTATTGAATTAAAATAATAAAAAGAAAATTTAATGTTGAAATACCAAATTTTATGTCAAGTACAAAAGTTGTTCACTAATGTCATCAAAAAAAAACCCTGATATTTTATTAGAAGTTAGCGAGGGTAAAATTTGTCCAAAATATACGAATATTTTCTGTCAAAAATTAGAACTTTCTAGATTTGTGACCGAGCCCGGGGTAGTAATTGTTCAGGGCTCTTCGAAATAAACACTATTACTTCTGTTTTAATAATAGAATACCGTACTGTTAGTTAAGCATTTGTTCATAGGTCCGACACAATTTTTCAATTTTCTATTACTACGAAGAGTTTAGCATTTCTTGATTTACTGAATTTCAATTTCAGTCAGGCACTCAGGGCGCCCTGATGAGTTTAATACTGAGGAAATGGTGAGCAAAATAAAAGATATCGCATTAACCAATCGCTGAATCAATATTAGATAGATCGTTAAAATGGAAAACGTCTCAGACGAACGCTTAGGGAATATCTTACACAAACATTTGCCCATTGTGACTTCTACCTACACTTTCTACTGTGCAGAGCAAAGAAATCGAATTTATTCAAAATGTAGCTGACTGTTCACTCTACTTTCGTTCATATCGTCTTTAATTTAATTTTAAGTTTTGTTAGCAGGAATAAATAAGGCATATTTGTAATAAAAATTAAATAAGTAAGGGAAGGGCCGCAAAAATGCTAATTGGCCTAGCGTCGGCAAAATGCTAAATACTGCCCTGAATGTGTATTGACTTAGTTACTGTTTGTACAGTACGCTTTTATTTAATTTATTTCACTTTGACCAGAATGCTGTTGTCGAGAAAATTTTTAAAAAAAGTTTAAATAAATCCATCCACCAAATGAAAATGATTTTCTTAAACGATGTTCATTTGTTGAAATTTATGAAAATATCTTAGAGAACAAAATTAAGAATTTGTATTGTTTATATTTTATACGAATAGTTTGGGTTTTGCATCCTTTCTTTCCTTTATAAAAGCTTCAGTTTTACATTATGGTTTTGTAAACTCAAGGTTGCTTTGATATTTCTTCAAAGCAAAAATCAGTATTGCACAGGTTTTAGATATCATAATTAAAACTTTAGTGAGTTAATAACAGGAACATTATTTCATAAAATTTTGAAAATCTTAATTACGATCGTATTTCAAAGAACACTGTATCTTTGTGAAAAGTAAATTGATGAAAGATAATTTATGGAGAAATTCGTTGAGGGAGGAAGTTTTGGTAATTTTGAAGAGGGGATTTGGGATTAATTGCCAGGAATGGTGTTTGTGTAAAGGAAGCAGCTGTTAATGCATTTTGTTGTATTTTTAATTAAATGATTTAAATTTTGTAAGATTGATTGAATGATTTTTCATATAAATTTGAATAGAGTTAAAGGGAAAATCTGCGCGGGTTGTAGTGGTAGTCGGTAGGATAACTTCGATAGGTTCGTTTCGATAGGTTGAGGTGGGATTGGCTTGTTTTATATTCTGTTTACGTGAGTTGTGGGAAGAGTTTGGTATTTTTATTATTTGTTCACGTCTTGTAGATGGCAAAATCGGGGGGCCCTATTATGAGGGGGCCCTATTATGAAATTTTCGATAGCGTTTTTTTTTCGATAGTATCGGAAATCATCTATCATGAAATTTTTCGATAGTGCATTTTGTCGATAGTATCGGAAATCATCTATCATGAAATTTTTCGATAGTGCATTTTGTCGATAGTATCGAAAATGAGCTATCATGAAAATTTTCAATAGTGTTTTTTTTTCCATAATATTGAAAATTTTCGACTGCTCTTGAGGTGACGACCATTTTATTTCATCAAAGTAATTTAATATAATTAAATTGCAATATTTAATAACCATTTCTTATCATTCAGCATGCACGACGCAAATGGGATTCTAAAATGATTTTTAGATAATGTTCTGGAATATGGGCAATTAGGAAGGAACTTGGCCATTTTCTATCCGATTTTGATGAAACTAAGCATTTCCAATGGAAATGAGATTCTTAAATGATTTTTAGAGGAAGTTCTGGTATGGCCGATTAGGAAGGAACTTGTCCATTTCTTATTCGATTTTGGTAATATTCAGCATACACGATAGAAATGGGATTCTAAAATGATTTTTAGATAAATTTCTCGAATATGGCCAACTAGGAAGGAACTTGGCCATTTTCTATCCGATTTTGTTGAAACTCAGCATTTCCAATGGAAATGGGATTCTTTAATGATTTTTGGAGAAAGTTCTGGTATATGGCCAATTAGGAAGGAACTTGACCATTTCCTATCCGATTTTGTTGAAACTCAGCATTTCCATTGGAAATGGGATACTTAAATTATTTTTAGAGGAAGTTCTCGTATATGGCCGATCAGGAAGGAACTTGGCCATTTCTTATCCGACTTTGGTGAAATTCAGTATGCACGATGGAAATGGGATTCTAAAATATGGCCAATTAGGAAGGAACTTGGCCATTTCTTATGCGATTTTCGTGAAATTCAGCACGCAGGATGGAAATGGGGATCTAAAATGAATTTTAGATTAAGTTCTGGAATATGCCCAATTAGGAAGGAACTTGGCTATTTCTTATCCGATTTTGGTGAAATTCAGCATGCACGATTGCAAATGGGATTCTAAAATGATTTTTAGAGGAAGTTCTGGATTATGGCCAATTTGCATGGAACTTGGCTATCCCTTAATCGGTTTTAGTAGAAATTTGACACTTGCGATTGAAATGGGATTCTAACATATTTTAGGATGAAGTTCTGGAATATAGCCAAGTATGATGGAAATTGCCTATTCCTTAAACGATAACTTGATGCAAAGCGGATTGCATTTCGCATTTCTTGCGATTTAACAAATTAGATCTGCTTCGCAAGAGCTCATTATGAAATATCATTATCGCATATCGCATTTCCCTTAAGGATATATTTTTGGGAAATTTATTTTCTGTCAAATTATTGTAATAAGTGAGGTAAATTGTTTATTGTTTGTATGAATATTCAAATAAAAATTATTTTTGAGTAAACAAAACCTTTAATTTGATAAAAAGAAGAAAAATATTAATTATCATTTAAATACATTTTATCAATGCACAAAATAATGTTTCACTACTCAAATGCGATATTCGCCTGCTATTGAGCAGTTGCATTTTTCAATTATATTTTCGCAAAAATCCGCTTTCATTTTCTATAATTTGCTGCATCATTCGACAAAGAGCGGATTAAATGCGAAAAGGGAGTTTCATAATACAAAAATGCGAAATCGCTTGAAAATGCGAAATGCGATCCGCATTCGTGCATGCTGAATTTCATTAAAATCGGATAAGAAATGGCTAAGTCCTTCCTAATTGGCCATATTCCAGAACTTTATTTAAAAATCATTTTAGAATCCCATTTCCATCGTGCATGCTGAATTTCATCAAGACATGGCCAAGTTCCAAATAAATGTCTTATATTTACATATCTGCCAAGTATGTGTCAAGTAAATGTCTTTTGCACACATATGAATACATATGTACCAAGTAAATTTCTTATACATAGATATCTCTATAATGTCACATTTAAATTGAGGTGATTTTCAATATCGATTATTTCATAATAGCTAATTTCGATGTCATCGAAACTCTTCAGATTATCGAAAAAAAACGCTATCGAAAATTTCATAATAGATATTTTCGACGCTATCGAAGCACTCGATATTATCGAAAAAGAACGCTATCGACAATTTCATAATAGGGCCCCGGTATCGGGGTTATGATACTGAAACTGAGGTAGTATTTTGTAAGACGTGCTTTTATTTGAGTGTAGTGGGAGTTTTTAAGAGGTATTTGCAAGAACCTGGAGGTACGGCTAGATGGAGTTATACATAGATGGTCATACATTTACCGATTTTGGATATAAGTGATAAAGTCTGAGGTATTTGTTCCCATAATCTTTGAGGCTGAGAAATGTTTGTAAGAACGCAACTTAAATTTTAATTTTAATTTAAGATATAACTCGCCTTACTATAGAATTCTAAGAAATAAAGGATACCTAAGATAATTTTATGAGGTACTAGAAAATTAATTAGGATAAGAGCTCTTGCTAGTGTGTGTTTATTGTTGTAGTGTAATTTTAAATGTTAAGTCCAGATTTAATTGAAGTTATTTTACGAGGTTCTTTAAGCAACGTAGAGGAATTAATGTTGACTTTAATTTTGATTTTAGAGTTATCTCCTGGAATTCATTAGCTAAAAATAATTGTTAGGATACCAAAGGATTGAAGATGGTTTACTTAATTGGCTAGATGTCTGTAACCGGGCCAATTCTGTCGTAAGGACGATTTACAGTGGCACCGGTCATCTCCGGAAGACAAGCTTATGCTTGACCGTATGCTCCAATCAATCGATCAATCTCAGATTGATAGCAAAATTAATGGTATAGGCATTTGAAAGTGAACAACCATTTAAGAGAATTAATTAAAGTACCTACTTCGAATGTTTGAATCGTTCTTAAATGAACCATTGTTGTAGCATTATTAGACATTCCGCTAATTTACTTTGAACTGAAATTCGAACTTCTCTTCTCTTCATTTATACATTAAGGTATTCGTTCTTCTGTCTGTCTATTGATTCGGGCTAATCTTTGAAACGATTTAACCGATTTTGATGGAATTTTTACCATTGTAGCGAGAATTTTCTCGTAGTAAATTTAAGGTATAGTCGTTCATGTTGTGCCACAGTCGATTTTTTCGACTAAATCATAATTTTTTGACAGAAATAGACAAGTCCACCGAAAGGGCGAACAAAAGGCGATGAGATTTTCAGACGTTAGTTCGTGCAAAATACTAGTGAAAATTTAACAGATCTCGCGCACGAACTAATATGGCGGGAATACAATGATGTATTTTTAGGTATTTGTTTACCTTATGTGTCCTTTAAAAAAATCGCTTGTTTTAAACACAAATTTTGTAATCTCCATCAAATTAATTCACAAATAATTTTAATTTAAATAATTCATCAAGACTCTCCGATAATCTATAAACTCATTAATTTTTATCAAACAATTTAAAAAATAAAATCACGGTATTTGTGCGTTTGTTTCAATATAGAAGACATTTTGGTTTTTATTGTAATATTGCCTAGTTCATACCAAAAATGTATTGTCACATTTTGTGCAGTGGCGCCGGCTTTTTTTTTTGCTATTATAAATTTTCACACGATATTTACGAACTTTACTTGATAACAAAAAATTTTTATTAATTAATATTATTTTAAATGTAATTCAATAGAATTTAACATTTATTTGTTTTTTTTATTTTTAGGGACTGTGTTAAACCGACCCCTCACGATTTTTATAGATTTAATGAGTACCTTCACTGAGGAACTGCGCAAACCGGCAAAATATAATTTTCATTAGAATTTTGTTAGAACTATATTCGTATAGGTATAAATTTTTCCAAATCATCAGATGTGCATAGGAAAATTACGTTGGAGTTTACAGTGAGCCATCACTCATGCGTATGCAAAGACGGGGAATTTAAATAAACTCTAAGCAAAAATATGATTCATAGGGAAGCCTTAGTAACTAATAAAAATTCCCCAGCCTTGATAAAGTTTTTAAAGAGGTTGTGGCTGTGGTACATTTTATAAAACTAGCGCGCTTAATAGTTGTCTTTTTCCTCAATTCGGGAAGGAAGTTCGGTCCATGTGTAGAAACCTTCTTCTGCATTCAGATGTTAGATGGCTTGCAAGGGGCGAAACGCCGACAGGAGTAATAATTCTGAAAGACGAATTTAATATTTGGTTTAGAAAAAATAAATGAAACGAAAGCTGAATAAACTCAACGAATTAAAGTAACACTTCAGGATGAAAAACGGTGCGGTTAAATTTTCTTTTTATTTGCATTTATAAAATTAGTAAACAAAAATGGGGTCAAAATGCAGGCTAGGATTACATTGGTTACTCCGTTCGTAAAAAACCGTTTGGTGGACGCATCTAAATTTATACATATTAAACTGCGTTTTGGAATTGCAACAGTATGGTAGAACTATTAGGTTTAATAACAGAGTTAATACAAATTTGTGTTATGGACGTATGTATAAAAACCATAGGCCCAATCTATAGCAATAGGTATAAAAAAAAAATTTTTATTAATTTTTTTATCTCAATTCGATTATCAAATAAAGTGAACATTTTTATATTGGATAAACAGAAACCGAATTGTGAATGCTTTGTTTACATTTAAAGTGGATTTGAATGATGATACATACCATTATGTTTTTTTTTTTTTTTAAATCGAGAATGGGAATTATACATAGCATTGATTTTTTTTCTACTATAGCTTTTATATGAACCGAATTATTACTATTATAGTTTTTAAAGCAACCTATTAAAACTATTGTATTTTCTATAATGTGAATTTTTTATGTTGTGGTTGGCTATTACATTGGTTTAGTACCCGTTTTAATATAATGAAAATAGGATTTTTATCATTCAGGCGTAAACAATGAAAGGGAAATGTTACAATTATTGTAAGATGGTTAAACCTGGGTACATATTATATTGAAAGCTCTTATCTTTTTTAAAGCTATACCTACATTCGATTACAATGAAACATAAAATAAAGGTTTAAACTTTAAACTATATAATATTTATCTTCATTCCATTCTGCCTTTTTACATTTTTTATTTATGTGGAGAATATTCAAAAACTCAGAAACATAAAGAAATGAATAAAAGAAAAGAGAAGTGATAAGGTTTTTCATTCCTTGATTCCCAACAAAAACAAAACAAGTAAAGTAAGTAGAAAATGTAAATGAAATTGAAATTTATTTCGATTTATTTTATTGTTTGAATGGCAAAAATTGTAAATGTATAACGAAAAGCTAACACAAAAATATTCGTTTAATGAAAATTACTTTTTTAAATATTGTATTATTGCACAGATAAAAAACTGAACAAATTTTACTGGGTGACGGGAGGGTACGATGAAAATTTTGTTTTTATTTAGGCTGTAATAGCTTCTTCTATTCAAAATGGAATGCCAAATGGTTGGTTTGATGTCATAAAATTGTTTCGTAAATCAACTTTATTGCCACCCCTCGTATTATAACCAAATTCTACAAAAAAAAAAAAAAAAAAAAAAATTCGACGTACAGTTTTTTATTTTATTTTATTTTGGGTGTTGGTATAATTTGGGCTCGCAAAAAATTTGACTGGAATATTTTAATAATCAAAATCCTGGAAAAAAAAACTAACAAAAAATACAACAAAAAAACAGAATATGCTATAAATAAATAAAGGAGATAATATGTTTATATATGTACATATATCGTATAGTTTGTTCCTTTAAACCATAATCAAACCATTAAATTTTTCGTTATAGAGGTACTCATAGCTACGCAAAAAGGGTTAACGAAAAATATCAATGGACTTGTAAAAAGAAAGCGATCTAAAATTATGCCATACTATATATGCTCGCAGCCCTCTATATTTTCATCACTTCCGTAGAAAATAACATATATCACGAATAATTATTACAGGCTTTCGTTCAACCCTGTATTTCTATCCAAGCAAAAAATGTAAATGAAAATTTCTAAAGATTTTTATTTTTTTATGTAGGTACCTACTCGTAAACTGATAAACGTTTTTTTATTCATACAGCAAGCACAAAAGGTGAATTTGATATGAATTCTCGCTATTTAAAATAGAAAAAGCTTAAAAACGACGAAGAAGGAATATGGTTATATGATTTTGAATAAACGTGGAATCGATTTCCGTGCAATGTGCATTTACAAATACATACATACATACTTAGGCCAACATATGTGGAACAATTTTAGATTTTTTCTTGCACTTGAAAGTTGATTTATGGACAAACCGAAATCTTTAACAATTCTTTATAGTAAATTCTTACTTTTTCTTATCATTTTTATCTCGCACAAAACCCCATTGTATTAATATAGAAGTTGCTTTGATTAAACTTATCAAATAATTATAGTAAGATCTTTAGTTTTTGCTTAATCATTTTGTTGCATAATTTTTTGTAATTGACTTGACTCCATCTTGTGAAACTACCAAGAAAGAAATAAGATAAAATAAAAGGAAGCAACTCCGCAATACAACTTCCGGCCAATTTAAATTTTTGATTACTATTTTCAACTTAGAAACTTGAGATATCTTTTTTCAAAAATCATATTTACGCGTGTAATATGATTATTTTTCTAAACGTCGCTTTCACGCCTTCACGAAAGTATTTCCTTAAAAAATGTGTGACAAATCAGCTATCGATTCCGTAGCACTAATGGTACTTAACAAATACAGCATTAAAATTGTATTATACCGTGATTAGTATAATTTATTAAAAGTTTTGTTATTAGAACTTTAATTTATGTTATAATTTTTTTGCGCGCTTTGTTAGTATTTTTACTATAAAGTGTTCACGTTTTTCAATGAAACAAATAAAATTATTCGACATTTTCAGTCGGGTTGCTTTCTTTTTTAATTAAATTTGTGCACCAGAACGTTCAAACATGAACAATTATTCAATTTGGTTAATTCCTTGTAGTGTACCTATATGGCAAGTTCTCACGATTTTTTTCGCCCCCTTTAAAAATGTCAAAAATGTAGATGCACGGTTATGCACTTTTGCCATCGATGTGTAGTTTAGATTTAAACAAAAATTTTCAAGACAGAGTAGACACATTCAAACTATATAATCGGACATTCTACTTTATCTAGTTATGTCTCAATCTCTCATTACATGATCTTGTATCATGATCTTACATGTTGTTGTATGTGTGTTGTAAAATGTTTGTTGGTTTGTTTTCCATTACACGATTTGTTTTGATAATATAAAAATGTATGTTACACATTCACGACAGTCATAGAATTTCGTTTCAATATTCTTTTGTTTTTTTTCGAATCATACACTGCCTAAAAAAGTTTCACTTCAAAAACTTGAATCAAGCAACCCTACTTAGTCAAATTAAAGCCATAAGTCAAATTAGGTGCGTCTATTGGCACGGCCAACTAGATCAACTTGTTCGTTATGTTTTTATGAGTTAGTTTGGAGTATTATTATGCCCGGATTCACAAAAAAGTATTCAATCCCTAGTTAAATAGTATTTTCTCCCTTTCTTCTTTTATAAAATTACGTTTTGTTTCATAATACAAATTCTATGCAAGTTGATAATATTTTTTTTTTTACAAAGAAGTATTTAGCATTCAGCTAAATATTGAGCTCGATGAAATTGGGCAGTTAAATATTTAACTCTCCAGTTAAAATGTTGATGTAAAAAAAGAAATAAAATTAGCAAGCGTTGAATTTGTATTATGAAATAAATCGCAATTTAATAAAAGAAGAAAGGGAGGGAATATTATTTAACTAGAGATTGCTATTATTTTGCGAAACCGGGCATTAATGGTTTAAGACCAATGCCGAAGAAACTACTGAATAGCGGACATAAGGCACATTAATTAAAAGTGACTGATTTGCGTATGATATATGATATTTCGTCAAGTATTGGTGCACTGTCTGAAGAATTAGGATATCTCAGGGGGGCTATTTGTGAATTCGATTCGAACGTATTCGAGTCTTCGAAATTTTGGAAACTTATTTGAATTGAATCAATTTTATACTTCGAAGGGTCGAAAATGTTCGAATCGAATTCACAAACAGCCCTCAAGATAATATTTTTCCAACCATTAGAAAAGCTATTGGATGCAACGCCAAAGTTTGCTTTAAAATGTGCAATATGTACTTCATAAATTTGGTTTTGACGGCTTAAACCTGATTTGTGATTAAAAATATTTTATTTTTATATAATAAAACACAATTTCTTTTGTTTTTGTCACTTTCTTAATGTGATATTTACTTTTATTTGAAATTGAAATTACGATCGTTTCGGATGTGAATTCCGTTATCAAATGTGTTAACAAACACTAACTAAACTTATATTAAAAACTGCTTTTATATTCTATTTCTTGTGGCTACGTGACTTATGAATCTTCTACCCCCTCTATTTAATTTTTTCTTATCATTTCTATAAGAACAGGGGATGGTACGAAAGAAAAAATTTTGTTGACCATCTGGTACGCACCAGTGTCATATCATGTAAATTTAAAATGATATTTTTTACAGACTTATAATGAGGTCGTAAATTTTGTTGCGGCCAATTGTTTCGTTTAGTAAAAAGGGGTTGTATCGGTTCTTGTATATTTCCAGTCCTTCTAATCCGTTCATTAGCAGTTCTTTTCGTATTCTGAGTAATACCTGTGAGTTTGTATTAATGTCAGTGTAACTTTGTTTTTCTGACGTCAGGTGTTGTGCATATTTCGAATTGATTTTTGGTTTTCCCGATTTCTTTTATATGTTCTGTAAATCTCACTTCAAAACTTCTACCAGTAAACAATAAGAAAATTTTTTATTGAATTATGAATTACATAAATACGTGATTTTGGCCAAAACATTTTACTTTTCCCACTATATAATTTTTGTTCTTATGCCTTCCCAATATACGATATATAAAACCCAAAGTTTAGGTTATTCCGGAATTAGCCATTACGAAGAGGAGAAATTGTTCAGAGTTCTGCAATTCAGTTTCGATCTGACGAGGATTGTGAAAACTAAATCAGTTTTCAATCATCTCATTTTTTTTAATTTAGTTCTTTATTTTAGCTTTTAATATTACACTTTCGTTGATCAAAGAATATTACAAAATTATTTTAGTTTTAATATTACGAAAAACATTTCAAAACCCCAACCAAAAAACGTGGGTTTTGTTAACGTCGGAAACATGCACGTTTTTCTTCAATCAGAATAGGAAATAACGTTAATTTTGCGATTCACGTTTTTAATTGTCGAAAAAAACGCATCCTTTAGAATTCTAAGACTATTTAATTTGTACTCTTCTATCCGATTTTATTATTCGTTATTTAGTTTTTATATTGTCACTTACCCTATTTTGTTTAATTTTTGTTGGCATAAAATTAGCATATTAAACATTGCCATAATCAATTTTATTAATTAAAACACTTAAGCCTGAATTCCATTGCGAATAAAAGTTTGTCAGTCAAAATAAAGGGAGATAAAAATATAAAATCGGTGGTTGTGTGAAAGAAACACAAAACGAAGTCAGTCAAGATTTTACTTACATCAAATGTGTGTTTGTATTAGTGGATCGCCATAATTATGGTCAAAAATTATCAAAATCGAAGTCATTTTATGGTTTTCCAACTAATATATGCACACAAATTTTGTGTACGAACGCAAATTTTTTTCCGCACACTAAGTTAATTAAAAGTTTGTTATTTTTATGGAAAGTGTCATAATTTTTTTGGCGGTTGCTTCTAAAATAGCTGTGATAATAAAAAAATATAAAGTTTGTATACAGTTAAATTGTGATGAATTGTGATCAATTGTGATAATATCGCTAAATACTATTATTGGCATTTTAATAAAGTGATGATTTTTTTTTTAAATAATTTATTGGCGGCGAAAAAGCCAAATTAAAACTTCAAGTGATAACCAAAAATTTATTTTTTTTTATTTTTATTTTTTGCTGTCGCTGTCAAAATTTATCAAGATATTTGTGCTATAAAAAATATAAAAAAAACATGCTTTATCTTTGTCACTCCAATGGATTTTTTTTTTGTTGTCTTCTTTCGACTTGAAGTCAGTTCAGTCAATTATTCACAGTGGAATTCAGGCTTTACTTATTTAAATTTTACTACTTAAGCTTGGAAACAACCAGCAGCAGGTATTCTGAAAAAACGTAACTAGGTGATTTACGTTTTTTTTTTGACAGTTAAAAACGTGAATCGCAAAATTAACGTTATTTCCGTTATATTCCTACGTTAAAAAAACCCACGTTTTTTGGTTGGTTTTTTGACACGTTTTTCGTTTTTTGTAATGTTAGAACTAAAATAATTTGGTAAGTGTTAAGTGTTACAGCGTTGACAGACTACGGTTTAATAAATCCGATTTAGCTAAACTAGTTTAAGTATTCTATGGAAAAACAAAGGGATTAGCTAAAATCGAGGTTGACCCATTACGATTAATCTCGAAAAGTTCACTAAATCGGTTTTATTAAATCGCAGTATGTCTAGGGTATTAGAGCTTAACAATAATAATAATTCAACACACGGGACAGGTAAATAATAATTGGAGCACTGCAGTGACAAGCAAACCGCGGGATAGACGAGTTGCTAAGATGACTTCAAATAAACAAACAAACAGTCATATCTTATTACCAAATATTTTAATTTTAATTTTTGTTAATTAAAATTCAGTTAAATTTCATTTAAAAGATTCACAAGAAATTCGAGCACGGTTTGGCCAATCCGACAATGTTATTAATTATTATGAATATATTGATGTTATTTATTATTAATCCACTGAAAACATTACTATAATTTAAAATTAATAAACATTTCAGTTCAGTGGCTTCCTTGTTGTCGCCTGTTCGCCAAAACATACATTTTATTGCTGTTATATTCGCAAACAGACTTGTGTACTATAAAAATCGTTGTCAAATGGCATAATTTGATAGACCATTTTTTCTGTTTTCCAGTATTCTATGTTTCTCGATGTTCTTGAACGTTTTTTTTTATCGGAATAGGAATTTGACAAAACGTTCACGTTAATGAACATCACGTTACCCATCACGGTTTTTTTACTTTTTTTTCAGAATACAGCTGCTGTACTTTTCTTTGCTCTGGATGAATTTCTGTTGTTCGATAAGTTTAAACACGGTGCTACATATCTTATGTAGTCCGATGGGTGCTAAATTTTGTCGAGTTAACTCCTTTTTCGTTCAGTGTCCTTTTAATATGGCAAATTGTTGGTATTTGATTTTCATTTTGCATATATCCAAATTGATCTATTGTAGATAAATAAATGTTTCCGGTACAGGAATATTATTAACTGCAATATTTTTTTTAATATTCTGTGGTCGGTATAATGAGGTCCAAATATAAATGAATTACTGAAGTTATTAGCGGCTTTTTTATGGACAATTTTAAATTAGTTGAATGATGTGAAATCGACTTTTTCAGCTAAAAAATTAATTTAATTGGTTTGGCTGGAAATAAAATGGTTGTATCCCGTTTAAGCTCTAAGAAATTGTTCTCTACAACGTCGGATGCAGCTTCTTTTAAACTTCGTTTTTCTTTCCATATAACTTGCGCAGCAATTAAACCAAATTGGGCATCCACAAGTTATGATTGATCTAATAATTGTTTGGTAAAAATTCTTTTAACATTTGAACTAATAAATGTTGAATTGAATAATTTGCACTTTCCCAGAAGTGCTTGCTTAGGTTTTGTGATTTGTAGATTAATATGATTGTTTCATTGTAAATGTTTTCCAGTTTTTCTTGGCGTCGCTCGCCGCTTGTTGGTATGGCTTTCTAACTATGGTAATATGGTTTCACATTTATTTTCATTAATTTGTATTCGCTATGTTTTTACAAATTTTGAATGTTATTTTGAATATATTGTATTTTTGGAGTGGAGCTATATATCACTATGTCTTTAAAATTTACGAATTCTAGCACAATGTAAATGTGTGCAAAATAAAATGCAATATTAGCTGAATTATTTACCTCATAGTGCAAGCTCGTTCACCTAGCTTATCAAAAAAAAAAAACTTTCTATAAAATACTTATAAGCAAGCCAATACTTATTAGTAAATTGCTTATCCTCGTATGAGTACGCCATTTTCAAATCAATAAATTTTTAATCAACCATGATCGATTTACTTACTTATATCTACAAAATATTTAACTACTATGCATATACGGGTACTTATATTATTACCGTAAACTAGAATATTACCAACTCGATTTCAAAAATTGAATTGAATTCAATATTTTATCTGTTTTTTTAAATACATTAGATGATAATCTTTGTATGTTGTAAGTACTTGTAACCTTGTGTTCTTTTAAAAGTTTCCCATTATATATTCTCAAATTACATACAAGACACAACAGTTGTAATTTATGCTACCATTTAATTCAATCAGTTTTAATAAATTTATAAATTTACATTATACGGAAATTAATATGATTTATATTTTTGTTAGGTGACGTTCTCTGGTATTACAGTACGAGTATTTCCGATGTGTATTTTCTATTTTGTTAAAGATGATAATTCTTCATAGTAATTAATTTATTGGAAATTGTATATACTTACTACAGCAACTGTTTGTATACCACGGTAAAGACTAGATATAACTATTTTCTAATTTGCATGCAAATTAAAACAATATACACGCTGTAGATTAAAATTGTAAGGCCTTGTGGACTTTAACTTACTAATTTACATATCATGTTCTTTAATCGGAGAAAATTGGTTAAGGTTTATAAAGGATGACCAAATTAGAGTTTTATCATGATAAGTGTGAATAAAACATTGAATTTTGTTTACTGTTACATGAAATTCGGTTTATAACAATTATGGAATTATGAAATCGTTCAAACGTCCACCTCTTGCCAAATGGCAAGACATCATTCTATTGTTGAAATTTCGGATGACGTCGTTGCATAATTGCAGTTCAATAGTTCAGTGGTCTCAATTGCTTGAATTATCTGTGCCTTTAGCACTGGAATTGTTGCTAGCTTATTAGCACACAGTTTGCTTTTTGCCGATTTTTTTATCAAAAAATTAAATTTTAATTTGAATTGTCCGGAGTTCGTGCATCAGATTGCTGTCATAAGGATATTACCCCTTTCGGAAAAATTGAAAAGGTATACAATCAGTTCAATTACATTGTGAACGAATCGAACGCGAATCGAAAACTATATAAAAATAGATTGGAAACAATCGTTACCATTATTTCAAAGAAAGTTTGTGCATTTTCAAGCTAATTGACAGATTGACCATTCCTTCTGGCGGATTATATAATCGAGCTGAATATATTCAACAGTAGTCCGATTCCACGTCAACTACTCGACGGTCTGGTACAATCGAAAATGTTAAACAATCTAAGGGCATCCAGAAAGTTATCGGAATGGTTCAGTGCTGACATGTTATAAGGTTATAACCATATCACTTTTTTGCTTCGATACGTTTTCGACAGAATAACGGTATTTTTGTACTTTGTTGTTTTAAATTTGTATATTGTTATCAAAGGATTACAGTTATTTTTGCGAAGCGAAAAAAGTGATAGTTACAACAAATCACAAACACGTATCAGTCAAGTTTATAAGACTAAAATTATAAAAGAAAATAAAGACTTAAGGCCTTATTTTAAAGAAAGTCGGAGAATTCAAAATCCTGCTAAATATGATACCACAGTTGATAATGATAAACTTATGTAAGAAATATAAGAGTACATAAAACAACTCCAATTTATTTAAAATTATTCAATACAAAAATAAATTTTTAAGGGTCCAAACATGTGTTTTTTATGTGTGTGTATGTATGTATTGCTGGTTCGCGGCGGCCCCTTTTGGTTAATTTATTATTATACATTTGAGTAAATATTTCGATAGCTGCTAAACAAAGTTTAAATTTCTAACTGGATTTTAAACGATGATGAATGTTTGGTTTATTATTTAATCTTAGTTTAAACAGCACTCAAAAATCAGGCCTGAATTATGTAAGTGTAAACATTATGTGGGTTATTAAATAGGGAAAATATAAATTATATTATAAAACCATATAAAATATAATACGAATACATAACAACATATATGAGTAACTATACACTTTATTTGTGAATTACCGTTGTGGGACTATAAAAAAAGCACCTTTTTTACCTTATGAGCTTAAACTTTAATTTGAAGAAATCTGATACATACACTTATATGTATGTATAATTTTCTTTTAAAACAATTAAATTATCCTAAAATTTAATTACATAATGTCAGGTCACGCATTAAACATATTACAAGGCACATAAAAACAAAAAAAAATCTTAATTCCGTTGTTTTACTCGTATCCTAGCTTCAGGATATCAATTATTACGATTTTTTTTTTTAAAGTATTTAAATATAATGTATAACAGCCCAGAATAGCGAGAGAAACATTTATAGTAGTGTGCCAACAGTTATTATTTTTTTAACAGCGCGTGTCAGATAAAAATAAAAATTCGGCACTTTTAGTAAAATTTAAAAATTGTTCTCTTCTTTATTGTAGGTAGTAAACTGCACGCATAATAATTTACATGAAAATTTTTAAAAATTGGAATAAATTGCTACACATTTTTTTAAATTCATATTTCGTTTTGGCAATATTCAAAATTTAAATACCGCTCAAACCTCAATCGATTTCGCTCATTTATCCAAACATTGTCAAATTCTTCCATAAAAATCGTTTTTACATTTTCCTGCAAAAACCAATTGTTTTTGGGTTTTTGCTACCACCCGAAAATTCTTAACAACACTTAGTTTTTGAGCATTGGTTTTTAACTGTCGCTATTTAATACTACTCGTATGTACTCGAATCAGTTTAGGGTTTCGACCGAATTTCGAAACATTGAAAAAGAACATAAAATCGGAAAATTTTTAGACTAAATTATTTTAAACAAATAATCGTCTGGTTTGCCAAAACTAAAATCGTTTCGGATTAGTGCTTAGTGTTTTTGAGATGGATATACCATTAGCTTTTTTAGAAAATATTTCATAAAAATCGTATTATAGCCATAGCCTGAGAAGTTTCATTTATTTTCAGTTCGCAATATCTACACATAATCACGTTTTATCGCAATTTCTCGTAACTCGCACCCCTGATTCAAGTTTTTTATTTACTGGAATCAAATTCTGGAAAAATTTCACATACGTCCGATCGAAAACTTCGAATACGAAGTTACGTATTAAGTACTTGTTTGATTGAAAAACGTGAAAAGCTTATAGCAAAAAAGCTAAAAATGCTTGCTAAAAAAATGCTGACATAGATTTTGGTTCTAATAACAAGACTATTAATAAATTTGGTACAATACAATTTAAATGCTGTATTTGTGAAGTACTGATGCGCTTAGATCATATTGACTAGACGGCTGAAATTGGAGTCACCAACTGCACCAATCACTTGGTTATCTCATTTTTGGGTCTAAAAGTTACCTTCTCTTTATTTTATATTTCTAATAAAACACTGGGGTTTGCTGTTATTAATTTATCATAAAATTAGTACCCCCCTTTCCCGTTCCATGATCTCAATCACATTTATTTTTCTGAAAGTTCATGTTTTAAATTTTGTTCGTTAATGTTGTTTATTCCTTACAGTACAATTAACGAATTTGTATTCCAAATTATAAAATTAAAACCAGGGGTGAGATGTTGTAACCAGTCGTGTTTTTTTATTCGCTCCGGATAGCTGCTATCGAGAGCCGTCATTTTTCTACGCTTAAATTTAAATTTGATGCGCTATTTATTGGTAAACTAAACTTATTTAACATCAAACTATCATTTTTAATTCAATTGTTTACCAAAAACTTCATATAAAAAATATTTGGCTCTACCTATTTATGCGGAGCGCTATCGGGAGCCACTTTTTATGGCTATAGTAAACTTCTCGGGGGTACATAAATTAAATAAATTTTTCATTAAGGAAAATTAAAAAATAAAATAAAAAAATTAAAAAAAATAATTTTTTAATTTAAATATTAAATATTTTTTTATTGTTTTCTTTTTATTTTTTTTATTATTTTTTTATTATTTTTTAATTTTTCTTATTGAAAAATTTATTTAATTCATGTACCCCCGAGAAGTTTACTATAGCCCTTTTTATATGACGGCTCTCGATAGCAGCTTTCCGGAGCGAATAAAAAAACACGACTACCATCACGTTTTTCGCTTCGATGCATTTTCGATAGAATAACGGTATTTTAGAACTAAATTGTTTTAAAATTTTATATTTTTAACAAAGCAGTACCGTTATTCTATCGAAAATGCATCGAAGCGAAAAACGTGATGGTTACAACATCTCACCCCAGAAATAATCGGAAATAACGACAGAACTGGCATCTAGCGTTTAATAGCACCACCTACTTCACCCATAATAATAATCAACAAATTAAATAAATTGAAATAACCTTGAAATTTTATTGTCAGCTGTTTTAAATTCGCCAATCAAATAATATTTTCTTCTCTCTTTTTCACATTTTAATTCCCATAACAATAGCCGATTAGAAAGAGACCATTAGAAAATTTGTTTATTTTTATATTTGTGTTACAGTAAATAAATTAATAATAAAAAAAATTACAAAATTTAAAATTAAACTAAGCTTGTTTTGTTGTATGTAGCGATAACAAATATTATCATAAAAAGCAAGTAAAGAAAAATGTATTACAATTTGAAATTCGATAAATATAACGTGGAAGCAAAAAAACCAGTCAGGCACTAACACTAGTCTTGAGTAGATTGTTTTGCGAATTTGTGAAGTGGAGATACTAAAGAAATTGGAAAAATGTCATTATTAAAATTAATTAGCAACGAGGTAAGAAATTTTAGTTGTATAATTATTGATTTTGCATCAATTTTAATTAAAATCTACCCTCATTTTTGGTTTACACTCAGTCACAAATAAAACACTTATTTATGCCAACATAAGATATTGCATAACAGGTTAACATACGTCATACAACACTTAAAAATAGTTTATAAATTCTCCAATAATACCTTTAGATAGCTACAGATTTAGAATACGATAAGTGTGGTTTATTTTATATCAAATAATGGCAAGCCTCCCAGTCCCAATGTTGTACATAATTTATAATACCTTCGTTAATATTTGTGTCTATTCATTCTACTGTGTAACTGTGTTAAACTATCTATACAAGCATAATAAATTGTAATAAAAACAAATTAGAAATTCAATTAAAATAAATTATTCAATATGTATTTAAATTATTGTATGTGCGTTATTAAATGAAAATTTCATGAACTTAAACCAAAAAAAAAATCTTAACCTTTAGCAATGCATTTTGAAAATGTTTTAATTTTCTATTTGTATAACTCTAGACAAGAAACATTATATTTCGTCGCAATATCAGCAGCGTATCGTCACCAATCACAAAACTATTCATCGATGGTAAATTTGTAGATTCAAAGACAAATGATTTCATTGAGTTGCATGATCCGGCCACAAATGAATTGGTAACTAAAGTACCAAAATCTACCCAAGATGAGATGTTACAAGCGGTGGAATCATCAAAGCGGGCATATAAATCATGGAGCCAAACATCGATTTTAACAAGACAACAGCTTATGCTTAGATACCAACAATTGATCAAGAATAATATGGGCGAATTGGCACAAAATATTACGAAAGAGCAAGGAAAAACGTTAGCCGATGCTGAGGGTGATGTTTTAAGAGGATTGCGTAAGTTTATTTTTACAATTATTTGCTACCTACTGACTGATAAGAATATTTTTAAAAAATTTTACAGAGGTTGTCGAACATTGCTGTAGCATCACATCTTTGCAAATGGGAGAAACTGTTCCAAATGTAGCCAAAGATATGGATACATATTCTTATACTTTACCAATTGGTGTAACCGCTGGTATAACTCCATTCAATTTCCCTGCTATGATACCATTGTGGATGTTTCCAGTTGCCATCACATGCGGTAATACAAGTATCATTAAACCATCAGAAAGGGATCCAGGCGCAACAATGATGTTATGTGAATTATTAAACGAAGCAGGATGCCCACCGGGTGTAGTCAACGTAAGTATAATATTTTAGGTTAGCAACATCTATATTTTATATACGCCTTGCCTCCAAATAAGATTTAATTAATTTATCATATGATATGTGTTATCATTTAATGTTTTATTTATAACAAACTATCTTCAGTGATAAGCGAATGTGCTGTAATAATTGTTTTGCGTATTTTTCCCTTAGGTAATCCAAGGCGCTCACGATGCTGTTAACTTCATTTGTGATAATCCTGATATTAAAGCTGTTTCATTCGTCGGCTCAGATCAAGCAGGAAAATATATTTATGAACGTGCCGGGCGCAACGGAAAACGTGTACAAAGTAACATGGGTGCCAAGAATCACGGTGTCATCATGGCTGATGCTAACAAAGAAAATACTCTCAACCAATTAGCTGGTGCCGCATTTGGTGCAGCTGGTCAAAGATGTATGGCCTTGTCAACGGCCGTATTTGTTGGTGAAGCCAAAAATTTGATTCCCGACTTAGTCGAACGCGCAAAACAATTAAAAGTAAATGCTGGACATATTCCCGGAACTGACGTCGGCCCAGTTATTTCTCCACAATCAAAAAAACGAATCTTAGAATTAATTCAATCTGGTGTAGATTCGGGAGCCAAACTTGTTTTAGATGGACGTAATATTAAAGTACCTGGTTTTGAAAAGGGCAACTTTGTTGGGCCAACCATTTTAACTGACGTGCAAACAAACATGAAATGCTATACAGAAGAAATTTTCGGTCCTGTGTTAGTTTGCTTAACCGTTGACACATTAGACGATGCAATCGAACTGATCAATAACAATCCGTACGGAAATGGAACAGCTATTTTCACAACAAATGGAGCAACCGCGCGTAAATTTGTCAACTTAATCGATGTTGGACAAGTTGGTGTCAATGTTCCTATTCCAGTACCACTACCAATGTTCTCATTCACAGGTACACGTGGTAGTTTCTTAGGCGATAATCATTTCTATGGTAAACAAGGATTTAAATTCTATACGCAAACAAAAACGGTAACACAATTATGGCGTGAAACTGATGTATCCCATACAAAAGCGGCAGTTGCCATGCCAACTATGAATTAAATTCGCGAATAAAATTATATTAACTAAAATTAAGTTTTAAAAAATTGTCTTCCACAAGGAGTGAATTTAATAAAATGCATTTACTCAAATCGTAATCAAAAATTATGAGCTGAGCTTCTTTTAAGTCGTAAACAAAATTTATATATTTTCTTATACAAATGTAAAAATTTGGTTTTTTAAAGAGTAAAGTAAATGTTTTAATATTTTACAGTAGTTACCAAGGATCTATTTTTAAACTCATCTGACCCTTCTTAATGTTTCACTCCCAGATATTTAAGCTTCCGTGTGAGCAAAGCATATCCTTTTCTCACCATTAGCTGTCGCCATTTCATGCCCAGGAGTATGGATATATATTTTCATACAAACCGGTTTTAAACTACCGGGTAATGCGCCGATGAATACTTACACCTCTATTCCCTTAGTCGTGTCACTTGTACCGACAATCAAATTTTGGTGTTCTCAGTCGATCGATGTGATAATCGTCGCTTGAAGTGGCAAACATACTTTTATGTCGCATTCTCTTATATTAAATGACAAGACAATTGTCACGTCGAATGAAGAGACACGAGCAAGGGAATAGGGGTATTAATCCAACATTTAGACAAAACATTTTTGGATTGGGTTGTGAAACACACATTATTCACAAAGCGACCCAAATAGACATTTCCTACCTAAACGTAATCTATAGAGGAAACTGCTATTGGAAAAATTTATTCAGAAATTTGGCTTAAATGCAGATAAATTTATTGAAGATGACAAAGTTTCAATAACTGAAATTCCAAAGGATTAATGATTTGAAATTATTACTGTTAGAGGAAGTAATACAAAAGTTTGAAAATACATACCAATTCAGATAGACGAGAGCTTATATGTTCGTTTGTTGGAAATATTTTGCGAAGTTTTGGAATATGTTGGTCCTAGCAAATTTTAATTCCAGATTGTATCTTTGTAAAGATGGCCTTGACACGAGTGTGGGCTGTGACAAACCTCTTATGAAAATATTTGTAGAACACACATAAAATATTTGAGAAAAAGAATTGAGGCTAAAGGTAATCTTTACATTCGCAATCATTCGGCATACTCGGCTTTGAACTCAGTCGAGTGCAGCCAAATGTTTTTGTTCGGCGAACCTAACCAAATTTGGTAGTTATATTCCAATCTGGTACTTACGTGGATCTTATGGATTGTTAGTATTTCAGCCGTAAATCTCAAACAACTCGTACGTAACACGATTGCCGAGGTTATCTTCAACCCCAGCCCAGTAGCGGCATTGAAAAACTTCCGCATTACACCAATTACCATTATCGGGAATAAAATAACTAATAAACTACGATACGTAAAATTATAGTTAGTAAAACAAAATTTACCTTAAGCTTAAACTGAATTTAAAACATGGTTTACAACAAGCCAAACGATTAAATTGAAATTTTGAATTTTGTTCGTTTGATTAATCGACCTTTTTTATTTGCCAATTTTTACAAACTTCATTCGGATTACAAATGGTATGGCAGATTGCACGTCGATTTTTTTAAATATTTCGCTAATCAGTTTGTTACACAAATCCGGCAGCTGCGTATTATCATAAGTTTTTAATTAATAAAACCTTCACAATGCCAAAGAAAAGTATGTAGATATACAAATATAAGTTTTTAACGTTTTATAAACAAACTTCGTGAATATTTCTAGAGAACACTGGGATGAAAAAAAACCAAATAAACAAATCACAAATTGAAAATGCGCGTGTTATTGCAGAGTCCATAGAAGGTATCTTAACCAATTCAACAAATGACGCATTTAAACGCAAATGTTACAACATATTGGGTGTATCAAATTCAAACCAAGCCCATTGTCGGGTCTTTGAAAATATATTAACTAAGATTTTCTCTAACTTTATTGAAATAGTATAAAATCAATCCGATTTCTCACAATGTAATCATTTTGTTTTACAATAAAAGTAGTATACTAATATAATGAAATAAATTGAATATTTTGTTTGAAATAGTCTGTGTATAATTCATTTGGCATCGGTGTTAGCCTTGTCGGGCTCTTTATCTAGGAGGGCTGAACGAAATCCTATTTTTTTAAGCTCTTCAATTAGTTCACCATTTTGATGCATTTGTACCATAATATCACAACCGCCAACGAATTCACCATTAATATAAACTTGTGGAATTGTTGGCCAATTACTATAGTCTTTAATAGCTGCATTAAATACAAATAAAATAAGTTAAACTAAATGATTATAATGACGTTTCATGTCATCTTACCTTGTCTAAGCTGCTCATTTTGTAACACATCATAACTATCGTATTGTACTCCGTGCATTCGCATTATCTGCACAACAGCATTGCTAAAGCCACATTTTGGCTCTTCTGGATTTCCCTTCATGAAAACCACCACCTTATTCGTCTTGACCATTTTGTCAAGGTCCTTTGCACCGAATTCTAGGCTTGTATTAGCAGCGTAATATCTTGCATTTGTCAATAGCTTACGGTTTTGGTATAAACCATTTCGTAATAAATTTTGTAAAAAACTCATTTCGGGCCAGCAAATCAAATGACACGGCTTACTATAAAATTATACTGTGAATATTAAATTGGTTTTCTCAAAAAAAAATTTATAAAACAAAAAAAATTTAATTCGAACCCTTGCTCTATTGAATTGACAGCTACGTTAGTTCTGTGAAAAAATGTACATTACCGTTTGGCGCTGAACTCAAATTCTACGTGCTCGTTCGCATTACTATTTTTAGTACAGCGGTCGCCTTATGGAGTACAGCGCGATATAGTGGCAATTTCACCTTACCATTCTTGGTCGGTTTTGACGGAGTTAACAGACACAAAAATTATCGCAATAATCTCAGATCGCGATTTCAACTTCATTTAGAAATGACATCAAAATAAAATAGTTTTATCTTACTTACATTAGATTACGATAATCAAATTATGAAGCGCTGTAATCCTAAAAGCATTGAAATCATGTTGTGACAGACTGAAAAAATAACCACATAATCTCTAATTCGCGATTAGCAACATGACATTTTGCTGAGATTTGAACAAACAACAAGTGTAATTTAAAACTCAATCAGATTCATCATTTGTTAAATTCTCAAACAAATATTAAATATAAAAATAAAACAATTAGCATCCTTTAAAAATAACTTATGAAAAACGAACATATAAGACATACAAGTCATCAAGACGAACTCTTGGTACTAAGCATTTTAAATGATCAGCGCACTAAACGATCAACAGTTTCATACGGAAATTGAAAACAAACATATTTACAAATTGACTAAAGTGTAGTATTGTAGCAAATTTATTTCAAATAAAATAAAACTCACAGTGAAATATGTTCGTGTTTTTAGATTCAATGAATTTAATGGAAGGGAAAAAAAGCAAAAAGTATTCAAACAATAATAAGTATAATAGTAGAAAATGCATAGTCGTATTGATTATGGCAAATTCACAAGATCCCCACTTAATGAATACGTGATACAAAAATTAAACATACATTGATCGCATTGACTATTCTAAGACGATATTTTTCGTGCAGAAGGCATGTTTCTCATTGCTCTCGGGCCTTGTCAAATTATTCGCAATCATTTGATTGGTATTATTGTATTGAAGTTGAATTTCCTTATGCTTTATTTTTTCGCGAACAAAAGTGATGACATGTCCATGTGTTTTGTTCGTGGGCTATATATTTGATTTTGTACCATATTGATTGCACTTTGATTATCACAATAAATTTTGATTCCCTGCTGTTCTTCGACCAACAGTTCTCTTATTAGTTGCCGAATCCGTATGAGTTCCCAAGTTGCCGCTGCGATTGCTATATATTCAGCCTCTGTACTCGAGAGTACGACCGTTGCTGGCCTTTTACTTGCCCAAGAAATTGCACAATTTTGCAGTTTGAATACATAGCCAGTCCTAGCTTTTCGGTTAACAATGTTTGATGGCCAATCAGCATCACAAAAGCCATATAAATCAAAATTATCATAATCTAATCGAAAAATGAGTTTGTAATCGATGTTTTTATACGTTTCACAGCATTCCATTAAGATCGACCCGGTTAGATAGAATGCTGCCAATTGCTTCTTGATAAGGCACATTTTTCATATCAGCCATTTCATCGTTTGTATTCACTGACATTTCTCTTGTTATCTTAGAATTTGGGCCATTTGACATTTGTCACTTTTCAAGTATTGCTTCCAAGTATTTCCGTTGATCCAATGTAATTGTACCCGCCTTTCTATCACGAGTGATACGACCCTTGCTTTAATCCATAAATTGCCTGTTATAGCAAGCATACTAACGGCACTGCCGTTATCAAAACTTTGCGACTGGCGCATGCAGATTTTTCTCTCAACATCGCCCTGAAGAAAAGCCGTAATTGCATCCATTTGATCGATGCTTAAGTCGTATCTGGAAGCCAACCTGGAACCCCTGGCGAAAGAGTTTGTGCATAATCGATGGTAGCTTTTTGACTACCACCCTTTGAAACTAGCCTTTCATTGTAACGAATGATTGCGCCATTTGTATCCGTTTTAACTTTAAAGACCAATTTCGAATTGATGGATTTTCTGTCATTCGGTAGCTCAACTAGTTCGCAAGTGCGATTGTCCGTTCCCAGTTTCATCAACCGTAGACGGTTGATCCGAGTAATGTGGATGTCAATGATGTTCACATTTCCACTTGTTTCAACTTTCATCTTCGTTTTTTTTTTCATTAAAAATCCAATTTCGGTTTATGGTAACAGTTTAAAATACTGCGCTGAAAGGTGCACCAGATTTGCCACCTTGCCTTATTCTAATTTTTATCATCTTTGCCCTCTGATTCAGTACATTCGGGGGATTTGTGGCCTTTTTTATTGAAGATATAGAACAACAAATGCTTGCACCTTTTGTTTTGCGCTGACCTTTTTTGTTGTTGTTGAGAAACGGATTTCGGAATGAACGGAATGAATAAAAAAAAACAAAAAGTATTCAATCAATAATATGTGTAACAGCAGAAACTGTATAGACACAGATAGTTAAGAAAAATTAAATTATATTATTAAATTTTTTTTAATTTAGTAATCGTTTTGTGCTTGTTTTAAAATTAGTTCTAGTACATAAAACTGGCCATTTTTTGAAACATTGTAGCTCTAAATTTTCTTCACATTACGGCAAAACTGCTATAAAATTAGTCAAACATAAAATTAGCGCACTTTTTTTAGTACAAAAAAAATGTTGTACTAAAAAAAATTTGAAAAACGAAGAGCAAATTTTCCATCCCTGTCCATCATTTTTGTTTGTTTCATTTTTAATCATTCGCTCGCCAGTTGTATATCATATGCGTCAAATTTGAGTAGTACAAGTTTTAATTTTAAATAAAAAAATAAATTACAATTAAATTTGTGTTTCTGTTTTAACTAAATTACATTTATATAAACTAATTAATTCAAAATAATAAACATGGAAAATTCTGAAGAAGTATTCCAAATACTTGAACGTTTTTCCAAATTGAAGCAAAAAGATATACCAAAAGAACTGGACGATTATCTGTGTTTCGTCGCCAAAACTGGAGATACCGTTTATCGGTGGCCTATGATTAAACATCTATTCCGCGAAAAGTTAATGCAAGTAATCAAAGATTTCTATGAAAGTACGCCGAGTATTGCAGGTAAACCATGTTTTTTTTTCTTATTGTAATTTATCTTAAATGGGGTAGATTTTTTTTTTAGAGGTTATGTGTTTAATGTAGAGACGAGAATTTTTTTTCTTCGTTCAAAAATGGACGCCGACTTGTATGATTCTTTTGTCTTTTTATACCAGTTTTGGTTAGTATACAACAACAATTAGCATTAATTTCCATGTTTTTTCAATTTAGATTTGCCGCAAGACCCGAATGTTGATCCATTTAATTACGAGAGTATGAAGAATGCGCTACTAGAGAGATTGGAATTGTTCAATGCGGCACCATTCACGGTTCAGAGAATTTGTGAACTCTTGACTGATCCACGGAAACAGTATTCTAGAATTGATAAATTTATGCGAGCGATTGAGAAGAACATCCTCGTGGTCAGCACAACAGAACCAGGGCGAAAAAGAGGTGAAAGTGAAACAGCTGAATCAGTTGATTCTGTTATTAATGGTGATTTATCTTCTGAATCAGTAGACAGCGACGAAAACGATATCACATTTGCTGATTTGACGGCCAAATTAACAAATGATAACAAGGTGGAGGATAATGCAACAGAGACCAAGGAAAATGGTAGCGCCGATAAACCTGATGTTGATATGAAGGAGTCGTTGAACGCTGCTGTAGCTGAACCAGAAACCATCGCTCAGCCCCCAGCACCATCATTGGCCGAAGACAAAAAGCCGGCACCTGCCGAGAAACCAGAAGAACCGAAATCCGTTGAGCCAAAGGAGCCAGTAACACCCGAAACAACCGTAGTAGTACAGAACGATAAGCCGACTGAAATGGAGGAGGACAAACCTGTTATCAAAAATGATAAATCGGAAGTCACCCCAGCCACTGATGAAGCAATGCCAATAGAAGAAAATAAGACTGAAGAATCATCAAATATAATTGTTCCAAATATCACAATAACTTCTATTCCAGAAGAGAATGGTGTGGTCGCTGTTGAAGCATCGAAAGTTACAGAGAATGGGGATACTGATGTTGAACTAAAACTAACTGAAGAAATTATTTCTGTAACTTCAAAATCGCCCAGTAAACCGGTGTCTGACATAACATCGAAAACAGAACCTATCGTCAAGAAGGACGAACTCGAAAAGGTAGAAGAGAAAAGAGAACCAGAAGACTTATTAGACGAACCAGAACCCAAAAAATTAAGGACCGAATCAAATTATTCGACAGTTCCGGTAGTTAAAATTACTCCCAGTATTCCACAAAAAGAGGAAGAAGAAATGACTGTTGAATCTTCAAAGGAATCAGAAATCACTGAGAAATTAGAAGAAAAATCTGTACCGACTGAGAAACCAAAAGAAGTTGCGCTTGTGGAAGTAGATGAACCAATGAAAACGGAAAAAGTTGTGGAAGAAAAGGAGATTCCTGAAAAACCCGAAGTGGCTAATGCATCCTTAAAAGAAATAGAATCTAAAGAAGAAAATCTGCCGGAAATTGCACAGAAAGAAAATGGTAAAGTTACACCCGATAGTATTACAGAAGTAGAAACAATCGCACCAATAGTAGAAGATGTAGTTGATAAAACAGAAAGTGCGGATGTTGATACAGTTGGAAAAGTAGAAGAAATACAAATAATGGAACCGGTTGTCGAGTCCAAGCCGATTGAAGAAGATAAACAATCTGAACCAGCTGTTGAAACTCCATTAGAAGATGCTACGGTAGCACCAGTTGTAGAGGTGCCAGTAGTAGTCGCCGTTATTGAGGAATCAGAAGCTGTTGTTGTGGTAGCAGAAGAGCCGTTAGTGACAGAAGCCGTAGTTGCTCCTGTGGTGGTAGAACAAACAATTGCTCCTGTGGTAGTGGTAGAAGAGCCAATTGTATCAGTGATTCCTGTAGTTGAAACTTCCGTTCTTCCAATAGTTGTTCCCGTAGAAGAAGAAAAACCGGTTATACTTATCCCAGAAATTACAGCAACGAGTATCGGAGCTGAGCCGGTACCTAAATCCGCCGATGTATTAACAATAATAGATGCTCCTGTACCAGCGGATGAATCTATCAATATTCCTGCACCACTATCGCCCATGCAATCGTCGGAAACAACACAAGAAATGGACACAAATTCTAATGAAAACAAAATGGATGCCGATGATGTAGTAGATGGGATTGGGAATAATGCCACCGAAGCAGCAACCATGATAAATAAAGCAGCAGCCGATGATAATGCGATGGAAGTTGATGATTCGGTTGAGCCAATGGACCAATAAAATCATGAAATCTCCAACTCTCTCGTAACTTAAGCAGACTAATTAATAAATATTCCAAGAAAATTATAAAGAAAAACAAAAAAATTCAATTATAACGATATTCCTAGTTTAGTTTCTACTTATATTCTTTTTTTTTTTTATATTATTTATACGTTTTTACTGTAAAATGTTGAATCGAAATTTTTTTTTTATTTCTCTAAAAAAAATTCTCATTATAATTTCGTTTTTGATTAGGCCACATACAAACAACCAAACTAATTTATTATTACCTAATTATAAATATATTTTATTTTTTTTTTAGTATTTTAAGCAAACAGTTATTTATAATAAACATCCACATTGAAATACCATAATATTATTAAATTATTAGTAGTATTTTTATTTTTATATTAATAAATTATAATAATAAAATAATAATTTTTGATTATTATTTTATTTTATATATTTCTATAAAACAAAAAATAATAATAATGCATGAACTTATATATTTTAACTATCCCAATCGTATTAGATTATTAATATTATAATTATGTATTATTATTATATTAATTTTTAATAACAATAAAAACGTAATAAATTTCTTTTTTTATTTAAAGTAAACAAAACAAAAAAATATGTTTTCAATCTCGTATCGTATTATTAGGTGCATATACATATTATAAATAAAAAACAACATAATTATTTGAAAATTAATAAGAAAGAGGTTTTGCCTAATGAGACAACAAAAACTATAATTTGTAAGAAATAAAAAAATTAATAAAAATATTTTGTGTTTACTTTCCATTCATAACGTTTTTTTTTGTTTTTAAATTTAATTCGCATCATATTCTAAACTTGTAAGCTGGTACTAATTCGTCTACATTACCGACTAATGTAGATACTCTCGCGCGGTTTTAGTACTTAATTGGATGATCATACTACGTTTATTGGAACTGTTAAAGTAAGTGTGCCTGTTATGGAGTGGCCAGCTCGAAGCCCGGACCTCAATCCCATCGAACATTTATGGGACGAGCTGAAAAAAAGGTTTCGAGCCAGAGAGAATGGGATCGCAGAGGAATGGAAGGCGATACCTCAAGATTTGGTGAAAACTGGTAAAATCAATGAAATATCGAAAGGAAGCTGTCATTCGGGCTAGGGGAGCGAATACTTCTTATTAATAAAAATGTTTTTTTGCTTATTTCCACGTTTTAATTCGATTTTTACCACTAATTTTCATACTGATAAATTCACAAAAAACGTATACTTCAGATGTTGACCCCAAAAATCACTTTGTTGACACGGAATAAGTACAAAAATGGTACCACTGGATAGGTGTTGAAATAGACTTTGAATCTGCATTCAAGAAAATTAAACAAACATTTGATTTTTGATAATTTTGAAATTCTGGGACATTTATCAATGTGCGAATTTTTTGCACCCAATACTGTAGTATTAAAAATAATAAAGTGATTCAGTATTTTGAGATTTATTTTCGCGATTTGTGTAGAGACCAAATGCAAATCCCACAAATAAGGCTGATAAAATAAATATTAGTTCAACAAAACGGAACTTTATAAAAAAATATTGTTTTTAATAAATAAACAAAAAAAATAGTTTTCGTTTTTTTATCCCAATCAAACATTAATTTTTTGTCGTCAGAGCTTCAAACAGTTCTCTATAATGGGGATCGAGTCATCTTAGAGTTATCCTCCTACTAATTTATTATTCTATTTTTTAGATTCGATTGAATTTAATAGTGTAGAAATAATCATTTTCGATTATGTTTCATTCAAAAATAATTAAAAATCTATATAATAAATTAATAAGGGGATAACTCTAAGATGACTCGACCCCGAGTATCTATAAACGAACTAAAAGAGGCAATCTATTTATTATGGTCTATTTCAATGAGGCATATGGTATACCGGCATATTTCATTATGGTATAAAAAAACTGTGAAAAACATTAAAGATAAAAGGGCGGTTATACATAATAAAATGGCTACTTAGTATTATTTTTATTAGAACCGTTAAGTTCGAAGTTACTATCATATAAATGAAATGTTATTGAGTTGTTTGTTGTAAACTATTCAACTAAGGGTTATAAGTTATTCGCAATTGGAACTATTAGCGTTGGCGGAAGGATGTGATTTCGGCATGTATATAAGGCGTTTTACGCACACAATTAATCGAAATAGCACACGAATTAATTGAAAAGGACTTAAATACTATGGACCAACCATAAAGGCGGAAATACAATGGATATTAGGTAATAAATTTGGAAGGGCAGAATCGAGCACATGTTAGAATTAAGGATTTGATGGACAGCAAAATTATCGAGAACGAAATGGCGGATCTAAAGGGCGGATGAAATGTTTTAAATGCGCAGGGTATGGACATTATGGTTAAAGATTCCCCATTACAGGAATCAACAAAACTACCATCAAAAAGGTAAACAGTATTATATCTGTGTTAGAATATAGCAGTAGGTTCTGTATAAATAACACACGTCTACTTATTACAGTGGTCGGCAACGAACAAAAACAAATAACAGAACGAATATCGTAGAGTCAAGACTGCTACGTTAGTTTAGTGTTGCCACATTATGCAAATACAAGTTCATTTAATTAGTTACTCGTACATATAAATTAAATAATGTTAAATATGATTATTAATTTAACACTCCTTCTCATTGAACTTCCAGGCCACATTATATAGTATTATTGTAGCTAACGGTTTTCTTAGCATGTCGGCCAACATATTTTCAGTTGGACAATATTCGCATCTGATTTGTCCAATGGCGACGTTGTTTCTTACGAACAATTCTCGAGTGTCAATATACTTTGATCTATCGGACATCTCTTCGTCTTCAATTAATGTAAGGCAGATTTGGTTGTCTTCTAGAATAAGTGTTGGGTCATCCATCTTTAGGTTGAAGTCCGCTAGAAGTCGCTTTTTTTCAAGATTCCGAAAAGGAGATGAATCCGGCCTCGGTTGATGATAAGGCAACGCATGTCTGTTTCTTACACCTCGAGCTGAAGATTCCTTAAAACACGAAGAAAATATAGCCTGAATTGGATTTTCTGCCCAATTGGCATCAGCATAGCCTAGCAGCGGCTCATCTGTGTTTCCTCCTACTCTGAGTTTAAAATCGATTGTGCCCTTGAGATATTTTAAAACTCTTTCCTCGCTTACCTCCATCCAGTCAGTTTGTGTTGGTGTTTGAACCTTTTGTGCTTAAATAGCAACACTTGTAACAGCAACAGAAATATATAGCAGGCTTCCGATGAATTCTGTAGTTGTTGTTGGTCATTAGAACTTCCGATGTGTCTGCTTCTTTGAAGTATTCCACTCCAAGTGGAATATTTGAGATCTTGGCATCAGTTATGCCAAATTCAGCAATCACTTTGTTGAAATAGGCAGCTTGTCTAAGTAAATAATTTCCAGCTGCTGACTTATTTCCAGACTAAGATAATTTTGTTTTGATTGAATTTTCTGCTTGTTCAATCATTGAAGTGGTGTTACTGGCGATCAGTTATAACGACCTCATGTAAAGCTTGGTTCCAGCACCTAGCCGATTGCTTTAATCCATATAAGCTTTTCTTCAGTCGGCACACAAGATGTTCTTCGTTTTCTTTAACATAACCGGGTGGTTGTTTCATAAATAAAGTTTCTTCAACTATTCCGTTCAAAAATGCCGTCTTTCCATCGAAATGGAATACATCCATTTTTTCTTTCGCTGCAATTGATAAAAGAATTCGAAATGTTGTTTGATTTACCGCAAGTGCGAACACTTCATCATAATCTTCCCCGTATAGTTCTGAAAAGCCTTGTACCACTAGCCTAGCTTTGAATCGACAAACGGGATCGTCCGTTCCATACTTCAGTTTAAATACCAATTTACATCCAATAGGTTTTCATCCTTTAGGTATTTCAGTGAAAACCCAAGTTTGATATTAGTTCAGCGGGTCTATCTCCTCCTACATGGCACTCTTCCATTCGTCTTTATGTACACATGTAACTGCTTCTTTTAATCTTTTGGATTCCTTGACAGCATAAACAACATTCATTTCGTTTATTAGCCGTTTTGGGGGAACTTCCTTGTTTATTCGTATCGAACGCCGTAGCTCACCAGCATCGTTGTTGTCAATTAATGTAACATCACCGTTTTCCGATCCAGAATGTAAATCCACGTCACTAAAATAAACTTCGCTGTCATTTTCAGATGATGAATCATCGCTGGTTCAACCGGATTGTCTGGAACAATTGGGACAGAAGCCACATTTGAAACGGTTGATTTATCCGGAACGCTTTCATCATCGATGTCATATCAAAGTGATGTTGTACATGTTTCTCGTTCGAATTTTCAATTTTCGTCACTGCTCGCTTCTTTTCAATCAGAAACTTCACATCTCGGCGGATTACCACGTTTCTTGTTGATGAAACGTAACATCTGTAAGCTTTCGTTGCACCATCAAGTCCATCCAGAACAGCTTCCATTGCTTTCGAGTCCAATTTACGCCGCTTTTCGTTTGGTACGTGTACAAAACATTTCGATCCGAATTTATGAAAATGTTTAACATTTGGTCGCTTACCAAACCAATGGTCAAATGGCTTCTTTTCTACTCCTTTTGTCGGCAATCGGTTTTGTATGAAATTTACTATGGTCACGGCTTCTCCCCAGAACGTATACCCCAGACCAGCATCTAATATAGCATGCATCTTGCCATTTCAATAAGCGTACGATTCTTGTGTTCTGCGACGTCATTTTCCTGGGGGGTGAAGGAAGCGGTTCTCTGGTACTGAATTAATGCCTTCTCGTGCCATGTATTCTTCAAATTTCTTACCTAAGTATTCTCCTCCTTGATCCGACCGCAAGAATTTCATTTTCGTATTTCTTACCTGATGGTGTTTGCGTTTGCATAGGCCCGCAAACATATGTCAGCATGGACTAAAACGAGAACAGCTTTCGATCGATTTTCCGATTCTTTAGGGAAATTTATTCTGGTCATCTTTCCCTTTAGGCAAATTTCGCAGTTCACTTTCTTTTTGCAATCATATTTGCAATCTGCGTTCTCGATGCCGTCGACTAGACCTTTTGATGAGAGAGTTTTGACTATACTTCGATGCCATTGGTGCGCACACATACATACACGTTCTGATGCGATGCACGCTCTTTGTGGTTCTCTCAAATTATACAATTTACCACAAATGTCTCCAACGGCATATTAGCAGAGCATAGTTGATGGTGGATACAGATAACAGATAATTAGAATAAATACGATTTTGACATGTAGTTAATACAAAGATTAACGAGAGAGAGGAAATTACGTAATACATAATATAAATGTCAATGAGCCATAAGGGCTCGTTGGTAAATCGCCAGAAGGGCACGTTCCTATTAATATGAATTACTTCACATATGTCCAACAGTTTCTTCAAACAACAGCTGCACAAATCATTGGCGTTTTGAAAAAAGTCCTCTGAAACGACGAATCGAAGTATAATTTACTTGCGTCTTAAGTGGGAACATTATGGTTTGAGGAACGCTTTCCTGCCGCGGATTTCGACCAATACTTAGGAGCGAATAGACTAACACGTGTACAAATTTGTATATCGTGAAAAATGTAATAGATAGATCGTTATTCCTTAGAAAACATGCCGGTTTGTTTATCTTTCGATAGAACAACTATCCTAAACACACTGCAAGGTAAGTGAAGTTTTAGTTTACGGATCAAAAACTAGATGTTTTGGAATGGCCACCGCCAAACCCTGACCTTAACCCAATCGAGAAAACTTATGGGCAAAAATTCAGCAAGGATTAAAAAAAAAATCCAGGAGTTCAGACGAGCTGTTCCAAAATATTGAGGAAATCTGGAAAAAACATTCCAGTGTCGCATTGTCGTACATTAGTAGCCTGTTTCCAGAAATACTGTGTGGTGGTTCTAAAAACACGACGGCCACAGAACTCATGGGCCCTAGGCATGTACCTAGGGTGTGCCTAAGCATTAATCCGCCCCTGCGTTTTGCCAATATAATACCCTTAAAATTACTAATAAAATTGATAAAGACGTTATAAGTACTTTTAATATTGTTTTGGTCAAATCGGAGGAGATTACCTCGAACCAGACGGGTGCGGCTCGGGTGCCAAGCTCCTGACC
Organism: Tipula vernalis; assembly: GCA_958295665.1. Lineage (NCBI taxonomy): Eukaryota > Metazoa > Arthropoda > Insecta > Diptera > Tipulidae > Tipula > Tipula vernalis. The sequence continues at coordinate 65,622,199 of OY282559.1, read as the reverse complement.
GGGATGAAGTCGGGCTCCCTCAAGGAGAACAAGTCGAAGCTGTTCAGCGATGTCTTGATGGATCATGTGTTGATGCTAACCGTCATTGATAGAAGACAAGAAGATGGGAGCATCTCATCGAAAAGATGGGGATTGGTGTACAGTGCACTAAACCTCGTATTTTTGAAGGTTCTAGTAGAAAATTTGTAACCACCTTCTGAGATGCGGGATGGTACCAAGGGCATGTGAAGCTGACTGCATACTCAGACTGGAGATCGGTGGATCTCTACAAAAAGGCGATAGCCGAAGTACGAGAGGTGTTTCAAGGCACGAGGCTTGTGGCACTTAGCAGGGAAGAGATTCCCAGCAGGCCAAGAGCACATGTCTGGCTGCCATGTGAACCAGCTGGCTCTGATGAGCTCATGAAGATTATTCAGACCAGTAATCCAATCAGTAATTAGATGATTATCAAACAGGAGGAAGCGAAAAGTGGCTTGAAGTTATCGATATGGCAATAAATGAGTCCCTCTGCGCCCAATAAATCAATCGCTGTACAGCAGCCTGTATTACAAGTCGGCCAAAATTAAGTTTTATAGTAAAATCTGTCCTTGCTAGCTGCTTAATACAGCAAATAAAGTCGGGCTGTGCAGTTTATGTAGCCTCATTAAAGACGATGCAATAAATGTAACCATTAATTGTTTGCAATCCAATTTTACGTATTATTGTTGATGAAATAAAATTAAAAAACACGAAGCAAATTATAAATGTCATATTTTATCACCTTAAAGTGCCGGGCGTAAAAATTGCAGCCGGCTTTTTATGGATTGCCGCCAGCTTTTCGATTTTTCTGTGATGCTTAAAAAGCACCAAGGTTGAATTCTTAACATTGAGAGTATCGTGGATACTACTAAGTAAGGTAAACATAAAATAACAAAAACGTTGCTAGAATAATTTTTTTAATTATCATAATAATTATATACTTTTTATTTTATTTATTATTTATAATAACTGTACATTTATCATATTAACATATAGTTTTTGTTTTTTAGCAAAAAAAAAAGAAAACACACTATAAAGAAAAAATTAAAAATGTTTAAAACCTGAATGATCAATCAACAACGAAATAAAAATAATTATAATAAATGTAATATCAATCGAATAAACTTTTTGTTTGGTTTTCTTTTTAATAAATCATTTTTTGTATTAGTAATCATTAAATTTATATAATAATATAAATTACAAATAATACTGGAATTAAATATTTTTTTTTTTTATGTTTCTGTTTTCAAGCAACGAAACTTTCCGTAAAGGTCTTTATTTAAATAAAGCAATTAGAGATAGATAAATTATTATATTTTTTGTTTAATCTAATTTTAAAATCATAATTAAGAATTTTACCAAATACAATAATTAAGGTTTTTAATGAAAAATTGATTTTCCGTTTTGAACAAAATAATAAAACGTAACAGTTTGGAATGCAACATGTTGTAAATAATTATAAATGTTACGATAAGTTTATAATTGCGTTTCGTTTTTTTCTTTTTTCAAATTTAAAATTAAATTATATGATAATATAATTATTTTTAATAATAATAACATTTTAAAATTTACAAATAATGTTTTTTTCTTGTGTACCGTAGTAAGAAGATGAACAAGAAGATTTATATTAAGACAGGAATATTTTTTTTTTATACACATTCTATAAATCCTGAACAGTTTGTTTTATTTATTATTGTACGACACAATTAAACTAGAAACTATTGTTAATACAATTTTTTTTTTTGAACCTTTGAAATAAATTTAATCTTCAAGATTACGGAAACCTTGTTGTAAATCTTCGAATAGTTGATCGAAATCAGCTTTAATTTTAGCCTCACCATCTTTAACTGGATCCTTGAATTTCATTGAGGATAGTTGGTACATAATATTGCCCATAGCGTCTCGGATCACATTCCAGGTGATTTTGTTTTCTGATTGTGCGGTTGATTCGACAGCGTGGCGGGACAAGTCATAGAATGTAATAATATTTTTTAACATGCCTACAGTTTTGTAGAACGGACAGAATCGATCGTATGACGAGTATGAATTTTGTTGTAAGAAATCGTCCTTCAATAATTTGGCAACCTCAAGAGTAATTTTATCAGTTTCGGCCAACGATGCTTTACCTACGAGCTGTACAATTTCGGACAAATCTTCTTCTTCTTGTAAGATTTCCTTTACCTTTGTTCGGAGTGGTACGAATTCCTGGAAATTTTTGTCATAGAAGTCATCGAGGGCACGCATGTATTTACTGTGGTTGTGTGACGAGAAAGAAAATAAATGAGCACAATATAGAAAAAATAAAAAAAAAATTTATCTAATTACCTGTATGAAATTAACCAATTGATTGAAGGGAAATGTTTACGCTGAGCCAATTTTTTGTCCAAACCCCAGAACACTTGTACAATACCTAAGGTAGCTGATGTGACGGGATCGGAGAAATCACCACCAGGCGGTGATACGGCACCGACAATTGATACAGAACCTTCACGCTCTGGATTACCTAAACATTTAACGCGACCAGCACGTTCGTAGAAGGAAGCTAAACGTGCACCAAGATAGGCTGGATAACCAGAATCGGCAGGCATCTCAGCTAGACGACCTGAAATTTCACGAAGAGCTTCGGCCCAACGGGATGTTGAATCAGCCATCATAGATACGTTGTAACCCATATCACGGAAATATTCTGATAATGTAATACCAGTGTAGATGGAAGCTTCACGAGCAGCGACAGGCATGTTCGATGTGTTGGCTACCAAGGCGGTACGCTTCATGATAGACTCAGTCACACCATCGATTTCAACAGACAATTCTGGGAAATCACGAAGTACTTCAGACATTTCGTTACCTCTTTCTCCGCAACCGACGTACACAATAACATCTGAATTTGAGTATTTGGACAACGATTGTGAAATTACAGTTTTACCGCAACCGAAAGCACCGGGGATGGCTGTTGTACCTCCTTGTACACAGGGGAATAGTGAATCGAGTACTCGTTGTCCAGTCAATAGAGGATGATTAGCTGGTAATTTTTCAGCACAAGGACGTGGTTGACGTACGGGCCACACTTGCAACATACTATGTTTCGTCGTTTCTCCATCGAATTCAATCTCCAAAACAATATCATCGACTGTGTAATTACCGGTTGGAGCAATATATTTAACAGTACCTTTGGCACGTGGCGGTAAAATCATTTTATGTTTTACAAGAGTATTTTCATGTACTAGAGCGTACATATCACCTCCAGTAATATGTGAACCAACCTTAACGTTTAACGGATTGAATTCCCATGATTGTGTTCTTGACAAACTTGGAACGTTAATACCCTTTGGAATATAAATCGAGTTGGTCATTTCGTTAATGTCTTTCAATGGACGTTGGATACCGTCAAAAATACTGCCCATAATACCTGGACCCAATTCAACGGACAATGGTTTGCCAGTACGCAAGACGGGGTCACCAACAGTTACGCCTGATGTTTCTTCGTATACTTGGATGGTGGCCAAATCATTTTCCAAACGAATAATCTCACCCACCAATTCATAGTAACCGACACGGACCAACTCGTACATAGCAGATCCAGACATACGTTCGGCGGTTACGACTGCACAAAAAAAAAAAAAAAAAAATATTTTATACAAGATATGATAATGATAATTGAATGATATAATTACCTGGGCCGGATACAGCATAAACGTATCCATATTTGGATTCACGTTCCTCATCAGACATTTTCTTTAGACTAGACATTCTAGCAGAGCGTTGTTTGACTTTCTCTGGCTTAGTATTACTTTGATTATTCTGAGTACTAACTTCCTCTGGCTTAGTAGTAGTACTAACTTGCTTTTCTCCTTTAATAATTTCCCCCGAATTAGCGGAACTGCCTTGATCTTCGTGTGTATTAACCTCCTCTGGATTAATGTAACTTTGAATAAAAGCTTGAGCTTTTAATGGCTCAGTAATATTATTCTGAATATTCTGGGCAATACCTTCCTCTGGCTTAAGAATATTATTTTGATTATCCTGTGGTGGTGGCGTGGCACTGAAAGTTCTGAAAAAATGGATAATGGTATAATTACAAAACATAACAAAGCTAGATATTAAAAAAGAAATCATTTTTTTATAAAAAATTTGTTATCACAGAAAAATTTGTAAATTTGTCAATCGAATTGTCATGAGAGAGTAGCTAATGACAATCCCGTGACCGACTCCAATAAGAAAATATTTTCGCGTGATACCATGATTGGAAAAAATATTTTCAGAATTTATTTTGACTAGGTATATTTACTAGATATGTATTTCTACTCGATATAAAAATTAGGATTTTATTTTGATCATATGACAGAAAATTAGATAAAAAAAAAATTGACAAAAATCAATACAGTCTTATGCAGTGTAAAAAATGATTTCTCGGCAGGTCACATGACTATAAAATGTAATTTTTCTTCATGAACAAGAAATTATTTTTACAAAATTCGCCCAGAATTGCGTACAAATATGCTAATTTTATTAAAAATAACTTTCAATCTGCTTGAATTTAGCAGGATTTTAAATAAATATAGGCGAAATGTCAAAAATTGGCACAAGAACTCTACTTTTCCACATACAAAATCAATATTTTATATGCACTAGTTTTTGTAAAAAAAAAAAATAAAATAACAAATTTTTATACCAAAATGAATATTATATTAATAAAATACAGATTGTTAAATTTATTAATAATTATTATTTAGTTTAAAATAAATTTAAACAAAAAAAAACTAACTTTTTATAATGAAAAACTTACGCAAAGTGTTTGAACTTTAAATTGCAACCAACTCTAAAATAAAATGGGTATCACAAGACTGTCAGCTGACATGAACAAAAATCTAATCAGAAAAAAATATTAAAATGAATAACTGCGTTAGTCAAGTTTATGGTTTACGTTACGGGGAAATTTGACAGAGACATCTCATGAAAATGTAATTAAACTTTTAGTTTTAGGGAATAAATAGGGAATATAAATCTGAATTTTGTATCGTTTTAAACTTTAAATGATCGTCTTACAGAATTCGAAACACAATTATATGGGTTTTGTGAGGAATTCCCCATAATTACAGATATTTGAAGCGGTTCCTCGTTTTGTGTAATCACCAACGGATTGATAAATCAAATCGCTCGATAATCGCTTGTATTCCGAGTTGACTTGAAATTATTGCCGGTCGAAATTATATCACCCCTAAATTCTCAACATAATAACCTAATTCAACACGTGGCCCTCAAACCTATTCAACCTCTCTTTTCGCAAAATCCGCTCGTTTCCTTTAACATTTTAAAACAGCAGTTTATGGTAGCCGATATTACCACGAAAGTCACAAAGTACTCCCAAGCGGTAAGCGCTCTAGATTCCCGACTACACAACCAATTCGCTGACCTTATGAATCAAAATTACACAACATTTTGCAGGGCCTTCCGTTAGGAGACAAAAAATAGTCACATTTGTCGAACGAGTTCAAACTAATAAATGCTGGAATCGCATTCGGAGAACGATGCGTTTCTAGCAGTATTGGCGAAAAGAGCCGACAGCATTGTGGAAACAATTTCACAAATAACACATGTCCGTACAATAGGAAAAACTAATTTGGAGCAGGCAAAGGTCCAGAAAGTCCAGAAGATCAAGGACCAGAATTTGGATATGATTTTGTAAAATTTTAGAAGGCAAATGATAGGTGAAATTTCGGAGTTAATAAAAATTTAATCTCGAAAACGGTTAAATCATAACACAAATGTGCAGCGGAAAAACCCGCAATTCCAAAAAAAAACCTAGTAGAGGACCATCAAATCTTAACGATAGGTTTTGAGGGATTTAAATCAAGTCACCTCATTATTTCAGATATCATATCCAAATTTAAATTTTTAATAGATACGGGAGCAGACGTTTCGGTCATATCGGTAAAATAACTAAAAATTCCCTTTGTACGATTAAATTATTTGCAGCTAACGGCACACCAGTACAAGCTGTTGGTACTAAAATTTTGAAACTAAATTTAGGGTTTCGTTACAAATTTGTATGGGAATTTATAATAGCTGTTGTGTTATGCATATCATAGGTGCCGATTTTTTAAAGTATTCCGGTCTCCTCTCTGTTTGTAAAAGGAGATTTAACCTTGAAAACCAAATTTGGCACTTTTATTCATTGCAAAACGGCACTAAACCCAAAAATTCAAAATGTACTAGCTAAATTTCCGGAAATTACGCAAAATTTAAACAGTATCAAAATTGTCAAACACAATATCTCGCGTTGCTGGGAAACGATCGGACCACCGGGAAATTGAGACCTTATGGAGATTACCGGGCATTAAAGGATCATTATTTACCGCTCTCCCCACTCAGTAACTTGGAACATGTTTTTAGAGTTAGTAAGTTTTGTGAAACTACTCCACATGAACTTGTCACCATCCCTCAATAATAGTTTTTGTAGATATTTTTTTGATATTAAGAGAGCTTTGTTACGATTACTAAAGCCAGAACCAGTTATGTGAATCGAACCTATGCTTAAGTCTCGCATAGTAGAGGTTGAACTGGATGACTTATCAGTTCATGTAAAGGTTGGCAAAGACTATCCATCGAGTGGGTGTAGTACTCTCTCTTCTGCTGAGACTTTTTGGTCATCGACGAGCTTCTCGTTGAACTCCAGCATTCTGGCTTCATGGGCCAAAGCTATGCTGATAATTTTGTTGTTGCAGTTTCAGTTAAATATCAGAATGTCTTATTCGACGTAATGCAAGGGGCATCACGTAAAGTAGAAGCATGATATACTGCCGAAGGGCTTTAACGTCAAACCATCTTGGTGGTGTAAAATAATTTTTGGGAAATCCTGGAATTGGGTTCCAAAATTTTGATGTCTGTAAACCGTCTGCAAACCTGTAAATCGTTGGTTTTACCAATACTCTCATAAGCCTCCATTGGTCAAATTAAACATTTCTTTAATCAAACTTAATGGACTACAAAATATTGCTTGTAGAGCCATTACTGGAGTTATAACGTCCTTCTATTCGGAGTCTATTCTGTCCTTGTATCAGTTCAACACTTATTCTAAGCACTGCGTGGTGTTTTGGAAAACTGTGAGGCATAGACAAACAATTAATAAATACAAATTATTGATTGGGTTTAAAGATTACAGATCATTTCGTAGTCTGGATTCTCATGGTACTGTTTTTTCTGCCGGAATTAACAGCGTTGACAAATATTGTCATTGAGGCTTGGAATCTCGCAGTTAACGACAAAAATAATTTTTCGAACATAGGATAGAAAAGCTGTCAAGCTTGCCAAGAACATTTCATCAGCCTTCCATGAGTAGATTTTATAAAATCGGATGGATGGCTTTTGTGTACTTCATTTTTTTTTTTTTTAATAAAACAATTCATTTTAAAATACAAATTACAATTTTGAATAATTTTCTTTATTAAGCACAAATAAAAAAAAATTTCCAGGAATGTGGGGATTGGAATAACAGTATTTTATAGCCTTACGTAATTAATATGCATCTAAATAATGTCGTATTAATTGACTCAAAAAAAAAAAAACTCGGAACCTAGACCAAAAAATGCTGAACTTTTCTTATTAGAAATTGATCTTGATTCAATTTTTTCCCGTCAATAGAAAACGACATTAAATTCATTTTTCACTTACTTGCTAATCTATAATCATCGTAAAAAAATGATTCTCGATTTACTTTTCAGTACGTTCGATATACGCAGACCATAACTGTACTCGATATAATTCAGCAGCCGCTTCGACATTTTTCGCATTTATAATCCCGCGCCCAACGATACCAATATCAGCACCATTTTCTTTAACAATCGTTTCAGGTGAATTATATACTTGACCCAAATTATCTTTAACCTCATCGATGCGTACACCCGGTGTCATTTGTATAATTCCTGGTGCAACAACAACACCTTTATTTTGGCATACAATTGCTGAGACGAAATCTGGTTCATTCGCTGCCATTTTCATGGTACTCTCGATGTATGAGGCCGATATTAAACTACCTTGTGAACTCATTTCACCGATTAGGACGGCACCACGGTCACCCCCATTTGTTAAAGCACTTTTCAATCCTTGTATTATACCTTGCCCCGCAATAGTATGCACCGTAACCAAATCTGCCCAATTCGATATTCCAAAAATGCCCTTACTATATTGCAGCGCCACTGTATTTCCAATATCGGCAAATTTACGATCTTCCATAATTAAGAAGTTATATTTTTGGGCCAAGGATTTTAGAGAGTTGACAAAGTTCTCACTAAAATTTTCGACAATATCGATATGCGTTTTTAGGACACAAATATAAGGGCCAACTTTTTCAGCTAGGTTGAGTATCTCATCGGATTTGGTTAGATCGGCGGAGACGCATAAATTCGATTTCTTCTCCGTCATTATGTTGAATAGACGTTTCGATACTTGACTTTTAGCTAGATTGGCCCGATCTTTGAACGACATTTTTGTGCGATCCAGTTTATTAACTAAAAAAAATGTTAAATTAAATTCGATTTCAAAATGGGCCGCATTTGATTACAATACAATAATACAAATCTATTTTTTAATGATTCGATGATTTCTCAGTAAGTATAATTGATGCAATTTTGAATGTTTCAGTTAACCAAGTCGCTTGAAAATGATTGAATAGTTTTTGGTAGGAGTTTTGGATAAAATCTGATCTTAATAAGTGAGAAAGGAGCTGAAATATGCCGATCGATTATAAATGTTTCATATATCAAAGAAAAAAAGAAATAATGCGAATTAAGGTCTAAAACGGTTCACATTGAGATACTGGCAGTATATTTCTTTATTTTAAATTGTTTACGTGCTTATCTGGTTAAAATTTGCTATTTATAGATATTAATCTTTGAACCTTATAAAAATAACTAAACAAAATTTTCAAAGTGACCCTTTCCTAGGTAATAAACACAACTTATTTTATCTAAGCTTCTTAACCAATCAAATCATTCATGGTTGATTCATGAGGTCGTTTTACCCTAGGTATTTATTTCCGCCCTGCTACTTAATCAATTAATCATTAAAATAATCAAACAAAATATGCCCGGAAAAAACCCTAGAGAAAAATTCCGACCTCATGAATTCACCATGTGATGAACAAATATTAAATTAAACATTATGATTTTCTATGCCTTTTATTTGGTATTGAAGAATTTTTAAAACGATAATAGATAATAAAATTAAAACGTCGCGTCGAAAAAAAGTAGCAAAGGCTCAAACCAGAAGGTATCTCGCTAAATGTAGGCAAAAAAAATATTACCTCAATAAACTGACTATCTACACTTTCAATGAGATATTTTGGATCCAGCGCATGAAATGTGAGACCTACTTTTACTAAATCATAACCACTTTACCTAAATCATAACAAAGTTACATAGTTTTTAGAACAACCATTGTGTTTTATAAAATCTTCATAATGTAAGTGGCGCCAAATATGTGAATGGAAAATGATAAAATAATAGTTTGTTATATTAGACAAAAACATATTTAGCAATTGCATTGTGGTGTATGCCGCAAGTCGAGTTTATTCCAGGTTTCACCTAGGTTATGTTTCACTATAGATATAGAACGGAGTCGAATCATTTCTTAGTTAACTCCTCTACAAATTACTTAGGTTGAGCCGAACTAACTACAAAATAGCTCGACTCTGTATGTAGTGAAAGATAATTTATGTTAAACCTGGATTAAAATCGACTCGCAGCATATACAATAAAAATTACAACTTGGCTCAATAAGTAAGGTCAACGACATTATACTTAACACGCGTTTGAGACGAATTACTTAGACCTTCAAATACCTAGTTAACTGGTTTTATAGATGTTTACAAAATTAACTTGGATTAACACAATTGCCCCTTTTAAACAATACATATTTACGTTGTTAGAATTTGACCCTTATGAATGATACATAATTCCACTTCATTTCGATTAATTTAACAACATTGAAATAAATCATTTCCAAAGACACTTAGATAAGAATGAAATATTTAATCTTGTTATACACATGCTTAATATCTGTACGAATGTGTGGGTTACGAGTTTTATGTAACCATTATTAGTGGAGATAATCGTTTTGTTCTAATTCATGATCAATATCAATCAAGTTTGTTCACGTTTTCACTATGTGATGTAATGGAACATTTATTATGAGATGATGGATGTGTAAGGGAAGGGATTGCAAAATTGATAACTGATTACAATTAATTAATGTTTAGATAACCAATTGGTGCAATAATACTTACTGATCTTTATATTATTATCTACAAACGAACCGTCACTTTTAATCTGACATGCTGATATGTATTTCTTGACCGCTTCTACTGTAGCTTCATCAATTTTGCCAGCTTCCTTCACGACACCTAATAGATATGACAAGGTGAATAGGGAATGCATTCGCACACCATTTTGTCGGATATTTTCGACACCACCTTGTTCACGATTGACTACGACGATAGCATCGTTTACCGTAATTCCTTCACTCCTTAAATCGTTTACTGTTTCCAAAATACTGGAACCCGAAGTAACGACATCTTCGATGATTAGGCAAATTTCACCTGCATTAAATTTTCCTTCGATGAGTTTTTTTGTGCCATAAGCTTTAGCTTCTTTACGCCGAATCAACATCGGTTTTCCACCGCGTATCGATAAAATAGTGGCAAAAGGAAGAGCGGTGTAAGGTACACCACACAAGTGTTTATACTCGAGATTTTTCTCCTCTATAAATTCGTACATCAAAGAGGCAACTGTTTCCTAAGGGAGTCGAAGAAATATTGTGCTTAATAACCGGTTTCTCAAAAATAATTTATTTTAAGCTTACCATGACATCGGGATAGCTCACGACAACGCGGAGATCAAAATATACCGGTGAATTAATACCGACTTTCATCTTAAAATCACCAAATTTAAAGGCATCAATTTCAAAAAGCCGGATGGCTAGGGCCTTCATTTTTTCTTCGTTTTGAAACATTTTCATTTTTTTTATAAATAAGAGAACGTGCTTTTTCGTATCTATTTCCTCTATAATGTTTTAATACTTCAAACTTAAAGTTAAAACTGTGATTGTATTTTTTTTTAATTATAAATTAAAATGTAAAACTAATACTATAATAGTTGTGTACAAGTTTAGTAGACGTATAGGTTATGTTTACACATTCCATATGGGATAACGAAATTGTGACATTTCCTCGTAACGGATTTCTGATTAAAAATTTAATTCAATCGGGGAATACCATTTGGATTTTGTTGTTAAAAAAATATGTAAACGTCCGGACAACGTTAATTTACTTGAGTTATCCTTTTTTGTGTGTGTTGTATTGTATCTCTGCAGAGAGGTTCTTGTAATCACTCCCCGTTGCTTAAATGTCAACTTTTGTTTATACAAATTTGACACCGAAATATTGTTAAATAATCAGCCAATTGCAGTTAAAATCAGTTCCTTAATTATAAGTGTGTAGTATAATCCAACAAACAGTACAATCTTATAAAGTATGATGAATTTTTCGGCATTTGGTGGCCCGTTTTCGGGTATCCATCAATTTGCCGCAAAGTTCGGTCACGATGCACAAACTGGTGCGTTTACCACAGCTACTAGCGGTGCTCAAGACGTTCATGGCAATCGTTATCATACAAATCATTTTAACCAAAATACTACCTCGGGTAAAATTCTTTTTTGCTAAAATTATAAATTCAATTAAATTTTTCTGTTCAGGATTTTAATAGGCATCATCTCGACTTTTTTTTATCGACGACGTGACATTCTCGTTGCGTAAAATATCGATTTTTTGCCCGTTGTCAATGAGTCATAATATTTTTAGTCCTAGTAAAATTATTTTACATAGATTTAAATGTTTTTAATTGTGATACAGTAGGAAAAATAAAAAATTAATTTTTTTTTTTTTTTTTTCAAATTTTTATTATTTTTAGTCCCAAATTCAATGCAGTACGGTCAGAATATTTCCATTCCTTACACCCAAACGCAAACGGACCATAATTTTTTGAATAATGATCAAAAACCGAAAAACCCGAATAAAATGGAACGTGATCGTGAAGAGGGTTCGTATAAAAACTGTTCATAAGGTTTAAAAAGTTCGTTAAATTTTTATTTTTTTTTTTTTGTCAGTTATTAATCAACAAATTTTGCAAAACGTTAATCAATCATGGCAAACTCTGGCCAATCCTGCGAATACCGTTGATTACTCGTCACATTTACTGTCAGCATCACTGCCAATAACTATACAACATTTTTTGAAGTATTCCGAAACAATTAAAAAAGAAAATGTGGTCGGAACCACCGTTAATACGGGAAATCTTAATTTGGGCATGGATACTACTGGCTTCAACATTAAAAGTGACGTTTTAAATTTAAAAAATGGGATTGGATCAAATATAAATTTATCGTTAGGCGGGGTTTCTGGTCTAGGTGGCGTAATTAACAATGTTAACGGAAATGGTGGCGTAACCAGTGGTGGTGGTGGTAGTATTCATAATGGAATTATTACGAATACAACAACTTCTGTTACATCGGGTTTGAATAATAATACAAATAATTCGAACGGGAATAATACAAATGGCAATGAAGCAAATATTGAATCGAGCACAATTGTTGAAAATGCTCCGACAACTACGACCAAAACGGGGAAGAAAAAACGAAAGAAACAACCGAAGAAATTTGTGGAAAAGAAACCTCGTCCAAAACCGGGTGAAATTCGTGAAACGAAAGCATTGGATGGATCACCATTATTTTGTTGTCCCGAGTGTCAGATGGCATATCCAATCAGGAGTTTGATTGAACAGCATGTTATATCGCATGCCATTGAACGAAAGTAAGATCTCACAAAATTATAAGCACAAGCATTTCAATTAATTTTTTTATTCTATAGATTTGTCTGTGACATCTGTAGCGCTGCGTTAAAACGGAAGGACCATTTGAATCGACACAAGTTATCTCATATTCCCGATAGACCGCACGTCTGTAATGTAAGTTACATTCATATCTAATACGGAGTCCACCATTGTCAGTTTCACTTAATTCATACATTTTTTTTTTTTAGATCTGTTTGAAGTCATTTAAGCGAAAAGAACAGTTGACTCTCCATATTGTTATTCACTCCGGGGAAAAGAAACATATTTGCATCGAATGCGGTAAAGGTATGTCGAGAATTTTGTATGCTTGATTGCATAAAGCTAACGTAGCTTATAACTACAAAATATGTAAAAAAAAATTAAATCGATTTTTGGGATTGTTTCTCGGGTTTCATCTGTTGGTTTCTTTACAAGATGAAGCTTTTTCTCTAGTCCACTTTAATAATTTTTCGGTTGTATCTCTGCTGTTTTCATGTTAACTTCACGAAATGTTGAATATGTCTATCAAAATTTGATTCCGTTTTTAGTTACTGCAAAATTTGTGTTCTTTATGTTCGAATCAAAATCAAAATATGTATTCATAAATACCTGTAACTTAAAAGTAAAAAGTTTTTGCATTGTGAGTGCTTTGTAACAAAAAAAATCGTCATAAAACGATGTATTCAATACATGCATTTATTGATTAAAATATTTTCAGAAAAAAGGATCAAGACCCTCATAATTTTTCATCTTCAAAATACAACTTAAAAATGAAGTCAATTTTAGTGTTCGTTTCTCGGGTTTAATCTGTTTATTTGTTAACATTAATTTTTTCTGTATTCCTTCTTTAATGATTTTTTAGTGTTGTATCTAAACTTTTTCAAGGTAACTATCTTCAAAATTTCTGCAGATGCAGTTCTGTTTGTTTGTTTATTTTTATGCCATCTGCTCTGAGGCTTATGGCCTCGACCCACTCTTATATAGCTCTGTATGATTGTTTTGCGTAGATCATTCGCACATTGCATAGCATCATGTTAGAAATAAGAAATTTGTGTTCCTTAGGAGTTTTTATCGCCGACCTGCTCCGCACCCTGCCTGCGCCAAAAATTAAAAGTAAAAAATATTCTGTTAGATGTTAAAAGTAAAAAATAAATTCCCTTTTGCATCCCTAATCTATGGGAATTCGAACCGTCAGTTATGCGTGATTTACTACGTTCATAGAACGATCAGATAGCATGGTATTTTTAAGTTTTTTACAAGTGTCGATTGTCAACGAATTAAAATAGTCTTAAGAAAAAGAGCTAATTAAAATTATTTCATTTTATCAGGTTTTTATCGCAAAGATCATTTGCGAAAGCATACACGGTCTCACATTGCACGTCGAGTTAAATCTGAAGTATCTGCCCAAACTGCAGCAAATAATACTACTACTCAGGGTGCAACGGTACAAACCTCCTGATGTTCGTATAAAGACTTCTGGTAGATTATATGAATTGGGTATGTATGTACAATCAACTCAAGTACGATAAAATCATTAAAATCTATATTTAATTGAGTTGTTTAGTATCGTTAGTAATTTAATAAGCAGAATGAAATATTTTTATTTTTATCTAAAAAAAAAAGATAACAAAATTCAAAAAAAAAAAAAAAAAAAATTTGGCGATTTAATAATATATTATATTTATTTATTTTTATTTTTTTATTTTTATATATTTAAAAAACAAAAAATTGTGATATAAAAATATTTATCATTTTTTAATTTTGGAACCATTTCTATTTTCAACGAAATAAATCTTAATTTTAAGTACATATAAGTGTTGCTGGGCAACTTAACGACATAATCACAGACACAAAATTAAAAATTCAAAAAATAAAAAATTAATTAAGATTTATTTATTGTTTTATATTTTTCTGATAAAATTTATTAATTAAAATAATAAAAAATATTATTAATTAAAATTATAAAAAATTGGTAATATATATTTTTGGATAAATTATTTTTTATACGGATAAAATTTAAAAATTAAATTAAAAATTTTTTTATGATGGAATGAAGTTTTGTGTAGGAACGCGATATAGGAGTACTTACACCAGAAGTCTTAAATAAAGAAAAAAATATAGTATTAAGAAAATTAAAATGATTTTCTAATTTATATAATAATATAAATATATTTTTTGTATCAAAATTATTTTGATAATATTTTTTTTATAATTTACAAAATAAAATGTAATTTTTATTGTGATTTTTGCAATTTTTATTTATTTATCGTGCAATTTTATTTATTTATTTATTTTGTTTTATTAATTTATTAATTTTTAGATGTTTAAATGGTTTGAATTATAAGTTAATAGCAAAAAATACATAATACATATGTAATAATTAATAGAATATATATTTAATCATCGTATACAAAACAATTTTTTGATGTGATATAAATAAATAGAATTTTGTGTTCCTAAATAAAACTAATTAACAAAATAATAAAACAAAAATATATATAAACTAAATATATTTTCCATTTCTTATAAAATAATAATAACAAAACAAAAAGGATAATTATTAGAAAATTTATTAGCGCATGATGAAAATTAGAAAAGATATTTATTCCGATTTAAGAAAATAAAAAAAAAAATACTAAACGAAAATCTGGCAGAAAAGTACAAATTAAATTTAAATTTATAATAAATAAATAATAAAATAAATTATAAGTATTTACACTTTTATTCAATTGATATTTGTAGGTAATATAATAACTAATACATATTCGAAAATAATTCACTTATAACGTTATAAATAGTATCACCATTTGTGTTAATAATACTTCGATTAATTATCCTTTAAAATTAAACCATAACTACAACTACAAAAATAATAGAATTAAATCGTCTTGCTATTTGCTTTTAATTCAATGTAAGAATACTTTTTTAAT
Organism: Tipula vernalis; assembly: GCA_958295665.1. Lineage (NCBI taxonomy): Eukaryota > Metazoa > Arthropoda > Insecta > Diptera > Tipulidae > Tipula > Tipula vernalis. Next base: position 65,606,370 of record OY282559.1, on the reverse strand, counting down.
TTTAAATTTATGTTGTTATTTATTTGTTTATTTTATGTATTTAATTATTTATTCAATGTGTCAGATGGATCTGATACCTACTCACCTTAAGTTAATTTGAATTATGTAAATAAGTAATGAAGAATAATTTTTCCTTCCAACAAAGCGCTTTTACATTAGTGGATTTTTCAAGCAGGATATAAAGGATAGTAATGATGCCAATACGTAGCTATCAAAAATATTTTCACAATTAATTTCCAGCTCAAACATGTACGCTAAATTGATTTGAATCAAAAGTGACGTTATAATTTTTTCCGTTTTCATTAACCGATTTATTTCGGTCGGCAGATCAAAAATGTTTAAAGTTAAATTCTTCATTTCTGTATATTTCACGTACATAATTCAAGAATATTATTTATCATTTATTTTTTTACATAATTGATACGTTTATTTTAATTATGTACATTTAAACAAAAATATAAATTCGGGAAAGATTTATCGACGAAAATGAGAAAAATGAAATTTAAGGACAATGATTTTTTATTTTATAAATATTTATTATTTTATTAATAATTGATTAATTTAAAAATTAATCATATTGTATTATTATTTATATATAAATAAACTTATTATAAGTATAAATTTATTGATATAATATAAACAAACATAAAAAATATGTGTTCTAAACGCAAGAAAATTTTTACTGGTATTACCTGATTTTTCGTTTGATAATATTATAATAAAACAAATAACTATTTAATAATATCCATAATAAAAAAAAAAAACAAATACATAAATTCGGATTATGGATTATTAATATAATTAAAACAAACAACCAACAAAAAGTTACAATTTTTTTATATTCTTTATAAAATACAAATATACTTGTAATATTATAAAACATAAAACAACCAAATTAATTATATAAAAAAAATATATAAATAAAACCAAAAATGTATTTTTGTAAGGCTTTAAAAACAAACAAATATTTGAAAATAAAAATTTTGATAAACTTAAGAAATATTAATACATAATAAAATAAAAAACAAAATAAATAGTTTATAACTAAAAATATTTGTCTCAGAAAGTACAAAATGAAAACTAAATTTTTTTTTCTTAAATGAATTTTCAAACAATATATTTATGAAATAAAAATAAAATTGACATAAAACAAAAATATATTTATTGAGTCATAAATAATAATAAAATAACATAAAAATATATATTTAAATTTAAGATTATGAATATTGATATAAACCAAAATAAAATATATAAACGAACTATTTAAAAAAAAAAAAAAAATTAAAACCAAAAAAAAAAATTAAAACCAAAAAAAAATACATATACTAATATTTAAATTATAAGAAATTAATACAGTCTGATCTATGTATTTTAAAATATATATAAAACAAAATCGGATTATTTATCTCAATACAAAATTACAAGTTAAAATTAGATTTAATATTTATATAGTATTTATGTATATCTAATTGAAAAAATAACAAAACAATTTAATTTAATTGTTCAACACAAAATACATCGCGCGCGAAACATAAAACAAAAATAAAAGAAAAGTTACAATAAACTTTTTGACAATCAAGAAACAAAAAAAAAAAAAAAGAAATAATTATAAAAATTTATAAATAATAAAAATTTAATATAAAATTAATTTGGATAGGTAGGAATTAAAAACAAAAATTGGTCGCTACATTAGAATAGGTATATTTAGGTTTATGATACATTTTATAAGGTTCTATAATTATGGCCATACATTTTTAAAAGTTTCGAATGCATGTTTCCTAAATACTTTCTGATATGGTATTCACTAATCCGCAGAAAAATGGTGATAATCGGAAATTTATCAGAATTGCTTGGTTTTTATGTAACTATACGTATTATCTTACTCCACTGAAGACAACTGTATTATTTTAAGGATTTTATTGCCATTTAAATATTAGCAAATACTCCAATATAGAAAGTGTGTTGTCCTGTTGCAATCAATATAATAGTATATTTTTATAATTATAAGTAATAATTATAATAGAAATTTCATAAATAATACACTTCTCCTAATTGATTTGATGATTCTTTCATTAAGAAGTAGGAGCTGGTTTTTCCCTCAGCAATTATGAAGCTCAGATTTATTTTGTTGCAATACTATGTCATTGTATATGATTTTAAGGGATGCAACTACTAAGCTCGTAAACGATGTAAAAAAAAATGTTTGTAAATGGTTCGCCTGTAATTCAAATAAATAAAGCTCAAGAAAAAGAATCACCGTACAAGACGAATCAACAAACGATGAGATTGCGAAAATGTGGTGTGGTTTACCATGCCTACTTCTTAAACTTCTTACGAAGTAATCTATCACTCTAGTCTGTGAGCAGACACTGTAAAAAATTTATCAGTCCTTACTCCTAAAACGGGTCACAGACGTTACGATTTATTGTACGATAAATCTAACGATTTGCTTTGAATCAATAATCTGAACGCGTACGACTCATTTATATCGTCACTTTGATTACTATAGTGTTATTGATCATTTTTCCCAAAAATGACTTATTAATGGATTCTTATACAATCGGTCATGCTCTTTCAGATTTTTTAATCTAAATTGTCCTATTTCTTACAGATTCTGAAATAATTAATAATACTTTTGTTCTTTAGTACCATATTAGCTTTTGTTTATCAATATTTTAATTCTTATTCGTCCAGTTATTTTTGTATTAGGAAATTTCGAAATAAAATATTCCATTTCTAGAAAATTTTCCAAATGGCGTATGGGACACTATTAGCACTCACATGACGAAATGTTAGGATGGATTTATGAAAAAAAAATTTACATATTTTGATACATTGTTTTGAAACTACCCTGTTTAACACCTCTTTATCTTTTGGCCAAACGCAACTTTCAAGAAGAATGCTGATTTATTTAAAGAAAATGCCTATGGAAACAAACTCAACAGAAGTTTCGAGGTAATAAAAAATTAATTAAAGGAAGTCAACTTGAAAGCAAGCCTAGACTTGATTGCTAATTAGTTTGAATATCATTACGTATGTGGGAAAAACACTGTACGATAAATTGGTTCAATTATCCGTAAGATTTGCAGTTCGATAAATTTTTGTGGCCCATTTTAGTCTGTTTCCTTATGTTGTACACTGAAAACTATTTCAGTTTAGAACAAAAAGGTAAAACCATTGAATGTTTGTGACCATGAAAATATTTCGTAAATACTTCATGCATATCGAAAACCAAAAAACAAATTATCACCCCAATTCTCATGGTCGTGTCATTTTTTTGCATTTTGCATATGTATCATTAAAGAGAGAGTTTATGTACATTAGCACATTCATTTTTGAGCGATAATTTATTAAGGCAAAGCGAAAACCCTTAAGTACAAAAAATATACATTTATTATTAATATATTAATATAAAATATTATAGTTAATAATTTTTTTTTGTTGAACAATTAAAATAAAATACAAAAAATAAAAAAAAACAGTAGCTATGTTTGTAATAACCGATAATCAAATCTAAGCAAACAGAAAAAAATGACAAATATGTTAATTAATGTTCAAAGGTAATAGAAATCCGTTTTCCTAATTATATTTGTTGTGTTCAAAAAAAAAAAAAAAAAATTCTACATAAACCAATGGTTTTCATATATGTATAATAATATTTAGGATAAATAATAACATTTACAAAAAAAGATACTTAATAGTAATTGATATAAACTCAAATCATCACAATCGTATTATTATCGTAATAGTTGTTTTATATACTAGAGAAAACTTGAATCAATATTATTGAGATGTTTGAACGTGTTATTTGAAAGGTTAAGTTACAAAACAGTTATAATTTTTAGATATTACTGATAAAAATTAGAATTTACAAATAATAAAAATGACTTGCCCAGAAATGTTATTTTGTTAAATACGTCGACCGTTTTATTTATTTATAAACTATAACCTAAATATTTCTTGAAACTAGGTAGTCAGTTTTATCAATTTAAGTGTTTTAGATTTTTATTTAGATAATAGAAACCAATTTTACTGAAGGACCAAAGCCAACCTCTCTTGAATTGTCTATTTTAGGTTTAAACCGGGTGCTTCTATTTTAATACGTAAAAAAGAAATCATTTATTTTAAAACCGAAAAATTGTTAATATGTAATTATTAAATATTCTTGTAGTTCGCACACGATTTATCTAAAAACCATCGAACTCCATAATTGGCCGAAACATTTAGTCATTAATTTTGAGCCTCCCCTCTGTATCCTATTGCAAAACTATCGGATATTTTCGCAAAATTCAGCGTTATACTGTGGACGCTTGGTTTTTGTTTAAGCACCTTGGTACTAAACTTAGTAAAGCGAGTTCATTGTTTTTGTGGTTTCTGCACAGTCTTCGCTTAAGTCGACCTGCAGAAACAACAAAAAATGGGACTCGATATCAAAATTAAGAATTCTGATATATGGGATTTTGGATAAAAAGAATTTTGTAATCGAAGAATTTTAGTTGCAATGAATTTTGGCACCGATTAATTACGATAGTTTAGGATTTTGCAAGATGGATTTCACGGCCAGCTCAGAGGGTCCTTTATTGGTTTGACAGATTAAAATTCATATATATTCTTAATAATTGGTTTCTTTTGACTGAATAATTGGAATAAATTGTAGAAATTAGTTAATAATTATTTTAGTTATTAATGAACTATATATGCTAACATAAAAATTTTATTTTACTGTAACACAATAGGATACTATGTACCTTTTATCAGTATTAACAACGCGTTTCATTCAAATAACAAGTCAAACAAAACATCTCAAGCTTTAGTTAAGTAACAAGATGAAATAATTGAAAACAAAAATCTTAGGTAGAGACTGTAATAATTATTCAGACTGTATTACAAAAAAAAAAAACATAATTAATAAATAAAAGTTGTATAATGTTCTAGTTGGTAGATTATTTCTGCAATAATTGTAACAATTTCATGTTAGTAAAACGTTTTTTGTGGTATTTTTGTGATTTTATTTTAGTTGAGTTTTGAATTATTTTTATTTGTGATATTTAGTTTTTTATTTATTTAAAAACTGTAATCTCTATTAATCTATCTATATTAAATAATAGTCGCATATTTTTCAATCTACTTACTAAAATAATCCATAACATATATTTTATTAATTAAATTATTTTAGCATACTCAATTATTATGAATTAATCATTACCATATTAATTATATTAACTATATTTTACATTATTTAAAAGAAAAAAAAACAATCTTATGTTTGTTTTTTTTTTGTACTTACTTAACTTTAATTTATATTAAAATGAAAAAAAAAAAAATATATAATTAATAAACTGTATTGAACAAAAAAATAATGAAAATGATGGAAAAATAAAAAAAATGCTTTTCTTGAAAAATAAATGAATTTTTAATTTTTTTGTGTACTTGCATTTCCATTGCAGTCCGTAAGAAATAAAGACGTATGTATCTTCTCGTAATTAAATGCAAAGAAAATAATGTTAAAATCTAACGTGACTGCTAAATAAATAAGTTTCCGATAGTTTCAATTAATTTTTTAGATCATACATTTAGCAGAATGGTAATTAATTTCAAAGTTTATCTCCTTAGGACCATATAATTTATAAAACATTAACCCTCCGATTCTGACGTGCAGTCACTTACTATAAAACAGTTATTGCAAGGTAATCGTGTTAGTTGTACACGGGCCGAATTATGGTATGGGAAAAGGCCAAACTTGTCAAAAATAGAAGTTTTCGGTTGCATACACATTCCAAAGGAGTGTAGAAGAAAATTGGATGAAAAATCGTCTCGTATGCAATCAACGGATACGGGCTATGGAGTCCAATTCAAAGAAAAATTATTATAGCTAAGGATGTTGTATTCCGAGAAAATGGGCAGAGTGTTAATTGACAATTTCGATGAGGGGTTCGCGGTTGGGAAAACGGTATGTAGATTGAACAAGGTGTTGTACGGACTGAAGCAAGCGTCGAGAATATTTCGTCATTTGATTGTGGTTTTGGCGAACGAACTCTAATTCACTGTTCCAAAAATCGTCACATGATATAAAATTCATCTTATTGTTGTACGTGGATGGTCTCATTCTGATGTATAACAGTTTAAAGGAAATCAATTTGGTGAAAGAAATATGAATGAAATTAAATGTTTCCTGGGATTCAATATTGAACGTGATATGGAAAATGGAATTATGAAGTTGAACCAACGGCAGTATCTGCTCCATACGTCCTAAGAAAGTTTAGCATGGTCGAACGCAAGCAAATTTCAACATCAATTGACTAAACCTCAAACTAACAAGGAACAGTGCTCACTGCACAATGAAGCCATACAGAGAATTAATTAGGTGTCTAAATAATATTACAATGACTTCGAGACCAAATTTGGCGGCTGCTGGCGGATATTTTAGCCAATTTCAAAATTGTGCTACGGATGAACGTATCTTAAGTAAGTCTTAAAAATAAAAAATTTATATTAACGAAAAATAATTTAGGGCTCAAATGAACTCTAAGGAATGACGCATTGGATCACTCGAAAACTACTACATTTTGCGCAAATATTTAAACCTAGCTTGCTTTCGTTTAGAAGATAAAACCGGAACTAATCTTTATTAGCTTTCCCGTGAATATCAACACATTTTAACTTATACAATAAAATCAACCATCAACCGCTCATAATAAACCGCGTTGAAACTTTAGCGAGATCAATGAAGTTAGCTTCCGCTAACTTCATTGATCTCGCTAAAGCTTTGGATAATAACTAATGTTATCACTTAGGGAATCAATCGTAGTGATTTTACCACTCAGTAAAGGTACTATTTCCTTCGATGGTGCAATGAAAGAACTGATACACATTTTCGGCCTGAAGGAATCACAGGTTTCGATACGCTACAAGTCTCTGAAGATGGAAATAGAAGCTTTTAAAGATTTCTTCGAGCATGCGGCACGGGTAAATCTGAAATGTGAAAAGTTCGACATTTCAAATTGCACATCAGACGATTTCAACGTACTGATGTTGACGCAGGGACTCAAAAAACCGCTAGACGCTCAAATGCTGGAGAAACACTTTAAGAAGTTGGACAGCCAAGAGATGTATCACGAAGCAGCTGGAGCGGATGCTGAAGCAGCCCTCCAACTGATTTTGCGAGATGTCATTAATATTACGACTAGATTAAGCAGCCTAAAAGTCGAGACCGAGTTTCTCACCGAGTGAGTATTTAGCAAAATCGACCTGTCCAACGCCTTTTTACAGGTGGAGATAGGTGAGGTATCAAAAAATTCAATACGATCACAACACCCGTTGTGTCCTGTTCCGAGTAAACCGCCTGCAACCGGGCGTGAAAACAATTAATCGACATATTGATAAGCGGAGCTAAAGCTACTTCTCCTTTCATTGACGATTTTTTTGTTGGAGGAAGTGACGAAAAGAACCATCGCAACAACGTTTTCGTGGCAACGAAGCTTATCCAAGAGTACGTTTTTCGGTTAATCCTTGAAAAGTGTTCGTTTGGCTAGGCAAAGTTGGAGTTTCTGGGCCACATCGTCGACGGAAATGGCTACTACGAGATGCTGAAGGTAATACGCACACCCAAAAACTTCCAACAATTGCAAGCATTCCTAGGAGCCGTTATAAGGTACGGCAAATTCGTAAAACAGCTAAAAGGCCTGCGTGGGTCATTAGATGAACTCTTGCACAACAAAATGAAATTTGAGTGGCAACTGGCCCACCAAGAACACGCGACGTGCGAAGGGTGCACCACCGGGTGTTTCGCAATCGATACAGTAAAACAGATGCAAGTAACATTTGAGGCCTGCTGTGTGAAACCAGCATGTGCGAAACATTGATAAAGATACCTGCCTTCATCGAAAACGGTTCGAAACGATCAGGCAAGCAGGTAAGGGAGCCAGAGGTTGAAAAATGTTTCACTCGATGAGGAGAACTAACGACCATCCAATGCTGTGTATTTTCTGGCGATCGCATTGTTATTCCGAGTCGCTACCGTAACTACATCCTTTCTGAGCACACCATGCCCAGCCAGAAGTCGCCTGCATGAAGCTGCTAGCACGAAGCAATGTTTACTGGCCATCGATCGACGGAGATATCGAAAAACTGGTAAAGCTCTATGGATGTTGTGGTGCTAATGTGAAAATACCAGTCAAGTGTAAGTTGCAGTCGTGCCCAATGCCAAAAATTCCATGCTCGAGAGTGCACATCGATTTTGCAGGACCTGTTAATAGTTTTTGGTACTTGGTGGTCATTCTCATTCAAGCGTTTAGCCAGTGGCCGGAGATTTTTAAAATGCAATCAACAACGACAAAAAAGACGATCGACGGCTTGGAAGACGTTTTTCTCGTCAGGGATCCTGCGACACTATCGTTTCCCACAATTTGTGTCAGAAGGGTTTGAGTCGTTCTGCCGTGATAACGGCATTGAACACACATCAGAACGGCATCGTTTCACCCACAGTCGAATGGTCAGGCTGAAAAATTCGTCAGTAGTGTAAAGTACGGGGTTACATCCCACCCCAAATAGGGTGGATTTTTTTGAAACAATTTGATGATCAAAATTTAAACGCCACTATCCAATTTCAAGTTTTAAAAAAAATATACTTTACAGTTGAACGACGGATTTTTAATAAAATTATATACTTACGTTTTCATTTTATATAGAGATTTAGTTACCGTGGTTGCACTGTAGTCTACATATAAAAAAACATACGTAAACGTTTATGTTGTTGTAATTTACATATAAAAAATCCACCCTATTTGGGGTGGTATATAACCCCGTACTTTACACTACTTTCGTCGACTCGTTGAACACCGGACTCAAGAGGCTAGAAGGAGAAGGAAACGCCGATCAAATTTGACGCAAATTTATGATGTGCTTACACACCTTCATTGGTTTTTGGCATGAAGTCACCCTTTCAAGTAATGCGGCGATGTGCCAATATTCGAGGTGGGTGTAGAGGAAAAGGAGTAGAGGACGGCATCACGGGATGCAAGAGTAGGGGAAAATACAAATATAAATATTAACCTTATATTAAAATCGGAGGTTTAATTACCTAAGTAATCCAAGAATCGGTATATCAAGGAACCCAACAAGAGATGAAAAAAAAAAAATTACATTAAAGTCACTTAGAAACATGGAATGCAAAATGGAGGCGAGCGTAAGAACGCACGACCTTTGCTGTGGAGAACAAGACACGCTAGAATGTACAAAAAGCGGTAGCATATGCGAATTCCATGACCTCTGTGGCTGTTTTCGTTCAATATGTTATTACTCGATCTTTTAATAAATAAACAATCATTTCAACAATTTCATCTAGAATTGTTGTCGCTATCAAATCTACCATAGATTGCTATACGCCATTTTTAAAATGTTTGAGAAATCGAATTTTAAGTTTCCGACTAAAATTTGTTCACCTACCGAGCAAACGGCGTAGTGGTTAAAGCTGCGGCGGTTGGATCGGGAAGTACCGGGTTCGAATCGAATCGCTGTAGGGGCGGGATTTTTCATCATCTGATTACGATCGGTGATGAAGAGAATACATACATCTATGACCCCCTGTTGAGAGTGCAGAATCCATGGGCCGACCCACCTTTCATGTCAGCACTATAGGTTGGCATGAAGCAATGCAATGTGCAGTGCAGGTAGGTGGTTTATACTATACAGAAACGGGTAACTTAACTTAACTGCGTAAGTAAGCTAGGACGGTAAAAGGGAACTGCGAAAGGGATGGGGAGTGCCTAGAGCCCCAAACAAATTGCAGAGTTTCAAAGAGGAAAAAAAAAATTTGTTCACCTCCTCCAAAAACAATGTTCATCTATTGTTAAAAAAAAGATTTTTTCATCGGTGTATAAAGATTTTTCGGTATGTTACCGAGAAATAAATAAAAATGTGATAAAAACAAACCCAATCCAGCAAACTGCCCTGTGGCCTGCATGATAAATTGATGGAAGTTTTCAAGCGACCAAAATGTGTTTTAGAAAAACTTGCAGGTAACTGTTTTCTTCTAAAATTTTGTATAAGTCATTTACGCCACACTTTATCGAAAGCTTATCTAAAAGCGCCTCCGAGCAGTACCTACTTTTTTATGCTTTTCCTGATTCTACTCTAAGAACTTGTTTCACATCCTTCTCTAAATCCAAATTAATGATCCGGAATAATTTTTTCTTCTGGCAGAATTGGCTTAACTTTTTGAAGGAGCATTTTTTCGAATAGCTTTAAGAGTTTTCTTTTGTTTCATCTTTTCCAGGTTTTGGAGTAATTTTGACCAGAATAGTACACCGCTCTAAATAAAACCGCTCTCTAGAAGTATCTTATATGTGAAAATGATATTAAAACAAATTAGTATAATTAGAGGTAATCACCCTCGAATAAATTAAAATTTTTATTTGTTTTCAACGTTTAAGTTCTTTCAAGTCCTAGAAAATTTTTTGCTAGTAAAAATTTTTCGGACGACTCTGATCGGCTTGCATTTGGTTTTATAGATTTAACTGATTTATAATATTTCAAGATGTCTCGTTCCAGTTGAGGCACATCACCATTATCCCAAACTTTTATAAGTAAATTTGCATTTTGTGATGACATTTGTAATGCAAACCGTAGCACTGAATAACACAGATTTGTTATATTTTCTTGATCGAGACTTCGTACACCTGTTGCATTTGGTGCCATATCTGAGAGTACACAATCAATTTTTCGATTTTGTAAAAATGTTTTAATACTGTCTTGTGCAGCTTTGGTTGTAAAATCCATATTGGAGATTGTATGGGCACCCTGGAAAATAAATGGGAAAATGAAATTAAAGTAAATTGTTTAAAGAAAAAGAAATTACAAAACATTTTGTATTTGTTTGTTTCTTGATTTATTTTTTACCGTCCTACCTTACGCCTGGAGTAGCCAAATCGAGGACGGGCGGCTACAGATCCGTCTTTGAAAACCACCTGCACATTGCATGAGTCGCGAATTCCGGGAGGGGAGAATTTAAACTTTTTCAATTTTTGAGAACATTAAGCAAATTATAAGCGCGATAAGCTTGCGCGCCATATAAAGCTCGTTACAGAGACAAAACAATCTTCAAAATGGCAAACTAATATTGATGTGTAGTTTTAATGAAATTTTTTAATACCCTAGGTATGACCAACACTTTCTCGAACATTATAAAGATGGTAGTAAAATTAAATGATAGAGAAGAGCAGAAGCAATACAAAATTAAAAGCGACTTAGTTGACCAACCACTATCATGGAATTGATTTAGTTTTTTGAAGTTAATATACATTATGTATATTTATTTACCTCTATAGCATAAATTGGCAATAAATCTATTCCAACCACAACACCCTTTGGTATGTTTTCTTGTCTTCCATGTGAATTTGTTCTGTGAACAGCAACTTGTGACCACGACCCTGGCGCACCACCACAATCAATCACAACCATACCGGGTCGCAATATTTTGTGTTTATCATCAATTTCCATCAATTTAAAAGCACTTCGGCATCTATAAAATTGATAAAAACCTCATTTCAATTTATCAAAATTAAATTAAGTATGTTTGAATCAGAAACGAACCTATAATTTAGTATTTTCGATCTTTCCACATAGGGATCTGACAACTGTCGAGAAATCCATTCTTGTGAACTTTTAGTTTTTCCCTTTAAATTCTTTGGCACTTCTTTCACTAACCTCAAAATAGCAGTATGTACACTTCTCGATTGCATGATATATGCGACAGTGTGACGAATTGTCTAGGGATTTGTTTTTGTTTTGATTCGTAAACAAGCCGTTTTTACACAGTACATGGAAAATGGAATGTCATTATTTTAGGATGTGTTCGTTAGTTACGTATTTTATGGTTTTCCTGCCAAGTTTATGTACATCTCCAGCACGTTTGTACTAGATGCTCGCCAACATAAAAAAGTTGGAATTATTGAATTTTCTAGTTTGTACTGAACGTATTACCAACGTTATAAATAAAAAAAATATGGTTTTTTGCACATTATATATATTTTTTTTATTTGTAATGTTGGTAAAAGTTCTTAGGAATTCTGTACAAATTCTTAAAAATTCAAAAATTTAAACTTTTTTATGTTGGTATGTTTCTAGTACAAATGTGCCAGAGATGTACATAAACTCGGCATCCAGTTGCAACAAAAAACAGATTCCGAGCGAAAAATGACAGCTATTATGTTTTCGCTCGTTTTCTGCTCGGAGTCGGCTTTTTGTTGCAAGTAGAAAACAACAATTGTGAATTTCTTTTTATCTTTTGAAAAGAATTTTTAGTAATAAAATTAATTTCAACGTAAGAACAATTCAAAAAAGATAAAGTATTATTTTATAAAGTGCGAGTAAAATAATTTACTATTTATAATTTGTGCGGGTGCGAAAAATCATGAACAAAAATAAAATTTCGTTGAATATGTGTATGTGTCAAAATAATGTCATTCGATTGTCAAATGTTCATGAAGAAAAAGTGGTTTAATGCGAAATAGAAATACATAAATTTTTGCAGTGAATTTTTATTTGAATTTATAATTTATGTGTTTCTTCCTATAAATGATTTATGTGTAAAAGTGTTTTATTGTGTTATGTTAAACGTGTTTAATAATTAACAAAAACAAAAAAGTATTCCTTCAAGTGTTTTGAGTGATACGAATTAGAAGGTCTCCATCACAAAATCGGAAAAAAATGAAATTTTGTGTAGTGTTTTTGTTTTGGTTACAATGTCTAACCATAATTGCATCAGACAATAATAAAAATGAGGTAATATTGATTATAAATTTATTTTTGTGGTAGATAGTGTTTGGATGATGTGTTAAATTTCATTGATAGGGTATTGATGCGGGATGTACCGAAGTAGCAAGAGACGATGAAACGTTGTTGGTGTATTCGACACTGGGCGGTGGATTAACAGCTGTTGATCCAGTGACTAGTGAAATAAGGTGGCAAATTGAAGACGGTGAGTTGTTTATTTGAATAGTTGTAGCGGTGTTCCAAATAAAATGTTATACATTTCAATTGGTGATAAGGGGCGGATCATATCATCGTCATTTGCTTTAGTTTTTATGTGGAGGTTTTTTCGTAACTAACTTTTAAGTGTGTTCCTGATAACGTAAAGTTTTATCACTTTAAATAATGCAATTAAAATACGACATAATTACTTTTATTTTCGTTTTCTTTATGATTTTCATGTTTTCAAAATACACCTGTCCCTCGATTAACACGGTAATTACGTTCCGCCAAATTACCGTGTAACTCAAAACCGTGTTAATCGCGACTAATACAGTCGTCCCTCGATTAACACGGTACTTGATTAACGCGGCGAAACTTCTGTGCGTGTTAATCAAGACTTTGTCTCAATTCGTTGACCGTGTTAAATCAAATCCGTGTTAATCAAGTACCGTGTTAATCGAGAGACAGGTGTATCGGAAATTGGCTCGGCCGCTCATTACTTTTACTTGATAACTAAGGACCTTTTCAACTTGTTCATCGTGATTCTGAGCTAATCAGACGCCTACCTTTGATTCAATTACTCTGTTTCTAACTTATTGAGTTCATTTTCTGTTACAAAATCTCATTTTGAAATTTTTATAAAAATATGTAGGTAATCTGGCTGTAGGGTTGCCAGTTGTACTTCTTTAGGGAGTACCGTGCTTCCGCTCTGGCTCTGACCCTGCAATGTATCTACTTTCTGTAAGTTGTAAAAAAGTTGTATACTTCAATACAAATTACAGAAAACAAGAACACAGCAAAATTGGAACCAGAAAAGAAGCACCATACTCCCCAAAGAAGTCCAACTGGCAATTCTATCTGGCTGATGCGTTTCCAGATATAAAAAATCGCTTAAGAAAAATCGCAAAAGCCCCCGCCAGCGGCAGCATCGCCTTCAATTGATTCTGCGAACGAAATCTTGACAAAAATTTAAAATCCCAGCTAGAACGAAAACCTCATAAAACATCATACAAACTCGAATTCGTTTTATGGAGTTCACATTAAAGCTTGCATATGATCTCGATTACATAAAAATCCACTAAAGTTGGGAATTATAAAATGGAAAGAGGAAAGCAACGAAAAATTGAAATTCAAAAAAAAAAAAAAATTAGAGAAGAAACTGGACTAATAATCGTTAAATCAAAACAGCATTTTGGCAATAGCGGTAATAACGGAAATAATGACAAATATTACCGGCTTCAATCGTGATGTAATAGATTAGGTTAGGTTAGGTTAAGGTGGCGGTCCACTAGGACCGGCATAGACACAAAAATGGTCCGTAGTCATACCACAATTTATTTATTTATCCACCTATTGACTGAAACCATTTTGAGCTGAGGTCATTTAAAAGGGGTACTCCTAGAAACTTTAGTTTGTTTCTGGCCAGACGAGGGCAGGTGCAAAGAAGATGAAGTAGTCTCTTTCTCCTCTTCGTCTTCATGGCTGCGTCAGTAGTCCCAAACTTTAACATTGGCCAGACAAGCCGAGTTATTACACATGAGGTACTATTTGACCATCTGTCGTTCGTCAGCTTACTCCTCAAGCAGTAGTTTGCTTAACGCAAGAGTTAGTTCAATATCACTTCTGCTTTTTGTAATATGGCCCATGGTGCTATGCCGAGCCAGCTGGTCGGCTTTGAAATTCCCTGCACTATTGAAATGCCCTGCCACCCATATGATTTTGATGTTGAACTGATCTGCCATCTCGTCAAGAGATGAGAGGCAGTTCTGGGCTACTTTCGACGTCAGGAGGTGTGATTGAAGCGCTTTAATGGCCGCCTTACTGCACGTATATCACCATCAGATATTACATTATACCTCAACCAGTCTACGACTTCCTTTATAGCACTTACTTTAGCTTGAAATATGCTACAATAGTCGGGAAGGGGTTCCACTCTAAATTCTGGTTTACAGAAGCCTGGTTATACAAAAGCCTGGATTTTCAAAATGCCTGGTTGCCAAAAGCCTGGTTTTCAAAATCCTGGTTTTTCAAAAAAAAACCTGGTTTTTAGAAAGCCTGATTTTCTAAAATTAGTATTTTTTGTTCATAAAATTTTTCTTTTTTTAAATTTTGAATGTTATGGTTGTTCTGAAAATAACGGGGTCGTAACGATATCCCGCATTTCAAAATCCCGCTTTATCAAAATCCTTCAAAAAAAAAATCCCGCTTTTATTAAAGAATAAAAAATCCCGCATTGAAATCCCGATTGTTAATAATTAATATTTTATTATTTTTAATAATAAAATTAATTTATAGTGAAGTAATGAAGTTTTTCTGGGATCTTGTGCATAACAAAATAGTGCAAAAAATAAATAGCTTTTCAAAAACAGGATTTTGAAAACCAGGATTATGAAAAGAGCCTTTTGAAAACCAGACTTTTGAAAACCAGGCTTGCGAATCCAGGTTTCTGAAACCAGGCTTCTGAAAACCAGGCTTACCTACCAGACCCGTCGGGAAGACGGAAGGGGAGGTTTATTAGAAGTTCCACACAGAACACCCCAGCCCCGACTTTTCCATCCCGTTTTGAACCATCAGTGAAAAAGATTATAACTCCTTATTCCCGAAATATATCGGCAATCCATTCCTCTCTGGAGGGGATCATATTCCGGAACTTTTTGCCAAAAAATAGGGACGGGACAGTATAGTCGGTGGTCTGCGGAATCCTTTTGTTACACAATATACTATATGAGTGCCCTGCACTGTTACAGTTTCACGAATCAGTTTTATGAATCACCCTGTAAATAACCGAAGAAACTCTTAAAAATCTAATTTACGGCGTTCCAAGTAACTTGGTTATTTAGTGCCGCGATGCTCCAACGAGTGATATGTTGAAAACGAAGATTGTATGTGGTGGATAGATGAAATTTTAATTTAACAACTACTAGGAAGGGGTCTGAATCGATGTTAGCTCCCCGGTTGTTTCTGATGTCGTTGAGGCTAGAAAAGTCAATCGATCGGTTTGGTTGACCGTGGTCCCGTCGATTGATTTTCCTGTGGCTTTGAGAATGCACTTACATATGTGGGAAGTATGTGCTGGAAACCACCAAGATGTATTATAGAGGAAAGCTAGTTCAGTGGTGCGTGCCTCATTGTTGTTTGAGGTAGATCTACTACTGGCAGTTTGATCATTGAAGTCGCCCAAAACGTTTTCAACGTCATGTTGCAGGGTTTTGCAAAAGGCGGTTTCGAGCTGGTCTTAGAAAGAAAAGTTTTTCACATTCCTCCTTTTTTCCTGTGGCCGTCAAATGTGATGTTAAAGTGACTTCCGTAAACCTGAGTGTAAAAATCTGATTCTTGACATAAAATCAGCCACGAATTGACGGCATCGATTGCTAATCAAGAAATCGACAGAAAGTTTATATTTATCTACGTATGTTATTGCTGCGACAGTGAGTCTTACTTTTGGTAATTTGATTGGAAACTCTTCCTCATACATAGTAACGGATAGATCTTCTTAAGGTTACTAAAAGTCATTTTTACCATAATAGAAAAGTGGCAAAAAATCAACACCAGTGAACAAAATGGATATATGTACCACTGTAACTTATATGTACATATATAGCCTTGTTTCCTGCAGCCCGCTTGCAAAACAATGTAACTTGAGCCTCCCTCTTCCTCACCTTTACCCTACATTACAATTTTTACTCACATTTTTACATTGCAAAAAATTTGATAATCATTCGATTTTTTTTTTTTTTCATTAAAATTTCACATAAATTAATTTCTGCAAAGTTTCGTGTGACTATAACATATGTTACTTTAATATTCCATACATGCTAAAAATATCCTCATAACACTTACAACAAATTATCGAAATATCGATTCAATCAAGTATACCAAACTTGTAGAGCAAGCCTACAAATGTATCATCGTCGTAATTTTTTTATTTTGCACAAATCTTTCAATCTACGATTACTTATCCAGAAAAAACATCAATTCCACATCTGATCTGTATGGAAGTGGAAAACAACAAACAAAAGAAATTTACTCGAAGTTGTCATTAGATCGCACGTTCAGAGAAACAACGAGTTTAAAACTTTTTAGAATTTTTTAAAACTCAAAGTGACGGCAATATAGTAAATTTGTTGGAAATTTAAATATTCGTGTATTTAAGCAGTAAATTTTCGTGATTTATTTTACCTTTGCAACTTTGGTGGTTTAAAGGTTTTGCAATTATTTCGGCATTGAAAAAATTTGCGCATACCTAATTTTGGAAACCTCTTATCATGCAGCTCACGTGTAGGAGCATTTAATTTGAAAAGCTGCCCTGTTGCTTTGAAGAAATGAACCTCTTAGTAAGGAAAAATAAATGTTTCTTAAACATTTTTTCAAAAAGTTTATATAGAAAAGACGAACTACATGTACTCTTATAATCTTCAATATTGCTCCGAGAGCCAGATTTAAATAAGGCTTAATTACTGAATATGTCCAAATAGCAGGAAAATATCCAGCAAGACTGTAATTAAACAAGATGGAAATGGAAAGCGCACTTGAAAATTTGCTCACATATAAAAATGGCCACACAGAAAAATGCCCCCATAGCAAATTATGCGCAAGGAAAAATGCTCACTTTGAAAAAACGCACAAGAAAAAAAACGCAAGTTTATTAATCATAAGAAATTTATTTAATTCTGTTTTAATTCGTTTTGAATCTCAGAGGATGGGGGCTGCCGTCCTTAAACTATTGCTTTTACAGGATTTATGGAAATGCCAATATGATCTTGAAATTTTAAAAATGACCGTTTTCTGTAAAATCGACGATAAATATAAATGGCTAATCGGAATCTTCCAAACAAGAAACGTATTTCAATATGTTTCCATAAAACTTCTATAACAATGAATTGAAATTATATATTGGTGTCTCTGAATTATCAATTTGGTAGCTTAAGGCAAGTTCTTCATGACTATCTATGTAGTTAATTCTTTATTAAAATATTTTCGAAGCTTGATCTTTACAAAAATTCTTTGTCGCTTTTTTAAAATATGTAGTTCGAAATGTGGTTTGCGAATTTTTCGATAAAAAAAAATTAAATATGTTGACCTCTGGGAAATTTTCTATTTTTTATTTCGCAATAAACTTTAAAAAAAAAAAAATTGTTTATCCGCTTAAATATGGGCCAGTATTGCTTTAAAACTTAACAAACATTTAAAAATTTCGTTTATTTCAGAGCCTGCAATAAAAGTGCCTTCACCCAACGAATTTGCCATACCGCAGTATCTACCCGATCCTCGAGATGGTACCCTTTATCAATTGGGCGGTGTAAATGGTGGATTAAAAAAGCTCCCCTATACAATACCACAACTAGTGGCGAGCGCACCTTGTCGTTCCAGTGATGGTATTTTGTATTCGGGTAAAAAATCTGATACATGGTTTTTGATCGACCCAAAAACTGGAAAACGTGAAAAAGTGCTCGGTTTTGGCTCACCACTTACAGACGATTCAATTGGATGGGCAACAACACGTTCTGTTTATTTAGGTCGAACGCAATATACTGTAATGATGTACGATAGTTTATCTAAAGATAAGAATAGTATACCATGGAATGTTACGTTTTATGATTATAGTTCAATTTCAATGGCGCCCGAGTTATATCAAAATTATGGTAATTTTTAATTCCACTTAATTAAAATAATAATGTGCTTTCTAACCGATAAGCCTATTTTACAATTATAGAATGGCTACATTTATCAAGTAGTGCATCCGGTCTAACGGTAACCCTAGACCGTAATAAAGGCACGTTGTTGTGGCAAAAAGATTTGACGACTCCAATTATATCTGTATTTTTGCTGAGTTCTGATGGACTACTTAGTATTCCATTTACAACCCTATCCGATGAGGCGTTACGGAATGTGATTGATTACGCCCGAGATGGAACTAAAACCGATTTTAATTTATTGTAAGTATAACGGAAATGTATTTTTGATTGTTTAATTCTGATATAAAGCGGTTTTGAAGGTTGATTAATGGCGTGTACTCGTACAAGTTTATATTTTCTAAAATGAATGTTTTGCTTTTATTTTTATATAATTTCCAGTTTAATATTATCATTTGGGTTTTTTAATATATACGTATATAAAAAAAAATCAAATTACAAAATTATGCCGCATTATTTTAGCTCTTCTGATTGAGTTCTCATTGAGCTTATCAATTACCAAACACATTTTTGAAATGATAACCCACTTTTAATCGATTGTTAATCGTTTTGATCTATGGGAGTGTATAAACGCCGTGTAAAGAAGCAAAGAAACAATTTGATTTTTATAGTCATTTGTCATTAAAATTTCTTCATTTTGTTGGGTAATTGAAATAAGTTATATTTACGACATAATCAGCATTATAAATGATAATTTAATTTCGAAATGTAACTAATTTCTTTTCATGGTTGTAACTAATGTAATTTTCTGTGATTGAATTCGAATACATGCATTATGCGATATAGTTCGATTCATATTATTTGACCAAAACAATTTGGCAATTAGGCTACCTGTTATTTTGTATCTCAGCACTTTCCAATTTAATTAATCTGAAATTTTATTAAATCATCCAATAAAAAATTTTATCTTTGTTTCAGTCAAACGCTCTATGTTGGCGAGCATACAAGCGGCCTGTATGCAATCCCTTCGCTAGTCGACAAGAACACTGCTACTATATCATCCGAACCGGCTATAAAACTTTTGGGTGGCCCCCTCAATGAAAATGATGATGTCGGCAAACAAAATTTAATCTACCTTAACAATTTATTATCACAAAATAAAAATGAAAATAACAATATTATCGTATTTGGTTACTATCAACCACCGGCGATCGATAGTAATCTACAATTATCAATTGGATCGTCTAAAGGAAATTTCAAGGAAGTGAGAGAGGAACAGCCAAAACATGATGTTTCCAATGTTGTCACATTTCCTATATTCGATGATAGTCTGGTGAATAAAAATAATAATAACGGTGGTGTAAATAACATGACCGATAAAATAATTCACGATATAGGTGTACAAACGGATTCGGAGAAAGATCGAGACAATAATGGTTTTCGTACCGGATTGAAAGAAATGTTACGGGATATATACTTAAAAGTAAAATACTTTCTTAATGATCAGGAAAATCGTATACTAAAAATGTTATTGTGCATCTTAACCGTTATGATAATCGGACTGTATGTATACACCCGAAAAGCGGTACGTGAATTACGACAGAGTCAAAGTCAAAATAATAGCAGTTCAAATCAAATACAGCGAACATCGTCGGGCGGTCAGAATAACTCGAATGGCTATACTGATCTTGAGGATTTAGGTGATGGGGCGTATAAAATAGGGAAAATTTGTTTTAGTCCGAATGAGGTGATAGGAAAAGGTTGCGAAGGGACTTTTGTATTTAAAGGGACGTTTGAAAAACGTAATGTAGCCGTAAAACGTCTACTACCCGACTGTTTTACACTAGCCGATCGGGAAGTTTCGTTGCTACGCGAAAGTGATACACATGAAAATGTCGTTAGATATTTTTGTACCGAACAAGATCGTCAGTTTCGATATATTGCTGTGGAATTATGTGCGGCCACTTTGCAAGAATATACAGAAGGGCCAAAATCAGCTGAATTAAAAAATTTAATTAGTGAACTTGAAGTATTAAAGCAATCAACCAAAGGTCTGATACATTTACATTCATTAAATATTGTACATCGCGATATTAAGCCGCAAAACGTGCTAATTTCATTTCCCGATGCAAATAGTCGTGTTCGTGTGATGATATCAGATTTTGGATTGTGCAAAAAATTAAATGTTGGCAAGGCAAGCTTCTCGCGGCGGTCTGGAATTACCGGAACTGAGGGATGGATCGCTCCCGAAATGATTAAAGGGCAGCGAACCGTATGTATTACAATAACTTTTGTATAATATAACATTTAAATATTAATGAATTCATTGCTATTTTTAGACTACTTCCGTGGATATATTCAGTTTAGGCTGTGTATTTTATTATCTTCTTTCGAAGGGACTTCATCCGTTTGGCGAGGCAATGAAACGTCAGGCAAATATATTATCCAATGATTGCAATTTAGCTTACCTAAAACAAGGCAAATCAACAAATACAGATATTTTAGCTGAGGAGTTGATATACGATATGATAAATTATAATCCGGCTAATCGACCAACAGCGGCAAATGTCCGGAATCATCCATTGTTCTGGAACGAAGAAAGGATTTTATCTTTCTTGCAGGATGTTAGTGATCGAGTGGAGAAAACAAAACTCGATTTTTTGGAGCCGCTTCGAAATTTAGAGAAGAACGCAAAGTTTATTGTGCGCGAAGATTGGAACTTACATTTAGACTATGTAGTCACGGCTGATATGAAAAAATATCGTGGTTACCAAGGGTTTAGTGTTCGCGATTTATTACGTGCTATTAGAAATAAGGTAAAAGGATTAAAAGGAATCTTTGTGCGTTACAAATTAAGTAATGTAATTTTATTTTACAGAAACATCATTATCATGAGTTAGACATTGAAATTCAAACATCACTCGGATCTTTACCGGTTGATTTTACACGATATTGGTTGAAACGATTTCCGCATTTATTATCGCATAGTTTTCATGCTCTTGATATATGCGCTCAAGAGCGTCCATTTAAAAACTATTATCCAGAAAATTATAAATTTACCCGTCCAGACTATTTTAATTCACATGGTTTGGATGAAACTTTCAATACACTCGTTTCTTATATGAAACAGGCCAAGGATAGCCCGGCTAAGAACCAAGTAAGCAAAAATGATTCCAAAAATGAAATGAAACGTGATAATAAATTCAATAATAATAGTAATTATAATAAGATGACACGAAAAGGTGCCTATAATTTTCACAAGAACAATGATAGCAATGATAGCCCACCGAGTAATATTGATTCTGAAGGTTTTATTACCCAGCGTAAGAATAAACGAAAAATTGGATCTACTGGTGAAGGCGAAACCAATTTTCAGTGGAAAATTTCTGAGGATTGAAGTTATTTTAGTGGGTGTGCATATTTTTTGAGTGCAATATATGTAACTGTATTGTAAGCCTTTGTGAAGTTAGAACTAATTTTCTGGATGTTTGTTTCCGACGAAATTCGTGTTTTGAATCTCAGTTTGGTCAGAAATTCCGGTCCATCGGAAATACTGATATCCTTTTGACACTGCACTTTATCTGTGATATTTAAAATTAATCAAATATTGTTACCTATACATTTTACGATAAATATAGTAATAATATATTTTTATTAACTTTTTAGAATTTTATAAAAATACATACATAGTGAATAAATTCAAATTAGGTACACTAAATTTTATACCAATCAGGCGACACAAAATGATCACATTATGTTAGATGTTATACAGATTAATATTAGAAATAGTTTTTGGTTTTTATTAATTTTAGTATTTTTATCTCGTTATACCAACAAATAATTCATTCATTTCAATTAAAATTTAAATATCGTTAATTTGGTAGAAGTAGTTAGTTCGTTCTTTTAGTTTTTCACTTTATTTTTTGTTTAGACCAATCAGTTTTTTGTGTGTCTTGGATAAGATTTTTTAAATTAAGAGGTGGTTTATTATAATTTTATCGATTATTATTTAAAACATTCCAAATTTTAATTATGTATTGTTTTATTTTATACATATTTGTAATAATTTTTTGTGCAAACAACGATAAATTAAAATAAATGGATTTCGTGTGGTTATAATGACCTAATAATGGTAAACAACAAATTTAAAAAAAAAAAACAATAAAATAAAAATATTTATAGTTGTATAATTATGTATTTTGTAAAAGATTTAAAAATAAATAACAAAAAATGAATTTTAAAATTTAAATGTATTGTGGGAGAATTTTTTTTTTCACAACGAAACTTTTATCCCCAATAGATAATCAGCTACATTATTTATGTATTATTATGATTTTCGTCTATAAAACATCTATTTTGTAGAATCGCTGATTGAGCTGATCTAAAACGCTTGGCAATAATATTTAGAAATTCTCCATCACTTATTACTACAGTAAGTATCTAGAAAGGCTAAAATTCGAATTTTTTCCTGTTTAAAAAATTTTCAGTTGACTCACAAAAAATAACCGGACAGTAGATCAAATTTGCGTCAATTAAAATAATTTGATATTTCATCAAACAGAAGTGTTTAAAAATAGGGTATTTTTTGAAAAAATTTCCTGTTCTGTTTTTCTTTGGCGCAGTCTACATACTCGCCAGTAACACGTATGGGGATCGCTGTTAAATCATCTCACATTTTAAAATTCCGCAGTTCAAAATCTTGCATCCATGGAAATTATGTACTACAAAATTATTCCTAATAATTTTCGTGACGAAATTAGCGAGAAATTTAGCTTTAATATTTTACGCCACTATACCGAAGTGGTTAGGGTAAGATGCATAAAATCTATTTTGACTATTCGTGGACTAAACGTTTATTAGTTTCGCAGATATAAACGTTTATAGTGTGACATGATTTCGTTAATAAGCGCCTAGAAATAAAAATCCAGAAAAATAATTTGGTTAATGTAAATGAAAAAAAAAAAAAAAAAATTTATAGGCATTTCTAGACTTTTCACAATACAACAAAAAATGTTTATGGTACATGATATCAAAAGAAGCAATACGAACGATACAATTCCTTTTACATGTAGCCTGTTAGGTCGTCGAAACATTTACCAATTTAAGAAAATTTCGCAATCCGATCCAATAAATTCGTCAATCCTATACTAACCAAACGAAATAAGGCAACCAAAACACAATTTGGAACATTTGTGGTAAATCTAACAGTAAAAGAAGCGATACGATATACGAGCAATACAATTCCTTTGATCTGTGTCTGCCACGTTGTCGAAGTGATTTTCAGGATCAAAACACAAATTTTATAGCAAATTTTAATTTTAACTTGAATCGAGCTTTGAGGAGTCGAGCTTCGTGTTTCAGGATTTTCGTTTCTTGGATTTTGTTCTGTTGTTTAAAGTAACCGCTTTTTAGTCAATTCTCCCTTCAGCTCGCGAATATAATCTCTTTGCCCCGTCGATGGAAGACGTCTAAGCGCATAAAATATAAACTCATTTTGAATACTTAATTATATTCAAATGTGTTTGATAGAATATCATCGAAATACTCGACGCATACTCCAAAACAAATCTAACATAAGAAGTCAC
Source organism: Tipula vernalis (assembly GCA_958295665.1). Taxonomy (NCBI): domain Eukaryota; kingdom Metazoa; phylum Arthropoda; class Insecta; order Diptera; family Tipulidae; genus Tipula; species Tipula vernalis. The sequence goes on along the minus strand of OY282559.1, from coordinate 65,582,183 downwards.
CACCATGACGTTTTTTTTTCCTCTTTGAATCCATGCAATCTGTTCTGGGGCTCAAAGCACTCTCAATTCTTTCGTAATCCACTTTTACCGTCCTACTTTACGCAGTATTAGCCAAATCGAGGACGAACGGCTATAGACCCTCAACAGGGGGTCAAAGATGTGTTCATCTTCATCACCGATCCTAATCAGATGATGAAAAATTCCTTTTGCATTCCGACCCTATATAGGCATTAGAATCCGGTACCTCCCGATCCAATCGCCGCAGCTTTAACCACTGCGCCATTAGCTCGGTTACCATGACGTTTATTGGTATACTATTGACATCCTATAGAATAAAGGCTTTATTAATTACATAATCAATATATATGTCTGTTGAAATTCAAATTACTCGAGGCAACAACTGCTAGTTCACGAAAATCATAAAACACAAGATAACCTTGTTCTGGAGAATGTTCAGTATCAATAAAACAGTTAACACATTGTTGACCGGTGACGAGAAATGATGTTGAAATGACGAGTTAACTCATCATCGGTCAACAACGTTTGGGCATGAAATGAGCTGTTATTTTTGAAAGTGGTATAAGTTCATTTTTCAAAAAAATTAAGTTAATGAAAACAATAGAAAAAAATGACAGTATACTCTTTCTAACGGTAAACAATCTATAGTCCAAATAAAAAAAAAGAATCCCTAATTCTTGTGCAATAAAAAAAAACTTCAAAATCCCGCATATTTTTGCATTTAATGTTTATTTTTTCATTATCTCATTTCAACAAAATATGAACTTATACCACTTTCAAAAATAACAGCCAAATGACGAGTTAACTCGTCACCGGTCAATAATGTGTTAATATTCGCGTAAATTTTAAGGTCACCGGCTTGAAAAAGATACTTAGGATAATTAAAACAATTTATGACACCATTAATAATAATTATAAAAAGTAATAGGCCAAGACCCTGATGCCTTTGTGGAACGCCAGATGGTACGTTATACGTGAAAGATTACAATCTGAAATATTTACATGTTGCTTACGTTCACCAAAAACGGAACCGAGTCTGAAATCAACCAGTCTCCGAACTAAAATTGCGTGATCCAATTTGTCAAAAGCGTTAGAGAAATCGATTGCAGCTCAATGAAATAATGGTTCAATCAAAGAATCTGCGCATTTACTCAAAATCAATGGCGAAACACCGCCAGGGCAAGCAGTTCAGAGGCCGAAAACTGAATTATTACAGCCAGCAGAGACTCAGAGTTGGAACTTCAGAAGTGTTATCGGTTACCTTAAAAGTACTTTGGAACAAGCTAGCAGAGGCGTCGCATTATTGAAGGCCACAAGCGGATGACCATGTGAATTTCAATTGGAATTGATCAATTCAAAGAATCTTTTGGATTGATCAAGGAATTCAATGGAACTTAAACTAACTCTATACATAATTCACGGTATATAGATTCAGTCCAATCCTGTATTATTAAAATTAGCAAAACTGTCCAGCATAAGATTGAATAGATCATCTACTGAAGATCCAAAAAAGTCAACGGCCACAAGGCTCCAATTAAGTTTAGGTAAATTAAAATCTTCCGCAAACAAAACTTGATTATCTATATTTAACTTTGACATCAAATCCTCCTAAAATTGGTAACCGTTTGAAGATATTTGGTGCACTACCAGAAGGGATATAAATTCCAACAACAAACAATCATAACAAACCGCATTTAGGCTTGAAGAATAGAATAATATATAGCTCGAGCCTTAGAACGCATCCCAATATTAATGATAATAAATATGCAGACTATTATTGAATTGGCTGGTTGGAGTACGTATGGAACCAGAATTTTTTGAAATTCTGACATTCATGGAAATTGGATCATTTTTGCAAAATTTGCGTTTTTAATAATTATTACATAATAAAATAGAAAACTCCCCAAAGTCTCTTAATATTGCAACCTTTGCCCATTTTGTCTTCTCTGCACAAGGATGACAAGAAATTGGGTTGGTATTGTTATCCAAAATAAAATACTCCCAAAAAAAAAACGAAAAATCTCAAAAAATCAAGTTTTTAAATATAACAAATTTTTGAAAAATTATTTTAATTCGTTTCATCCCTTAGAAGAGGGGCTGCCGCCCCCAAACCTCCGCTTTGACGATTTTTTGAATTTCTAACATTTTCAATCCATCTAGCGATTGTAAGTTTTTCAATGTGTTTGAGACAGTCCTTAAATTGGATCCACTGTTGTTCTATTTCTGCAATTGATTTGTAATCCCATCCGGTACCAGCTATCCAAAGATTCTGGTGGATCAAATAGTTTGGCTATATTTCCCAATATTTTTCTTTTTTTTGGGTCGCCATTGTTTTCAGATGACGAAATTTTTAATTCAAACTTGTCTGATCAAAATTCATCAGAAAACATGTCATCTAGACAAGAAAATTATTCTCCGATGTCGCCCAGCAACTACTTCAGCAGTGGTGGTGCGATCCAACTGTGTTGACGCCGTTCATATCTATATCTGAAGATAATGAAGTATAGACCACGGCCAACAAAAGGGTAGAGGCACAAGTCCAATAACACCGAACACCAGAAGAATAAAGATAAATGATTACTGGTTTGCGCAACCTGTAGTGCCTTTATCTACTCGATTTCATAGTTTGGCCGAGGAAGTCGAAGAACCGTCCCCACCGAAAAAAAATAATACCGCCATCAATCCTTTAACTGTCTTGTTAAAGGAACTGGCTGAAGACAACTTCGATTTAAAAATAATTGGAACTAACCAGGTTAAAATCCAGTTAAAAGATGCCGAGATATACTCATTGGTGATCAGAGCCCTCACGGAGCGAAACACCGAATTCCATTCGTTTCAACAGAAAGTGAACAAAATCTACCAGGTGCGGTCATACGAAACTTGCATCCATCAATTAACATCGAAGATTTGAAAAGAGTTAATTAACCTGGGCCACGATGTTATTAATATCTGCAACATTAGGCAAATTGGTACGAAAAAGCCACTCCCACTCTTTAAAGTTGAGCTTCGAATGAGTGAATTAAATAAAGAAATACATTCAATAAGTAGACTGATGCATTCAGTTGTACAAGTTGAAAAGTCACATGTCAAGCGTGAAGTGGTTCAATACACTACTTGTCAAAGATACGGACGTACCAAATCTTATTGCAATCCAAACCCAGATGTGTAAAATATAAAGGTGAATATCTCATAAATCAATGTGAAAAGAAAACGTGGGATAGAGAGATGAAATGCGTGCTCTGTAATGGTGGCCATCCAGCCATAACCATAGAGGTTGCAGTGTGTGAAAAGAAGTTCAAACTCCCAGATTTCCCTCCCGTTTTGCAGGAGAATATTAACAATATTTAAGCATGGATGAAAAAATGGCAAAATAAACTTTTTTAATTTTTGTTGAATGTTAATTAATTCTTGTAATTTCTAAATATGCTACCGGTCTTACGACACTTTTAAATGTGTTTTTTATTAACACGTAGAAACATTTTAGTATTTACGAACGGTAATTCAACGAAAACCGTTCACAGCTTATGTGATTGTCGTGAAGAAGAAAAAATTGTAATTGAATTTATCTGTATTAGTACGATTCGCTAGTACATAAAGCACAGGACATTCTGTATATATATAGAATGTAAATTGTGGTATAGTCAGTCCAGTCGCCGCGGCCTGATGAGAGGATTGATTTTTTCATAATCATAAGCTCATCAGTTCGAAACTGGATTGAATTCTCTTACAATCTTCGGAACATATTAAATTAAAAAAGGCAAAATAAAGTTAATGATGCTAAATCTAATCATGTAACCTTTACTATGCGAAGAGGTACATGTCAACCAATACAAATGAATAACCAGGTTATTTAATATTTATGTCTTGACCTCGACAAATAACTAACATGGCGTAAATATGGACAAAAAGAAAGCATTTGGTAATGAAACTGGCAAAAATGTATTGGCTGATATGCAGAAAATCAAGTTTATCAATTGAAAACAAACTACTGCTCTATAAAATGGTAATAAAACCTATCTTGACATATGGTATACAGCTGTGGGGAACGGCCAGCAACTCGAACTTGGACAGCCTTCAGCGGTTTCAGTCTAAATTTCTAAGAATCATAGTAGATGCAGAATGGTTTGTATTAAACGACATAGTTCACAGAGATCTACAGATCCCAACAATACGGAAAGGAATTAGGGATTTACGTGCCAGGTATCATTCAAGATTGACAATTCATCCAAAAGATTTGACGAGCAAGCTTTGCACTACGACAACGAGGGAAAGATTAAAACGTCACAAAAATTTTAATTTGCCAAATATGTCTTAGATATACGTTTAGAGTTAGACATTAATTTTTAAAATTTATAATGAATCGAATCAATAATATTGTACATATATACATAGTTAAATTTATGGGTTATATCAATTTATACTATTACAAATATTCCGATCATGACAATGTAAAAAGACAAACAATTTACTGAATTTTCCCATAGTGAGATAGCTTGTAAAATAAAGGATTCTTAAAGTGTGTATCGTGTCGTCGTCAAATTGTATAGGACATAATCCGACATCGCCAATTTCTTTTGGTAAACGTGTTATTAGTTGTTGGTTGTTACTGGACCACTTTCTAAGATTAAATCACCCTGATATCCGAGAAGTTCTATAAGTTGGAATTGAGCTTCTACAACTTCAACTATTGCGTCTGCTCCTGACAAAAGATCGTCTACATAAAAATCTCTTAGGCCAATTATTGACGCAACTGGATATTTGTCTTTGTCGTCTTGTGCTAGTTGACATAAAACCTTTGCGGCTAGGTATGTTGTTTCTGTAGTCACATACAGAGGGTCACAAAATTGAAGGCACAAGCAGTATTACTTATAGAAATGTTACGTTTACGCAAGTTTAAGAAAAAAACTTATTAGTTTCACATGGAATTTTCCATACAGTAAAAAAATAAATGCGTAACAGTAAATAAAAACAGAGCGTAAAAATAAATGCGTAAAATCAAATTAAAAATCATTATTTGAATAGAACGTTAAAATAAAACTGATTTTTAGTTCGTTAGTGTGTTGTGCCTTCAATTTTATGAGTATCTGTATGTTATTGTTTTCAGTTTAAATGTTTTAATCTCCTAAACGAGAAGCCTCTTGTTTTGTAGGTGCTAACTGACTCTAGACGCGTTTTTAAATACGTCATTTTTTTGAGTATGCTTGAGGTTTATATTTTGGTCTACCAATTTAAAGAAAAAGTCATGAAACCCAACCCAATTTTGATACTCCCCGTTAAACTTCAGTAGTTCGATTTGTTGTAACTGGTACTCTATTTGCTTGATGGTTGTTTCGAATTTTTCTTGTTTCTTATTTACTGCCTGTTGTAGCCTAACAGTACAATCTTCTGTTTGGATGCAAATTTTGAAATATAAGTTGTTTGTGAAATACCCCCCTGTTTTTCAAATCATCTTCTGTTATTTGCGGTACTTAGATAGCTGATTTATCTTTTGCTTTAAATATTGTTCAGTTTTTTTTTTCGAACAATTTCACATATACTTACGTTCTAAATTCTAAAATTTAAAGAAATAAAACCAAAGACATTTTTTTCATTTTACAATTTTTTACATTCAAATTACATTTAAATAACTTATTAAAATTTAATTTCACTGTTTGTTTTTAAATAAATATATATATATGTATATATGTATAATTTATGTATGTATGTATGTATATAATTTATACAAATAATTTATTATTATAATGATCATATTTTAAATTTTATGGTCTGTTTTGGTTTACTATAATTTAAGTACAATATCATTAATAGTAAATATTTATCTAAAAAAAAAAAAACAAAAAATATCAATTTGTTAAAAATTTTCACAAAACATAAGAAAAACAGTTTCTTTAGTAATTAATTTAATTTTTAATTATTTTCATTATTTTTAAATTGTTTATAACTGTAGTTTTAAATATTTTTCTTGTTTTATTTAAATTTTACAATAAATAAGTAAACTGACCTTTTGTTGTTTTTTGGTATCTTAGAATATAATTTAAGTTTTAGTATTTTATAAATATTTATATATAAATATATTTTTGGTTTATTATTCTATAGCTATTTAGTAAACTTTTTTTTAAATTTTTAGTTAAATTATATAAATAATTACTAATTTAGTTAGATTGTTATATAAATATTGCATATTTTGAAAATCCACGATGGTTTTTTTGACTAGATTTTATTTAGCTCTTCTTTTCTACGTACGACGTACTCGTATTCTAATTTTGTTTTGAACTCAGTTCGACTAATTATTATCGTGATTTCGATCAAACCGTTACACCAATTAGACATAGATTTTCTTTTAGTAATGGATTAAAAACTATACGTAAGTCAATAATTACTTAATATGATATAACTTTGATTTTATAGGGTGTCCAAAAGTAAACGGGAAAATTTCAGGAAATGGCCGGGCATCAAAAAGTTAAGCTACAAGCCAATGAAGAGTTTTTTATCAGTTCGGTTTATATACATTATAAAAATGTTAAAAACGGAAGAAATACATTTTACAGGCACCCTATTAAATATTAATACATTTAACGTTACATGAGATTGTAAGAAATTTAAAAACTAATGGAAATGCCATTTGGAATTTTTCTCGTTTTCGCTTCGATATTTTTACGATTCTTGAAAATTTCTCTGAACAAATAAAACTAAGTTCTAATAAGCATTGAGAGTTGTGCAAATTCTGTATGAGGTTTGTTATTGTAACACGTTGCCGGTATATCGAAAACCAAGCAGAACTAAGAAAAATTCACAAAGCTGTCCTCAAAACAGTGAAGTTTGCCCAAATCCCGAAAATATTTCTCTTAAAATTTGATACACTCTGTACGGAAACACATCCTCGATCGAGGAAGGGGTAAGGGGGGGGGGGGGAAGGTTTGCAAGAAAGAAACAGAAACAAATAAAAATTCGATAATCCCAATGATGATGGAATTTAATAGAATTATGATGTGCCCCGCAGCCCTTAATGGTGACGAGTTAAGAGATTTTTTAAATCATGAGTATTAATTCAAAGATAAAAATGGGCGGTAAGTTTAAAAAAAAAAAATTAAATTATTATAGTACAACTGTTAAACAATATCACTAGCTGGCGCGTTAAAGGAATGTTTTTTTTTTTTGTAATGGAATGTGTTTTCGGCTGACTGGTCAACACAATGTCCCTAATACGTATTCATAGTTTGCAGAATGAAAACTATTTTACAAAAACATATTTTTAAAAGTGTGCGCGTTGAAAATTTGAATTTGTTTTTATCGGCTACGATCATATTATACATAATGTTCAATAAATCTGTGGCAATACAAATATTATGCTAAAATCGAACTCTTTCTCCTCTACCTTGATCTTATCTAATGCAATATTCAGACAAGGGATTAGTACTATTAATTAACCAGCTTAAGTTCAGATTTTTTATGTAGTATAAACGACGGGGATTAAGCTAATCTAGTTCATATTACACAGGTATGACGTATTAAACTAATCATAAAAAATTAACCAATTTTGGGAAACACAAATCGAATAACGTACATTTGATCAAAAAAACAAAAATTCCTACACTACAGCGACCGGTACAGGATTAGGTTGGAATTTCTTTTCTTGTTTCTGCAAGAATAAGTACAAAATTATACTACTTTTCAGTAAGATAGTGCTTCGGAAAATTTTTCCACCCGCACGAAGGATTAAAGGAGCTCGTGGATAATATACAATAGGAAATATTAGTGGGGGTCTTAGGATAATCTTAAAAAGAGCACCGTTATGTAAACGCGGAAAGGGAAGTCGTTTGAAGGATATGATTTTTTGCATAAGTATCTGAAAAAAAAACTCCCACAAATGTATGTGGTTCGAAACGAATGGTTTCAAATTAAAAAATGAGCAGCAATTACAACTGAATTTTTTCGTATTTCCCGAGTAAAATTAATTTCGTCAGGCCGTAATCGATTACTTGCTTGGTTTTTCAGACCTTCATGGTTGTAAATTTTTGTTTCTTTTTTTGCTATTTTTCTCGATTTGCCATATTTCTTGGTGCCTCGAGTTTCTTGTAGTCTTTTATGAAACGGTAAATTACTATAAAATTTTTTGACAATTATGCCGTTTTTGACGTTTAAAAAAGTTTGACAATTATTTTATTATTATCAGTATTTACTGTTTCTTCTATTATTAGCGTATTTGCTTGAGCAATTAACAACAACAATTGCACGCGAAATAAAAAGTTCGAATTATTTAAATCATTCCTTTTCTTGGTTATGATACTCAATACCAAATGCTAAATTATTGTTTCTTTTGGGTTCCACTCTAAATCCTGGCATTCTAATTTTGGCATATTTGATCCGCCAGCCGTTACTGAGCCGTTAAACAATCATATGGTCAGTTTCATCCGATTTTATGTTATAGAAAACGAACTAAATTAATAATTTGAAAATGCATTGTATGTTACAGATTCAAAATCAAGCCAGGATGTAACCAGTTGATGGGAAACCTACAACCTACCATACGCACGAGTTCAGCCAACAAGACCTTTTATGTGCCCGGGAAATGCTCTCTGGAAAAGAGCAATTACCAAAATACCCGTTCTACCAGTAGACGAGCCACAAGCGACATACCAATACGGAGATGAGTAACCAGAACAAGCACAGAATGAAATCTCTTGCTTTACACGCTTTCAATATCCTGTATATTAGGAATGGTGGCATCAAAAACAATGTCAATGGCAGCTTGATCAATGGCGAATGGTAACTAATAAGAATAACATACTTTAATCTAACAACATATTGGGCAGAGCTCAATCATTTGGGAAAATCCACTCGACAGCTAAATGAATTATGTAAAAATATAACACACTCCAAGTCTACACATATACATCGGTTACACCGTGGATTAATTTCATCCCAAATGCGGAACTTCTACATCGACTTAGAAGAGCAAAACGAAATACTGAATATGTTAGTAAGAAATGAAAGATCCCGTCAAAATTGGTCAAAAGAAAGCATAGCAAATCCTAATCTAAACCAACAACATCACCAGAAGCTTTTGCAGCAACAGATATCTGTAATAGAATCGACAGTGAACATCATCAAACATGAACACGAATCAGAGCAAACCAGACAGATAGTCGATAATCTCAAACTAAGCCAAGATATACCATATGGTAATAAAGATATAGCTCCTATATATAAAATCACCACCGTCGAAACCATAAAAATTCAAGAAATCGTAATCTTCGAGGTTAAAATCCCATTGGTCTAGAGGACCCGATACACGGTATTGTATAATAAACTTCCGGTACCCACACTACATCAAGGGAAGTATGTGTATCTTCAGCCGTCTTCAAGTTATTTGATGGTAACAAGCCATCAGGATAAATACAAGCTGATACATACGTCAGCCACTATATGACTACAGCTCTAATCAAAGCAGATGTGAAATGCAGTAACTCAAGAAGGGGGATGGTGAAATACCAATAAACTGCCATATACTTCAGAGGCCAATCACCACTATTTGGATTCCATTGTACATAACGGATTGATCTTTATAACTAGCACAAGAACAACTGCAATTTGCGATGTGAAAATTTACATGTGAAGCAACAACAACATTTGATCCCAGGCCCGTATTCTTGAAATTCACTGAAAACAGTCGCCGGTGACTTTCGTATAAAACAATTTAAATTTTCGACTGAAATGACTTACTTCACTAGAAAGTCACCGATGACTTTTTTTTGATCGAATTTCAAGAATAGGGGCCCAAGTAAGTAGTTGGACAATATATTGTAAAGCGACAAAGAATATGATGAAAACAATACGAGTATAAAGAGATAGATTCAAAATGAAACGAGACAGAAAATTGAAAGTTGGCGTTTGTTTGTCGCATTTTGGTGTCGTTTCATGAGACATGATCTGAATCTGATCTGGATCAGATCAAACGTGAAGAAATATGGCTATTTACAATGTCAGGATATAAGACATTCAGCAGCTAGTTTAAACTTTCCTTTCTGCCGTCATTCAGTTTGAGCGAGATGATAAATGATAAGGACAACATAAACCAAAAATCGACTTCGAAATTTCCAAAAATCGACGCAATTGAGACGATCATTCAAGGTCACAGGAGGTCACTAAGCTAAGGTTAATATACAGCATGATATATAATCAGAAGAATGAATTTTCTGGAACCACTCCCTCAAGATTAATATCAACAACTTGCAGCAGGACAATAATCCGTAAAGATACATAGCAACACATACAGAGTATCCGCATTAAAAACAAACAGATAAAGGCTTAAAGTAGCCCGGGAGTATGTTCAATTCACGTGTGAACAGGGCTTATTTGTTAAGTCATTATTTTAATTTTAAGTAATAAATAAATAATTTGGTTCTGCTTACAACCTAAACATAATACATATTTGTGAGATTAACAAGATCTTATTTTCGAACCAAACCATGGCCACGACTTTATGTACAACTCGAATTTACCTGATTTAATTAAAAATAAATTTCGATATTTTTGTCTCAGTTTATTTTTTATTTCGATTAAACCTTTTTTGTCACCAAACCGTACAGCGCTGCCCACCTAATTAAACAATCAAGATGTAGAAGTTGTAGCTTACTCATATTTTACTGAACACAGTACTATACTTAGATCGTAACCGTAAAAATATTTTTGAACTTTTTTATCAGGTAGCTTTTTAGTAGTAGAAGCCGCATTTTTTGTCTTAAAAACATCATTTTGTGTTGACCAATCACATTCCATATTAAACATATTTAAATAGTTATTAAGACGATACAAATTATTTATAATTTTCATATTTAAATTATACAAATCAATATAAATAATTTAATAATTTTATCTAATTAAAAAATTTGGTCTAATAATTTCATTGTCTCGATGTTAATCGAATTTTTATAAAATTGAAAGGATTTATTAAAACTTTTTGTTTTATTTATTATACGTATAGGATAATTATTTTTATTTTTTAATAAATAAACAACGTTACGTATTTATATATAAATTATTGTATAAATAAATATAGTTATTGATGAGGCTTAAATATTAATTTATTAATAATTGAATATAATATAATAAATAAAATAAATAAATAAATTTTTACTACAATGGGACAAAAAAAAAAAATTAAAATTGCACTAATTTTATTATGTTTATGTAAATAAACTCATCAAATTAATTAGGTAAATAATTGTTAAAAAAAAAAACAATAATTTTATTATTCACAATCCCTCTCGATATTGAATATTTTCAAAATGACTAGAATTCAATAGTACGGTTTATTCGAGTGGTTTATGGTTGGGGGGTCGATTCTCATACGTATAAAATTTAAAATTCTTACCTTCGGACTAGTACCAAAGAATCAACCCTTACATGACTAGCCATACATTATTTATAATCTTAAATTTAATTTAAAATTAATTTTCACAATATTTACAAAATTGTTTTGTTTAACTTATTTAAAAACTGGGAATCCGTATTGCTCTCAGGTACACCAATTCAAAAGCAACACTTTTTGTCGAATTACTATTTTTTTTTTAAAAACTTTTAAATTTAATTTAAAAGCTTTAACTTTTAACATTTTCACTTGATTATTCATTTGGTTTAGCGATTTTTTTATTTTTGTTTTTCACTGATATTTTTTAATTTTTAAGAACGTTCGGTAATTTACGATTTATGCTAATCGAATTATATTAAACACTAGTCAAACTCTCCGTCGTCAAAGTTTAACAATTTAACATAATTCTAGCCCTGCAATTATATTAAAAAAAAAAGAAAAAGAAGAAAATTTTAATTTTTAATTGAATACAATTTTTGTTGCATTTGCAAAATTATTAATTTGATGTCACCTCCGTTATAGCCGCCATCGCCTTACTTAATACTGTTGCGTCCTTAATATTTAACACTTGTAAGATTTGTGGTTCAGTCCCAGCTGGTCCCTGGATCATCATTTGATGCATACCCGGACTAACCGTGATTGTTTCCATGCCATCGCCATTTTCGACCTGAAATTAAAGAGTTATAGATGCATTTACATATTTATATAGTTATGGCGTAATAAAGGGTTATATGATTTTTTTTTTTTAATTTTTTTTGATGTGATCTTAACTTGCGCCTACCAAACAATTTTGTACTGGGCCCGTATTTACGAGTTCCATCGAAAAAGTCACTGATGTCTTTGGTAATAAAAGTGAAATGTCACTGATGACTTTTTTCGGAGTAATCTCGTAAATGAAATGAACGGAAATGGAATTTTTCTAGTTGCTGACTTAATTTTCACGCATGCAATAAACCTTAAATTTGCCTGCTTTTTGATTATAAACTAAAATTAAATACTTGCGATTTTGGCAGATATGTCAATTCAAACAACATGAAATATGCGAACATTTGCGTCATTTTCATAAGGCTAATTTATTGAGAATTTGAATATATTTTGATGAAACTCAAAAATTACTAACGCAAGACTTTCTAGCAATAGGTTTCCACCTGAATTATATTTGCATAATTATGCATAAGTCATTATTATTATTAAAATTGGTTGCCACAAAGGGCCTTGCTGTAGCCTTAAAAAACTGAAGTAGTTTGGCTCAAGGAAAGAGAGATAGCTGATTTTCAACGCAGGACAACTGCATACGAAGCGAATGCAGTGCAGTCATCATTATCTTCAAGACAATCCGGGCATATTCAAGTTAGGTCCACTAATAAAAACTTTCGCAATGCGGCAGTAGTAAACCACTGCTGTTTTAATTCACTTAGAGTGCAGTTTTTGATCGCATTCTTAACATAGTTAAATGGTAAGGAAGGAACTGGTTCATGACCGACAAATTTAAACCCAGCCCCAGCTTTTGCTAGAGAATCAGCAACATCATTGCCCTCAATGCCACAATGGGTAGGAACCGACATGATCGTTACTCTATTACTTGAGCAGGGAAGATGTATAAAGCTTTTACAGTCCTTAACAAATTTTTATTTGTAACAGTAAGATTTAATGTCTCAACAATTACTTCAGCTTGAAAAACTGCAGTACTAGAACTATTAACGGAACGAGAGCCATCAGAAAAGAAGACTGTCGACCGATACAAGTTCTCAAGAAAATCCAGTGATCTCCACAGTTCTCTCAAAGGGCGCACCACCGAATATAATTTAGTGAAATTGAATTCAGACAACAGTCTATCATTTACTATATGAATTTCTGATAGTAATGATGTGTAATCATTAAAAATGTTTCTATGTCCCACGACTGATCTAAGAATATGCTCCAAGTTGTAGACGATTGAGTTTAATAATTGAAGCCTTTAATTTAACCACTGACCACTATGACCAGAACCAACGATTTATAGATGAAAGACAGCACTATATGAGTTAAACCCCAGGTTTTCCCAAAGGTTTGTCTACCCTGCCAAAAGAAGGCAGTGGATTTATGAAGTTTTACTGCAGATGAAATTTCCAGGAGAGTTTACTATCCAAGAAAATACCTAAATGCTTAACGTAGTCGGATCTGTTAATCGTCCTTCCGAAAAGAAAGGGCACAGTTAGACCACAAATATCTCGATGCCTGGTAAATACAACCAAATCAGTTTTAGAAGGGTTGACGTGTAAATCCTTTCCACCATAACATGCCTTCACAATACGTAAAGCGTTCTGTATTATATCGGATAACACATTCAGGTGTCCATCAGCAACTGTAATAACGAGATCGTCAGCGTAGCTTTGAGCAAAACAGCCTACCTGCTGAAGTTTCACAAGTAGATCGTTAATCACCAAAAGCCATAACAGGGGTGAGAGCATGCCCTCGTTTGAGATTGAAACGTTATTTGAGCATAGAATTAATCCATTTTACAATGGTGGGCTCAATACCGAAATTGGTACAGGCATTATTAATTAACGAAAACGATGTACTATCAAAGGCCCCCGCAATATCCAGGAAAGTACGTAGTAGAAACTCTTTATTATTGAGGGATCTTTCGATCCTAGTGACAAGTTCATGTAGAGCCAATATCACGCCAATGTTCTGAACTAGAAACCTAGGTGTGTAATAAAATGGGCTTCGGAGGATCAGCAGTCGAAAGTCGACAACAATTCCAGATATTCTTAATGCTGGAGCTGGAAACATCATCGCAAAACCACTAATTGTGATGTATTTCAAGTAAAGTGTAAACGAGCGTTTATTACAGCAGTTGTATAAAATGAGAATTAAAGCAGATTGGAAAAGTGTAGTCAGTTGGAGAATGACTTTGAATAAAGATAAATCACAGTGGCATTAAAAATGGAAACCAAGGCGATGGACAAATCGGAAATTTATGCGGTGTACAACCATAAGAATCAAAGTCGATCAAATCCAACTACGCAAATTGGTAAACTTCAACCGAAGGAGGGAAGTAATAGTAAATCAACGGTGTGTAAAGGAAACGGGAAAAGCTTTAAATGTGGATTGTCAAATCGTAATTTTAGTATGTGCAAATTTAGTAAATTAAAATGTAATAATTGTAATGTCATTGGGCATAGTTCTAAAGTTTGTCACAATTTTCAAAAAAATAATGTTTGTGATAATATTGAAAGTATAAATAATTTAAATTCACAAGTTTGCAATAACATAAATTCAGTAAATGTAGATTCAAAAGTAAATGTTAATGACAATGATAATGATATTGAAACTTTGTACGGTGTGAGCGATAACGACTTGGAAATTTCGGATGAGCCTTACATGGTAAAGATTGTGATAAATGATAGAGAGATTTCGATGTTGCTTGACACTGGTGCAAAAATTGCGGTCATATCAGAGGATGCGTATAATCAGTATTTCTCAAATGTACAGTATCACAAGGATAATATACGATTCTTCAGTCAGTTAATGGTCAACATTTAAATATTTTGGGCTGTATGGATATTATAGTCGGATTAAATAATATGGAAAAGAAGGTTAAATTTGCAGTGATAAGAGATGATGAGAAAATTTGCAAAGGCTATGTTTAGTGCGACCAAATGTCAAGTTAGAATCGCTTTTAGTGGAATATAGTGGTTTGTTTGAAAAAGGTTTGGGTAAATATGCACTGGAAAAAGTACATTTAGAATTAGAAGAGGGCGCAAAACCAATTTTTTGTAAGCCACATCAAGTACCGTATGCGTTTAAAGAACATGTCGGAAAAGAGCTAGAGCGCTTGGAAAACGAAGGAGTTATTATGCAAATTGAAACATCTGAATTTGGAACACCTTTAGTTCCAACTGTCAAAGCAGATGGGCGTTTAAGAATATGTGGAGATTATAGGGCGAATATATTAAGGATTTCAAACATCCGCTTCCACGTATTGACGAATTGGTAAACTCTTTAAGGGGAGGTAAGCAGTTCACAAAGCTAGATCTATCTTGTGCATACAATCAGTTAGAGTTAGAAAAAGAAAGTAAAAAAATCGTCACATGGAGCACACATAAGAGGGTGTTTCAAATGAATAGAATGCCATACGGTATTAAGCCAGCAAGTGGGATTTTTCATAATATTATTGAAAGGTTACTACAAGGCATTGCAGGTGTGACAGTATTCATTGACGATATCGCTGTTACTGGTTCTGACGGAAAAGAACATTTAGAAAATTTAAGAAAAGTTTTTCAAAAGTTAAATATGGCGGGGTTGAGACTTAATAAAAGTAAATGTGAGTTTTTTAAGGATAGTTTGAATTATTTGGGAATTATCGTTAATGACCATGGACTAACCAAAACGCACGGGCTAATTAAGGCGGTGCTAAAAGCCTTTGCGGCCTTGGTTAATTATTATGGTAGATTTATGAAGAACTTGTCTACCATTATGAACCCGATGTGTGAATTGCTCAGGAAATCGGTGTCATTTGAATGGTCAAGGGATAGCATGATTTCGTTTGATAAGGTAAAAAAAATGATTGTTGCAGACGTTACATTGGCACATTTTGATCCTCCACTTCCAATTACACTGTCGTGTGATGCTTCGCATAAAGGATTGGGCGCAGTATTATCACACAGCTTTCCGGATGGCAATTTAAGGCCAGTTGCATTTATTTCAAGAACGTTGACAAGTGCCGAGCTAAACTATAGTGTTATGGATAAAGAGGCCTTGGCGATTTATTGGACTGTGAAGAAGCTGTATTCATATCTGATCGGAAATGAGTTCATATTGAAGACAGACCATAAGCCGTTGTTGACGCTGTTTGGTGAAAACAAAGGTCTGCCACAGATGGCTGCAAGCCGTCTGCAACGATGGGCACACTTTTTAAGTGGTTTAAAGTATACGGTCCAATATGTAAAGAGTGGCGAAAATTGGCCAGATATTTTCTCTAGATTACCATTGGAAGGTGTTACTGATAAGGATAGGGAAGATGAAAAAGAAGGAATGGTGAGTTACATAAATTTTATCGATAGAGGAGAGGAAATTTTGATTGAATTTAGATTAGTTAAATCTGAAACTAGAAAGGATCCCATTCTATAAAAAGCGTTGGATGCCGTTAAATTTAATGATTTTAAAAATTTGGTTGCTAAGGAATTTATACCGTATATTCGAATAAAAGATGAGTTATCGGTGGAGCAAGAAATTTTGTTGCGAGGATACAGAGTAGTTATTCCAGTAAAATTAAGAAAGGATTTACTGAGTGAGATTCATAAATCACATTTTGGTATAGTAAAAACCAAATCGATGGCCCGTTCGTATATATGGTGGCCAAAAATTGATGATGATATTGCAATGAAAATAAAAAAAATTGTAGATCATGTATAAGCACACAACCAAATCCTAACCAGCCCAGTTTAATATCGTGGGAACAACCTGAGAAGGCATGGAGCCGTATACATGTGAATTTCGCAGGGCCATTTTTATCAAATAATTTTTTAATTGTGGTGGATGCGTACTCCAAATGGGTGGAGATTATAAGGATGTCGAAAGTGACGGCTCACAATACTAAGGTGGTTTTTGGAGACTTATTTTCAAGATATGGGTTTCCGGATATACTGGTTTCAGACAATGGAGGACAGTTCTGTGCACTGGAAATTGAAGAATATTTGAGGGTACAGGGCATTAGACACATATTAATAGCTCCGGGACATCCGGCGAGCAATGGACAAGCTGAAAATTCGGTGGGGTCATTTAAAAAAGCCGTCAAAACAATGTTTGATGAGCATAGACGAAATGACAAGTCATTAGATGTGGAAGTTGCGTTACAACGATACTTATAAGACTATCGATCCACAAAACATTGTACAACAGAGGAAATTCCAGCAAAATTAATGATAGGAAGGGGATTAAAAACAAAGTTAAATTTATAGTACAAATAAAAAATTTTAAAGGTAAACGGAACGTGAGTTATGAAATAGGTCAGAAGGTAGTGGTAAAAGATTATTCCGATCCACATAATAATAGTACGTGGGTTGACGCGGAAATTATTAAAATTGTAGGTCCACGATCATACATCGTAATGTTAGAAACTGGACGTACGATTAAAAGACATATTAATCAAATTAGAGATAATGTGTTAGAAGGCGAGACGCATAGCAATTATACTCATGTTGAACTCGTGTCGATAGGGAGGGATAATTTATTAAGTTATTCGTCAGGTTCTGAAAGGGGTAAATTATCAGGTCCTTTGGCAGTTTTGGTTTGCAAAAGGGATTTAGAAATGGAGAGAGGTGGTGATTGTAGCGGATCTAATGGTGTATTGCCTAGTGCGAGTGACATTGAAGTTGCCAACGATGAAGATTTGATTCCGGTGGGTAATGTAAGTAATGTAAGGAAAAGCGAGAGGGTGATTCGGAAACCGGTTCCTTATCGTTGACATTAATGTGAAATAGATATATTATATATAAGTATGTATTAAATTAAAAAATAAATAAAATAAAAATAAAAAATGTATGTACAATAAAAAGATTGAAATAATGTATGTAAGTTATGATTATAAGTAAATGTAATATGAATATGTATAATTAGCTTTAGTAGAGGGATGTGATGTATTTGAAGTAAAGTGTAAGCGCGCCGAAAAGTGTAGTCAGTTGGAGAATGACTTTGAATAAAAACGCTCATGTAGAGTAATGATAATTTAATAAAAATGTGTTTGATTTGTAATAAAAGGTGTTACCACTCGGTACAAACACAGTACTAATAGGTTTCATCATTACTGCTTTTGCAGATGAATACAGCATGAACGGTGTAAACCCGGAAGATTTCGCCGAACTAAGAATTCGCCTATAGATGTTGTGCTGATCACTGTTGAACAATTCTACGTAGTTTTTTTCTTAATATTTCGTCGTCTTTTCCCAAGTACTTTTCAGTCATGTTGCCAACCTTTTTTATGATATTTTCGTATTCTAATCTATGTAAGGTCTTTGATAATAACAATTGAGAATAGTAAATAAACAGATAAGACAACCACCCATACCAACATAAGATGGCGACGTTCAACTTTTTAATAAATAGACTAAATACAATCCCGACGAACAATCATAGGATTATACGGAAGAACTGAAAATCATTAAACACCTAGCAATAAAAAACGAATATAACACGGATTTAATTGACAAAATGATCGATAGGTACGTTTGGCACAAACATCAGAATATGAAGGCCACGTTAAACAAGCAAAACGAACAAACGGATAAATACATCACTATAGAGTATAATAACAACAACAAGAATATAACGAATTCCTTCTCTGTAGAGAAGGCAAAATTCTTAAGTTTTGTATTAAAGGTCCAAATTCTTCGAAATGTCAAATTGAAAATTATTTATTTTATTTATTTATTTATTTTATTCCGTTTTTACTACAACATGACAACTAGGTCATTTTACGTAATTACACTGTAATTACGCTGTATAAACAGCAACAAATCCACTTAATCTACATTAGTTTGTACCACAGATCAGTAAAGGAAGAAAAATTATAAAAAATATGAAGAGATAAAACTAAAACTAAAACTAAAACTAAGTCTTCAGATTTATAACTAATTATAAATAACTGTAAACCAATAATTACATACAGCTATAGATTATTAAGATAATTCGCGCATTCCACCCTAAACGTGTCCAAACGTGTCAAACATTTAATATGTGTTGGAATAGTATTCCATAGCCTAGCACCTCTCCTTATAAATGACCCTTTCATATAATTGGTGCGAGTGTTTGGCAATATTATGTTTTGTGTCCGTAATGACTGAGCAAATACAAGCTTATGATATAGATATTGAGGTTGACGAGTTGTAATAATTTTGTACATTAAAACTAGAATTCTAAGATCAAAATAATTCTCCAAAGAGCATCCAAAAATCTTATTATAGTAAGGTGTCAATCGATCCCTGCGTTTCAATCCAAAAATGTATCTTAGGCATGAATTATACACTCTTTTAATTTTGGTAAATAAGCAAAAACTTAATTCGGAAAACACCACATCACAATAAAACAGATTACTAAGAATTAAGGTGGTGGTTTGGCGACTATTGGAGGGGGGGATCAAAGTTGAGTAGATTAATCTACCAGCTCCGTAACCTTCCAGTAGGGTGCGCATCACGTGAGCTGTTCTGGTCTTGTCATTAGGCAGCTGCGTGATGGGTACAATTGTGTAAGGGGTAACCTGTTCATAATTCGCAAGTGTACGTACTGCCTCCTCGTGGCAACCACTGGTAACTAAGGCCACTTGGCACATTTTTGGCCATTTGGCATAGGCTAAAGTACGGCGCTAAAGGAGAAAACCTTGACAAAAAACCCTAATCTAAGGTGGAACAGCATATGCCGAAAGATGAATGGCTGATAGGTTAATCAGCCCAAAATATGCGGACTCTGGATACCAGGCACCCTCCAGTTTTATTTAGCCTTCCTGTAGTAAAGCTGGGTGACCTACAGGTGATTTGCAATTCCGAGCAACTCGTAAGAGTAAAATCAAACGGAATACGGGGCAGGAGTAGGAATATACGAGAGTGGGACAACCCTCTCGAGGTCCTTGAGCTCCAATGCTACCGTCTTTCTAGCGGAACTACATGCTGTAGTAAACATCTAGGAGGGAGAGCAATAAGCCCAGATAGTATGTATCACGTACCGGGAGGCAGTATCGTCAGGTTCATTAAGAACCTGAATATTGACTGGACGGATAATTAAGCAGGGGCCAGCACAATAGATCTTTTAGGTCGCAGTGCGAAGTGGCTGATCGCCCGCATGGCCCCCCCCAATAATAATAATAATAAGAATTAAAGATCTAGCTAACAGCATCCTGACCTTGATTGGAGTAAATGCAGAGTTACGCCAAAGCATTCGCAGCCCAATGAACATTTTCTGCACAATAGAATTCACATGCACATTCCAATCCAAGTGTTTATCCAAGGTCACACCCAAATTCCTTACTGATTCACTAAAAGGTATATTGTCATTACCAACTCTAACAGAAGCTAAGTCCACGTCATAAGTAAAAGGATTACGCTTCTGGGAAAACATAATCACCTGGGACTTTTTCGAATTTAATAACAATTGATTCTCCGCCGACCACTCAATAATATTATTAATATCCCTGTTCATATATGCAATCACTTCGTTAGTAGCTACCATTCTATCACAATTATCAATCTCAATTTCCCTAAAAATTTGGAGATCATCCGCAAACAAATGATAATGAGAGTGTCGAATAGAACTTCCAATATCGTTTATATACATTGCAAATATTAAGGGCCCCATAATAGATCCCTGGGGGACACCAGTAGGCAGAGGCAAATAACTAGACTTAACTCCATTAACTTCAACAAATTGAAAGCGATCAGTTAAATAAGATAACATTAATTCCGACGCATTAGATGAAAAACTGAAGCAGTTTCTCAATTTATGACAAAATTTAACGAATGATATACAGTTAAAAGCTTTACTGAAATCAAGTAGACATAGCAGGACATAATTGCCCCTGTCCAAGCAGCTCCTAACAAATTCCATCAAATCCACTAACACCGTTGCAGTACTATGTCTTTCCCTAAACCCTGACTGCTGAGAAGATAATAAGTTACTTGTATTAAGGTATTGTTTAATCTGGTCGGAAATAATTCTTTCGAACACTTTTGAAAGAACTGAGAGTTGAGCAATAGGTCTCACATCAGACACTAATGCAGGCTCCTTAACTTTAGGTAGCCCAATAACTCTACTAACTTTCCACACTTTAGGATAATATTTATGTTCCACAATACTATTAAACAAATACGTTAAATGAGGTACAATCACAGGAGCTATAATTTTTAAAAATCTTAGCGGCAAATTGTCAGCACCCATTGCATTAGATGTTAGAGAGCCCATTGCTTTAAGAACATCGTCATCAGATATAATATTAAAATTGAAGCAATTAGAGTTATTAAAAGAGGTCCCAGTCTCCGAATGCTGCACCAGATTCATTATTGGCACTTTAACAAACTCCTCATTAAGCTCAGAAGGAGAAAATTTAGAAACAACCTCAGCTGAATCCTTGGTTTTAAACCCATATTTGTCCAAATTCCTCCACAATAATTTAGTGCCAAGTTTGGGATCCAACTTATCACGCAAAAACTTTCTCTTAGCCGATCTCACCATCTTATTAAGTTCTTTTTCATAACATTTGTAGGTTCGTTTGTCTTCCTCACAACGAGATCGTTTCCATACATTTTTTGCCATATCAACAAGTTGTTTTTTATTTTTAAAAGCATAGCTGAACCATGGGATAGGCTTGATTTTTTTCCTAATCATTTTAAAGGGAGCATACTGATGCAGCCATGCCGAGATTTTATCATATAAAAACTCAAACTTCCCATCAATTGTATCAAATCTACTCAATTCAGTCCAATCAACATTAAGTATATCACAATGAAGGCTGGGAACATCCATATTATCATAGTTGCGCACAAACTTAATCTCATCATTGAGTTGAACCGGTATGTTAAAGTCAATTGATATAAGATCATGATCAGTGAAGGATGACTGATGAAAATTAGATGTTTCAAATTGGGTGTTAGAAACAATGTAATCCAGAAGTCTTTCAGTAGTATCACAAACTCTTGTTGGTTGAGTTTGCGTTGTATGCAAATTAAGTGAATCAAAGATATTTCTTAATTCACGGCTTTCAACCCTGTCTAAAAAATCAATATTAAGGTCACTCACCAAAATAACCATATCAAAATCCACAACTAAATTAGACAACAGCTCACTCAATTCATTAAGAGGAAGGTCCCGAACATGCATATAAGCAACACAAACAACTATATTTAAAGAATTAATACTAAATTCAATTGTTAGATACTCTAAAGTCTCAGAAGAACCCTTTGAATGTATCTTCACATGATAATATTTAAAAAATTAGTTATAATATAATATTTAGAAAATTAGCACGGAAACAACATTAAAATCATTCGAAGATTTCAAGAAACTTATAATTAATCGTTTTTCTTGTAAAACAACTAAATAGAAGAATATCACTGAGCTACACTGCTAAAGACAAAGTCGTAGTTTAGAAGATTTTGCTATTGAGCTGGAGAGTGTGTGTGCCTATCATATAAAGCAGAAACTGAAAGATAAGGAAGAGTGTGACAAAACTTGAGGAGACAGCAATTAATGTTTTCACAAGAGGTATCAAATTAGTTGAAATTCGCCAGCCTTTGATTTATAAGGAGCCAAAGTCTTTGTAAAACGAGTTCCAATTTGCTTTAGAAGCGGAAGCGAAATTCTTCATATTACTAACTATGGTTACCAAAATTACACACAGGACGACAAAATTTGGCCAAACCTCTTACCCAGAAGCCAGAATATACGTTTCCGAAGGTTTTTGACGCCCTCAATTCGAATACTAGGTCAAAATTTCTCTGATGGCTCTGGTTTTCGTGATATTCGAACCTAAAAGTGACAAAATCACGGGTTTTCGAGATATTTGAGGTTGTTACATCGAAAGGTAATTTTTTTTATAAAACCATTAATGGGATCCGAAAGAATTACTCTTTCTCTTCAAAACGCATTTGGATTTGTCCGGATATCTATATTCAGTTCGACTTATTTCTCGATTGTTTTCAAAATGAAAGGCATCGAAAAGTTGAATACAGTCGAATCAAAAGTTGAATACCATCAAAATGTATCTCGTGATGAAGAATGAATAATTAAAGGTGTTACAGCTGGAGGAACCGAGATTTTGGGAAGTATATCTTGTAAATTATTAATAGGAAACTCATTTGCTCTACAACATGAATTTCAAATTGTGTCTGAAGATTTCGCTGTCGAAACTGATGGTATTCTAGGTAGAGACTTCCAAAAGAAGTATGAAACAAACATCAATTCAACATACATACTGGAAATACCTTGTAAAAATAACATTTTGATTCCTATTTATGATAGATTTGATGATTCAGTTGTAGTGTCGGCAAGAAGCGATGTGATAAGAATATTAGATTTTCATGTGAAATTGAGCCGGGTATTTTTTGTTGCAAATGCCATAATAAATTATCGGCCCTACGTAAAAATTTTGAACACAACCTTATCTGACAAAAAAATTAAATTATTTAAACCTAATATAATCCCATTGAAATCGTATGATATTAATTGAATCGATGAAGATAAATCAGAGCAAAATAACATCGAGAATTTAAATCAACGTTTTAAAATTCTTCGTGAACAATTTGAATTTAAATCATCAGTTGCTTTTGGAAAGGAAACTGTACTGGATATATGTGAACAGTTTGCTGATATTTTTTATGTTGATGGAGAATGCTTAACAAGTAATAATTTTTATATGGTAAACAAAAAATCGATCTATCCGATGATCACCCAGCATGTTACGTGATAATGTAATTGAAAATTCTTACTCGCCATATAATTCAACACTCTTGCTAGTTCCAAAAAGGGATATACAGATATAAAGATTGGAGAGTTGTTGTAGATTTTAGGTAAATAATTAAGAAAGTGATTTCGGATACATTTCCACTACCGATAATTGATGAAATACTGGATCTAATCAATTGGTTTCATCAAATTGGAAAAGAGGCCAATTAGAGAAATGTTACACCATTTTCTACTAATTCGGGTCACTACCTATTCCAAAGGTTACCATTTGGATTAAAAAAATCTCCAAACAGCTTTCAGCGTACGATGGTAGTTATTGGCTACATGCGGATTAACTCTTGAAGCTGCTTATATAATTTGATATTAAATCGGTATACAGTAACGTATCATAACGATCCATCTAAATATTCAGTGATAGTAAATTATCCAGTGCCGTAAGATGCTGATGACGTAAGATGGTTTGTTGCTTTTTCCAACGATATATGTAAAAGATTTGTTGATTGTTTTGCTGGAATAGCTCTGCCATTAAAACAATTATTGTGTAAAAATGTAATATTCAGTTGGAGCAGAAACTGTAATGATGCATTTAAAAAATAAAACACATTCTAATGAACCCACCGTTACTGCAATATCCCGATTTTACGCTTCCATTCCGTTTAACTGCGAATGCCTCAGATATTGCATGTGGTGCAATATTATCAGAAATGAAACATGGAAAATATTTACATATAGCTTATGCTTCAAAGTTGTTCACAAAATGCGAGAAACATAAGCATTCAACTCTTAAAGAACTAACTGCAATACATTGGGCAGTGACGTATTTTAAACCATATCTGTTGGTCGTGTATTTAAAATATTTACGGACCATAGATAGACCAATAATATATTTCGAAATTGAGTACATAAAAGTTAAATCAAATTTCGGGAAAGATGCTCTATCGTGGATTACGAATTACGATAGGCAGTGATGAATTAAAGCATATCTCAATTACCTAATCAAATAATTACTTTAAACTGAAACTAGAAATGAATGATGGAACTTTTAAATTAATAAATGTTGATAAATTTAAATCAATTGGAAATTCATTATTGAAAATCATGAAAATGGTTTTATGTCCATTTCGTACTTATATAAATGATGAAAATGTTATCAATGAGTAGCTTCATAATAATCGTGATTCTTCCACAGGTGGGGTACGAAAATACTCACTAATTTCGATGGATACTGTTGATCTTTTGACTCGATCAGATCACGGAAACCGTTACATTCTTACAATTCAGGAAGAATTAACAAAATATGTAATATTACGGGCAGTTCCCAATGAAGAATTAAAACCGATAAGGGAACTGAATATTTGAATTCGCTGTTTGCAAGTATTATTGACATTCTTAAAATTCAGCATAAGCATTCTACGCCGTATTATCCTCCAACGATTGGTGGCCTTGAATCACAGAAACTTAAACGAATTCTAACGATCTTACATTAATATTGATTTGACAGATTGGAACAACTGAATAGATTATTATCAGTCCTCATATAACACCATACCACATTTTACACATTGCCTCATACTGTCAACAGATTTACAAAATGGTGAAGTTGAACCGTTTTATAATCCTGGTACAGCAAGAAAATAGAGTATAAATAAAATCAAAATAAATTGGAATCAGTTAACGACGGTTCATTTAAAAATGTTAATATCGGTTCAAATATTAATTCAAAAGTAATAAATAAAACCGACCCCAACATGTATTGTAAGTGTAACAACTAAGAGAAAAACAATTAACAAAATAATAATAATGAAATAAAAAAAAAATTATTATTATTGAATAAATTATATTTGCATAATTATGTATAAGTAATAATATTGTTATAATTCGTTTGTAAGACTGTAAAAATTAAGACGGTTTTTCTTGTTCACGAAAATAAATAAGGTCAGTCAACATATGAATTACACCAGTTAGCTCGTGTTCAAATTGACAGCACAAATAAAACGTAAAATACGTTGTTGTTTTCCTTTTACAAAAATTAAATAAAGTAATCGTCACATTACAAAGGATCTCCATTTTTGTTATTATGTATTAGAGAAGGATTATTAGAATTTCATTTAGATCTTGGTCGGTCGATTAAATTATATGATAGTAACATCTTACGTAAGACTACATATGTAGTTTGAATTTTAGTGTACAAATTAAACCTTACGCAAATGGTTATGAATTTTTTACAAATTTAATTTTAAAAAATGAGAAAAGCCCACAAACATTTGTACAGATTGGGATATTTTTCTGTACATTAAAAATACCTAAATATATTACTTGCAATTTTTTTATGTTTTAAAATATAATCTAATTTAACCCCTTTGAGGGCTTCTAACAAATAATTTTGCCTCTCATTTATTTTTGGGACATTTTTATAATAATTCGAATTGTTTAGGTTGTCTGCTAAATTTCAAATTTCAGACTTTATCGACTTACAAATTAATTTTCATTTAGTTAGGTTTTTCTAGAGTGGGCAGAAATAGTCTAAATTTGATCTTTAACATTTTTTAATTAAGTAAAAAACTAAAAAATAATCTAAAAAAAAGTTACAACTCCATCTTTTAAATTTTAAAAAACACTACAAATCATCGCTACAAACTCAACTAGAATAATTAAAAAAAAAAACATACTTACGTAAAATAAAAATATAAAAACAATCAAACTAAAAAAATTATCATGCAAAAAAATAAAAAAAACTATTTCAAAATAAAATTTACATAATATAAATTAGGATTAAAATAATATATAATTTATTTTTGCTTTTAAATAATGTATATGTACTTAAAAATTACAAAAAGAAACACAAAAAACAATATTACACAGTACGTAAGTCTTAACAAAAAATAGTAATTAATTAATAATAAATATAAATTAATTGTATGATGATTAATGCTTTACCAGACGAGATAAAACAATAATCGGTACACGTACATTAATAAATAAACGATTTAAATTGTTCTTTCATAAAAAATAATAAAATAAAGTATTTTGAGTGCAGTGCAAAAAATTAATTAATTAATTAAGAAAATAAATTAATAAGACATTAAAAATTGTGATAAAACCGTGTGAGTGAAACGTTACAGCAGCAATATCAAGACGTACACCAAATCATTATTGCATGCTTTCATAAATAAAGCCAAATGAATTTTATTTTAAAAAATAAAGAAGAACATTCAGAATTAATTAATTAACTTTTTTTAAAATATTGTAATTTTGGATTTTGAAAATCCTAAAATAAAAATAAAAACACTAACAAAAAAAAAAAAAAAACTACGAGCCATAATTAATGCATTTTCAATGGCAATTAAATTTATAAATAATAATTTATAAAATATTTAATTTAAATAATTTACTTGGCTACATAAAATTTTCTTCTTTTTTTTTTTTTTAACATAACTATATATCACATTACAACAAATTATAAATATTATATTTAATTTTTAAATTTTCTCCGATTATTTAAATAATTATAAAATAATAATTGTACTATTTTGTTTTTAACTATTAGGAAAAATTAAATTTGAGATAGTAAAAAATAAAATACATAATTTAATATATTTTGTAAAAAAACACAAAAAATATGTATTACATATTTAATCATAATTAAATGGGATGAGCAATTGAGCAATAATATAAATGGATCGTAAATTTGTCAGAGGTATCGTGCGCGACGACATTGTGCCCTCTATCTCAGTTGAAACTGTATCCACAATTAAAATTTTTAAATTAAAACATACATAAAATTACGACAAGAATTACGTTTGGATCATCTACTTCCAAACATCCTCTACTTTGGTAAAATGACTAAAAATTAAAAAAATTATTTGGACAAAATGATTGCACAAATACTAATTTCACAATAAAAATTTAGTTTTTTTTTTTAGTAACTCTAGTACCAAATAAATATAAAATACAATAATTTTTGATTTTAAGTAAACACGTGTTTTGAGATCAAAAAATGAATACCACAGTAACAACAACAACAACAATGAAACGAATAAAGGAGCCACAGGAATGATAATTACTTAAAATAAATCATGTTCAGAATTATAAAAGGGGATCAGTTTCAATTTTGATTTCATTAAATTTATTATTATCATTCGCATCATTCGACGATGGTCTGCTACTACTACTACTATGGGTATTGACTTGAATTATAACATCACCGCTTAAATCAATAATGGCTTGTGATGTTGGTGGTGGAGGCGGCGCTGTTGTCGTTACATTATATGGCGTTGTTTGGATAACTTTTGTAGGTGACTTCTTTATTTCAATTAAACCATTACCATTATTATTCACTTCTAATTTAATTAGTTTCTCATCATAATCCATTTTACTACAATTACTATTATTATTATGATGATGATTATTCGTTGCTATGGTACTATTAGTACCGTTGTTTATACAAATTGGATTTGTATTTTTTTTTATTGTTGTAGTACGATTTAATTTAAATTGTGATGTAAAATTATTACAATTATTACTACTACTATTATTATTATTATTACTATTTTGTTGTACCTGCATTGGTGTTATACAAACGGTCCCATCACCATTTGGATGTAGATGTTGTATATTTGCTACCATTGTTTGATACATTGATGCAGAGACGGGTACTGTTATCATACCATT
The DNA here is from genome assembly GCA_958295665.1 of Tipula vernalis. NCBI lineage: Eukaryota > Metazoa > Arthropoda > Insecta > Diptera > Tipulidae > Tipula > Tipula vernalis. The sequence goes on along the minus strand of OY282559.1, from coordinate 65,553,691 downwards.
GACTGATATAGGATAAGCTGTAAATAAAAAAATATAAGTTTATTATTAGTTACAATAGGAACTATGATACTGAAATAAGAGTTGCATGGTTTGCCGATTAAACTTCGTCTTATGAATTCATGGACGTTGATGCAAAGAGGAAGAGGGTTCCTGAGAGTTTCTTGTTCGATATGAACAGGGTTAAACACACCAAGCAAGAGAAGGTGTAACCAGGTTTCGATTAAATTAATAGTGTAGTGTACATACATCAAGTATGGAATTCAGCTATAATATTATAATTCTTAAGTAAGAAATTTGTACATAAATCAGAAAAATTGACTAATAAAATCAGTATCAACCAAACCATACACTCTCTGGTAATAGCCCCACGAAGCGGTAAACTAAAAAAAGTGAATAAAAAATAAATTCAAGCTGAGGAGGAATCTAACAAAGTGGACCTTCGAGCAACCAACAACTGGCGATAAGGCGCTGTCTAAACCTTCAACAAAGACATTATGCGAAGTTAATAAACCATCTATCGAAGTACGAATATACTCGATTAGGTCAAATTGCAACAACAAATTGCACAACTGACAAATTAAAGTAAACAAAAAATTGTTAATTGTTAACTGCAACAACAAATTAGTCGGAATGGAAACACTTCCATTTAGACAAAAGCAGCTTGCGGCTGACATTAACAAAATGTATTCCAACTACAAAAAAGATGGCAATGATTAGAGAACAAAAACCTATCTGACAATCAGAGTACAACAATTGAAAGAAACTTATAAAAAGTTTCAAGAGAGGGATGAACAGATAAGGCAACTAGACAGAAACCAGGTATGTTTCTTCCACTTAATTTTAACTACACCTACTCAGAAAGCGGCAAACAATTCGAATGATAAGCCTCTAGAAAACAATTAACAACGCCGGAGACCTTGCTGAGACTGAGACAAAACCGGCAATGAAACTATCACTAGCAACAATGGAAAAACTCATGGATCAAATAGCAGATCTCAATGAGGAAATTTGCATGCTAGTTAATGATGAACAAGAACAACACATGAAGTATTTCACAGAACAATACTTCGATCATACTACAAATAACCATGGACACAGAAGAAACTGAAAAAGTAAACCAACCAGATAAAGGACATTCAATATTTTCTAATGTTTGCTAGTCAGTTGTAAGGTGCTGCGGCCAAATTAATCAACCACCTCCAACCAACAGAAGAAAATTACCAGGCCGCTTGGGAAACTCTCAAGCGTCATTTATCACCAAAAAGGCGCCAAACTTTCTTAAAGCGAGGCAAAAACAAGTCAACACTAAAATATCAGGAATGGGAGGAAAGGAAGCCGAGGTCTACAATCAAAAAGTCGAACTAACTTTTTCTGTGAGGTTTCAAAGTTCCTTTGAGATTAATTTTGAGGCAATTGTGTTTAAGAAATTAACCGCCAACGAACCAGACGTCGACTTTGACACCAACAAATGGGCACATTTACAGCATTTACAACTTACAGATCCATAATCCAGCAAGTCCAGCAGCATCGATGTCATAATCGGTGTTGACTACTATCCCCTAATTCTAAACAGTAAGATCATTAGAGGATGCCCACTAGATTGAATTCCCCAAGAAATTGAACTTGGCTGGATCATAATGAGAAGCACAGGTTACAGCCAGGAGAAATAAAACCTTTTAATATTATTTTCTCACAGCAAAAATATATTATTTGAAATATTACCTTAGTAGGCTTTCGTTTTATTAATTTTTGTTGATGCCGCATAGTCAAAAACAGTCATCATCATCAGTAACTTTTATGGTAATTTTGTAACAGAAGAACTTGGCGGAATTAAGTTTTCGGAATTAAATTGTTTATAAATTGTCTAGTTCTTCTGTTGTAGGAGAAGCAAAAATATCGCATGCCACTCGCGTGAAATAGTTATTATAACTATCAATATACGCTCATTGTATAATCTACTAGCGAATTTCCTTGAGAAAAATTAAATCTGAATTATTTTGGATTTTATTGTTTTCCAAACACAGTCAAAACATTTACTGCCGGATATTATTACAAATAATTCGAATAAGGCTTAAATGCTTTCTTTAACCCATTTCGCTCCTCTCTAGGGCAATGGGGAATTCATTCAATAAATCAGTTGTAAATTTCTTAAGGAAATAAATACCCATATTATTGTGTTGGCTTTGTATCAAAACGTTAGTACATTCATTCCGTTACTACTAAATCAACCGACAGTAATAAATTCATAGTAAGTTTTGTTTTATTTTCTCCACGAACAAAAGCATAGGTACTTAAACTTATTAATTGGCCTACTTTCGACGATGATATTTGTTTATTTGAATAATGATACTTCTCCGCACAATTGTTACAATTTGACGAATGGTACAGTTGAAAAAGCGCCTCAAGCGGAGAATATTGAAGTAAGCAAACACTAACAAAAATTCGCTTTGTAGGTATACAAAGTTATATAGAAATATAGTTAATTCATTTTAATTTTTATTTATTAAAATTGTAATGATTGGAAAATCTAATTAATCCCTTATGTAGTTTTAAACAGTGATTTTTATATATTAGATTAATTTGGACAGTTTCATCATTTTAAATACCAGAAATTTGTGCTTAACAATTGCAGAAATTTGATATTAATCTAATTTCCTAGACGTTTTTATAATTCATTTCTTCATTCTTCTTATATTTGGTTTATTCATTTCACTTTTGAAAATTTCCAAAACGCGCCACCTAAGAAGTAAAATTGATTGTTTATAAATTTATAATCTTATTGCCAAACTAGTTAGTAATTGTTAACAAATTTCGGAAATATTGTAAGAAATAGAGAACATTTCTGTAAGTTCCAACACATATGTAAGTTCTCGATTCTTTTGAATTCATACTCTCTTAATGTACTGCTGGTACCAAAATTTTAACTGAGATATCATTATCTTTTTAGCTTGGAAATTTTTTTTGTGTGAGAATTTATTGGCAAATTTTTTGACCTTGCATGATGGGTAGTGAACTAGGTCTTTGATTGACCGATCGTATCATATTAAGTAGATCATTAATTAAAAATCTCTCATAATTAACAACAATTAATTATACTTACAATGTCCATCCTCGCCCGTAATAATAATTTGTCCATCCTGCCCCAGTGTTGCATCCGTTAAATCGACCGTCATATTCTCGTGGCCGTTTGCATCAAGTCCGTGCACTGCATGAACCGTTGTGCCACCTTCACCCTGTGTCGTATGCAACTGCATATCAAAGAAACCCTTTATTTAAAAAAAAGCAACCTCTAAACAAACCATTCGTTCCATATATAATTACCGTAGCAACCCCTTGAACTTGGGCCGTTGTACCATCCGGTAATGTAATTATTGGATTATTAGGATCCACTTGTAATATTGATACGGAACCATCGGCGTTTGTGATCGTTGATAAAACTTGCGTATACTGTTAAAAAGAACAAAATATATAAAAAAAAATAATATTAGTCTCAGCAATATCTATTAAAAATTAATTAACAATGAATTTAGCAAAACAAACAAAAATTGGTTCAATTAAAATTCAAAAAAATAAAAAAATAAACGAACGAAAAAAGGTTCTAAAATTGTAATGTGGTTAAAAATAAGCGTTAAAAAATCATAAACCAAACAACATCAATACACAGTTATTAGATAAAATTTTGTTAGTACGAACATCCACATCATTAAGTGCCAATGGGTCGAGGCACACCTGGGCATTTGTAATAGTCTGCGTGGGTGACTGTATTTCAATTTTTGTGTGTTGAAGTCCGCCACCACCTGATGTTGATGATACAACACCAGAATTGTGAAATTTCAATACGCCAACCTATATTGAATGATTTGAACGATTTTTTGATATTGAAATATTTGGAGGGAATTTCAATTTGATAAATATTTAATGGCCTAGCCTAATCTAGATAATTTAGATAAAAAAAAAATAAATTTTGAAGGTTTTTTATAATTACATTTCCTGCATTCGATTGTACACTTGAATTGGCTGATGCTAGTTGATTGGCTTTTTCATCCTCTTCTGAGAATGCTGGCAGTAGATCTTCTCTCCCATGATATTTGTAACAATTAATAACAATTTTTCGGAGGGCATGCGTCCAACTAATCTGCAAGTGTACAAACATATAAATATTGTTATAAATAGATGCACTTGAATTTGAATTACACATTAAAGAAATCAAATTTACACAAAGAAATCAATTTTTACTTTTAAATTTCAACCAATTATGGGTTTGTCAGATTAAATGTAGCCTTTTCTATAGAGAAATGTTTTGGAATTTGAATGAAATTTTTTCCAGAATGTACGTCTGGCTTCAACAAAACTGATTTCATCTGAGCTTCCACAAAACAGATATTGCTGTTGTTGCTAACTTCATCTCTTTTTTTATTTTAATCCATATGTAAATAAGTGAAACGAACAAGAGTATCTTCATAAACGATTTGACGGTAAATGTTCGATTTCCGTCAAAATTCGAACGGTCACGAATTTACTTCAAAATGTAATGTGCTGCATTCGCAATTATTGCCATTATAAACTCCTATACGATCAATAATTCTAACAGCACGAGAAGGAAAGAGAAGGACATTTTTACACTTTTTATTAGAGTGCAAGATGCATTGTATGTGAATCCTCTTTTTACTGGTAAATTATACATTTTATTTTTGTTTTGAATTCTAAACACTTCAACAATTATGTCTTGGATGAGGAATCAAATATTGACAAAAAGACAATTTTGGGAAGTATTTTTATAAACGTTCGTCAAATTCATCTCAACATTTTTTAAATGTCCAGGAAATTTCTAAATTTTTGTTAAATTATTACGACACGATTCGAGTAATTTTAATTTATGTAATTTTCATGTTTTCTATGTTTTTGGAAATATAATATTTTTATTCACTCCTTGAAAATGTTGGAATAACCCATCGAAATAACGGAGGGGCTTTTATTATAAATTAATGAATTAACAATTTTTAAGTTAAAACTAAATAAATTAAAAACTGTTTAAAATTTGAACCTTAAAACTTTGAAATCTCTAGATAGGGGCCAAAAATAAACCAATTTATCGAATAAAAAAATTAAAATCCCATTTAAATATTGGAAAATAGAAATAGTAAAACTCTTTTTAGAATTTAGAAATCCATTCCAACCTGTGTGTCTAATTTATAATAATAATAATGAAATATATTAAATCTCTTACTTTTTGTTTTTCATCCTCTGTTCTAGCATCCATTCGCACATTAGCCCAAGGTAGTTCCTTTGGCCACCATTGCGGCCTTGTTGATTCTCTACCCCAACCGGGTTTCCCCCGCCCCGTTGAATATTTCAACATTAATGGTATAAACGCTCTAAGTTGAGCTTGCGTCATTTTTTCTACCGGTGTCGGTATCCCATCTATAATTAGTGGTGGTAGTTCAAAAAGCGAGGGATCTTCTTGTGGTGGTGGTGGTGCCTGTTGTGCTAACGCATTATCTAACTCTTCCATAACAAGGCTTTTTAAATTTTTAACTACATCCTCTAATGGTTTGGCCCCAAATACTTTATAACTTGTGTTTGTTTTACCCGGTGTGGCAACTAATACGACGGCTTGCTGCCCGACACGTGTGGCAAATTCATATATGGTTTGCTAGAATAATTAAAAATAAAAGTGATTTTGTTTTTGTTGTTTTTTGAATTGGAAATTATAAAATTTACTTTAAGTTTCCGTAACAGTCTGTTTTGCTGCCTCTTTCTAATTGAAGGATTTGTTTCAAAAGAATGTGGTCGTTTCTTCTTTTTTGCTGATGCTATAGCAGCCGCCGCTGCAACACCAATAGGTCCCGCCGCTGCTAATTGTGCAGTTACATCATCATCCATATGTATATGCATTAAATCATTTTCATCATATGCACTTTCCGGACTACTTGGGCCATCGTCATCATCTGATGGCCCAGTTAAAACTCCGTCCACAATCATTTCGATAGACTCTTGACTTTGGGAATTCATAGTTTATAGATGAAACGAATAAAATCTGTGGGAAACATGTTATTTATTCATTATAAGTCATTGATGTTTATTCATTATAAGTCATTGATGTAAAGTTGTTAAATCTTTGAATTGTACATAGAAATAAGGGTTGATTTTTTCTGTGAAATTTTATTTAATCAAAGGACTATTAATAGGTCCAAAACTCCAAACAGACCCAACAAAAATGCCTAAAAAAAGGTATGTTTACATCTTGTAGTACCAATTCTCAAACTTAGATGGCAGATTATCCCTCGAAGGTGATTGACTTCCACAAAAAAAAAAATCGATAAAATTAAAGCCATACAATATGCAGTGAGAATATAATTTAGCATTGAATTTTTTTTTTTTTTTTTTGGAGGGCTCCCCAAATTTGAAGGACTCCACATCTGATTTATTATTTTTTCACATACGGCTGTAATTCACACATTTTTCTATCACAACATAATATCACTCAGAAATGGAATGAATATAAATTGCCGATATCCTGAATTCCTATTGGAAACACCACACAAATTTATGATACACTTTGTAATCAATGGGGCCGCCATTTCTAATCGGACAGCAGATTGCAATGGGATTTTTATTTGAATTTTTATTTTTGATTTTAAACGCGAAAACCGTGAAGGATATATAATTTTGTGCGACTAGGTTTGTTTAGCGATAAATGAATTTGAATTTTATGAAGCGCATCACACAATTTCGAGTCTGCCCTTTCCTTAAAAATCAACATTTTTATGTGTACAAAACATAACACAGAGATCCTGAGCAAGCCCAGTCTTAAATTTTGTCTACGTCTGCGTACGCACCTGCGTGCACTTTTAAAAAACACTTTAAAATCACCAAAAATACATTGCACGTTACATAAATTAAACTTAGTTAGGTTCACTTAATGTTAATGTTACTCATGATTTAATTAATTTACAGATATTTGTCAAGGTTTTAATTTTATACAAAATGACTGACAGCAAAAGTTTTTAGATGTCCACCATGATTATCGATCGATTTTTGGCTTCGAGTCTGATAGCATTATTTACTTCCCATGCGAGTATCGGCCACCCATACACTCGCAAATGGGTACGTTTTATACATCACTCAAAATATGTTTAAGGTAGATTAATACATAGATTTTCATAAATTTTCTGATATAAAATTAAAATTTTTTACTCTACTGCACATACGTAACCAATGTATATAAATAAAAATTGTAAAAAATTAAATTCAGTTAATAATCTTATTAAATAACTATTAATATTATATACAATCTTCATTCAACTATACCAAATTTAATTTGTTTTTTTTACAAGACACTAAACTCCAATACATATAACTCTCCCTATATAATCAAATTCTAGTCTTGCGCAATCAGAAATAAACAAAAAAAAATCACTTATTGTTCTTTCATTTTTTTTCTGTTTTTTGTTTTCACGAGATTTTCTACTGGCTGTACTTCTTTCGAATTGGATTTGATTCTCGCGTTTTTTATTTTGATTGCGCATAAACTTTTGCGCAAATAAAAACATAAACAAATAACAAAACAAGACTATTTTGACATTTACCTGTACGTCTGTCTGATAAGAAAATGGTGTTGTTCCGCGAAACACCAAAATATCTTGTTTGTTTTATTTAATTTTTCAAATTAAATTTTGACAAACTAAAAATTTTATAAGTAAACTAGTAGTACTATAAACTATTAATGAAAAATTACACTTCTCATACACTTGTATTAATATATAAACAACATTGGGCAAATAAAACTAAAAATAAAAAGGTTTCATATGTGTGAGTGTATTTTTTTTACAATTAAGGTGGTGTGGCGATTACGTATACCAAATACATTTTAAAATTTAAATGAATTTCCTCTTTACTACAAGCAACGGGTCGAGGGACTTTAAAATTTAAATAGTTTTTTGTAAATAAATTAAAAAACTACGATTTTTTTAAAGTTCGAAGGGAGTTAAAATCATTCTGTATGTTTCTTAATTATTTTAGGAAATTTTTTAATTGTATTTTCTTAACTTGACTGACTGACAGATGAATATTTTATTATCGAACATGTGTTATTGCCATTGAATTTTAATTGTGTTATGTAAATTAAATTTCGTTAATTTTCAATAACAATGAATCATATATTAGAAACAGAAATGTATTTGTACACGTTTTGGTTGGTGATAATTCCTAACATTTTTAATTCGTTTTATTTTGAGTATGCTTTTTGGCAGGGGCAAAATTGGTCAGCAGAAAAAAAATTTGTTTTTTTTGATGACAGTATAATTCTAGACTAAAAATGTACTTATACAGGGGGACGGGCTATTTGTGAATTCGATTCGACCGTATTCGACTCTTCGAAGTATAAGATTCATATTTGATTTAAATAAGAATCTGATTCAATTCAAATAAGATTCCAATACTTCGAAGACTCGAATACGCTTGAATCGAATTAATAAATACTGGTTTTACGCTTCAAATTGAACTTTTTACATTTCAAATTGAACATTCTACATTTCGAATTGAACTTTTTACACGTCAAATTGAACCTTTTACATTTCAAATTGATCCTTTTAAGTAGCATACACATTATCATTTTAAATGATAAAATTACAAAATTTTTTGATATTCCTCATTTAGTACATCATTTAAATGATACTTCATCATTTAAACCGACACCCTATCATTTAAAATGTCATTTACGAAAAAATGATCATTTAAAATGACAATATATATGCTACTTTACACCTCAAATTTAGCTTTTTACACTTCAAATTGATCCTTTTACATTTCAATTTGAACTTTTTACATTTCAAATTGAACTTTAGTAAATCATATGCATGGCCATAATTAGGATGAAACTTGTCTATTTTTTAACGGATTTTAGTGAAATTTGACATCTGCGATAGAAATGGGATTCTAAAATGGTTTTTTGATAAAGTTCCAGGAATAAGGCCAGTTGTTATGAAGCCAGTTATGAAGTTCTGGAATATGGCCAATTAGGATGGAACTTGGCTATTCCTTAACCGATTATGATGAAATTTGACAGGTGTGTTAAAAATGTGATTTTTAAATGATTTTTAGATACAGTTCCCGAAAACGGCCAAGTAGGATGGAACTTGGCTATTTGACTATATGATGAAATTTGACATGTGCGTTGGAAATGAAATTCTAAAATGACTTTTAGATGAAGTTCTGGAATATCGCCAATTAGAATGGAACTTAACTATTTCTTAACAGGAAATTTGACTTTTGCGTTGGAAATGAAATTCTAAAATGATTATTGGATAAAGTTCTGGAATATGGCCTTCATAAATAATGTGTATAATTCCAAAATGTTTTATTAGTTATATAAACACTAAATATATATTATATTTAATTCTTTATTATTACATTTATTATACATGTGTTCTTATTTATAGCGTCGTTTGATCAATGGTCGACTCTCACCCTGCATGCCGTTTGTAGTTCGTACAGTGTACACAGTAAGTATGTCTACAACAGTACAGTACATAACATCTGCAACATCCTCCCTCGTTTACACCCTTGCAAAATCATCTGTAACATCCTCCCTCTTTATATAAAACAAAACTTCAAATTATACATTAACAAATTAATTCAAGTTCAATATCATTTAGTTAAAATAAAATCCTTGAAACGGGATGGTGGTTTAACTTCCCTCCGAGGACGATTTAAAGAAGTCTGTGGTGTTTCCATATTGACCACAATTGATGGTTGTTCAACCTCAGAAGACGTCTGTTGATTATTTCCTTCTATTGTATTTCCTTCGGTATTTGGAGTAGAACCCAAAATGCTATTTGCTGAGCAGCCTGGAAGCGGCAGTATGGAAACCGAAGTTGATTGTTTATAATCCTCAGATTGCGGTTTAATATTCACACGATCTCGGTGATAAGCAGATCCATTAACATTAACTACGAACGATCGGTCTGAGAGCTTTTGCTGTACAGTTCCCCTCCACCACAACTTATCTTCTGTTGGATGTATTTGGACTACGACAGGCTGTCCTACTTCCAGAAGTGGTAGCTGTTTTGTTTTTTTTTATCGTAATGATACTTATTTATTTGTCGTTGATTTATTATTTTATCTGAAACATTTGGAACGATTTCTGGTTGAAGATTTTTGATGATTGATGGAGTTCCGGTACGTGTTTTTCTTGCAAAAAGTCGTTAAACTAGAGTGGAACCTATTTTGTTGGGAATATTCCGAAAATGTAATAGGGCATACCAAAGGATTCGTTTTGCGATTTTAACCGCGGCTTCTGCTTTGCCGTTAGCCTGTTGATGGTAAGGCGCAGATGTTATATGCGAAAATCCCCATTTGTTGGCAAATTCTCTGAATTCACTGGATACGAAGTTTGTTCCGCCATTTGTCAGTACCGTCTCTGGAATACCATGTCGACTGTCTTTCAAATCATCTAACTTATTTATTTCAAAAAATCTGAATAATGGTCGACGGTTATCAGAAATTTGTGCGGCTTCCCTTTGATATGTTCAAAGAAAACATCCATTGATACTATTTGAAACGGATAGTTTGGAACTTCATGTGTAAGCATTGGAGGTTTTATTTGGGAATCGGAATATTTGACATATATGTAACAATCTTTCACTTTATCTCTTATTTCGGAAGTCATTCCAGGCCAAAATATGTTTTGCTTAGCAAGATTTACTGTTGCTTTGATGCCATTATGACTGGTATGTACCTTTTCAATCAATAATCCACGAAGACTATACGGAATCAGGACTTTATCATTCCGTAGTAGCAATCCATTTTCCGTGGAAAGCTCGTGTTTGAATTTATGATAAATCTTTATATCATCGGGTAAATCACGTAAATTTTTCGGCCACTTATTTATTACTGTAATTATCTTTTGAAAACTTACATCTTTTGCAGTTTCTTCTCTAATAATGTTGAGACGATTTGTTGTGATGCTGAGACTGCTAATTATTTTGACCCTTTGCACTAGTTTTTCGGCATCTGACACTTGAGCTACATCTATTCGGCAAATACTTGATTTCGGCAAAATATTTTCTTGTTGGTTTTCATCCGGATCTTCTTCATAATTTGCTCTTGATAGGGTATCCGCAATAATGTTGTTTTTACCTTCAATGAATTCAAGTTTCAAAGAATAACGCTGCAGTATCATACGCATTAACTGCAGTCTTTTTGTTGATTTAAGTAGCGTTTTATTGAATATATTTATTAACGGCTTATGATCCGTTCTGATTACGCAAGTATGACTAACTATCATCTGGTCGAATCTGACACAGGCGAAAACGATCGCGAGCAGTTCTTTTTCTATCTGCGCATAGTTTGTTTCTGTAGCCGTTAGCGTTCTGGAAGCATAACAGATAACCTTGTCTTCCTGGAACATTGCAGCACCCAAACCCGTACTGCTGGAGTCGCATTCAATTATGATTGGCTTTGTTTTGTCGAAATAGCCTAATGTTCTTATGTCCGACACTAAGGACTTAATCTTTTGGTATTCGTCTTCCTCCGACTGAGTCCACTTCCATGGAGTGTTTTCATGGATAAGTTCCCGTTATGGTGTAAACTGAGTACTTAAATCTCTTATATATCTGGATAAATAGTTAACCATACCAATAAATCTTTGTAGGTCATTTATATTTGATGGTGTTTTCATATTTCTGATAGCCATAATTTTGGATTCGTCGACTTTCAAACCTTCCTTACTTAACACGTGTCCAAAGAACTTAACTGATGATTGACACAAAATGAGTTTTGATTTGTTTAACTTAACGTTATTTTTTTTGAGACGCATGAACAAATTCTCGAGATTTCTATCATGATCGGCTGTCGCTTCTTCGGCTGTATCTCCTTGACCAAATATCAATAAATCGTCTGCGAGTACCACTACGCCTGGAAGATCGTGTACGAGCTGGTATATTTTCATCTGGAAAATTTCTGGTGCCGATGTAATACCAAATGGCATCCTCAACCATTTATATCTTCCGAATGGTGTCCAAAAGCATATTAAATTGCTACTTGTCTCCGACAGTTGCACTTGCCAAAATCCTTTTTTAGCGTCGCAAGTGGAAAACACTTTAGCCCTGCCTAACTCTGGTAGGACTTCATCAATTGTCGTGAACTGATAGTTGGGTCTTTTCAAAGCTTTGTTCAACGGTATAGGATCTAAACATATTCGAAAAAAATGGTTACGTTATGAACTATTAAAATGTTACTCACCCAATCAGTGTGATGCTCTACACGTTCAATCAGCCCAGCCTTAACCAAGCCATCTAACACAGTCTTTAAACGATGACGATACGTCACGGGAATATGGCGCGTATGTTGAATGACGGGTTTAATGCTTTCGTCAATTTCTAACTCCACTTCGCCGGGAATTGTACCATATCCTTCAAATATATCCGAATATTTGTTCACTATTCGCTCTGCATTCGCTTTTGACCTATGATTGTCTGTAGTTCTTTCCACTGCAGTAGCTGATACCGATTCAATGAGGTAATCAGCTTTGGACGGTACTGGAAATTTTTTTACTTCAGAACTATATGCAATCAGTTTAAGAGCTGAACAAGCGTTTAAAGATAATAATGGTTGGTGGTTGCGTTTTATGATTTGAAAAACTATAGATACTATTCGGTTATCGATTTTACATGGAATATGCGCCTCTCCGATTGATGGTATAGGATTTCCATTGAAATCTATCAGTCCTTGTTGTGTTGGAAGCGTTTATGGGTTAGGTTTATTCATGAGCTTAGTTGCCAGCCCACGAGCCATGCGTTAGATCCTGTGTCCAGCATGCATTCGACATTTTCCCAAACTGAAATAAATTTTAAACGAAGAATTGCCATAACTTTATTTTTACTGAATGACGTCATCACCTTGCATCTTTGAGACGAGTCAAAGAAACTCGCCAATCCCAATATTACCAGATAAAAATTCAGGCTCGAGCTTAAAACACGTTGCGCTTTATCTTGGTTTAATAATAATCGAAAGTAATTTTTTTCCCTTCTTTAGGGTGAATTATATACAATCTCCAGAGATTATCGCTTTCGTCAACTTAATTTTCTTCCCTTTTTACAAAGAGAACTTGAGCCCTTAACTTGGTTTTACAACTGTCAATTAAATTTTTGGAAGAAATGTGACGCTTATTGATATTGACAATGGCACCATCAAAAAAAAAATTGAGGTGTGGCCAACACACGACTTTCTTTTACGAACAGAGAATTTTGAGAAATTTTTATTTTTTGGAAACATTTTGTATTAAGTAGTTTTTTCTAAACCTTATACTTTTTAAGATATTTGCAAAATAAATTTTCTGGACCAAGGGAGTGGCCACTTCCGGCTATCCGATTTGGGCCAAAATTCACTGGGACCTCCCAATTTGGCGATTGGTTAAACCATCTGACCGACAGACAGACACCATTTCGAAAACCACTTTTTCGGACTCAGGGGACTACAAAACAGATAAATCTCTAAAAATCTCAAGGTCCAAAATTTTCATGATTACTATACTAACTTCTAAAACAACAACAATTTTTCGTTAACATTTTTCTTTATTCATCAACATAGTCCTCTTCAAGCGCGATTCATTCATTCCAACGCTTCTCTTACTTTGCTATGCCGCCTGTGTAGAACGATTTATCTTTAGCCTCAAAATAGGCCTTAGTTTCGACAATTCAAAGCCCAATTTGTGCAATTTGGACATCGTAACCATCGACTTCTGACACGGTGCATTGTCTTGGTGGAAGAGTACTTTTTTCTTCTTCAAATGGGGCCGTTTATTTGCGATTTTTGCCTTCAAACGCTCTAATAATGCTAAGTAATATTCGCTAATAATAGGTTTTCCCTTTTCAAGGTAGTAGATGCATATTTTACGCATATTCAAATACGGCGGCCGCTCTCTACTCAGCTGACTGTCAATTTGATTTTGGAGTTTAATTGTGGATCTATATTTAATCCATTGTCACATAACGACGCAAAAATTCCTGTTTATTTCGGGTAAACAGCGCTCTGAATCATCAATGCGGTGTTGTTTTGGAAAAAAGCTTTTTCATGCCCAAATGTTCATGGAATATATATAGTGTAAACACTACCAAATGATATCTTCATAACGTCAGCTACCTCATGCAACTAACATAGGTTTGAATATTACAAAAGTAGCGTCACTTAAACCCCTGTAGTTTGATAACAAATTATCGAAATGTTATGAAATTTTGACAGGGGTCGTTTGAAGGTTGATACTAACCAACAATGGTGTGAATATTTAATTATAGGTGCTATCTGTTGGTTAGTCGCGGGAATAATTGATCGATGTGTCACATATATTGAAAAAAAAAAAAAATAAAAAAAATGGTGGAAAAAAATCATGAATCTATTGTTTATGCCTACTAAATTTAATCAGAATCGCCATGTCAACTTATGTGCTACGGAGGTATTAGAAAATCTATTGTTAGATACTATCTGGTGGCACGGGGTTATTTTAAGATATATTATAAACTTTAGTATCATATTTAACTATGAAGTATTTCGTAATATACGACATTAACAGTTTTACTTTCATTTGTTAATACATATTGATTTGAAGGGTTCCCTATGTAACACTACGCATGGTCTGGAGGATATCCAAGTAAAAAAAAAAAATTTGAAAACAAAAAAAAATTATCCTCCAAATCATGTATCGTGTTAATCAGAATTGGACCCACACAGGGACTCTAGAGCGGTCGTTGCCGGCTAAGCTTCAGGGTGATGTCGTGGGGTTTCTAGAGTTTATGTGGGTCATATAAAACCGCGGGAAGGGGAGGGTGATTCTGAATACCTATCTATTCGGACACTTACCTGGCCCTAATTCATCCTCAGTTAGACGATTAACGCCTCATTTTAAATAATATAATTAATATAATCAAAAAAAAAAAAATATATAACACTTAACTATCTGGTATTGCAGCCTGTTGATCAGTTGATTGTTTTGATTATGATTTCCATGCGCGGTGTGGTGGTTTTTGCTTGCTTATTGAACTACAAAGTAATTTTTCTGATCCGTAATTATAATGTATGCATGCATATATCCAAAGAAGTATCTTTATATAACAAAAAAAAAATGTTTTGTTGTCTTATCCAAAACTTTCTATTATCTAGATAATTATTTAAGTTTTATTCTTATATTGTTGTTGTGTCTCCGAATTATGTTGTATCTTATGTACTTATATGTAAAATTGGTACTCTTGTGTTTAAGATTTATTTATTCATCCAAAAACTATATGGATGATTATATTTATAGACAAAACACTTTAGATTTTTTTTTTTCAAAAAAAAACTTTTTATTCACAATACCAACTATCAATTTCACTTTAAAAAAAAACTTTTTTTTTATATCATATCAATTAAACAACATACGTGAACAGGCTGACATAAAGCTGCCCGACTGGCCTTGGACCTTGTTTATAGTTATGGGGAAACAGGAACGAATTGGAAACTGAAGACGCCTAAACTACAATCGTAGTCCGGATGGGATCATTGTAATTCTTGGTATAAATGCTGTTTCGCCTGCGGCCGAACCCATAAGAATGATACATTCTATAATGTTCTGTGACAACTTAGTCACCCGTGGTCGTGTCCCGTAACTCGTTACACAGATTTGGTGGGTTGAGCTTTCGTAATAAGATTATGGGTGTACCAAATTTAATTAATAGCTTGTGTGTAGTGGCATACCGGTAGGAGCCAATGAATTCAGGAATTCTGCAGGGTAGTTAACAATTTCTTCTAAATTAACAACTTTATCTATTGACATGTATTCTTTACACTGTGTAAAATTATCCTATTTATCTGGCCTACTAAACTGTTTTTCGGAATAATAATTGCACGCTCACAGAGACACTCTCTACTCTTCTCAAGTATGTTAGGAATATCGGGATATTATTCAAAGAGCCATCAAACCGTCCATCAACGTGTACCCAATTGGATATGTTACACACATTCCATATTACTATGGTAGCTTCTTTTAAAATGTTTGCGAGAACACGCAAAGATTTATTTTTTATTTGATGTGTTTCATATGTTCCATACGTTTCATATTCAATGCAATTTTTGTTGTAAATTTTTGTAAATTTACCGAAGGCAATACACTTATTATAACACAGCAGAATTAGGAGCAAATAACTCCGTTATTTTGGATTTTAGGAAAAAATTTCAAATGGCAAAGTTGTTCTACAAGAAATTTCCTATCGATATAGTCATTCACGGTCGCGGGTACGTTTTCGCGAACAACTCGGTTATTCTGCATGTTTGGAAATTAAAATGGCAAAGTTGTTCTGCAGATATTTTCAAACCGGGGTTTTTGGACAGTTTTTTTGGGACAAACAATTTATGCGAGTGTACTGTGAAGTTTTTTGAAAAATTGAGATAAGATAATTAATTAAGATAAGTATTTACTAAAACTAAAGTTAATCAAATAAAATAAGCCTCAAATTTTTGAAAGTTAACAAACCGACGAATTTCGCATGGAACAAGGACGTCGTTCTCTATTATATCAAATAGCACGAATTTCAGAGATTGGCTCATATAGTGACTATATAGGTTGTGAAGGGAATACATTGCGGAATTCAAATCACTTAGTGCAACTTTCAAATGATCCCATATAGTGACTATATAGGTTGTAAAGGGTATACGAGAACTCTTGTAAAAAAATTTAGAAAATTAATAAATTGACGAATTTCGGTTGGAACAAGGACGCTGGTCTCTATTATACTAAATAAGAAGTTAGGATCCGCAAGGACGTTGTTCTCTATTATACTTTTTAAATACACTGTTAAAAGATGTACACTCGTATTAATATATGTAGGTCCAAAAACTTAATTTTGTCTCAAATCTCAATTTTGTCGAAAAACTTCACAAAGTATACTAACAAAAATTTTTGTACAAAAAAAGTGTCCAAAAACTTCAGACTGGTTATTTCAAATCAAAATACATAAGTAGTGTATTATTTAATCCTTTTTTAATTATTGTCTGTAGTTTTATTAAAGAACTTAAAATTATCATAATTCCTATAGTTTCCCTTTTTAAATTTCTGATTTTTAAAATAATTTTTAATTTTATGACAACTTGAAAATTGGTCCTTTTCGCCCCATTTTGCCCCTTACCGATTTAATTCAAAATAAGTAAGTTTTGTTGCAAATCGAAAAAAAAATAATAAAATAAATAACCAACTACAAATATCGGTAGCAAAAGACCTCCTCACTTTTCTTTTGGAAAATGGCTCTCTGTGAAACTCTGTAAAACTTCGGATTCTGGTAGTCCTTAACCTGTTGATCAAAAGTCTCAAAGATCGCTAAGTTCTAAAAATTCATGTTTTTGTGCCTTTAGAAGCTGGGATTATCGAATTATTTTTAGCATAGCGTAAAGGTACCATTATGTCTTTATACTACTTAGTAACCATATGATTTTAATATGTGACGTTCTCTTACTTAGTAACCATATCCCAAGCGAAAATACTTCGCAGTATCACCAATGCTCCTTGGTACATTCGAAATAGTAATATACATCACGACCTTGGGATTAAAACCGTTAAAGAAACAATTAAAGAATTCAGTTCGAAATATTATTCAAAACTAGAAGCACATCCCAACGAATTGGCCAGGGAGATACTAAAACAGCCGCGATTTAGACGTCTGAGAAGAACAGATCCACTCGAACTAATGAACCTGTGAACCTGTAAATTTAATTCGATATATATATAAGTGTAGTCTAAATTAATTAAATTGTGAGCCCTAACAATAAGTATTAACATTGGTTAAGACTTAAAATATGTAATAATTTTTAGCTTAAGATTTGATTACTTCTTGTTAGTTTCTTATGTTGAAAGATTCAAGAATAGAGCCATTGGCAACATTTAAAAAAAAAAAAAAAAAAAAGTAACCATATGATTTTATTATGTTCCGAAGATTGTAAGAGAATTCAATCCACTTTCGAACTGATGAGCTTATGATTACGAAAAAATCAATCTTCTCATCAGGCCGCGGCGACTGGAGTGATTATACCACAATTTACATTCTATATATACAGAATGTGCTGTGCGTTAAGTACTAGCGAATCGTACTAATACAGATGAAATCTCTTAAAATTTTTTTCTTCACAATATTCACACAGCTCTATTTCTGTGTACGCTAATTTTTACTTTATTAATTAACATTCAACAAAAAATTAATAAAGTAAAAACTTAGTAACCATTGAGACTTTAGATCAACAGGTCAAGGTCTACCAGAATCCAAAGTTCCAGAGAGTTTGACAGAGGGCTATTTTCCACAGGAAAATTACGGGGTCCTTTCCTGTGGAACAACTTTGACCTTGGCTATTTTTTCCTAAAATGCGAAATAACCAAGCTATTCGCGAAAACATGACCAAAATCCCTAGAATGGGTGAACAACTTTTTTTGACCCTTTCCCCATTTGACCGAGCTAGATGCAATCGAATTCTTAATCTATGTGAAATAATACATTGATTGAAAAAAAAAACGTTTTAATCAATTTATTGCCTTTATAAGCCCGATTTTTACCTAATTCGGATGGACTAATAGCAAAATTTTTTTTTTGGGGCCAGCATCGGTCAACAACCGTTTCAGTTTTAAAAACACAAATAACCGTTTTGCTTTTTTAAAACAATTTTTTGGACGAATTGTAAGAAATCCAAAACTATGATTTACAAAATATGGTTTCCTAGCCTTCGGCTAGATTATTACTTTCTGCTTTTCTTATATTTACAGATTTTTCTAGAAATCCCATAGAGAAATAATTTTCCTATTTATTTCCTATTTGCCTAAACGCACACGCAAGCATGATATGGGAATCATTAAATAGGGTATCGTCATATCGTATTATTGTGGTTTTAAGAAAATTCCGAGAATGGAAAAGTTTTAGGAATCAAAAACAATTTTTTATTTTATCTATGTATTTACTAATCTCGAATTACACCTTAACGCAAACTTCAATATTAAACATTTTGTAGAATATTTCCAGATTATACACCTAAATAAGGTATATCGAATAATTACAACACAAAAAAAAAAAAATTAAAAATAATTTCCCTTCAGCGGAAATCCTTAGAGCGGTATTTTATTAAATTAGCGTTGTGATGTGATTTTATACGAGACATGCTAAAACTCAAAAAGGGAAATTTAAATTTCCTATGATTGTTGTTTTTATCTACTCGTGCATGGTACATAAAATCATGTCGCCTATTTTTAGTCATTTAGGTACAAATGTACGACATTATTTTGGTATTTTGCTTTTAAAGCAGAAACGAAAATTAAATCGATATACCACACTACATATTATGTATAGTAATTAGTTGTGGTCGAATATTTCGAAATGTGTATATAATTATAATACAGCCGTACAATATAGGAGCCGTACAATCAGAATCTAAAATGCTAAAACCGACTTTCATCAGACAGTGTTTTTAATCAACAATTTGTGGTACGTGACCCAATTAAATTATATCAGGGGGAATTTATAGCTCTTTAAGTGACAGGACAATCTAAAAAACTAGAACGACTACATCAATATTAATAGAACAACTTTTTTTTATTCGTTTTGATACACTGTAGTCGTATATTTTTTGGATGGTCATTAAACTAAACTTGATGGGAAAACAAATACATATTTGTAAAGTTTAATGTCCCTATTCGGTTTACTTTCCTTTATGATCAAATGCAACAATCTATTTTCTTTTAGCTGTTGTTGTTGTCGTCGCCGTTGTTACTCGTTATGATTTTCATTTTTACATTTTTTATAAACAGTTGATTCGTGCCTTGAAAGCATAAAGGAAAATATTACGATAAAAGGTTTTTTGACGCATGCGGTCTACGGGATATTACATTTTAGTATTTTACATTGGTTTACACCGATTTTGGGATAGATTTTTATAAATGTAGCGAGGGATAAACAGGATATGATGAGAGATACTTCTTATACATATTCTTTTATCCTTTTTACACTCATGTAAAATATGTCTGTGTGAAGTTTTTCCTGAAGTGCTGCGAAAATTTTGTACTATACTTCAATGTGTCGGTGCCGTATTTAATCTGGCGAGTTTCAGCTGCCAAGTTTTCTGATGGTTATACCTGTGGCATTATTCTGGTTTTCCGGGGTAATTTCTAGTATTGTTGTTCCTAAAATCCTTGCCTTTCACTAAGTCTCCAACTTCGTGTAGTTTTAATTTAATTGTTTTTAACTGCTCTTGAGGTTGATGATTTGGTAGTATCAGATCCAGTCTGTTCTAATTTTGAGTCCAAACTTAATCTTAGTAGTACGATAATTTAATAAGAAGATCTGTAGCGATTCCTTCATCGACTTTCCTTCCAATTGAATGATCTTTAGTGTCCTTTTTAAAAGGCTTATTGCTTTTATCCAACTAGTCTGATATGTATCTGCTGCTGCTCCTATTTGCTGATTTAGATCATAATGCATAAGCATGAGATCAGACTTAACGGTTTGTTTCTGACAATCATTCGGTCAGCTCCGTTTTAAGGCGCTAAATCATTTTAATTAAGGCGTCTTAACTGATGCGTATATCATTCTTATGAATTTACCGTAGTAGTTAATTGCTCCTAGATATGACTTTACGTCTGAATATCATTGGTTGCGACAAACGTATGATTGTCTCCACTTTCCCTGACTCGTTTCATTTTTATAGATAATTCGACCCAGATATTTGATGGATTCCATAAAGATTTTCTGATTTTGATATTGAAACCAAAATCTTACATACGTTAAAGTATGGTAGTTTGGTTTGTGTTCTGCCTACTCTAGCCTTGTTTTAGAATGTAGTTTATCTATTTTTTACGAATTTCGCGTTTGTCTTTTTATTTTTAAACTTCTTAAAGCTAAGGAGCCTTGTTATCTATATAGGAAATTAATGTTTAGTAGGTTTCATTCCTCTAACTTCCGCCTAATTCCGGCTAAAAATTGTTGTAGGTCGTTAAACGCGTCATTTTGTGTTAGGGGAGTTTCCCTTTGGAATTCAATTCCATTGGAAATTAAGAGATTAGGATCGGCAAAATTATTTAGGTCAAAATTTTTGGAGTGGCGTGATTGATGGGCAATACGTAGTTTTTTAATTTATTTTTAATAACCATGTTATTTTGTTAATTTTTAATTTTTATATTATTTCACCTCGTGCTGTACATTTTATTGTAAATGAGCTACTGCTCAAAATAGAATGTGTAAGCACGAGGTGGAAATTGTTTGAAAAAATTTAAGAGGTTTTTATGCCTAATGGAAGCAACTTCTTTTTTCTTTTTTTGTTTCGATTGCTTTGTTTCCATGTGTGCTTTTCCTCTTAATACTAAATTATTTATAAATACTATAAATAAATAAATAAATAAATAAATAAATAAAATAAATTAAAGCGTTTGTTATAATGATAGATTCTTCGCATATACTCGTACACTTCTACACCAGGCGCTGATTTGACACTTGACGGCAGTCGATTAAATTTGAATAATCTTCGTTCGAAACACATCACGCAGATCTATTTGACTAAATATCGTACCATTTCCTAATTTTGAAAAAAAAAAAAAAAAAATCATCTGGTAGCGAGTTGATGGGGCGTTGAATAGTCTGCCAAATTCGAATTCGACCGTTGTTTTTATTACACAAACTTTTGGTGCGGCCCAGTCGGAAAAATCAAATGTCGCGAATTCGTGATAATATCCAGTTGTTGAAGACGATTTAGTTGGTCGTTAATTTGTGTTAAAGCCGCATACGTTTCTGGCCGTTTAGCTTTAAGTTTTGCCCTTTTGACTGGTTTTATAAGTGCAATGTGCGTGACTAGTGTTTTTGTGCACAGTCCGAGAGTATCTTTGAATACATCCGGGAATGTTGAACCCGGTATTGTTGGTCTGAATTGAACAGATGTTGAATTTAGCAATCTAATCTATTCCGTATTTCACATTGAGCCTTCGCTGCCCAGTCTGAGAAATCGGCTTGTGAAATGATTTTGTATCTCTCAAGTCGTATCAGTTCTTCTTCAATTTTAGCTAATGCTTTGAAAATCACTGACCGTTTTGGCCTAAAAACTGGCCTCGCCCCTTCCGTTAGATTTAAATGTACTTTGATTTTTGTGAACACTCCTGCGGCTCATCGGAAAATAGATCGGAAAATCGATCTTGAAAGCTGCTAATTTCCTTTTTAACATCGAATAACACAGCTACACTACAATAAATCGTATTCAGAGGTACGTCCCTCATCTTAGTGCATCGCAGATATCAATACCTAAAATATTAAGGTCATTAAAATTTGTCACTTATATTTTACTGGAAACGACTTAACCGTTTTTCCTTGGATTGAAGCAATTTTTGCTTGAATCGTTCCGTCAACAGTCATTGCACACGGTATTCCTAATTTCTCCCAGGTCTGTTGTGAAATGATAGGTATATTAGACGTCGTGTCGATTTGTAAACGAAAAGGAGCGTCTATGATGTCGCATCTGCCTTGCATGTTGCCGATGAAAATCGTGGTGTAAACAAAACAGTAAAACAGCTTTGTTCTGGTTTTGAGTTGTATTTGGCATTTTGATGACGCCTTATACTTCTGTGCTTGTGCCTTCCTTTTTTCAAAACACGCACAATAACCTTCCTTGTGCCCTTTTTGCCCCCTAACCTGCACTGTTTTTATTTCCATTTTTCCATTATAGGATTTTTTTTACTAGGTAATCATCTGTTGTAGGCTTTGCCATATTGTCCAGCATCGGTATCGAATGCTAATATGTAATTCTTGAAAACGAAAATTTTACTTAACAGTTTCACCGTATCCGTAAACGACACATATTTTGGAGTGTCATCAAGTTTCTATTCATCCTCCTCGAACGTGTCCCCATACCTCGCAAACCATGAGCCAAACGTTACTCTCCTTCTTTGAACCTAAAGCAAAATTCGGTCATATTACTTGCCAATGATTCAATTGTAAATTCTATTCCTTAATTGGGAATATGCACTGATGCATTTTTCAGACCGAAGACAGACCATAGGTTCGACCGCAGGTCGAACTGAATCTCTTCTAATAAAATCGTTTGTTCATTGTCGGATACCCCTTTGGAGAAATATGTCAGCTTTATTATGGCTACATGTGGTGGCTTCATATTACTCATTATGTTTCGCAACAAAACAATAAATTCTGATTGGTGAGATGTATTTTCGACGCTGGTGTGGATTCCACGTCTGGTGTCTGTATTTAATATTATTGGCAGATATTTAAACTGCAACTGGGTGTTTGATAACCTAATTTTTCTAGGGACACCGAAGCGTGTAAATCACTCCAGCTGTGAACTTGGTACCGACTTGGTACAACTAAATAAAAACACGTTTCCCAAAATAACGGTCAGGGCAGAATATGGTCTTTTTTAAATTGAAACAGAAGGAACATGGTAAGTGGGAATGACCAACGTTGTTTTTCAGGTAATCTTCCTGGACTTAGAGTGGTATACTTACAGTAGCATAATAACCGAACAAGCCGCTTGGTAAAATTAATCGATTTATGGTCTCCTCTAAAAATCCCAACATATGGCCTTTTTGTATCCGCTGGAACTTTTTTCCGGCATTTCTATAATTTAGGGTGTTCTCGTCCTCGGATGTGCTATACATCACAAAATGAAACGTGTTTAGTTTTAAACTATTTCCTATTTGCATCGGTATACTATTTAAGAGTCTGTGCCTATCCGTACGATTTGGCGAATTATAAGACCGCTCACTGTAACACGTAATTGACCTCGAAAATGAGGCTAACAGTACAATATATATATATTCTCTGAGTTTATGGCGTATTAAAATTAAGCTCCGACATTTGTACTAGTAGTCTATAATAAAGTAGTCTGTTTTTTTTTTATAAAATACTTCCGGTTCAAGTCAACACGCACATTTAGCTACGTATTCAAATAATTGTTTATATTTTGTTTCACACAAACATTCACAGTAACATTAAATTATTTACACAAATACCTGTAATAATATATCGGCTAAATTTTTTTTTTGAACAAACCAGACAAAAAACCAAGTCTCTCATAAACAATTTCTTGTTGCGCAAGTTCAATTTTCTACATCTAAATCATGTCGTATCACACAGCGCCATAAGAACAACGAAGACGACTGTATCAAAACAAAACTGTATATTCCATACAGTCATACAACACTTAATATTGATATCAAGTAATATTAGCATACCACTTCATCGTGTGCAAACAACAAAGTGCATGCAAATTAAATTTTTCTGTCTGTTAGGCTAGCGCGCGCACTGTGTAAACGTAGTCAATATCGTTATTTGTGTTTGTTTCGTTTTATTTTTCTGTGCTTTCCTGAATTTTTACAACAATCATATTCATCAGTACTACGGTATCCTTATTAATTGGCTGTCCTAGAAAAAAAATAAAAATAATAAAATACTCGTATTTTTTTTTTTTTTATAAACGGGAGGAATATTATTTAGTGCAGTGATTGAAATAAAAAATAAATTATTTTTGTGTTTTTCAGATAAAAGTGATAATTCTAAAATAAATATTTTACGGTTGTGTTCAGTTTTAATTAATTTGTGTGTAGCTAAAGTAATTAACGGTTAACGTTGCCGATTAATTTTTTCTATATTTGGTGAGTGATAGTGAATATACTAAAAAAGTTATTTAAAAAAGTGCACACTACTAAAAATAGTTTTCGTTACGTTTTTTTTTTGGAAAGTGGAATATTAAGAGTTTTCGTTTGTTTATACTAAAAGGTAAGATTTATTTGATGTTAATTGTTGTTTAAATAAAAATAAGACTTAATATGATAAATACACAAATAAATAATAATAAATGAATCAATCATCATAATAAATTATTTTTTTTTGTGTACAATATTTTTTGTGAAATATCTTGTTGTAACTTGTAGCAATGCGACGAGGAGGGGTGTAGTAAGAGGGGTCAATAATGTAATATATTTGTTGTTTATCTTATTTTTCCTAATACTTGTCGGTTTTGCGTAGAATAAATATTTCAGATTTTTTTTTTTTTTTGTAATTTTATTATTGGAAAATAAACAAATTAATTATTATTTACTGATAAGAATATGTAAATAGCAATCGTACTACGTACTTTATATTGTATATGAGTATAAACTTAGTGTGGAATGAAGGCTGGGAAATGTTAAAGTCAGTCAGTTAATTAAATGTGCAGTAAATTTTTTTTATCTGTATTTTTTACAACCTGTTGGTGGGTTTCTGGGTGATGTTACCTTGTTAACATTGTAATAACTTGGATCGATATTTTGATTGTGCTATGTGTTAATTAAATTTCGAATCGTTGAATATTTTAAATAAAGTTTAATAACGATAGTTTTAATAGTACATAGACATCTTTTGCTGGTCAAACTAAATCAGCCTAAAACTATTGCAATCTAATTGTTTAAAAAACTGTTTCTGTTTGTGAAAGACTCTAGAAGTAACATACTTTTTACTATATGAAACTATAAAATCTCTACAGAAGAATAGTAATGTCATCCAAAGATAGGTTTTGCTATACTAAAAACTACGTATGGTTAGGTTTATATCTAAGCTGGAGCTAATAAAGTGAAGCATAAAGTAGATATTTTTTAAAGGAATAGTTTGCACTCTCGTATAAATCTCATCAAGAAAATTAATTTACACTGTTGCAAAAGAATTTGCTTTGATTCGGATTTTTAAAAAAATGTTCCAAGTTTTCATTCTAAAGCAATTTGATACGAAACTTAATTTTTTATATAATTAATTATGCTAAAACGTATGTTTAATTTTTTTGAGCTCAAAGCTGTCTAGTCTTCATCCTTCGAAATAATTTAGAAATTTTATGCAGAGAAAAGACATTAATGCGTAGTGACTTTAAAGTGTGACTTCAGCCATCAAATTCATTGAAGAGTTAATTGCTTTAATTTCTCCGAAACTACGGCCCCGTCTTCTCGTAAGTTTTACAAACCTATAACAAATGGCAAAACTCAGATATTGCCTCAATTACATAGGTAAAACCAATAACGGCTTTACAGGTTTTTGATCAGAAAAAAAACTTTTCCTACCCCGGACTCCAGGGAAAGACAATGATGATTCATTCTGTAAACACAACTTTTTTCAGTATTCGCTTAGCTTGTCAATATACTCTCTCAATTATAACAAATTTAACTTGAATTTTCGTCTTTTTAAACAGGCATGCCTTCTCATAATTGTCATCGTTAACTCGCAGCAATTCATCACAATCGAAAAGTTTTCGTTTGTTGTCTTCACTAAACAATTGCTTTCACTCTATATACAACCTTAAACAACTTCAACCTGCAACAAAACAAAAGTACTGTTACAGTGACACCTAGGTTGTAATAGAATAACTTAAATTATTAGCTCAAAGTTTTACTGAACTAAAATGGAATTTTCCATGATAAAACTGTTCTAAATGTTTCTACGCTATTCTTACGTTTCGTTACATTCGTTTGTGTATATAAAAAGGCGAAAGAGATCGAATTATTATTATTAGTTTTTGGTGAAAAAGGATTATAAAGTGAATTCGTGAGATACAAAAAGTAAAAGTGATCAATAAAATTTGTGCAAATATTATAAAAGTGATTTTGTGAATTATTATTGTTTTAATTGTGTTGAATTTATTTTTGGTGCTAAATAAATAAATTCTTTTGTGTTAAATTGTTTTGTTTTATTATTTACAGTGATATGAATCTTTATTGACAAGGCGAAAACGTAACAATTTTTGACAGCGTTGCGGTTGTGACTAATAAAACAAAGAAAATGATTCTCTATGAATTAAAAGTTCTATAATTAAAGAGGTAACTTGAGAAACGGAGTTTGTCCACTGATGGCAGTATTGGGGCTTTACAAGCGCGACTACAAGACGCCATGGAGAAAGAAAGGTTAAACGCTGACCATACGGCAACCGTAGAGGTGAAACGAAAACATTGGTCGAAACAACACAATTACCATCTGGAAGTTACGATTTGTCGCAGTTCCACTTCGCTATAAGACGAAGTAAAGATATTGCAGACGGGATTACAAACCGAAATTCAACACGTTAAAACGGAATTTAAAATGGAGATTCAAGATGTGGAACATAAATTACAAGCGGAATTTGAAACCGAGTTTAAACGTCTCGAGAAAGAGTTAACTGATGTTAAGGCAAGTGGAACAGCAACACAAGTAGTTCAGACTGTTCACTCAATCAAGTTAAAGGGCCCAACTTTCAACGGAACAACATCTTTTGGCATTTTCAAATTTCAATTTGAAACGGCGCCCAATCAAAATCATTGTAACGATGAATATTTTGTCGCGGCGTTAATAGTGGCCCTTGAAGGTGAAGCAGCGGAAACTTTACAAGCCATTCCGGAACAAGAGCGCAACAGTTATCTCGAAATTATGAAGCCGCTCGATCGGAAGTACGGCAGTCACCATAAGCGCGAAATTTATAGCATGGAATTGAAAAGCCGCTACCAAAAGGGAGGAGAGTCGCTACCAATACGTCGGCCGATTATATGGAAAGGCTAAAAATTAACGCATTCATTGATGGCATTCAAGATCCAGAGACACGCAAGGCGGTGATGTTGTCACCTAAAGCGACCTTCGCGGGAACCGTCGCTTTTGCGTTAACGATCGAGGCTGTGCAGACTATCACCAGACCGTCATTAATTAGGCGCCAAAAGAGTTTAGACGCTAACGGGTACATCGGGCTGGCGGTACCAAAATTCGGAAGCGGCAGGCTTAGGTGTTGGGAATGTGTCAAGTTGGGTCACATCTCAAGGGACTATCGGAAAATATTACAAGGAAAGAGAGGATCGCCACCTTTTATCCAGGCGAGCGTCGAACGGTCGGGAGATATTTTATCACAGCCTACTTTGATTGTTAGGGATAATTTAATTTTAATATTTCGCCAATTAATATTTATTTATGTTCTTATATGTTCTTGTTAAATATAATGTAGAAAACGTTTATGTAAAAGTTTCATAATAACTAAGCCTTTTCATTGGCAAACTTGAAGCTGAAAACGTCATTTTTACTATAGATTACTATAGGAAAAAGTGAAAAATTTTACCACTAAAAAAAGCTTGCTAAGAAATTATGACTTATGATTGCAGCTGTATTCTCAAGAAGGCAACTTCTCGAGAAAATTAGCTGTTAATCAAATTTTTATTTCACCGTGGCTGTTCTTGTCACCTTTTCCATCAATGCTGGCCGTATATCACAAATAATAAGACCAATGTTAACTTCTAAGGCGTCAATTATTGCTGGTTTAGCGCGGCCTTATCAAAAAATCAAATTATCGCCGAATAGTATATCACTTAGCGCCATCCTGTTGAAAACACATCCCGTCCGGATCAATGTCAGCCAAATTTTGAAAGAAATATTCATTGAATGGTCCGGTAACGATCTCCATTAATCATAACGCGACATTCGGCTTCATTTATGAACAAATAAGGTTATAAGATTTCATCAGCCGATAAACCGTACCAATAACGGTGCATTTTTTTGAATGTATTGGGATTATTCAGTAGGATCTCTTCTGGATTGGTCTCACTTCATATTCGATAGTTTGGCTTATTAATATAACTGTTAAGCCAAAAATGAGCCTCATCGTTGAACACTGTTTTGCGATAAAACACGGATCAGTTTGTAACTGGTTTACACGTCATTTAGTGAAAGAACGACACAAATGAAGGACGTGTGGTTTTAATTCCTGCATCAGTTAGATCTTTTACAGGGCAAGATTTTTGCGCAAAATTTCACCACAATTGGTGCGACCAAGTGCGAGCAGAATGACAGCTCGGTTTTACAGTTGCAGATGCAATCAAGTAAACATACGTTTCTTAAACAAATGACGTTCTAAACAAAATGACATAAGATTTTAGGTTTTTTACCTAGAAAGGTAAAGACAACATTTTATCTTTTGAAAAGCAGTATCGCAAAGACACGATAAAATTCTGAATAAATTCCGTAGCATTTTTACTCAGAAATATATCTTAGAAATGTATAATTTATATTTAAGAGTTTCAAAACCTCTTAGCTTCTTTCAAATTCGATTTGAACTGAAAATTCGAATAATACCTATACAACAAAAACAACTGCAAAACTCAACAAAATTCTTTTGTTTGTTTTTAATGTATTAGCTGTGTAGAGAAAAAATAATTTAATCATAATCATAAGTGCTTTGCGTTGCCATAGGATTTTTTGCCTTTTCTGTCTTATAAACGAATTTTTCTGTATTTTGGGAGCCATAATAAAAATTTTAAGCAACTGGATACAGTGGTTTGAACTTTTGATGTCGTTTCGTTTTGGCCATAATTAGAGAAACATTTTTGTTCTTTTGATTACAAAACTTGCAGATGATGTATAACTTTTCAGTCCGCTTACTCTGCTGCTGAACGTTCTTTCAGTAACTTCTAAACAATATTTTCCACTAAACGTTTCTATCATTTTAACTACTACTCGTATATTCAACAGGAGATTTTATCGATTTTTATTCCTTTTCAAAATGCTCTCCATTCTTTTCCATCCTTTTAATACTTTATCTCAGAAAAACATTTTCGTAAGGTTCATTTATTGGCGGGACTTACTAAATCTCGCATTTGCAAGTAAAGTAAAATAGTTAACACCATCATTTAGCGTAGTTTAACAGAAGCTTTCACGTACACCAAATAAACAGCAAAAAGCATTTGACTGGCTGGCTTTCATAAAGGCCCATTGATATATTACATCAATAAAACCCTTTTAAACAGTTGTTGATATTGATTTCTAAATATTTTATTAGAATATTGTTAAAGAGTAAGCAAAAAATTGAAAAATGGTTTCGAATATTAAAATATCGAATTTGAAAATATTATTGTAGAAAATACCGAATACTAATATCTTGAAATTAAAGAAACTCTTATAAATAGTTTTAAAAATTAAAAATCAATAGTTCAAATAAATAGTTTTAAAAATTTTGACATATTTCTGTCATCATCAACAGAATTTGGGAAGTTCGGTTCAAGTACGCGACTTATTATAAAAGCATTTATTTTTGAAAATTTTTGGAATTTCTGTTAACTTTCAAATATAACTAGGAAGTAAAACTAGGAAAGGCGTAGGTTTGACCTACGGCGACGGCTCCCATTTTCTAAGAAACTTCGATGGTCTCAGTCTACACAGGAACTCTTTAAACCACAGTTCTGCAGACAAAAAGATTACTACTTCATCTTCAAATACCAGTTTTAATTTTTTCGCCTATTCTTGGAATCAGCTCGTTCCATTTTCTACCTAAGAAATATAATTTTTTGAAAGCTTATGATGAAGTTTTCCAATAACCCAGAAAAATCAATCCGTCGAACAAACGATTGATTTTTGTGCTGTCAAGTTGTTCAAATCGAACAAGAAAAAAGAAGCCGTCGTGCAAATTTTTTTTACAAATCTCGATTTTTTGACAGAGTTACCCTTCATTTGTTACTACCAACAAACAGTACTGTCATTTTGCTGTCGTGTTTTGAGTGACATTCTTTAATTTTTCATTCGATTTGAGTTTATTGATAGAATCGCTTGTATTTTTGCAGATTTTTTTGTGTTCAACGTTATTTTGTGTCAATTTGTTTAATTGTAATATATAAACTCAGATAATTTCGATTCACATTAGTGAATATGATGCCTCCCGCATTTTTAAATGTAATCTGTTTTTAATTTGAAGGTTATTCCCAGTTTCAACCACTATCAATCCCCTTAAATTTGTATTACGACAAATGACGTCAATTTGCGCCGGAACATATTATCGTGGCACAGTGTTTATACGATATACTGATTTATTTAATTTTTTTTATATCTTCTATAAATTTTATAAAGACAATTACCGATAATTAATGTATTACCTCAATAAAATATTTTATCGTTTTTTGATAAAAGCTTTAAAAAAATTCAGTACAATAAAAAAAACTGTTAATTGAAAAATGGGCTGCAAAAAATAAGACATAATTTGTTCTGAACAAAATTATTGTTGAGCCGTATGTTTGCCATCTATTTCTATATGTTCATACACAATGCTTGCTATAATTTTATCGCCATGAGTATTAATTTCATACCAAAAAAAAAAAAAAATGTTCTGTTTAATATTAATGTCAAGGTCAGTAAAGTACGTACACAAGTTAAAACCAATTTTAAATTAAATTAGATAAATAAACAGTACATATTTTCCCCAAGGTGTGCGCATAATTATTTTTATGGATTTATACATAAATAATTTTAAACTATCAATTAAAAATTGTGTGTACGCAAGTTTCTAAATTACAAATATAGTACGAGCCAGGTAATGAATGAAATACAATTTTTTAATTGAATTATTCTCTTGGGATTTGAATTTTGTAATGAGTTTGTGTTCCATGTTAGTTTTAGTTATATAGGGGTTGGTATCGTTATCCAAAATAAAATAATCGCAGAAAAAACGAAAATCCCAAAAAATCAAGATTTTTAAATGAAACAAATTTTTGAAATATTATTTAATTCGTTTTATATCTTAGAGGATGGGGGGTTTTTATTAATTATTTAAATACTAAAATAGAGAACTCCCCAAAGCCGCTAAGCATTGGTCTTTTCTGCGTAAGGATGACAAGAGATTATGTAGACTCCTTTTGTTTTCTTATTATAGTTAATAAAAATTCAATGGCGTCTTCCTTTTTAATGAGGTACGTTTTTTTGCATTTTTTGTGAGTGGCACTCATGCCGGGTTCACACCAAGCCGACAAAACAGAAGCATAACAAAATCACGTTTTGGAAATAATTCTGTGACTTTTTCACATTTTTTGTTTTGCCTCATATTTTAGGAAGTTTTTAGTGTCTCGCCGTAAGTGGATAAAAATTCAGTTTTTTTTATCTATTTCTATACCTTGTATAACTTTCTTCGTTGAGGAAGTAGACGACAGTGTTGTCGAAATATGTAAAACAAAACAGAATCAGGAGAACAAAAGTTTCAAAAATGAGGATTTAAGTAGTTTAGTTCGTGAAATTTTGAATTTGCATTTATGTAGATCTTAATGCATCGTTTCTGTTCACAAATCAAATATAAAAGATTACGAACGACATCCTATCATTCAATTTTCATAAGCGCGTACAACAAGAAATTATCTTAGAAGAATATTGAAAACGCATTAATTTATTATAAATGATACATAATATTAAAAAATAAAATTTTAAAAATTAAAATTTTTTAATTTTAATTTAGTTGTATTGTTGTTCTGTCTTTACTTTTGCATGACAAGAAATTTTGTTAAGATCAGCGCAATTAATTAAATATTTTAAATAATTTGTTCTTATATCTAAACCTTCCCCATTAACTGATTTGGAAATTATTTCTAAAGATTGCATAGGTGCCATTATTTCTGAAGTAGGTTTTGATGGGCCACCTTCACTTAGATGGTTGATTCAGGAAAAACACTGGTCTTTCTCAGGATTTACTTGTTCTTTAGGTATCGATTCTTTTAGTTTGTGGCAAATATACCCCGCTAAATTTTCTAGGCCATCATAACCCATTGCATTAATCTCGCGATCCTCTTCATCCCGTTATTTAATATCTTCATTGATTGCACAAAGCCTAAAGAATAAAACTGAAATTTGTTTATTGATATTGATGCCACATATATCTATTATAACCTATTTGAAATGGTAGCAAACAACTACTTCCTGTAGGAGGAGGAAAGGAACTCTTGTATTCATGATGTAAAAACTTGAATTAATAAAGAAAAAATTATATATAAATCTCTTAACATTGCCACTTGTGTCTGATGCATTGTCATAACTATTATTTCATCCAAGCTTAACACACATACTCTTTGTGCTTCATTCAGATGAGTTGCTACTTTCACAATCTTTGTCAGCGGTTTCAAAATACCTGGTAATATTTCGATTTTTTGTGCCCAGCGTTAAAGCGTTCGAATAGAGGGAAGAGGGAATTGTTTCTTTTTGAGCATCTTATATCCATGCGCACATGCGGAATGAAGAGTAATTGATCTAGTTATATCTTCTCCAGACCAATTCATTCTTTTTCGTTATTTTGTTTTAAATTCAATTTTCCTATAATTTGTGTATTTAAATTTTCTATATTTTTCTGCAAGCTTTCTTTCACGTTTTTCAAAATACAATTTTCTTGGCTTAGTTTCATTCTAAAAAATCGAAAAGTTTTGAAAAGGGACCATTAAAATTTATTTACTTAAACCACTTTATGAAATAAAATAAAAAGTATACTGACACCTGCTCCTGCAAAATACAAAATTGGTTGAGGGCATTTCCTAATTCTTCAATCGGCTTTAAATACCGGGTGATTTTTTTAACCTGATACACTCAAATATCTCGGAAAATAAGCACTCTACGAAAAAATGGTAAAGATCAAAATTTAATTATTACCTGGGGGAAATACATTAGTGTTAAAACTAGTGCCCCCCCCCCCCGCCTCATCCTTGTAGGTGGGGCGGCGTAACTTTGAAACTAAAACATGAATCCCAATTTTTTATTACAGATTCGGATTCTACGGCTAAAAATACGTAGGATTTGACTGAAACATTTTTTTCGATTCATGATAGATGGCGCTGTAATTGACGATATTCAATTTGTTTCGATTTCTCCTACTAAGAACCTACGCAAACGATTCTGCAATACGTCTGCAATAAAAATAACACGGTTTCATTGTAAATACTTGAAATTGGTCGTCAAAAAATATATTCATTTTGCAAATTTCGAATTACTGGGAAAAGGGTGCTTGATTGGTTTAAGTGCTCAAAATGATGCCTTCGACTTCAATGCACTTATTAATCCGCATTTCAAATGACTATACACAACTGAGAAGTGGGTCTGCTTGAATTTCAGCACAATCATTTCTGATTCGCTCAATCATATTCTCACGTGTTGTTGGCAGGCCAGTTTACCGGACCTTCTCTCCCGATCCAGCGACCATTGAAATCACGATCAAGTACTGCACGTGCTACCAACGAATAGTGTGCGGAACAACCATCATGTTGAAACCACATGTTCCGTTGCACTTCTAAGCTCAAGTCTTCAAATAATGTTAGCAGTTCATTTTCCAAAATATCTCGGTACATTTGACCATTCAAGTTCAAGTTGCCTTCAATAATGTGGGGGGTCGATGAGTTTGTTGCCAATTATTCCACAACACACATTGACAGTTCAAGGACGCTGATGTTCAACTTGGCTAAGCCAGTGCGGATTTTGAACACTCCAGTAATGCATGTTGTGGCGATTAACCGTTTCATGGTTTGTAAAAGACGACTCATCGGAGAACAATACGTAACGAAAAATATTTGCGTTTTGCTATATTTGTTCACGTGCCCACTGACAAAAAGTTACCCGATTTTTGAAATCAACGCCATGAAGATCTTGGTGTAAAGACACATGATACGGATAATACTTATAACGTTTTAAAATTTTCCAAACACTGGTCTGGGACAATCCAGAATCGCTAGCTATTTCTCTTGTACTAATATGAGGATTATGAGCTACTGCAGCCAATACATCAATTTCATTATTTTCTTCAGTGACTGTTGCTGGACGAGTCCTTTTTTTCGGTTGAACACTTCCATCAATAATAAATTGTTTGACAGTATGCTGAAATGACGCACGTGACCGAATCCTATCCGGAAAACGCGAAGCGTAGAGAGTGACAGCATTATCAAGACTCCGGCCAGCTTCTCCATAAACCAGAATCATTTCAATTTTCTCTTGTACAGTTAAATACACCATTCTTAAGTAGTATTGATAGCTTTACACAGGTATTGTTGTTTTCGAAATAATCTTCGGACTGAATCGGTATATTTAAAACAAAATACAAACAATTTCCTGGGTTACGATAATGAGAAGCAATTTTCAGTAATTGAAAATTTAAGAAATACAAATTGTTTAAGACTAACTTCGAGTATTTACAATGAAACCATGGTATTTTTATTGCAGACGTATTGCAGAATCGTTTGCGTAAGTTCTCAGTAGGAGAAATCGAAAAAAATTGGATATCGTCAATTACAGTGCCATCTATCATGAATTGAAAAAAATGTTTCAGTCAAATCCTACGTATTTTTAGCCGTAGAATCCGAATCTGCAATAAAAAATAGGGGTTCATATTTTGGTTCAAACTTACCCCCCGCCCCACCTACAAGGAGGAGGAGGGGGGTACTAATTTTAACACTAATGTATTTCCCCCACGGAATAATTAAATTTTGATCTCTAGAGTGCTTATTTTCCGAGATATTTGAGTGTATCATTTGACACCAAAGTTTGTTCAATGAGGTTGTTCTTGTTTTGATCGTCATTATCGTTTTTAATGCTAGCACTTGATCCTTCAATCAATGAATGTACTAATTCTTTCGTATTCCTTTCACGAATTTGTTTAGAACGGCAAGACATCATGGCTTTTTCTGGCTTGCCAGTGGGACAAGCGACAAGCCATAGAATGGTGGGAGCTGTTAATTAATAATCAAATTATATTCTATTTAATACTATTTAAATTACATGTTTTTTACATTCGTAGAAAGAAAACATGGTAATAATTTCTCTTTTGAGGTGAACCCTATAGAAATCCATTGTCACACTACTATACGGTTTAGGGTGAAACCGATTTGTTCTCATCACGCATAGTGACTTAATTGCTAATTAAACCTTTGCATACTTTCTATATATAGCAAAGCAACCTTGTAGTTTAAGTATTAGCGAATTATACGCAATACATATTAAAATCTTAATAATTTCAATTTTATTTTATTTAACGCATAAATGCGTTCATACCCAGATAATTTAATTTAATTTGTATTGGATGTCCGTTATTATCGTTGTTTACCACACATTTGAATTGTTTGTAAGACAAAGAAGCATACAACAAAAGTCCAATCGATTTATTATAGTTAAGAAATTCTTTTTTTGAAATATTGTTTAAGAAATGAAGAAATGATGAAATTATGTGTTTAATTAAATCCATATTGACGTGATACTACGCGTTAATGTGTTATGTAGTCATCACATATAAAATACTATAGCTAAACATGCTACGACTTATAATTTTTTCAGCCATTGACTTCCCAACTAAACGAAATTTTGTATGGATGAATAAGTCGAAATCAAATAAAGAATCGAGTAATTTACTTTAAAAAACAATTTCCCCATTCAAGATAGGTTTATGTTCACTCATCATCATAAACCCAAATCAATATTCATAATATGGTACAGACAATTCTAGGAATAAAATCCTTTTATTTAAAGGGAAAAAAAATACTGGAATAAATTCTTATCTATACTCATGGAAAATACAAATACAATGGATGTTTAAGGTTTAACCCATTTCCCAACGGCAATAAAACCTATTAGTTTTGGTTGTTAAACTTTTATACATGATTTTGGGTATGGTATTTTTGTATACAAGCTAAAGTTCTAAATGAAACTTTGAATATTAAAAAAAAAATAAATTAGGTATAATCAAAGCGTCTAGATGTACAAGCTGCAATTATCAAATAATAGAGCTTAATCTAAAGGGGATAGAAATCGAGCTTAATCGAAAGAAAGGAAAATAAAAATGGATTTTTCATACATGAAACGTGTTACAAAAGTGAAATTTGATTACTAGGTTATCAAGAGGAATAATTGATAAATAATGATCTAACAATTAATTAATAAAATCTTGTTTATAGATATTTAATTAAAGTTTTATTAAAATTCTTTTATTTTCAAACACACATCTAGAGCTCAAGACATCACATATTTTGTTCATGTTTTTTGTATTATCAGCCATTAGTGTCGCCAACACTACAACTACAAAATTATAAAATATGCTAAAAAATAAAATGTAAGTGGTTATTCTAGTGTTTAAATTCAGTTGGGTGTAATTCATAAATTGGAAAAAAATGACATTTTAGTAAAACAAATTCCAAATAAATTCATTTTCTTAATGTTGGTGGTTACACCATATTAAAATATTTTAGAGATTTTTGTTTAATTAAAATATTAGTACACAAAATTAATTTAAAAATCAGTGTCGCATTTCGCTTACAAAATATTGTTTGTCCAAATAATTGTAAGTGAGTGAACTTCTAAGCAGAACAAATCCGGAAGAAACCCAAATTTAAAGAAACAATAACTCCAAAATTTTGATTTAAATTAAAGATAAATAATATAAAATAACTCAAATTATTAATTATGTTTCCTCACAAACGAAATTTCAAAATTAAATGGTTTTATAGATGACAACTAAAAGGTCTCCATTTTGAAGTTCTTAAGTTAATTTAGAATTTTTTTAATGTACAGAAAGAGATGCTTTTTGTATACCAAAATGTCCTTTATGAATATAAGTAAACAGTCAGTGGGTTTGTGATTTGAGAACAATCATTTATTTCTTTTGAATATACTCGTAAGATCTTTCTATAGGTTGAAATTTCGTCTCGAAAATTCTAGTACTTTTGAAAATGACCCAAGTATTCCTTTTAGAAATGCGACTTTAGTCGTTTTCAAATTAATCGATTCAACTATCTATCGTTAGTAGATTGACTTGAACGTGAATTTCACGTTCATCTTTTTGCTTTTCTTCTGCTTTGAGCTTTCTTCTTCAGTATACTACAATTTCTGCTCAAAATATCAGCTACTTACAATACAGATCCTATTTTGTACCCCGCTTGTGAATTATCTTTTACCATATGAAGTTCTTTGAAGTCGAGGAGTGTGGAACGTAAATAAGGTATTGTTCATTATGACCAACTCAACAAATTGAAGAAGACCACACTGAACTGCAAATATATTATATAAAAATTCCGAATAGATTTAATATAGATTATACAATTCAGTATTAATCACCGTAAAATTTGTAAATCTTAAGACTACCGAATTTTCAAAATATAATCAGACAGTGATGATAATTTATGATGTTTGTTTACAGATAACAGAAAATAAAAATTTACTATTCAATACAACAAAAGCTCATTAATAACTGATAACAATTTTCCCACCCACCTCGTTCACGATTCAACGATTTTGTAAGAGTAGTAAGAAAATAAATTGAAAATTAATTAAATTTAATGTTACACGCATGTAGAGGCAAAGGAAAGCGGAAACGAAAAATACACGCCATTCAACTATACTAAAATAACATCAGAAATCTCTCACACCCAAATCACTACCGCCTGCCGAGCTGGGTGCTTTTATATAGATATTTTCGGCAGATACATATGTTTATAAAAGCACATAACTAAATTTCATGTCGACATCGTGTAAGCCAAATATCATTCCATCATATATTCGTGTGTACAAACAATTGTACATACATATTTATTGTACAAAATAAACAAATTGAGCAAATAAAAAACTTTTTTGATTTTATGTTGTGATTACAGAGCTTTAAGCTCTATTTATGTTTATACAATTATACATCCAAGGGATGTTTTCTATAACACATACAAAGTGTATGATTTGTACGAGTATTATTACCACAAAAATATACGTTATGGTTTAAAGCTGTTTTTATTAGATTACAATTGGTTTTTGGCTGGAACATTGAATAAAAGGTGTGGAATGGAAAAATGGAAATTATAATCGTTCTGTTTTCTTTGATACACAATATAAAACCAAAATAAACAATAATCGCAATTCTTTCAAAGCATATCTTTCGCGCTTATGTAGATCAATCGCTTTGTGGGATATACAAATTGTATAATCACAAATAGTAAAACAAATTAAAAATTCTCTGGTAGACATTTAAATTGTCTAATTAAGACGAAAAAATTTTTGGCAATTCATTCTAGAACCCAAACCTTAAACTCAAACCAATTTAAACTATTTTTACTGAGGTGTCATCTAACCTTTAATAAAAAAAGCACAGTTAGTAGAGACACATTTTAACACGTTCGCCAATGCTAGTTTTACCAGAAACTCATGTCACACATTTGTGGCACAAATTATATGAAATTTATTTAGGATAACATTGTTACGATTATTTGCTATATGGATGATTTTCTAGGAGTATCTATCACTTATTTGTGTCGAGTAGTTTCACTGGAAGCTCGTTGTATTTTAGGTGATTTTGTCTACTTTTGTTGAAAACAAATTACATGTATGTACAATTTTTCTTTTAATAATTTTTAAAATATAATATAACAAATAAAAATGTTCAATAAAATATTTATATTTATTTACGATAGATGGTGTTACTTGAATTATTTTGAGTCCATGATAAAATAATACAGACACATTTAATATCGGGTTCCAAAATCGTGAAATCATTCGTGCTTGGTACATCTGATATTCTTATATGCGGTATTAGTTATCTGCGTACCAAGTGGCAGTAATTATTTGCTTTTCATGGTGAAGTTTGTACAGAGAAAAGCAAAAAGTTTAGCCGTGCATAACGTTTTTTTCACTACCAACAGAAAAATCTTGTAAACAAAATTTCGAAATTCTATTTCAAATAAATCACATTCGCATGCAAATAATTTAATTCTGATCATAAACCGGGCGCGGAAAGTGGCTTGATTCAATAATAATAATTTGTTTTTTCCATAGTTATAGTTGCTGACTACTTTTTAGAAATGCATTATCGATTTTCCACATATGGATAGTGAAAAATAGTATATTATTCAACGAGCATATAATGATAGCTGTTATTCAGCATTAATATGATGCTTTGTCCACGACCGATAAAAAATTGTATTTTATTATCAAATCCTTTAAATAAGCCTAAAATAAATTACGTCGACGTTTTGATGTCTCAATTTAATAATAAGCGTATTTTGTTGGCCAAAATTTAGTTCGAATTATTTTGGGTTTATTATTTTTCCAAGAAAGTAGCCAATTTGATTTAATTGTTAAAAGCCAACCTTTCGAAATAAAATATACATTTAATATGTATTATGACTCTGGTGGCAGGTATCACAACCAAAAATTATAATTATCTTTAAATAAACCCAATTTTTTTTTGGGTTATTGTTATTCCTGCGGGGATTTATCATATGCAATTGTTGTTGTAAATTTGTCAAGGAAATACGCTAAATAATTAGATAAACTAGAAGTGAATAATGGATATCATTATAATTGAAGAAACAAACGTTTAATGAGTATATTATACGTCAGTCGTGGATAAATAAATTTTATTCACCATCAGTTGGTAACATACGGCGTTTCCAACATCTTAAAAGTTAGAAACTGAGGGATACATTTCAAGCGGTCAGTAATAGTAAAAAAGGGGTTAGTAATGAGACGTAATCGGTCAGTAATGAAAGCGGTACTAACCCGTGGGGGTGCTACTATCGATTTATAGTCGATTTAATAAAATGTCAATTGTGCAGCGCCTACTAAGCGTTAATATTTTGCCAAAATAAATGATAATATTATAGAGATAAATTTTTATTTATTTATGTATGTTATAATGTCCCTTGTTTTATTAAATGCCTCTGATTGTGAATAAAATATTATACAAACCTCGGCGAAAAATACCATTACCGTCTCGAAAAATAATTCACCTCGAGGCTACATCTCTCGGTAAACTAAGCTTCTCTCGCAGGAATGGAATACTTTCCGCCTTGGTTTATAATATACTACATATTGCTTTTGCAGTCCAAGTCCAAATTCACATATTTCCAAATTACTATTACAAGTAAAACTTCAAATTCGATTGTTTATAATTCAAATTGGGATCGTTTTACAATTCAATTTCAAATTCTATAACGCAATTTAGAAGTTCTACCAATTAGTCCTAATTCTTCGGACATACCTGCTGGAAGGTCTGTCAGACTGCCGTAAGTATATGGCGAACAATTGGCGACCGGAATAAATTGTAGAATGAAATCCAGCAATCACGAATACCAAACCAATGTTTACGCGATAATAGTGGACTGTATATGGATGGTGACAATGGTTATAATTTATTTTCATCCTTTTGTAACAGTTTGTCACATCAATTACCCTTCCTATAGTAATCGTCTAGATTAAACAAGGAAAAATTATTAATCACACAAACTGCCGCAGACTCCTCTTTGGCTTGATCCATGCAGCTTTTTTCAGCCGGCTAGCTTGCAGTGGCTGGGGGGGTTATTTATGGACCAAAGAAGAGCTTGATGAGCTGCTGATGTTATACTTCAAAAAAACAAATTTTTTCCATCTGACCACTTTGAATGTCCAAACTCTAATCCTCGTTCGATTTTTTTTCAGTTAACACCATAAAAGTTTTCATGATTCTTTTTTTTTTGTAATTGTTATGCCCATTTCTCAGGGATTTATTACCTATCAACTAGATAATACAATATACAGTCGCTTCATAAAATGTACTATTAGCTAAATTAAAACCTATTAAATGTTTATATAATCTATGTGATACAATCAAACTTGTCACAAATCGTGGGGCAGACCCAACACCCCTGAGATAGTTTCAAGCCGGGCTCATTTTTGTAAAATAAATCGATATTAACGATACCAATAACAAAAGGTTTCCCCCGTTTGTGAGTTATCCATATTGATAATTGAGTTAAAATAGTGGAAAATATTAGTAGATTTGTTTTTAAATTGAAAATGCCAAAAGAGGAAACAAAAATTTACACGCATATGTTTCCCCCCCGTGGTAAGAAATATTAGCAATGTATCAGTGAAAAATTAGGCTGATGCTAACGAAAAGTAAAATAAATAAATAAACACGATATGAGGAGCTCATCGTAAATCTTTAGTATGGTATACGCCGATTGTTTGTCCATGATTATCTGCCACTTCATACGAGACGGTTCCAATTTTCCTGATAATCTTGCCTTTCACAAATTTAGGCGCAAGCTTGGCTGAAAAGTTGGCACCAGCATTACTTTGGACGAAATTCCTTACAAAAACGCTTTGGCCTGGTTCAAATTTTCGTTGCTTGCTGCGCAGGTTGTAAGTTGAACAATTTCGTTGGTATGCATTGTACAGATGTGAAAGTACTATTTCTTGCGCAGTTGAGAGTCGATTATTTATATCCAAAACAGATGCTTGCCTATCGTCCAAAACATCCAGATTCCGCATTAATTTATAAGACGAGGCATGGTTAATCATGTGCTGACCGAAAGTCAGAAAATAGGGCGAAAATCCAGTTGAACTATGCACCGAATTTCTCAATGCCATACTAATTTCATATAGATATCTATCCCAGTTCTTGTGATCATCGTTAACATAGGAACGGATAGCGGAAAGAATTGTCCGATTTACACGCTCCGACGCATTTGCTTGCGGAGAATAGACTGGTGTAAATTGGTGTAAAATGCCGTAGTGGGACAATATCTCAGCCAGAAGATGCGACCTGAATTGAGGTCCATTATCGGTGGTTATTACCTCGGGAACACCAAAAACACTAAAAATACGAGACTTTAGAAATAGCACGACTTGATTTGCGGTAGCAGACTTCATTGGCTCAGCAAAAACAAATTTTGTGTACTGGTCTAGCACTATAAGCAAGTAAGTATTACCCTGCCTACTCCGTGGGTATGGTCCCAAAAAGTCCATAAAGAGCTTTTGAAATGGTCGATGTACTTCTGAAAATTTGCCCATTTCCGGTTGAGTCACGAAGTTAACTGCCTTAGACTGTTTGCATGTATCACAATTTTTGATATAATTTCTTACATCCCGTGCCATCGCAGACCAATAAAATTGTCTCTGTAGTACTTTAAGAGTTTTTACCTCTCCTAAATGTGCGCCTGTCGGTGAGTTATGCGCCTGCTTCAAAAGTGTTGATGTTAAAGAATCCGGAATCACAAGTTTCCAGGCTGAGAGATCATTCATGGAACTGAAATAGGAATTTGGTAGAATATAAAGCTTCCCATCACCTACAGTAAAGTTTGATTTGACGTTTGGGTTGTCTCTCAGGGCATTAATTCTGCCAACGTAAGCATTATCCTGAAAGGCGTTTGAATTCAGATCCACATGTAGGGGGGACACACTCCCATCACCATCACGTGCATTCGGTTGTGAGAAAGCTTGGAGATCCATTCTGGACAAGGCATCCGGAACTACGTTTTGTGACCCTTTTCTGTACTCAATTTTAAAGTTAAAGCCTTGAAGCTTAAGGCTCCACCTTGCTAGCCTACCAGAAAGATCTCGTTGGTCCATTAACCATTTTAAACTCGAATGGTCCGTGATGATAGTGAAAGTGTAACCCTCCACATATGGTCTGAATTTTTTTACGCTAAGGACAGCAGCTAAGCACTCGAGCTCGGTAACACTGTACTTACGCTGGGCAGAATTAAGCTTGTGACTGTAAAATGCAATGGGATGTTCCTCTCCTTTGTCAGACTTTTGAAATAAGACGCTGCCTATTCCAAAAGAACTCGCATCGCATTGGATAAAAAATTCACGCTTGAAATCGGGATTTCGAAGTACCGGGGCAGAAGTCAGCGCCATTTTAAGTTGATTAAATGCCTCATTTGCTGATTCATTCCAGTTCAATTTTTGATTCCTTTTAAGGAGGTCGGTCAGTGGAGCAGTAATACCGGCATAGTTCAAGATAAATCGCTGGTACCACCCCGCCATCCCCAAAAATCGACGCAGCTGTCTGACAGTTTTAGGAGCCGGATAGTCCGCAATGGCCTGCACCTTGTCGG
This sequence comes from Tipula vernalis, assembly GCA_958295665.1. Taxonomy (NCBI): domain Eukaryota; kingdom Metazoa; phylum Arthropoda; class Insecta; order Diptera; family Tipulidae; genus Tipula; species Tipula vernalis. Next base: position 65,510,088 of record OY282559.1, on the reverse strand, counting down.
GGTCCATGCGGATGACCCCGTTACCAATTACATGACCTAAGTATCTCGTCTCACTCAGAACGAACTTACTTTTCTCTATGTTAATAGTGAGGTTAGCTAATTTCAATAATCTAGCGACTTCAGTTAATAAAGCAAAATGCTCTTCCAATTCAGCTGAGACTATCAGTAAGTCGTCTAAGTAGACAAATACTCGGTCATGCAACTGGTAAGGGATCACCTTATGCATCAACCTACACAATGACTAAGGAGCATTGCATAGGCCGAAGGGCATGACCGTGAAGTGATAGAGGGGTCTGCCCGGAACGGTGAACGCAGTTTTATCACGAGATGCCACGTCAAGAGGAATTTGCCAAAAGGCATCCTTTAAGTCGACTGACGAGATATATTTCGTGCGGTCTAGTCGACTTAGCAATCCCTCTATCAGTGGCAACGGATATGCGTCTTTAATCGTTACTTCATTAACCTTCCGGGCGTCGAGACATAGCCTCACCTTTCCGCTGCTCTTACGAACAACCGCGATTGGTGAGGACCATGAACTCTGACTTTCCTCTATCACTCCCAACTCCAACATCCTATCCAACTCCCTATAAATATCAGCTTGGACAGCTGGGGAGACGGGGTAATAGCGTTGTTTCACCGGCTTGGAATTTCCGACATCGATAACATGCGTAATTAACGTCGTACGACCCAAACCATTTTTGACAGAGCAAGGAAATGTATTAATTATTTGTTGCAAGCGGTTTTCAAGATCAGGCGAGAGCTGGTGTCGATTGTCAGGTGTCTTAGTAGGTTTTTCCATCTCAAGAGAATTGACGATGGCTGGAGCTACCCCAAAAAGGTTCCAGAAATCAATTCCAAGATATAGTGGTTGTGTTAAGCCTGGCGCAATGTGAAGACGGAGCCGTTTGGTTTTCCCATTGTAAGATATTGGAAGTATCGCATGACCAATTATTCTTTGCCTTTCACCACTGGCCGTGTTTAAAAAGGAGGGTAAGTAATGGATTTGGATTCCGGTTTTCTCCAGTAATTTTTCAGAGCCAGCCCCAAGTACGCTAATGCTTGCGCCACTATCTAGCAATCCGGTGTATGGAGTACCTGATATTATGACATCTGCGTAGGGCCGCTGATCATTAAGGTTAGATTGTACTACAGATTCACAAATTAATTTCTTGATTGAACGACGCAACGACCAATATTTTACGTTACGATTTGGTGATTTTAATGTAGGGGTTGAGAAAATATGAGATTTATAAGACGGTGGATGGACAATTTTATGATAATATGGCAACTCAGGTAACTTTTGAAACGAGAAGGAACTATCCTGAGGATCACGACAGTTATTTGATTTAATAGATGACATATAGAATGAATTGTTAAAGTCTAGAGAAGCAGGAACTGTTTCCCCTCTTGAATGATTTATTGATTTCGTCTTAATAACTCCGGGCACGTATTCGAAACCACGTCTTCTGTGAGTATCCGGGTATCCCTGGTATCGACTTGTTTTTGGGGAGGTTGAGTTCCAGGCCTCCTCATCTCCCAACGCCTGTTTCCCTGATTTTGCTTATTACAAAGGTGGCAATTTGACCTGAAAACATTTGGAGCACCACAACCGAAGCACTGTCTTGGATTATTAAGATTCCTCGAATTATATGATTCACTAAAGGCAGCTTGATTTCCTTGGCTAGAATAGTTATTACCTTGATAACCCGTGCTCGTCATGCCACATATTTCATCACGATATTCAGGTTCCAAGTTACACGGAGAATGACTGATCGAAACGAATTGATTATGGTTCATGCGAACCTCCAAACCGTTTTGTTGCTGCGATGATTCGTAGATCACGTCTTTATAGTTTTTAGAATCAATACCCGCCGAATCTCTATTTTTACCAGTAGGATATTCGTAAGCGCTTTTATCATCGACACACTCATTAACTTGTCGAAACGTTACGTGTTTTTCCGATCGGTCAGAACTCAACCGTTTCCAAGTGTCTTCAATTTCGATACATTGACGCACGAGTTCCGATATCGAAGAAATTTGTCGACCGGCAATTTTGTATTGTAGAGCGCTATGCATATTTCTTTTCAATATGAAGAAGAGGTCTGAATCAGGGAGGGGTGAAATTAAAGCCAGAGTTGCATCTATTACTCTTGAATGAAAATCAATAAAACTCTCGTTAGATTTTTGTCGCATAGCAGCAATTGATTGTTTAATTTCACCATCAGATTTTCGATCTTTAAAACGTTCTAACATCGCTTGTTGCAATTCCTCCCAATCAATCCTTTGGTTTCGTTCAAGAAACGACCAGTACCATTGAAACGCACTTTTTCTCAATAATAGATATAATCCATCAACTAGCTGTCCAGGAGAGATGTTATTTGCACTTGCTAAGCGGTTGACTCGATATAAAAACCTCTGAACCGAAATTTCTCCTTTGGGCGAGCCGTCATATTCCACATTCTTCCATTTGTCGATTCCAACTCTGTGGGAATGAATTTGGCTGCAACTGATCGTATTAAAGTTATCCTTATGGTCGTTTGTAGCAGTACCTAGAGGCTCTTCTTGCCTTTTGGACTTAAGAGAACTAGACTCAATATTTCGCAATTCGCTCATTTTCAAGTCCCTAAACGTCTGCTCAACTCCCTGCACATTTACCGTTCCACCATTGTCCGGATTTTCGCTAGTTGCAAATTTACGAACCAGTCCCATGAAATTTTCATATTCCTGAATTGATATAGTTTTCTCTAGAGGATTTCTGGGAAGTGAACTTTCTAGTTTTGATAAATTGTCTTTTTGAACTGTATGGCCGACTAATTCTTCAGGTTCCGAATCCGCGGAATCTATATCTTGAAGGCCAATACTGGATGGACCAGGAATATTTGCTTCATGTACAGCCTCAGTGATAGATTTCTCAAACTCGTCCACTGTGACTTTCGATTCAAGAAATGATTGGATTACGTCTAGAAATTTCTCACATGCCAGTGATAAAGTATTCGCGGCAAACCTGCAGCTTGGAGATGTCTCCATTACACGTTGTAATCGCGAACTAATATGAACTACCCGGGTACTTAAAGTAGAGAGTTTAGTGTTCCTTTCTTCTAATTGGAGCTCAGATATTTTGTGGACCTGGGCTTGGAAATTGGTTAATTTATCGGAACAAATCTTCAATTCCCTTTGAGGAGATTTACGACCAGCTTTATGCATTTTGTTTGGGGGAGCAACCTTTCCCTCTAGTTCCAATTTTAAAATTTTCGTAAGAGATTCAAGTTGTTCCCCGACCGAACCAGAAATATTTCTTAACACACATTCAATCTCTATCTCGTCGGTGCTTAAATATTTTGGATCCATAGCCATTTTGTTATTATTATCGTTAATATTATCAAAAATTCAGGAAATTGTATATAAAAAAATACAAAATAAACAAATTATGAACGTCTAACCCCAAAATTTGATAAAGTAGAATATACCAAAAATAATAATATTTTAAAGAACAGTATTTAATATAAAGTATTGATATTAAATATTCAAAGCAAAACAAAATTGAATAAAAATAATAGTAAATAAAAATTCCACCAAATATGAATATGCCTAAATAATTATAAAATATGTAAATATGAAATTAGAAAAAATAATTAAATATCAAAAAATAAATGTTCACTGGAAATGCATTCATCCAACCAAGACCACAACAGTATTCAAAGGATAAAAATAAAAAATTGTTTCAACATAGGTATACATAGAGTTAAATGACGATAAACATAATTGCCTTCTTTCATAACAACTTTCAAAATTAAAATAAACGGTTATTACCGGGACGAGGTCATCCAGAAAACAATTAATGAAACTAACGCGAATTTATGAAAGGCCTTCCTTTTTCCGACAAAAGTACTCTTTGAATTTAATTCTTCACAACGTGTTGATAACGGAATACTTCTGCAACAAAAAACGCCTGCCATAAACTCAAATAACTGCAAATTATAATGCTTCTAGATCGTATTCAAAAGAAAAAACTTTAAACATTCAAAATGGATATACAATCAAACATTAGAATTTTGCAAACTTTAAATTATATGAAACTGAAACTGAATATAAAAAAATTAATGAAATAAAATGAATTTGTTATTGTGAAAACCTTGTTAAGCATAAAATCAAAATATCGTTAGATAGAACTTATACTAGATTCACAATAATAATAAAAAAAAATCAAATGGAGGAGAAAAAAAAATGTTGAAACAATTTTCATCAAATATCTAAGTGCTATTGTAAAATTTCAAACCACCCTAAAATTAATTGCTTCCGATTAAAGCCCCACGTTGGGCGCCACTGTAACAGTTTGTCACATCAATAGCCCTTCCTATAGTAATCGTCTAGATTAAACAAGGAAAAATTATTAATCGCACAAACTGCCGCAGACTCCTCTTTGGCTTGATCCATGCAGCTTTTTTCAGCCGGCTAGCTTGCAGTGGCTGGGGGGGTTATTTATGGACCAAAGAAGAGCTTGATGAGCTGCTGATGTTATACTTACAAAAAAAAAAAAGTGACATGCCACTGTTGGGTATGGTCAAATCAAATACATCTCCAGTGAATGAGAAAAAAAAATTAAATGTACATCATGTATCTCATAACTGAAAAATTAATTAATTAAAATACGATTGGATTTCATTGAATATTAATAAATCATGCCAAATACTGATTTTATTGAAAAATTAAATTTAATATGCTTCCAAAGAGGAAAAAAAATATAAAAACAAAACAAAGCAAATAATGGTTTTAATTTAGCTTTACAAAATGGAAGCTATACTTAAATCTAAGAAACTTATTTTTGGCCATAAAAAAAAATCTATCTTAAAGACGTATTGTAACGAAATGAAATTTTTGTTAACAATCAAAAATGATAAAAGAAATAATAATAATAATAACAATATAGTAAATAATTATAGAAAAAAAATAATATGAGTACTCATCTACGACGCGTTGTGGATCCAATACCCATAATTCCCGTTTTTCACAACGTAGAAATGATGCCAATTCACGTAATCCCAAAATTGATGAAATCACTTTTATAATTTGCTGGTGATGCACAGTAATATTATCCACTGGTAGCTTAAGTTTTTTTTTTTTTTATTATTAGTATGTATTCGTTTATGTTATATTTTTTTCATTCATCACTTATTTGGTACATTTGTTTATAACTTAGTTTAATGAAATTTATTTTTTTATTGAATATTAACAGTTAACTTTAGCCACTTATTATTTTACCACTAAGATCGTTTTATATCCACTATTTTTTTTATCCGGTTAAAACTATATTAAGCCATTGTCTGAACTTTTCATAAGTTGCACACACACACATATGTACACTCGATATTAGATATCATTCGTTTGCTGTTTTTTTTTTTATTATTAATTTTAGGATTTGTCTATTTTTATTTTATAACTTTAAAACACTTTTTAAATATTGTTTATTGTTGAACTTGAGTAATCGCTCAATTCCTATTGCACTTTTCTTTTAATTCAAATCAAAATTATTTTGCATTAATTTGACCATAGCCAAAATTTTCAAAAAAACAAATTTTTTCCATCTGACCACTTTGAATGTCCAAACTCTAAGTTGACCACTTTGACTAAGTTAGACCACTTTGAATGTCCAAACTCTAACCACTTTGAATGTCTAAACTCGACAATCCTCGTTCGATTTTTTTTCAGTTAACACCATAAAAGTTTTCATGATTCTTTTTTTTTGTAATTGTTATGCCCATTTCTCAGGGATTTATTACCTATCAACTAGATAATACAATATACAGTCGCTTCATAAAATGTACTATTAGCTAAATTAAAACCTATTAAATGTTTATATAATCTATGTGATACAATCAAACTTGTCACACTTTGAAGAACATCACGATTCGTTTCCGATGCAATAATAATAGTTGTTGTGCATGCAGGGAGGGCATCGTTTACGAATCGTGTTTTTGATGTTTGCGACTTGTGAGGGTAGATTTCTTGTGTTAATTGCAGCTGAAAATTTGTAGTCTATTATTTGTAGTCAATTTTTTGTTAAAAAAAAGTTTAGCTGATTGTTTATCATTAATGGTCATGCATGATAAGTAGATATAGAGTTTTGATACAGGGCGGAATTCGTTTTCGTGTATAAATGGATTTGGTTTTAGAGTTTCGTGTTTAAATGTCAGTATTGTTTGAACGTTACAAAAATAGAAATAGAAATGTTTAATTAAAGATATATAAATAAAAAAAATTAGATAGAATGAGTGAATGCTTAGGGAAGTTAGATACGACTGTACTGAAAAAGTAATTTTTATTTTTAATACGACTTAAAAGTTTTACAGGTAACCATTATGTATAATGCTATCGGGCCGTTACGAATATAACCCGCTCCCCCCATTAGATAGTGAAGGGTCTGGGGATAGGATTACATCTTTATATATATATCACAGAATTAAATGATCCCCGGTATCTCTTCAACCGAGCGAAAACGTTTACGCCGGAGCGGTTTTTCGAGTTTTGGGAATAGTCAAAAGGCAGACGGAGCTAAATCAAACGAAAAGGGCCGTTGCGGAAGATAAAGGTCGAATTTTTGGCCAAATAGTTACTTACAAGCAGTGCAGTGATATAGACGGCGCATTATTTGTGTGCTATCAACAAGACCTCTAATTATCAATCGACGATTTTTAAACACCAAATCCTTGACTTCCTTGACGTGGTGTTCATCGGTAGATGTAAAGACGTTCATCGGCTTTATCGTATTCTCTGCCTTCTTTGAACACTTGAACAGAGCATTGTCACCAAAAGCCTTTTCCAACATTCTAACGTTTTGGAAGCCGAAATTCGATTTTTGAACCCAAATTTGATGCAACTTCTTTGCTGAACTTTTTTAAAAATCGAAAGATGCATTTTTTTAGATGAAAGTAAACAAGCTTATATCATTAACTAATAATGATATTGACACAAAATTTGACACAGATGTCTGTTAGGCTGTTACTAACCTATGAAAAAAACTACCAGTTTGGATAAGCCCGAGCGATTTAAATGGAAAAGTCTTACTAGTATTAGTCTTACTATAGTATGTCCCTGTTCAACTTTATAAGCACTTCAGAGCCTAAAATTCTCAAGCCGTGAGCCAACTTTTGCTAGTTCTGTTCTGTAGGAATTGTTGACATCAGTTTGCAGTCTATATCTGTTATTAATATTGTTAAAGATGATTTTGTTAAAACAAAATCAATTCAATTTATCCCCAACGAATTTATTTATGTCATACAAAATTATAACCACACTATTTATTAACGATAATTCACAAAATCATTTTTATTTCCACTAAAACACTTTTTAAATCACTTTTTAATTCCTTTTTAATCTTCACACTGTCGCTTTCCAAATACTACTAATCCCATTCGACTTCGTTCGCCTTTTTATATACACAAACCAAACTTCTCGAAAGTTCATGACTTTTCTAGTTAGAATAGCGTAGAAACATTTAGAACATTTTTATCATGGAAAATTCCATTTAGTACAGTAAAACATTGAGCTATTGATTTAACTTATTCTATTACACCCTAGGTGTCACCGTCACAATATGTTGTTTATTTAAGTTTTATTTAACTCTTACATATATCTGTTATTGACTTAATTTTACCGAGCAAACGGCGCAGTGGTTAAAGCTGCGGCGGTTGGATCGGGAGGTACCGGGTTCGAATCCCTATAGGGGCGGGATGCAAAAGGGATTTTTCATCATCTGATTACGATCGGTGATGAAGATGAACACATCTATGACCCCCTGTTGGTTGTGCAGAATCCATGGGCCGACCCACCTTTCATGTCAGCACTACAGGTTGGCATGAAGCAATGCAATGTGCAGGTGGTTTTCAAAAGACGGATCTGTAGCCGCCCGTCCTCGATTTGGCTACTCCAGGCGTAAAGTAGGACGGTAAAAAATAAATCAATAAACCAAACGAGTGTCGCTTTTAACGTTAATCCTGAAAGACCACCAGGAAAACCAGATCGTAATAGGAAATTGTGATCTTTTCTCTCTCATTTTTTACTTGTTCTACCGCAAGAAATTCGGTCTATTAAGGACACTCTATTATTGTAAAGATCATGCCATTTTAGCTTACGATGACAGTTTCAACTGCCTTCCAAAATTTTTGTCCAAAAACAACAACTAAAAAACTCGGAACAATCCTTTCTGAAGTTCTGATCTTAATAGATTAAGGAAATGCGGTAGGAAACTAAAAAATAAAGCCAACAAATCTAAAAAACTAATTGGCAAAGTTTCTTAGCAGCTCAAAAGGATTATAAAATTGGTTTAAGACATATAGTCACAGAACTTCGTTGAACAATTAATGTTAATGAGCTTCCATGAAGAATTAATTCGTCTGTCTCCTGTCGCTGAATTGAAAGAAACCTTGGTGTTATCTTGGGTTTAGTGAACTCTCTAGGAAATATCATCTTGATGATCACTTGCAACGTAGAAAAATTTCTATCTACACATTCATATACTGTATAGGTATAGCACTGTTGCTTAAAGAGCAATTACTAGATCAATGCCCTCGACGCTTATTCTTGCTGTAGGGTTCATTCGATTTCTTCCTCAGTTACCTTCATCCTAGGCAGTGCTTTTTCTGCAATATTTCATTTGACTCTTTGATGAACATTAGTTATGGATTAGGGATATTTTTAAAAATTACGCTTCATTCATATAAGAAATCGATATGGTTAATTATAGTCTGAATCCAATTTCAGCAAGTTATTCGCTCTTTGGTTTATCCATGAGAAGATCTTGGATCACTCAGAATTTAACCGGATTATAAGAGCAGAAACCATTTGGAAGTGTGAGTTTGCATTGTTTTTCAGGCGGAATTAATTGCGCTGATAGATAGTGTAATTGAGGCTCTGGAATCTTCTTTTTTCAAACAATAGAGTTAAGTTACAGAGAAATTGAAAGTAACGAACGAGGTCGTTGATTCTTTAGGTAAGGCTGGTTTGCGGTTAAAATTAATAAACACCGAACTAGAGCACCTTTATAGTTAGAGTGGCTTACTTCTTCTGTTTGCCATAAAGCGAAGAAAGTTATTAGTATGCGTACCAATTATTAAATAACCCAGAAACACGTTTTGTGATACTAACTTCAGTTCGTTACGCTTACGGATGCCGTCTTTTTCGCTAAAAATTGTCATACAAATTGTACTAAATAATTTCAGGAATGTCATAAATTAGCAAAAAATAAATAATAGACAAGATTATTGCTCATAATTTTGATTTTCTGATTGATTAAGCTGATATGATGAGCGGTTGATTTTTGGCAAAGTTAAAATTATTTTATCTCGCCTATAAAACGCGATTTAGGGTGTTATGAGTTATCGAAATTTCTGGTAAGACTTTTTTAAGGATTTTCATCGAATTTTACCAGATAATAAGCCGGATGTCTTCTTTTCAGGTTGTAGAATCTGTTAGTGTGTCTGTTAGATACCTCCCATTCTTTATAAATGGCTATTAAAAGGGCCAATCTCTGTTAAATTCCAACTGTTCTGTTAAATTCCTTCTGAGATAAAAGTAGTCCGTGCTCGGTCCTCTTCGTATGGTCTTCAGGTTTTTGCGAGAAGCACTGCGCCTTCTTTGCTTATCCTCTTAGTTATACCCTGAACTACAGATTTAATTTGAGAAAAAGAAGGTTCAAGCCAGGAGAGTCCCTTGCTGTCACCTCTGGTGCCTTGAAACGGGAGTAGTTGAGATATATGTACATACCAATGTTCCCTGAAGCTTGATCCTAAAATCATCGGAAAACGAATTAATAATTTTCAAGATTTCTATCAATCTCACGGTTACAAAAGAGCAATTTAACGAAATTAATTAACGAGCAACTAAAATAATTTTCCAGCCATGAAATGATGAAATTCTGTGTACCTTAAGGAAAAATATTAATAAAAATATTTCTTTTGTTTGGTTTGTTATTGTTTTTAATATTATTGTCTCTAAACCATAAGTTATTGCATTTAACTTTGAAAGGTACAAATTTTTTTTTTTTTTGAACAGAACATCATTTTCCTTTCGAAAAGTTGATTATCTTTGTGAGTTGTTAGTAATAACTCTTATGCGACTTACATTATATAAATAAATTAGGTATTATGCTTCCATCTAATAATATTAAAAAAAAAAATATAAAGAGGGGTATCTGATGTTGCCGAAAGGAAAATTATGTTCACACACATACATATGTCTGTCTGTATTTTATTTTGTTTAAAACAGATTGTGCTTATGAAGCACAGTTTAAAATTATTTTAAGTTGGTAAACAAATATAATCTACATAAATATGTATATTATGTTGAGCCAATAATTGGGTTGAGTTATTTTGTAATGGTTAAATTTAGGCACTACAATCATTTCATTAGTCTTTGAGAGATTGGCGGTATGTTAACTGAGAAGGTATTTAATATCCTAAAAATTGGTATAGTTGTACGTGTTCCTCTCATTCATCCGGGTTTTCGTTTTTTTTTTTTCAACTTCTTTCAGTAAATATTTCCTCGTTTGGGCCAAGTCAATAAACAAGTATAGTACTGTCCTAGCCTATGCACATTATAGATATCCCTTGTAGTCATGACCTGGGCCCTAACAACAGGGTATGAAAAACACGTTCAAGTTAAGATGTTTACCACCATAGCTCCTTCTCCAATATGGTATTATTAATGGAAATGGTAATAAACATAAATATTTGAATTTGTTTTGTTTTTATTTTTCTTAAATTCTGATGAAAATTAAATTAAACTAAAGAAAACACAAGATTTTCGTAAATAATTTCAAGAGAATGCGACGAAAATAAAACAAGACGGAAATATTTTTCCAATTTCTAAATTAAATTTTCTTAATTAATTTAATTTGTTTGCTGTATTTAAGATGAAAGGTTAAACATTAAACAACCTTTATTGGATATAGTTGTGTTGTTAATGGGGTTAGATTTATTTTTTGTGAGGTAACTGTAAATTTTACGGCATTCTGCACATAAAAAATAATTCGATCAATATTCAGTAACAAATAACAATACGTTTGTTGGTTTTGGTGTAGCACTTGAATACGTGATTATCATAATATGATCCAAGAAGATTAGCACAATGAATATCAAATTTTCCTCGCTTGGTACTATGTTTTCCATATGAATTTATTACAGTGCCGCAGTACCATTTATGATAATTGTAAATAGGATAGGTTGGTTACTTTATTTTTTATCTCTCGTATTACGAGCTACAAGTTTCGAGAACTCGAAATATGTTGACAAATTTTCTTTAAAAATAATCTTTTTAATCATTACGAGTTGTCGGTCGTACTTAAAAAGTTGTACGAGTAAAACAACAACAATAAGTCGCAATTACGAGAACTCGTAATGTCTTACACTCCTTGTAACTTGAAGCTCGTAATGCTTACATAATCGCACCCTGAAGGTTTGTCAAAGCTAAAACTTTTTATATTGTATATTGGATCGACATTTAGGCGAATTATTAATCTACTCGAATATTTGCATTCAAAACCATTTTACACTATTTTGCCGTTTATAAGAAGACGTTTATTTTTCAAATATTCTGGTAAAGGGAGCAATATTCTGGAAAACGGGACATATTCCAGGAAAAGGAAGAAGATTCTTAGTCTAATTGGTCGATTAATGGAGCGTCTAAATTGGACGTATTCTTGCAACACTTATTCTACTTAAAAGTGTATACTACCTACAAACACTGAGATGTGCGATACTACGCTGAACATCAACAAATCATAAAACATTCAAACAATCATTTTTATGGCACACAGTTTTAGTTGAAAACTTAGTAGCGTTTTTAATTTATACTTTTGCGTTTATTGTTCAACTCATGAATACACCGCAAATTATGTATTTATGAATAAATAATGTTATTATACTACAATTTTTTTATGTACACCGTGAAATGCAGACCTTATATCACATTAACTTTTATCGCTTGAATTATATAATATTTATACGTAATTTACATTCCATTATACACTTGCTCGTACAGGAGTTTCTTCTTCCTCATCCTTTTTAACAAATATTAGCAATTTTCATTTTAAATGTATTATATTGTACATTGTTGGTATAAATATGTTTCTTATAAATATGATTCTTATAAAAAGGTAGTTTAACTGTATATTTCGAACTCAATCTGTTTTTCGTTCCTCAATTTGATCCGAGGTCCTCCTTCCATTGGAATTAACAGCCCAACAAATAGGCCTTCAGATCAATGAAGCGAAGACTAATTACATGGTCACCGCGAGAAGGAAGACGCATGGAGACTTCATTTCAGGAGATACACAATATGAAAAGGTGAATGAGTTCACCAAAACTCCGTTTCTGTGGATATTTTATCGAGGATCTCAGCATGCAATTTTCGCCAAGTCTCCTCATACATCGCGCAAAATAAAACTGGAAAGATCAGTTATCACCTTTGGTTGCGAGTCTTAGACACTGACAGGATAAAATATCCCGGTCCGAAGAAAAATTCCCGGTCCGAATCAGAAATGATCTCGATAAAGTCGGCATCATCGAATTCATAAAATCGTCAAAGCTAAGATGGCTTGAGCACTACTTCGTTCACAAAATCGGACCTCTAAACAGGCTTTGGAGTCGGCACCAACGAAAGTAGGACCCCCTGGGAGACTACCTACCCGATGGATGGACGACGTTGAAAGGAACCTAAACAGACTCGATCACCGTCTCTGGCGTTCTCTTGCGGTGGATCAAATTATTTGGAGGAGCATCGTCGAGGCGGCCAAATTCCTTCATGGGATATAGCGCCAGCGGAAGAAGAAGAAGAACACTATTTCTTAACAGATTTCTTTCGATTCTAAAATGATTTTTAATTAATTTCTGCAATAAGGCCAATTAGGGTGGAATTTCTTAATTGACTAAAATGAAATAAAACATTCACAATGGAAATGGGAGTTTTAATTGATTTTTAGGTGAAGTTCTAGATAACGATTATGATGAAATAAATGTGTGAATGATTTAAATTGGTTTCTAAAATGATTTTTTGAAGAAGTTCTGAAACAAAAATTTTGTTTACCAAAAAGCAATAAATGTATTACAATAAATTTGGTTAAACAACTACACGAGAATTTTTTTTATGTATAAGCTATCATTCTCTGACTAACTAATATTTTTCCGGAAAATACTGGGTACTATGCTGCTATCAAATATTTATGAATCTTCTTTAATTGAAGAGATTTTAAAACCTACCTGGATCATCTTGTCAATTAGATGCAAGATTTCATCGGTATTTAATTAATATTTAAATACTAAATCATAAATGTTAAATCCATAAATCAATTAAATCCAAACTCCCACAAGATATCATCAGAATTAATTTCATACGATTTTTAACTTTTGGTTACCCATCAGTATTTGTAATGTAATATAAAATACGTGATATTATTAAAGGATTAAAAGGATAACAATCAAAATACATAATTGATTATTTTATTATCGTAATTCTGTACAACTATAGCTACATATAGCAAAAGTATAATAAATATAAAATATAGACTTTCAATGGGGTAAGAGAGTTCAAGTGGATTCGAAAATTCGATATACTATCTACATCTGAACAGAGATAAAATTTTAAATTCCCAATACAAAAATTGAAAAATACCTTAAGCGTTGATACTGTAAATATAATAATAGACATTTTCCCGAATGGATGAGGAAAGAAGGTAGATTTTTGTTTGCTTATTTTCATTCTGGAATTTTCGATTATTAACTTGTCTTGTGTTTATATGGATGGATTTGGATATAAATAATTGAATTAACTTGAAATGGATACAGTGAGGTTAATCAACTTTAAAAGGAGAAAGAGAGAGGGATAGTAGAGCAAGAGGCAATATAAAAAACTTGTTGCACGTATTTTTTTGTTTTGGAGGGATGAGCAGTGATATTCTTTTCTCCAAATAATAATTTCTTAAGTAGTTAAATCTACATCGCCACCACGTTGTGGTGGAAAGTATAAGTCAAAAATTGCGATTCCAATCAAATGCCCTACTAGTTACGCTCACTTCTAAACAAAGCCATGGTGTCCAATTAGATTGATGGATATAACTTTTAAACCGTAATAATAGTATAATGTAAAACTCCTTCCAAGTATCATAAAGCTATAAACATTCAAAAAAAACAATTTTTAACATGATCAGATTAGCTTTGAAAACTTTTAGTAATTATAAGTAAAGGCCCAGTTACAATGCATCCGTTCCGTCTCGTTCCGCTTTTCCGCCAAAATTAAAATTTGACATTTTCTATATAATTTATATGAATAAACGGAAAGGTTTGTTACAATGAGCGGAATCCGACGGACGAAGACGGACATATTTTTCTAAAAATTTTAAATTTTACGGAAAGGCGGAAAGTATAACATCAATTTTAATTCTTGATACTTTGACAGTACTTTTAATACCAATCTAACATCACTCTCGCATCATTAGTATGTATATGATTTAATTTTTTAAAATAATAAATACACAAAAATACAAATAATAAATATTCAAAATAATGGATATCGAATCATTTATTGAAGAAATAAAGAAATTCCCCGAGCTATATGACAAAAAAAACCAATTTTACATGGATTTGAAAAGAAAGCAAAGAATTTGGGGCAATTTAAATGAAATATTTGCTATTGATGGTATGTACATATTTAGTTTGTTAGTATAATTTGATGACCTGAAATAAAGGGTAATTGTTTTTGTTTTGTTATATTACAGCAAAAAAAAAAAATGGAATTATTTGAGAGACAAGTATGTCCGAGAAAAACGGCTGTTATCCCAAGCGTCGGGGTCAAAGGCCAAAGTATTACCCATTTGGGAATTTTATCCAATGATGGAATTTTTAAATGATACATTAACACCAAGAAAGTAAGTTTAGTAATATGGGTATTTAGAATAAATCTAAATTTTTCTTTTTTGTAGGATGATTGAAAATTTTGATTTTACCATGGAAACATCCAGCGACGATGATACTTTCCACAATGTCACTCTTGTTGAAGAGGATGACGACATAGTGTTTGCGGATGAAAATGACTCTTCATCTCCTTCTAGTGGCAAAAAAACTAGGAAATCAAAAGACGATGTCTTACACAATGAGTTTCGCGCCACTTTAAAACAATTGCAAAAAAAATTAAAAGTTCCATCTTCGTCATTTTCCAATTCACTGGAAAATAATGAAGATGGATTTTTTTTACAATCCATCGGTTGTAGTATGAAAAAAATGGCTAACGAAGCCAAAAACGAATTTAAAATAGAAATGCTGATGAAGGCACAAGATGCTGTAACAAATAGTATAATTTATTAAATACAAATGTCTGTAAATTATTTTTATTATTTATTTTTATCGATTGAAATCTGTAATTTGAAATATATTTTATTTATTTTTTAACCGCCAAAAGTTTTATATGTTTATTCGAGAGTACTGGAATGGTATACAGCCCCTTCATTGCAGAAATGATTTTTCAATAAGTCTCTTAAATGAAAAGCAAATTTCGTAGCGTTTCTCGATCCCAGTCGAACCGACCGCAATTCTTCGACGTTCCCTCTCCACTCACCGTCATGTATAATGTTGTGTTCATCCTCCCAATCCAGAAAATTTTTTGGCCAATATTTATTGGCGGAATCGTTAAGTTTTATAAAATTGTGAAGTGCAACGGCGGCCAAAACTATCTTACTAGCATTCTCTGGATACATATCAATTGTGTTTAATAAAATTCTCCAACGAGCCACAAGTATTCCGAAAGCATTTTCTATGGTACGTCGAACTCTCGACAGCCGATAATTGAAAATGTCTTGCTTATTATCAAAATGTGCCCCTCTGGATATGGTCTCATAATATTTTTGTTAAGCGGGAACGCTGCATCCGCAACGAAATAATGCGGAAATATTATGGTTGAATTTGGTAAAAAAATATCAATTTTCAAATAATTGTTTCCCAAATTTTGATTCTTTCAGAACACCTAGAAGGATACACCAAAATGAAATATCGCAGAGAGAGAGAAATAGGATACGTTACCTCCATCGCTTTGACTGCCGTAAGCACCAACACATGCATGAGTAAATATGCAGTTGGCATCGCATGCAGCGAGTAAAACTATACTAAAAGCTTTCTTATAGTTGAAATAACTAGAACCGCTCTTTGGCGGACATCTGATATTTATATGTTTCCCGTCGATGGAACCAACGCAGTTTGGCATGTTCCACTTGTCGGCGAATTCTGTCGCTGTTGCTTGATAAGCAGCTTTGTTTGGCGGTGAAACGTAGATAGGGGCCAATATTCTCCATAAAACATCGCACGTCTCTAAAATAATATTTCTGGTAGTTGTTCTTCCCATCTTGAACGCAAACGATAGAAATTTTGGAGTTACTCCTTGAGATAAATATCTACAATCAAATATACATTACTTAATAATAATACATTCTCTTTAAGTTTTCGTACTTACGACAAAGTTAGTCCCAACCTAGTTTCAAAATGAATAGGTTGCCGCATCGATTTTTTGTGAGATGATCTTCAACCAGATTAAGTAGCATATCATATACTTTCCGCGGCATTCTTGTCTGGATGAAGAACTCTTCGGAGTCCAATTCTTTCATCCGTAAGAATGTGGTGTGGAAATACCCAGCACTATCCCGGTCTAAATTTAATGGACGTACCCACCATCTCCTCTTTTTTTTAAATAATTCAGAATATTTTTTATATAAAATATATAAATCAAACAACAATTCTAAATCCTCGTAGTCATCCATTTTTAATATTTTTGACAGCTAAAAATAATTTAAGATAAACGGAACGGATACATTGTAACTAGCGAACGGAAAAGACGGATCGGAAACAATTTTGGCAAAGCGGAACGGGATGGAACGGATGCATTATAACTGGGCCTTAAAAGTATTAAAAAATGAGGACGAAGTATGCATAGTTCAAAAATCGAAATGGTGTACAATTTTATTCTTGAAAAGAGAGACATGAACACTGTCGAACATCGAAAATTAGATTGTTAGAACATCTCACCACAGACTTCAACTAACTACTTTGCATTAAAATAAAATAGGATTTTTGTTTTTTTTATACACAAAAATATTAAATAGTAGGCTTAGAAAAATCGAAAAGCAAAATGAAACAAAGAAAGTTCAGTTGTTTAGGTTATTTTTCTTGCAAAATAGCCAGGCGTTTATTTTTAATATACTGTCATTCTTAATATGTGCCTACGTTTTCAAAATTTCTTTGACAACCGCTTCTGGAATTTATTATTATCAGTATTGTGTAATTGGTGTTATAAAAAAAGATTAGATCAACAACATCAAGAAATTTATATAAATAGTTATGACTTGTTTGACGTATATGTTGGAATCGAAAACGATGAATTGGTATCTGTGAATAGCGATACATGGATGAATTCGAT
Source organism: Tipula vernalis (assembly GCA_958295665.1). NCBI lineage: Eukaryota > Metazoa > Arthropoda > Insecta > Diptera > Tipulidae > Tipula > Tipula vernalis. Next base: position 65,492,640 of record OY282559.1, on the reverse strand, counting down.
TAATATGCCATGTGAGCCAATTTATCCTATATATGCAGATAGTCAATTTAGGCACGGATTGGTTTTAGCTGTCTCACTTGACAGGCGACGGTGGCAAATTTTGGAAAAGGAAGATTTAATTTGTTTTTAAATTAAAATAGGAATTTACTAATGTTTATTCAATTGTGTATTATGATTGCAAATTTTAAAAAAGAAAGATTTAATGTTTTTTTAATTAAATAAACATCGATTTTTAGTTATTAATATTTCCACACCAAGAAATAAATGGCGCCACTTTGACTGAGACAGCTAAAACCAATGCTAGCCGTCAATTTAATTTAGAAACAAAAATTAGGGTGGAAGCAGAAATACATTAATAACAATTCGTGCTAAAAATCATGATTAAATGAGTCCCTTGATGAGATATTTCGTTGTGCCGCCTCTTCATGACAATTAAGTCTAAATAAATATGAGGCTCGAGGAACATATAAGTATTGGACATTTATAATAGAGAATAGTGACTATAATAAATAATTTAACGATAAACAAGAGTTCTGTGAATTTAACCATTACATTCCATAGTCGTAACTCATCATTTATATTGATTTATTGCATTCTAAATGTAGCTATATACGAAAAGATTTATAAAACGTTGACTAAAAAATATAATAAAATACGATAAAATGTATCCTCTTCCATAAAATATCAAAAAATCATCAAAATATTGACTGATTAAACTTTCTGTCAACGCGCATATCTATTTATCAATCTAATATTCCCAAGTACCAGGCCCAAAAAGCAACATACTAAATAAAATTGAATTTAAATAAACTTCCTTTTGATATAAAATCGATAAATCCATCGAACCATTTTTTCCATTTCATATTTTTCATTTTTTATGTTGGGTAACGATTTTTTTTTTTGTTATTTTACACAGTTCTTGTATAAAATTATGATGTACCAAAAATGGTATGTTTTTGTCAGTGTTTGGTATTTTTAGATTTTCTAATTTAAAATCCTCTAATCAATATACATGTACATTAATATCCATATATTCAAAGCATTTTATAAAAGTGGAAAACCCAACATGCAGAATAATGCTGTAAATACATTTTTTTATGGCTATAGAAGATTTAGCGCGACGTTTCCCATACCTTATCCACTTGTGATATAGACTTTATTTTTCTATTAAAATTATCAAATATTTGAATGTTTTTATAAAAATTGCTTATAATTTTCTTCAACATACGTATATTTAAATTTGCTGCCGACGCGCAATTGCTAAAGTAAACATAAAAATCAAATTACTGAGACGAAAAAAATCATATTTATTTACATAGCTTCTGATCTACAAAACAAATTTATTGTAGCAACAGTCTTGAACAACATAAATGTTACTGGGAACGTTCGTTCAAAACAAGGCTTACAAATATATTTCGAATAGCCTTCCTTAAGACTTTATTTTGAGCAAGCTTTCACTTAAATATTAAAAGACTATATTCTTACACACAATTTATGTTGACGCTATAAAAATTGAAAAAATTTTAATTGAAAGGATTACAATAAATTATTAAGATGTACGTCACCTTTAAAAACAAAAAGAAAATCGAATTAATATTTTAAACATCCACACAAATTTGCATAAGATGATTTGGGCATAACTAAAAGTTGGCAACCCAAAAACATAACAACTCAAATATTAATAAGATTCAACAGATGAGTTATAAGGGTTCAGTTAAGATAAGAGAAAATAGTGACTTTTTTAAAGTTTACCATTTTACCAACAAAAATTGGGAAATAAAATTTAAATATACGAAACTTAATTAATCACACAAGATCTAGGCTAACAAAAACTATTGTTTTAGACAAGGATTAAGGGATTAAAATATTTTTATTATCCGTTACTAAAACATAGTAAAATGTAAATACTTTTAAGAGTTAATAAGTAAGATAAATATAATTTAAATGAATAAAGCTATATACAAATTCTTTTGGTAACATTTCTTTTTTGGTATATTTTTAGAATATAGGCAATTTTGCGTAATAACGAGTTAAATGGTCCTGTCTACTTTGAAGGACCGTTCAGCTTTAAATATATTTTCAACAGAAATGTAATTTTATGTCGTTTTCGATTGAATAAAAAAAACTAAACTCAGTGCAAAAAAAAACATCTAAACTCTAATAGAAAACTATCGAGTTTAGTTTTTTTGTTCAGTCGAAAACGGCACTAGAAAATGGTTTTTGGCCATTCTCGGAAGAATAGATATAGAACATTACCTAAAAATCATACATTTTCTGACAGGTAGTATAATCGATGTTGGCATTTTTATTAAAAACTGGAAAAATTCATTTTATTTATAAAATAGCAATTATAGTTAAACATTTTCTTGGCTAGAAGACGAAACGCTATTGTTGACGGAACTGTGGGAAATTGCCTTGATTATAATGTTTTAACAAAAAGGTATAGACACTATTTTCTAGCTTCACTTAGGGTAAAAAACCCAGTAATAAGCCCCCTTAATAATTTTTTAATATCGTAAATTTTTTAGTGTTAACTTATATAAAAATGATTTAATATAAAATAAGGCATTTTTCCCAGTAAAGGGCCCGCTTTTTCCCCGTTATAAGCGCTTAATTCTAACCGGTAATAGCTCTGTAAATAAAAAAGCGATTCGAAAATAATGATACGATTTTTATATGATACATTTACTTTTCTAGTCCCATATCTACACTTTCTTTCTTGCCATTTAAATTCAAGCTTAATCTAAAACAAAACGGGACGGATATCGCTAATTGTATATGTGTTACGTGTTTTAATAAAGATATCTCTTTTAATGATTACAAATTATTCCTCAATCTTCTTACACATGTAGTCAACTTGTTTAATTCAAATTCTAAATTTATTATAGTCGGAGATTTCAATCTATCCTCGATCGAATAAAATACTCTGAATCTTACATGTATATTTGCTTCAAAATTTGAAGGGCGTGTTTCAACATAACCATATTAGAAATAGTCCAAATAGACTTCTTGATTTATTCCTTTCAGACATTGCGTCAAATAAGATTTATATCAAAAATGCAGATTACATACTTACAAAACCTGATGGTTACCATCCACTTATTATTGTGTCCGTTTCTCTCACTAACAATATAAATCTATAAACACCGTTCCGCAAATAAAATTTATAAGGTGGATAATCAAATTTGAGAGTTCATCTTACATCTACATATTATCTATAGGATGCTTTATTATGTAATTCATCTGTTGATGATGCAATAGACATTTTGTTATAATAAGATATTTTCTCTAATAAGCAAATATTCAAATTTTATTCCCAAGGAACGGAACAAATTTCCTGTTTGCTATTCGAACCAAGTATTATTTCTTATGTTGAATTCGTTTCACCCAAAAACATCAAAAAAAAAAAAATTGATGTACATCGAAAACCATATTCGATTCGTCAAAAAACATCAATGTTTTTTCAATGTATGTACAACAATTTTACGAAATGTACATTTTTTCATAAATTTACTACGTTTTTGTGTCTCGAGTTTTAATCATTTTAATTGTTGTGTTTAATTTTAATTGTTGAGTAAAGCCAGTCGACTAAACACTACAAAAATCGATTCGAAATTTTTTAAACGTCAAATGTTTTATATTACCAATACAGACACAGAACTGCATCAATTTTGGTTTCATGTACGTTTCACACCATAAAATTTACATTAGCTGCGTTTTTTTATTCGCTCTGGATAGCTGCTATCGAGAGCCGTAATATAAATTGTGGCTCCCGATAGCACTCCGTATAAATAGGTAGAGCCAAATATTTTTTGTATCAAGATTTCGCTAAACAATTGAATTAAAAATGATAGTTTGATGTTAAATAAGTTTAGTTTACCAATAAATAGCGCGTCAAATTTAAATTTAGGCGTAGAAACGGCACTCGATAGCAAGGCTCTGATAGCAGCTATCGGGAGCGAATAAAAAACACAGCTATTGATTTGAAAAAACGAAAAGAATTCGACATTATTAAGGCGAATTAAAAAGCTCATAAACGTTTTAGATCACGCAAGAATCCGCTGGAATATTCTTTGTTCTGTAATTACACGTTCTCTAAAACAAGCAGCTTGACGATATTTATACAGAATTTTCTAAGGCTCTTGAAAAGGTATCTCATTCTATTCTGCTGCGTAAAATTGAATCTTTTAATATTCCGCCGATTTTACTTAAATGGTTTTATTCGTACCTAGCCAACCGAACTCAATTTGTCAAGTTCAATGACGTTTTATCGGCAGCTCTCAGCCTACATCTGAAGTTCCACAAGGGTCAATGGTGGGTCGTTTACTATTGATTCTTTTTTTCAATAATATTTCGAACGTGATTAAATCACGACATTTATTGTATGTAGATGATTTATAGATTTTTATCGTTTTATTTTAAAAAAAATTTTCTGTTATTATTTATAAGAATATTTATAAACACATTAAAAAATAATTAAAAAATTTTTTTAAGAAGACTTTCTTATTGTGATATATTTATAACTATAATTTATAATTATTTAATTTTTGCAACCACCGGTTTCGGATATTACATCCTTCTTCAGGTTTGAAACTTCTACTGAATAATTTGTCTACTCGTACATATAATTTTCGCGATGTTGTCATCTACCTGTTGTTGTGGTTATGTATTATCATTTCGTATATTTTGTTTGGCTTGGTGTTTAATTTGTCATTGAGCAACAGAGGATCTTTTCGTCGTTTATATATTTCTAATTCTTCCATCCGATTCATCATGTTGCCCTTGACCATTCTGTGCATAATGTGAATATTTGTCTGTATGTTATTATATAAATGTTTTTCATCATATAAATGTTGCGCATAATTTGATTTTATATTAATTACTTTTCTACTATTTAAATGGAAAAAATAAGATTATACCATTTCACAGCACATATAGATTTTTAATATTATTATTACGACTGAAGATGTATGTAGATATCTTGCAACTGCCACTTAATGTAAGTAACTGTTTCACCGTGGAGTCTGTTCACCAGAAAGATTAATAAAGTCCACTCAATATGTAATATTAATGGTGTAAGTTTCTCTTGTAGCAGATTAGTGGAGGACTTAGGTATAACCTTCGATTTTAAACTAAGAATTGATGAACTGTTCACGTTATTTTTCGCAGGTCATGGAAAATATTAGGTGTTATGTAGGAACTTCAGGGACGACGATAATGGTTTTCAATTTAAAATTCTTTAATTTCAGATAAGAAACTGAACAAATTTATTTAAATTCAACAAGAAAGCGCTTTAAATTTATGTTCAAGATTCGTAGAAAGTGTAAATTTTGTGATTTTTATGTGATTTCTAGCCAAGTTGAGATTTCGGGAAATTAAATCAAAGTTAAAGATTTCATTAGCATTCAGGCTTTAGCGTCATGTCCAACTTTTACTCTTTAAAAGGAAAAATGTCTTTAAGTTTCTTTTGATTTTGAATATTTCTAATATTAATACTGATGTAATATGGTATTAGTCAAGTATCGCCTATTATCAGAAATACATTTTTATAGTTACTGGAAAAGCCCAAAATAAGGCAGTCACAATGCGTTCATTGATTGAAATTCAGAGAAAATTAAGAATGAGTGTAGAACCTATCTTTATATTCCTGCGCAGTGGGTTACAGTTATTATATCTGCCAAAAGAATGAACCTCCTTTCAAGTAAATCAATTGGATAATATTTATGTTTATGACGTGAAAGACATTTCTCCACACCAGCAATAAGGAAAAACGTCACCTTAAATGAAAATGAAAAAAAATATCTTTTGGAACACTGCTAAGAAGGTCAAGATTATAAGAGAATCAACTTCCTGACAACCTAAGGAGATAAGCCACTTACAAATACAAGATCTTCTAGATAAGTTGTAATGTAATGTAATTAATATGCCTTTTATAGAATCATAGAAACAAACAATTTTCATTTCGTTTCATCTAACTTTGACCATTGTGAAATTTGCAATTTGATTTGTAATTTTTAAAGTTTACTGTTAGTAGAATATGTTGGTTTTGTTTCCATTGCATAGTTGATCAGATGCGATATTTCAACGTGATCGCAATTAGGATATTAAAACTATTATAAAATGCATATATCGGTTATATCTACCAGATTTCTTAAACATTATCAGATGCCAGTCTTACTCCACTCCGACCTCATTCGATGTATTTAGTTATATCATGACACTGATGTGATACTGAACGATCACTGATGTGGATGAATAAACATAAGGCTCTTACATGTTAACTGTGCGACAATTAATTTTTTTTCAACGAAAGGAAAATGTTGTAATAATTTTTGATAAAGCTAAGAAAATCCGTGAATTTTTCGTATTGAAAAATTACCAAAAACTTTGTGCCAAGAGTTTTCAGTTTGTTTTTTCGAGAGAAGGAGCTCAATTTTATTCAAATGAATTTACCTAAGTGATAAAGTGACATACAGCTAAACAAACATTTTAAATTTTTTATTTTGGTTCAATATTAAGTTTATATTTGTAAGAACAAATTTATGTCAAAATCCTGAGTCGTTCGAGTAGTTAGATGGAGCCGTTATACAAAAATTTAAATAATTAACTTTGGGAATGTTTATAAGTGGGTTGACTATTTAATGAATTGATGTACACGAAGTAATTAATAAAGTGTGATTGACCCAGTAATATAAATTTTTAAACTAATATAAAATATTTGAAACCAATTACAATTGAGCCACATTTTAAAATTTTGTTGATTTAATTTTTTTTAATACGGTCACAACTGCTAAGATTTGCAGTTGTGGCCCTATAATTATAGGCTGGATTTGGCTATCATCGGTATCATATCAAACTGCACCAATTGGGTAATAAGAGTAATTGTTTAATGAAAGACGACAGAATAGATTTTGGTACTATAGATACGCAATAGGAATATCATTAACTGAATAATTCTGGCATTTGGTGAAACTTTTTCAATTCTCCAAACCCATTCAAATTTATGCCGGTCAGTTTTGAGGTTTCTTTTTTGTGATAAGTTTTATTAGTTCTGCATAATTTTACGTTTGTCAAATGTTGGTTTGTTTCAAATTTTGATCTTTTCGATCGATGGTTTTCGACCAAATCAAGTAGCTCCAGAACTAGAATTTGTCGTGTTACTTAGTCTGAACGTCATACTATGTTTGTAACTGCCAGACAATTTACGAGTTTGACCGTCGTTTGAGTCGTTCATTTTTCTATAATGTTTCTGGAATTACGGAACCATGACGATGACCTAAAGTGGATAAAACACTGAAAACTGCGTAGGAGTCCACATAACGTACAAACAAAAAATAGTAAAGTCGGTTCATGATTGCCTTCGTTCGTTCATTCATTCTTTCTTTCTGATATATGTATTTTTTATACCAATCGTGTTCCAACCGGATTGGTTGTGACATCCCGGAAATATGGAAATTGCCGCCTTTATTGTTACACTTAATCATATTTTTTCGCAGAGCCTCTTAAGCATATTTTTATTGTTAGTAATTATTGTAGGTCATTTTTGTCGAACCACTTCTGTATTCTTATCTCCTAATTCTTTAAGTTAAAATCTTTAGTTACAAATTTATAAAACATATGTCAAACCCACACTGGGAAATAATTTACACATTTATGCTGGTGCACCGAAGACCCGTCCGACTGCACTCAACCGAATTCATGCCGAAAATTTCAGATTCTTCCTTCAGGCCTGTCGAAGCCAACAGGTACATTAAGACGAACAGTTACCTTGAACTAAAATTTGCAAAAACCAATAATCTCCAAAATACTTTTTTCCTTCAGAGTACGCGTTTAGATTGGAATGGACTGGACAATGGTGTTTTCCCTTTGTGGCTTATGATTTACAAAGATTCAAACTTAATATCAAAAGTAAAACTCTTGAACTCGTAATTCCTTCTTTGGTTCTTTCCTTTCTTTTGGTAATGCTGAGTGTCGTTGTGTTTGTACGGGGCGACATATTAAGGATAAAATTCCTAAGCGTTACGAAATTAAACAAAAAACAATTTACTGTTTCCGTGTGATTTTTCAAATACACCGAAACCACGATTTCCATTATCCTTGTAACCCTATTTATAAACTATGGTAAGGCTCTTGGTGAACACAGAACATTTTTCGATTTTAATGCATTTAATTATAGTTGAGTTTAGTTTTAATACAGATTCCACTAAATTGAGAACTGAAAAAAATAATTATGTAACCCTTTCCACTTGAAAGGGTTTTGGTATTTACATACCGCCAACCCTGAACATTTGTTAAGAAAATAAATAAATTTGATTTGACAACTACTAATTTTTTCTAAATTTTGCAAACTTTTTGTAAATTACGGCAAACCATGCATGCCACCTCTATGGCGGCACTCGAGTGCCAATCGACTATTTTTCCAATTTAAGGAACTATTAGGCCTGTGAGCGAATTCGTAGAGCAAATGTATTAAATTCTATACGTTTCTCAAAAGGAGAAGTAAATGAATCGAAAAAGGTAAATGCTTTTTAATTTAGTGGATGAACCATTCTTAAAGAAAATATTCTATGCAACAGACAGTACTCATTTACATTTTAATAATATGAAGATTTTTTATTTTACTCCAAATTTGAGTTTCAGTTAAAATTAAAATGTTGGTTAAAAATTTTAGATCTTCATGTACAGACTACACAAAAACATTATTATTGTAGTTTAGAAACAACTGAAAAACTCAACAGAATTTTTTTTTATTAATAGTTTTGCTGCACACATATTCATAGTATATAGGTACCCTAAATTTTTATAACCTAACTGACTCTGTTGCAATGCAATTGAGTAAAGAAAAAATTCACCTCTGAGTCGATATAAACTTGTTATTATTTATATCAACATAAATTGTCGACATAATGACGGAAATTTTATTTATTTATCCTCCTGCTGTACAGTTGTAAGTACATTGTACATAAGTCAATGAATTAAATAAATGTTGGGACTTCAAAGTAAACATAGTGACAAGCAATGTCTGTTACACAAAGAAAATTACTCCCTTGAGTCGATAAGGCAGGTTGAACTGACAGCTTTGATAAATAACGTATTATATTATGTTTTGTACTTATTTGTTCGAGGCAGTAATAAAAGAAAACAAATTACAATTTCTTAATTAAAATTAAGGTTGTTTTACAAAATACTTACATAGCTACATATTACTTGTTTAAACGACGATGAGACGAAAGCACAAATACAAAAAAATGCTTGATTTAAAAGAAAATTATAATAAAAATTTTATGAACTGGAAAAAGCTTTTATTTATTTGTTTTCTTGTGTAATAAAACCTTTTAAATTGTATACTAGATTTTTAAACATGAACTTGTTGGTTATACAACTAAATACATAATATGTTCAAAAAGGTAAATAGGCGAAAAAATCCTAAACAATATAAAATGTATTATGTAGTTGAGGAACTCAACTTGGATCTTTATACTTATGTACATGTACACGCACAAACGAAATTACGTTTAATCACGGTTTTCTGGTTCGTGGAAAACCAATTTTCAGATTAAATTCTATTTGTACTGTGGATTCGGTAAAAACCAAATGGTATATTTTGAACCCGAATGTACAAGGATTATTCAGTCGCTTATGAATAAAAATAATCATAATAAAATTCTACTCCATCTTTAAAAAACGATGTTAAATATGATGGACGGACATTTAGTGACTTTCAAACTTTTTATTTGGATACAGAAAAAAAAAATTCTTTTCAATTTAATATTGCAATCCAGATTTATATCTTTTTATCATATTATGAGGGTTCAAGAATTTTATATTTTCCATTTTTATTAATACATACTTTTTGTATATGACAGTATTCAACACTAACAAAAAGTTGAATTTTAAATTTTTTTGGTCTCGCATTATTTATGAATTGTGGAAATTATGTTTGTCATATCGTTAATGTGGTATAATATGATTCTAAAATGAAGTATATAGACATTAAGGTTTCGAGTGTTGTCAAAATAGCAACACCAAAAATATTAAAATTCATTTTGTGCTACATTTTAATTATTGCTTTAAGCATCTAATTTGCCTACCTTACAAATACTTTTTATAAGGGCTTCATTCTTATCGTTTTAGCCGATTGTTGTATTGTTAGCATACTTACTAAACAAATCGGTATTCCATAATTTTATGTTTAATATAGCATCTTGAAAAGAAAAATTGGCTGACTAAAATCGGTTACTTTTAGTAAGTGGTCACTTATAAAAAAAAAATACGATAAGGGTGTGAGTAAAATCAATTTTACTATATACAAAGGGAAATGATACCAAATTCATTCATTAATTTATATAATAAATTATTTATTCAAAATGTAATGTTCTACCTATAGGTACATTTATACTAAACTAGTAAAATCACTATAGTTTTCCTTTCGTGAAGAAGCTGTCTAGCTTCATTTGCACGGAATGCTGACGTTTTTGGCATATCATATTCAAGAACTACTTCTGGTGTTAAGGAACATTCTTCTTCTTGTAATACTGGTAAAACTTCAATACTGTTATAAATCTGTATTGTACAACTGGTAGTTGTCCATTTTTTATTATTATTGTGGCTTTTATCACTTTTATTATATATAATTAAAAATTTTTTATTTAATTATTGATTTTTATTTTATTTATTTAAAATAGATTTCTTTCTATTTGGTGATAATTCTTGATAGAATTATCACCAAATAGAAAGAAATCTATTTTAAATAAATAAAATAAAAATCAATAATTAAATAAAAAATTTTTAATTATATATAATGTTATAAATCACTGTAACATCACTGTTATCAATAGCGTTTTGTGAAATATGCTCATTCAGAACTGGATTTAGTATTTCAGAGGGATTTAAATGTTCCCAGACGGCTGCATCTCTAACACACTCAATAAAATCAGTCATATCGGATGGCCCTACAGAGAGCAATACAATTTCTTCCTTAATATCTTCCAGATCATTGCTTGTATTTTGTACATTCTGCTAGTAAAGCTTTAAGAAAACACTTTGATATGGTTTGTACTGTTACCTTACCCCACGCTTCTGATATATAAATAACGGCATCAGAAACGTTAATTTTTACTGCCACTTGCGACATCAATTGAACAGTATTCATATCCGATTTCGAGGTTACATTCGTCCAAAATAATTTTCTGTAAACGTCGAGGTTGTATTTTATGGTAAACATTTCAAGGTTATATTGGTCAAATTTTCGACTTTTGAGTGAGCGGGACAGTTATCAATTGTCAGTAATATATGACGTCGCTGTTTCTTTATTTTTTGTTCACAAATCACAATCTGCAACCACTTTTATTTCCTCTCCACAATACAGGTAGGTTATTGCTTGTAATGTTTTTAAAATAGCATTCGTCAGCATTGAAAATATTATCCAATGAAAATTCTAAAAACGATTACGAAAATTTGTAATCGTCTCTTCATTAACTTCGTCGAAATCTTCTGATAACATTTTTTGAGAAATTTGGTTTCATTTCTTGAAACTATCTAGTCAGCCAGTTGCAAATTTTAATGCCATTTCTTGCAACATTGGTCCAGAAAATGGCATTCAAACCCCACATCTCTTTAAACCAATTCAATGTCAACTTTATAAACTAGGCAAGTGGTCAGTTTAGGTAGGTGGTCACTTTTGCAGGTTCCACTGTATTTTTCAATCGTATATCGGAAGTCAATATAGTTTTGTTATTGGCGTTTTTTATGTAGACTATTTTGATTGAATTGTCGCCATCCGCCCAAGCCCATCTGTATACCGGCATGGAGATCAATGACACGACCGAGTGGCCATATACTTCTTGGTGAATTATTGTCCACTTATTCCGTTGTTGTAAGGTTTTCAAATAGGTAGTTGAATACTTACGCCAAAAATTCTGTATGAGTCTTTGTACTTGTTCCCAATGAGTTAAATGGGACATATTAATTTATTCTATAGATTACTGTATGGCAGACATGTATCTGGCCCCAGAGTTAAAAAAATATGCAGGCATTAAAGTATCAATATTGCAAACATCTTTGTTCTTAATCGCACATAAAGGTCTTGAACTGAGAAATTCGTCGATCTGAGTTGTAATAGTTTGAGCATTGCCGACAGAATTGACAGCACGTTCATTTTATACTGGCATTCCTCTGAGATTAACATGTTGTAATGTTCGTACAGTTTTCGTTTAGCTTCAAAAGAAGTTGGTAGGCCCCGCCGTGAAACAAAATGGTCTAAACTAGCTAAAACGCGTAATAGTTACGAATCGCCTTGGTTGGAAAACATACGAATATTACTAAGAAATTTTTAATGAGTTTGGCTCCTCTCCCTTTTTTCGTTGATAGTAAAATTGGCGCTGCATAATCAAATACAACTTGTGACGTGTGACTTATGCTTATGGTAGACTGCCCATTTGTTGAGTTGATCGTAATGTTGAAATCTAATCGACGTGACAATGCTGTCAATAGTGAGGGACCTAGATGAAGATATTTCTTGTGCAAATGCTGTAGAATCATTATGTTTCATGTTATATGAAGATCGTGAATTTTGCTACCGGCCCCCAACTCTTAGAATAGTCTACAAATGGTGTTTTATGCAATTAATCTGGAATTTCACGGTAACCCTTTCTGTTTCACTAATAATTTTATCTCGCTATCGATACTGAATATATTTGATAATCTTTAGTTCAGCAGCTTCTCTGCACTTATTGTATGATTTTCGAGTCTTAGGAGAAATGCCATTGACCGAATTAGTTGATCCCAATTCGAAAATCTTGCCACCAAACAGGATATTGGATGATTTTCTTCAACAATGACTTGTGTTTAAAGCAATTGTACCTTTTTCATACGACTGTTCTGTATGGTTTGAATTATAGTTGATTTTGTTGGCCACCTTTCTTCCGGCACTAATAACCAAAGTGGTCCCTTGAACCATATTTCGTTACTTGCTAATTTGTCTGCCATCAATTCTCGAGTTATGTTTAGTTTATGAATCGCAGCCACTCGAATCGGCGATAAATGGTTTCCACTTCTCCGAAGGAATTGAAAAGGGTATGACCAAGGAGTCGGTATACACACCCAAAAAGGTACATCATAAGCTAATATGCATTTAGCACCTTCGATCAAGAGATGCGCGCTACATAACTCCAACCACGGCAAACTAACTTGGGTAATTGGGGCTTCTTTCCCTTCAGTATGTGTTCAATTTTTGTTGTAAGTAGGTTAACTCATCTTAATATTCTCTTTCGCTCTAACATATACTACTGTGGAATATGTGACTTCACTCGAGTCACTGAACCCGCTCCGGCCGAGCGAAACCGAGGTCTCACTTAGAGCTGCATCCAAAGGATCAACACAAGTCTCATTACGTAGCCACAAACTCTTCATAAATATTTTGATTTTAACAGTAAACGGAAGCAGTACCCCTAAAGGATCGAACATTTTAGAAGCAATTGATAGCACATTATGTTTAGCGCATGAATCGAACGGCATCTCTAAAAACTTGATCATCAAATCATCACTGGTTTGACTTCAATAGAGAACTAGCATTTGGGATACTTTTCCATCCTCGATAACTTGTGCCAAATCGTTCACATCGTTCAGAGTTTCTCTGAACTCTCTGAGTTACTCTGTCTGTAACTTATATTGGTTTATTGGTTCAGTAGTATAGTCAAGCCATAAAACTCTTTGAAGTGAAGTTTGGTTGGGATCACCATCTAAGTTTTTTCATGGAACCTTCTTGCATCGTTGGTAACTCCAACAAAATATCGCTAATAGTCTCACCATTGTATGTATAATATCGTAAATAATCCTCGTTATTTACAGACGCTAAAATTCTTCAAAAGGGAGTCACCACGTTGTTTCACAAAGAATAATAGTAATTATTATTGACAATGGCAGCCGATTAATAATTCACTAATACCTCTCTCTAGATTATTTAATTTCACTTAACTATCTTGCCTTCCTGGATCCGGTTCGAAATTCAATATGATAAACACACCATGAATCAACTCACCAAACTTATTTTCGTGGACTGTATTTTTTGTGTTATTTGAAGTTTTAGTGTTCGACTTTTTTGTATAATGCTGCCAAACAAGGTTAAGAGCTGAATTCTGAATACCTACCACTAAAAAAAAGAACATTTTGGACATTCGTCCTAAAAAAATGTCATTAACCTCCATTTCGTTTGTCGATGTTAATAGATGTTTTCCATATGTCTAATGTTTCATATTCACTACTGTTTAAAGTTATAGAAACATTAAGTATAGACTTCAGACCAACAATACGGGCTTTGAAAACGTCGACTGTTGATTTGCTTTGAATAATTCATTCCAAACATGTTACATCCATTCGCGTTTCGAGATTTTTTTTTTAGAATATTTTGAAAGTATTCGAGATTATTTTAGATGTTTCGAGATTTTGGAAATTATATGGAACATAATTTCAGAACATTGCCGATTTTATTGGGGTTGCGCTGCTTTGTGTCCAGATTATTGTAGATTTTCGAATTATTTTTTTCGAGATTTATTCAAGCATTTATTCATTTGGTCAAACCAAATTAGCAAAATTAGATATTATTCGATACTATTCTCAATGTTTCAAAAGAAAAAATACAGCTGATTACTTGCAATATTGATTTGGCTACAGGTCCCATTTGTCGCAAAATTTAAGTTAAAAATAAGTCCAATTTTACTAAAAATTACTAAAAAGTTAAATATTTAACAAAATAATAAAGGGGCCGAGATTATTTGTAATTTTTTTTATGACCTTTTTTGTTCTTAATTTGTATTTTAAGTTAATCTGTACGATCAAATAATAAGTGTCTGTTTATACTAAGAAAATAAAGCGCAAATCACGCACTGATAAATAATAATTACCTTAATAAAGTAATTCTGTACAAATAAATCGAATAAAATTGTGGTTTTTAGATTAATTTTATCTACCTTTTCAATAAATGCCTTAGATTCACAAAATAAACCTGTACAAATTTTCTTTTCATAGAAAAAGTAATTTCCTTTTTTTTCCTTCGTCTTGCATTGTTGTAATTTAAAATTAATTTTAAATAAATGTTTTGGTAGTATTGCGGTGGATGGTGCGCGTTGGTGTGATTATGACGATTTGATGATTATTTTTTCTATATGCTCCTTAGGACATTTTTCGCGATATATATGGTACGAGTCTATACGAAAAGCTCGAAATAAGGAAAGGAAGAAAAAAGCACATTTTATTTTTATTTTTTATATCAAACACGCAACTTCAATTTCATTTCTGAACACTTTAAATAGTATTAAACAGATACACACTCACACACATATTGTGTTATATTTGTCACAATTGGAAACCTAAGATTTTATATTTTATTAGATAAAATCCAATGTACGATTTTCAAAATCAAAATGGCATTTGAACACGTATTTGATTTGACAAATTAAAATTAAATTCGTCTCTTATAATTCTGACATGCCAAGAAACATAAAAAATAGGGTGGTTTAATTTTTTTGTATTTTTTCGCAGCAATTAAATATTAAGGATCTTTCCTTCGGTTAAGTGTGTTTGTGTTGTTAATTCAATGAAAAGCTAATCGTTTGTATTTCTATTGTTAACACTGTGAAGTGCTTCGATTCCCTTTTCTTTGGAAAATTTTTAATTCAATTCTTTGTAATTTGGATGTTTATAGATATTATAAAGGTAGACAAAACAGAAAACGAAAGCCTTTAAATTAATTCTAAATTGATTTCACCCTCAAAACTAGGCGAACCAACAAAATAATTAGAAACATAATAATTTTTTTATTATAAAATTCGATATTTACGCAAACCTGATGATGACAAAGTTTCCCCTCCAAAACAAATTAATATTTATGCGAACCCAATAAAGAGATAACATTAATTTTATTGCCATTAATTATTATTATTAAATAATAATCTATTTTGTTTCGAATTTGCGCGGTGTGAGACATTTTGGCAAATTTACGCTGCGTTATATTGTTTACTAGGTGTGGTTATGAATAAATGGAGAATGGACATTCAATTAGATAGATATTCTAAATAGCTTGTTCGCACGTATATTATGTTGATTTTAAATCGATATAAGCCAAAATAAGTACCTACTTTTAAAAATTCTAACCGCATACATTTTAAATACTTAGGTAATTCAATTAGTCATTTTCAAAACAAAGAAAAAGAAGGGAAAACGATGAAAATAGCGTTCTTATTAAAAGTTATCTTACGCCTGTAGAAACATCTTTAAGGTAAACGGGAAAAATGTGTGTACAATTATATTTTATGCTTAGCATTAATATAATGCTTTAGCATTAATATAATGCTTAAGTTATTTATACTGACAGCTTTGTTAAAATCCACAAGATAAACCGAAACCTAAATGTGGATTTAGGTAAAGTGTGTACCTATTTGTTGTTAAACTGGTTTTTAATTAAGAAATAAATTCTAAACTAATTTTCCGAACTTTTAAAAAAGTTTTGTTTTTTTTAAACGAGAAAAACTCGTAAAGACATAATAACTAAATAATTTAATATTTTTTAAATCTCAAGTAATAAATAAATTCTTTAGCTCTAGCGAAACCTACGTAACATGTCCATCAGTACCGAAGCTGGTTTTAACATTTTGCTGGAATTTTTTAAGTGTATAGAAAAATACATGCGACGTTACAGTTTAAAAATCAATTTTTAACTTAGAAAAAAAAATTTACCGTACAAACAAATACAAATTTATGATTAGTTTTAATGGTTTCTTTAATTAGTAATTATTAAAAAATAATTTAATTTGCAAATTTGTCAACGTCGCATTTGTCAGTGGTTAAAAAAAACACAAGAATAGTATATTATTCATATAATATCATATAATGATAGCTGTTATTCACGAAGATGAAGTTTACCGATAGGCGAATACTTTACTTTGTCCACGATCGATAAAAAATATTGTATTTTCTAACCAAATCCTTTAAATAATCCTAAAATAATTTCCGTCGACATTTTGACGTTTCAATTAAATTATAATGAAAATGCAAAAGACTACTAGATAAAATTTGAAAAATGAAATTTTTACTTGGTAGTAGTGAATAATGATCGAAGAGACTACTAGATAAACTAGCAGTGAATAATGAATATCATTATAATTGGAGAAACAAATGTGTAATGAGTATTATTATACGTTAGTCGTGGACAAAATCCTTTAACATTAATTTTTCCATAGCAAAAACATATTATTTGAAATATTATCATAGTAGGCTTTTGGTTTTATAATTTTTGCTTTCGAAATACATACAGTCCATTACAGCAGATTAAATCCACTAAATAAAAAAATGGGATTTCCCGAATTCATCTGTTTTGGATTCTATCGCTATTGCTTTTTCTATGCTGAAAGGTAGATGATTTCATCACTAATCAAATGACTAAAAATTTGTTTTCTAGTTGGCTTTGGACATGTTCCTTTTTTTGTTTTTCTTTTATTAAAATAAAGAATAATTAATAAAAATTAAATTAGTGTTGTAAATTGTTTTTAAAAAATTGGGGAAAAAACAAAAGCCTAAACGATGTTGAAAAGGGAAAAATTGATGCTTACCATGATCAATGACATTCTAGCCGATTCATAGCCGAAAAACTAGGCCGAAGTCACACTGTTGTGTTATATTATTTAAGAAATCCTGAAAACTATGGAAAAAATATGAAAGGCTGTTCTGTTTCGAAATTAAAACCGGTAGATAAGCGTAAAATAATTCGTATTGCCTCCAATTCTGCTCTATATCTGCTCGCAGAATCAAGGAGAAAGCCGGTGTTAATGTCTGTGTACAAACCGTTCGTCGCGCGATGAAAATTAAGAAAAAGCCACCACTAAACGAAGCTCGAAAAACAATCGGCTTCAATTTGAGAAAGAGCATATGACATGGAATAACCAGTGTTATAAAGCCGTGTTTTCGGATGAGAAAAAATTCAATTTAGACGAAGAAGCAAGAAGAGCTAGTTCTCAATCGACACCATAGCATGGAAGGAGGGATTATGGTCTGGGGAGGTATTTCATACTACGGTGAGATTGAGTTAGCTTTTCAAAATCAAAAAATGACAGCTAAGTCGTATCTGTCTATTTTGGATTCAGCATTTCCAAAGTTCCAAAGCTGTTCCGACCACTGAAATGGACTTATCAGCAAGATAACGCTCCTATACATACGGCAAGGATTGTAAAAGGCTGGATTTCCAAGAAAAACATCGATTTACTTAAATGACCCTCGTGCTCTCCTGATTTAAATATTATGGAAAACGTTTGGGGATGGCTTTTTGTAAGGTTTATGAAGGGGATAAGCAGTATAATGATAAGGAGTCGCTTATTGAAGCCATCAAAGCTGTTTGGGCCGACATTTCTTTGAATTATTTGAAGTCGCTATACGATTCAATGCCCAATAGAATATTTGAGCTTATTTCAAAGAATGGAGGCAGCACTCATTATTAAAATAAATAAAAAAATATATTATTATAAATAAATAAACTTAAATATTAAAAAAAAATTATAATTTCATAAAAATATTTCGTGTATTTATTCAAATTCTGGCGTGGATTTATTCACATGTAACAATAAAAAAATGCATTTTTTTGGAACTTCCCAACAAAATTACAAAATGTACGACTTTAAAACTAAAAAAAAAAAATCTTTTCGTCTTTTATTTTAGTGATAATGTTCTTTAAATTTTAGTAAAAACCAAAATAACACGGGGGTTAAAATTAAATCATACAAGGGTATTTCCTACATTGTTTTCATTGGATTTAATCAACTGTAACGTACTGTATTGTCAAACAATTCCGTGTGTGATCAATTTCCTTGATGCCGCATACTCCAAAACTGTCGTCAGTAACTTTTATGGTACTTTCGCAACAGAAGAACTTGACGGACATAAAATTTTCTCATCTTTTTGGTATTTTTTCCTCTCCATACCAACGAAAGATAAGGAAATTGTATGTCCGTATATAATAAATTTTACAAAAGCAAGTATTCAGTGAAGAAACATGAGTTTCTTAATTTTATTGGTTAATGTTTCTTTACTTATAACTATAATCTTTATAATTTAATAAAAATAGGAACTGGAACGATATATTTTTAAAAGAGAAGGACTCTCGGGTTGTCGAAGATGGAACGACGGGCCAGAAATAACGTTTCAATGCCGTTTCCACAGTTGCGAGCCAACACTGTTCAAGGGATTGAAACAAATGGGTCTTTTAATTGCGACTACATCATTAAGCTTGTATACTTCGTGGGCGCTTTTCCCTGCTTTCAATTCGTTCAGGCAGAAGTCATCCCTAACATGCATTTGTACTCCAAATAACGATTGAAATGGCCTTAATGGTTCGCTGCCAACTGGAATTAATTAAAATTTTTAATTGTTAAACAAATTTATACTAACCTTCAAGATTGGGTAAGTATGTCAACAACACTTTTTTTCCCCAATGCCTCTCTAGCCAAAAAAAAGTTTGTGCTATAATTCTTGAGTGAATTTCGGCATTCGTAAATGTTTTTGTAAATTCATTTGACTGCTGCTCATGGACTTAAACATAGTATTCCGACAGCATCCGACTGTGTTCCAATTTATCAAAATTCATACCGTAATAATAATGTGCTAAAACAAAACATAATTGAACCAAGTAAGGAACTTTCCTCTTTTGGCTGTTACGAAGAAGTCTGCTGATGGTTCACGTAAAATCGCGCGTTGTCGTCGATTTCAAACGCTTAAACGATGTAACATTAGACTGTATATTTCCTCTTCCCGACATTATTGAAATTTTGGGTCAGCTGGGTAAAGCATTGTACATTAGTACATTCGATATAACCAATAAATAATACCAAGTTCTACTTGATGAAAGACTGCTTTTAATACAAGTTCTGGACATATTGATTTCAATCGTATGCCTTTCGGTTCAAAGGGAGCTTCAACTACTTACCAAAATTTAATGACTACAGTTCTTCTGGTCTCAATGGTCTAACGTGTCTAGTCTATCTTGATGATTTAGTCATATTTGGTCAACACTTAAACGAACATAACAAAAGGCCTAAGGAGGTTCTTGATTGACTTCGGAAATACAATTTAGAATTAAATCCAGTGAAATGCTAGTTTCTATGGCAAAATTTGACCTGCTCAGGATACATAGTTGGACCCGACGGTGTGAAACCTGAGTCAGAGAAGATTAGCGCTATCGTGAACTTCCTGAGCCTAAGAACCAACGTGAAGTAAGAGCATTCGTCCTTGGATTCGTGGGAAATTGTAGACGCTTTGTGCAAAATTTCTCTAAATTCACTTAACCATTAACTACTCTACTGAAGAAGGATGTGTCCTTCATTCATTTCGTCAACATTTTGTGACGAAGACTTTAAAACACTTAAATCCATCCATAATAATTAAACCGCCAATTTTATAATTTCCTAACTTCGATAACACTTTCATAATAACGGCAGATGCAGGCGATATAACTCCCTCTATATAAAGCAGCAACAAATCTTTCTGTAATTGAAAAAGAACTTTTGGCAGTTGTTTGGTCCATTAATGGGAAGTATTAATGTTTCAAAGTCTTTATGGGTTTCTTAAAATAAAGAAAATCAACACATCATATTCTCCGGCATTTTGTATATAGATAAAAATAGTATGGACTGGGATTGTTGGATTCAATATTCAATGTTTATAATACAACACCTCAATCACCAAATTTACCGATTTTATTTCATAATGAACACATAAATTATAGAGTTCATATGGAATAGCTCGACAAAATTCGTTTTTTCAATCAAAATTTAATTCCAAAACTTATTATGATCGTGAGTCAAGTAATCCTCTCTTTCAAGTTGGAGATTTGGTTTGGTTAAAAAACGAAAGTAAAAAAACTAAACTCTTCCAAAACTGGATGTGGCCATATAAGGTTCTGAAGATTGTGAGCTCAGTAAATTCGAAAATTGAAATAGAGAAAAAGGCAAAAATTGTTCATCATAACAAGCAAGTTCAAGTGCTTACTTTAATGAAAGTGTTTCAAAAATAGTGATAAAAATTAGTGATAAAATTACAACAGTAACTGTAGTTACGATATAAATGTAACATAATAGTGTAAAAAGTATTAAGTTGGCAGATTTGGTCATCCTCGCCGTAATATATCATCGTCTGTTGGTAAGAATTAGTTATAATAATAACCAGATATGGTTTAATAGTAGTTGCAAAAAGTTGAATTTATTACCTAATTATACAAATATTAAATGTAACACTAAATCTTTGTAGGGAAGAAGAGCTATTAATTTAGCCAGTGAGCTACGTAAAGGATATGCTACCAGGAACAACTTATGTCTCCATCTTAAAGTTGTTCACACTGAGTTAGCGGCTCGATTGCATTCTGTTGAGTTTGACTGGTTGGATAATAAGTTTCGTGCCAAAGTAGCAGAAATTTCACATATTCAATATGTGAAGCAAAAAGCTAAACTGTATGTGTTGCGAGATATGACTTATTCATGTAACCATAGAGGTAATAGTGGTAGGTCTGCTTTCCAATTCATTTCACGTTTTAAGAACATTTCCACCGTCGGCTTCAGTGGCGTAGAGGTTCAAATGCTGAGCAAAGGAGTAAATTTTGCTCCTGTCTTGAGAGTCTCGCTATAGATACCGAAACTGCTTTATACGGCCAGTCAAGCCAACTGAAATCAATATGTGCGTTACAGATTACGAAAGGCTTGGGTAACGCTTCCTTCTCTATCTTTTCTCAATCTTCTGTTTCCTCTAATAATAACCTTAAAGTGATTGGTGCGATTAAGAAAAAGTTACGTGATCATGACCTGATAGCGTGTAAAGCGGATAAAGGCATACGATGCAAAGCATTAGAGCTCAATGTAGATCCTACTAGGTCATTTAAGACTTTGGTCAGTAAGTGTATCAACCACTGCCCAAAAATCTTTGATGGCACTGGTTGGAGGCACACGGTTATGAATCCATCTGCCCCTATTCTTTATGGTGTACCTAAAATCCATAAAGAAGGCATTCCGATTAGACCAATAGTAGCGTATTGCAATCCACCTGCCTACAAGCTATATTTAAGGGTTTCATAAACTTTTTCAACAGTCATACTAATTTCGTTTCGGCTTTCTCGTTTAAGAACTCGGTAGAATTGATTAGCAAAATTCAGGATGTTGATATTCCACTACACTGAAAACTAGTTTCGTTTGACGTTGCTAGTCTTTTCACTTCTATTCCAATTAACATCTTGTCTCAAATAGTTTATACTTACTTAGATATGGATGTTGTAGATGGGGTTACGCAATGAACTGAAGCTGATATTTAAAACTTGTATTAAACTAAATTATTTTTGCTTTGATTATAAGTATTTCAGATTCACTGATGATCTACCGATGGGCTCCCCTCTGTCACCTTTGTTAGCAGAAATTTTCATGAATTTTTTCGAACAAACGATTGTATCAAGCAATAATCCTTATTTCCGTCATGTGATCTTATGGTACAGATATGTTGATGACATACTATGTCTTTGGAATGGAACTGATAGGCTATTAACTTCATTTCTCACTTGGTTAAATTCTCAATACCCCACCATTAATTTTACGGTAGAAAAAGAAGAAAACAAATCTATTAACTTACTAGATATAACAATAACCAGAATTAATTCTTCATTAGAGTTCAAAATTTATCGAAAACCCACGTATATAGACGCCATTATACCTAACTCTTCAAACCATCCCCATAATATAAAAATGTCAGCTTTCCCCTCACTCTCAGATAGATTAATAAACATTCCTTTGACCATATCCAATTATAACAAAGAGCTTAATATAATTTTAGAAATAGCAGCGAATAACGATTATGCAGCTAAGACTATATTAAAGTTATTAAACAAAAAACTGAAACATAAAGCTTTAGCTAACATTTATCCACCTGATAGCCCAATGCCGAAAAATTGGCGCCGCTTAGAGCATAAAGGAAAAACTAGCCAACGGATTAGTAACATCGTGACAGAATACACAGATATTAGCTTTGCTTTTTATAACAATAATACAATTAAGAAAATGATTTTTAACAACAAACCCAGAATTGATTGCCTTTCCAAGTCTGGCGTTTATAAGATCAATTGCAATGATTGCAGTTCCTCTTATATCGGACAGACTGGGCGCAGTTTTGAAGTTAGAGTTAAAGAACATTTATCTGGTAGCCATGAATCATCCCTTTATAATCATTTAACGTTAGAAAATCACACAGCCAGTTTAAACAATTTAGAAATATTACATGTACAACCAAAAAGCAGACGTTTAGAAACTTAGAATCTTACGAAACCCGAAAAGCTATATTTCTTAACCAAAATATCCTCAACGAACAGAGAGGAATCCGTTTCTCACCAATTACCGACCCCGCACTGTTTTATTCCCATACTCATACCATCCCATAAAATGACCAATACGTCGGGTTATAATAAAATAAAATTAAGGAAAAATCAACATCTGGAATTTTGTTATTCGGCCGTTGACTAATCATATACCTGTGTATAACCAAAACCAACAAAAATGTTTATACAAGCCGTCTCGTTCCCTCCTTACACAGATCCTATCAAAAAAATGTACACTATATTTATTATGAATGTATCACCTATACTTATCTGTTTTGTGTATATATACTTTCTGATTTATTTGTATGCATCACTAATACTACGCCTTAATGTACTTTTTTATACCTTAAGTGTTTGTACTGTTTGGCTTGTATAAACATTTTTGTTGGTTTTGGTATAACTCATCCCCCTTTTTTATTTTTAATTTTTAATGTTTATTGCTTTCACCATTTTTGTTGTTTACCAACTCCCACATTTTTTATTTTTATCCTTTTGTCAAAACCAACATTAATGTACTACAAGCCTTAATTGGGATTGGTTAGTTGAGAGTATTTTTATTCTATTTTCGCACCAACACTTTCAAGTATAAGGTATTAAATGTAAGAGGGTGTCTGTGTGCTTCATCGATGAATCAGGCTTGTAGTATTACATTAGTGTTGGTTTTGCTTTTGTTTCACTTTTTGCTTTTTGCAACTATATATTAATATGTATATATAACTACATTTTTATTTTTACAGTTTAGTAGATACTCGCCTGATGATGGCCTAAAAAGCCGAAATCGATTAAGTGATTTTTTAAACCTATAAAAATTTGCGAAATATTAAGCGTGTTCCATTGGCGTTAGCAAACTACTCACAAGTACTTGTATGTAATCGCAACTACTCATGCTCAAGTGATGGTGTAGTTGTTAGAAGTAGTTATGCATATAATTAACGAAAGAGGGATTTTAGTTTAAAAAATTCTAATAGATGGCTCTATAGCAATTTGGTTGTGTAAAACGTCATTTTTTAACCCTAATCCAACCAAGGTGTCCCTTTTTGGCTCATTTGATAAATGCATCGATTTTCAAAATAAACTTGTATGTATTTTATTTTGAAACATTTCCATACAACGTACTTGACATCTACTGATTTATACAACGTACTTGACATCTACTTGAATTTACTGACATAACAAAAATATGTTGGTTTAATTAGGGTTAAAAACAAAAAAAAATTGTAAATGTTTGTGATACGACGCGCAATTGTTAAATCGTAAAAATATTCTAATTATTTTGTTGTTTAATGTTTTATTACTTATTATTATTAATAGATCAACGTATTTTTTATTAAAATCTAGCAGTTTTACTTAAATTGAGGTTATGTTTTACTCCTGTCACAAAAATTTGCGTTCCATTGAACATCTACTCACAAGTACTTGGCAGTAGCAAATTGTTTCCAATGGAACAAAGTGATTAAAACAAGTGTTTTTTTAAATTTAAAAAATGTGTGTATTAAGTATGTTTCGCCAAGTGCCCACAGCAGATAGTGTAAAAAGTATAACAGTTAAAGGTTAAAATTTAAGAAATAACAACTCGAGCGCTACCGGGCTATATATACAAATTAAAGAAATAGGGCCGAAAGGCCGAATGTGTCGAAAGGCCGAATAGGTCGAAAGGTCGAATGTCGAAAGGCCGATTGTGTCGAAAGGCCGAATGTCGAAAGGCAGCTTGTGTCGAAATTGATTTCATTCAATTTTTCATCTTTTCAAGAATGAAAATTTTTAAAATTTATATTTTTATGAAAACCAAAAATTTATGTATAGTAAGGGGTGGCGATGTAATGTGGTGATTAAAAATAAAGCGTAAAAAAAATTAACAATTTAATTTTTTTTTAAGTTACCTATTATATTGCACAAATCTGTAAGTGAAGGAAAATTTAATGAAAATTCGGCCTTTCGACCCAATCCGCCCAGGCCTTTCAACACTTTCGGCCTTCCGACAAAATCGGCCATTAGAAATTCGGCATTTCGACACATTCGGCCTTCCAACCCATTCGGCCTTTTGGCGTTCGGCTTTTCGGCGTTCGGCCTTTCGGCTTTCGGCTTTCCGACATTCGGCCTTTCAACCATTTATCCTTTTTATTTGACCATAAAAACACAACATATCACAAAACAATTACATTTACATTTATTACATATTTAAATAAAATTATCCAAATTCAATGTTTATTTATTCAAAGAACAGATAGGGTTATTATTATTATTATCAATTCATAAATTTATGAGCTGGCGAAACCACCAATTTGCTCGAAAACAAATACAACAAAAAATGACATTTCATTACAATAAACTTAACCTAACTTTTCCAATAACTAGAATTATATTATATATTTCAGTGCCTTATTTTATATTTTTATTTTTATTTTTTTTTTTAAATTTTTATTCGTTAATTTATTTTTTAAAAAAGAAAATCATTATTTCAATATGTCTATAGTAATAGCTTAAAACAATAAAATAATCTATTAAAATTTAATATAAATATATGTAAATACATATACATATACATACATACATATATACCAAAACCAACAAAATTTTACAAAAATGAAATTTATATTACTTAAAAATTTACTATTAATTTAAAATGTGTTTAATTTAAGTTTGAACTTCAGAATTATTCCACCCTTGTTGCGATATAAAATTTAGCTATTAATTTAATTGTATTTGCTTCTTTGAGGATATCTATTAAATTCATGTTTTTAATGTTATGGAAAGAATCTTTAATATTTTTAAATCTAGGGCAATAATCAAAAATATGGATATCAGTTTCTCTTATTTTACATAAATTACATAGATCATTTTGTTCTATTCCTATTGTTTTTTTGAAGATTTTGTTGAATGTATGCCCTGCCCTGTTCTTAATCTATTAATAATCTTAATGTATTAAGTTTTTATGTTAACTCTTTTAAACCAAGTGACTTTAGGTGGTGATGAACTATTAATTACTCTATTAAAAATTCCCTTATTTCTAGTGGTATTTTCATAAATATTATGTTTTTCATCTAATATTATCTTTTAAATTATGCTATAAGTATCTTCTAGGGGTATGTAATTATTGATAAAATTTAGATTCTGACTTTCTGTTGCTTTTTTGGCATTTTTGTCTGCTTTTTCATTCCCTTCTATTCCACTATGTGCTGGAATCCACTGAATTATAATGTCTGTACCTTAATGTTCGTTACAAATTTCTATTATTTTGTTTTCATAATATTTATTCTCCTTATTCTTGATGCAATTTAATAAAGAGATACCAAGCACTTTTTGAATCAGTAAATATGATGCAAAATAAATAGCTATTAATTCAGTAGTTTTAATACTATTTCCTTGTTTCAAAGTCATAGATAAGTTTAAATTTTCTTCCGGAATATAAATTCCAAAACCACATGTGTTTCTAGATTTGGATCCATCAGTATATACCTGACTGTGATTTTTATATTTATCTTGTAATTCCCTAAATTCCCTAAATGTTTTCTAAAATGTTATTTCCAATTTTGATTACTAAATTATTATGAATATTAGTGTTGAAATTTATTATTTTGGTTTTATCAGTATTAATTTCAAATTTTATTTCACTCAATTTTCCAATGAAAGTATTTAATGTTTGATTAGCTATTTCTTCTAATTTATTGTGATTTTCTGCTGTAACTAAAATCCCAATGTCATCTGCAAACTGTATTAATTTTACATTTTCTGAGTTGATTTGATGTAATGATGTTGTATAAATGTTGAAGAGTAAAGGGCTTAAAGAACATCCTTGAGGAATTCCTTGGTTTGTTATTTTCATAATCCTACCGCTTTTGGTTTCAATAATTATTTTTCTGTTTGTAAGATAGTTATATATCCAATTAATTATAACTTTATTTATATTTATTTCTTTGAGTTTATTTATTAAAATATTTTTATCAATGTGATCAAATGCCTTTTTTAAATCAGTAATAATTAATAATGATTTTAGTTTTCTTTATCTATTTTCGTTGATTTTATTTATAAGAGTGATGAAGTAATCGGTTACATTTTTTTTCCTCGAAATTCATAAGAATGATTTGGTAAAATTTTTTTAACATTTAATTCAGAATTAATTCTATTTTTAAGCATTTTATTAATAATTTTTGAAAACGTAGATAATAACGATATAGGTCTATAATTTTCTGGTAGATCTTCAAACTTGTTTGGCTTTTTAATTGCAACTATTTTTATTTCTTTGAATTTCTCTGGAAAAGTTCTATTTGACCACATTTTGTTTAAATGTTTTGTAATTATTTTAATAAGATTATCTGGTAATTGTTTTAAAATTTCATTAGATATTTTATTTAACCCAGGTGCTGTATTTTTATTATTTTTAATAATATTGTTTATTTCTAAGTAACTGAATTCATCCATAAAAGGTGGAGGATATGGTGAAGGATAAGGTAATTCCATTTTCTGAAAAAAATACGAAAAATTAATATCCAAAAATTCCATTGCTGTATCGTTGTTATCCAAAATGTTAAATGATTTAGATCTTTTATTATTGATTAGGTTAATCAATTTCCATAGTCTTTTATTTTGAATGTTGACTTCTATTTTATCAGTAAGTTCAGCCCAGGATTTTTGTTTACTTATTTTAATTTTTAATTTTAATTTAGCTTGTAATTTCTTTAATTTAATTGCAGAATGAATATCCTTTACTCTATTAAAAGTAGTTTGAGCTTCTTTCTTTTCTTTCCATAAATTGTAAATATCTTCTGTCCACCAAGGTTTATTTCTATGTTGGAGCGTTTTTCCTTTTAAAGTATAACAGTTTCTATCTATTATGTTTGTGATTTCTTCCTCATAGTCATAATCATATATATAGAATGTGTGATTAGGATTTAATAGTTTTATTTCTTCTAAAATCTTTTTTGTGTTAATTTTCTTAATTATTAAATTACTATTATTATTTTCGTTAGCTGTACATAAGTTATTAATAAATATTTTAATTGGAAAATGATCTGAACCTACTAAGTAATGATCCTTTTGATGAATGTGGGATCGGATTCAGCCTCGCAAATCATGTCTAAAATTGTAAATAATCGCCAACACACACAGAGATAGATGTACTCTTGACTACGTAACTTTTGCAAATGTCAAGCTATGATGCAAAGATTTAGAAGGAATATCAACAACAGATGTACCAAGTTAACAAAAAAAACGGAACTCAAATCGGAACGATGGGAGCGCCACACGGTGGTTATTCCGGGAACTTGTTGATCAAGGTAGTATGTTATCAATAGTACTATTCCATGAAGATTTGCTTACTAAATCTAAAGATATCAGTGTAATGTCTACTGCTGAATTTTGAAAGATATGTAGATTTTGTCGAGTTGAAGATCCATCATTAAGTAAAAAATATTGATATTCAAGAATTGTGTCTTCAATTTTGCTTCCTAAGGCATCGTATTTAGCATTTTTTTCCCACAGTTTACTATGTCCATTTATATCCCCACCAATTATAATGTTTTGTTTATTCCTATATTTCTTGAGAATTTTTTCAAATTGCTTATTTACTTCTTGAATTTGATGTTTATTTCTTGTAGAGTTGTAATTTTAATCTCTATTGCCTCTATTGGAATCACATCTAACATTTGAGTAGATAAAAGTTGAATATTATTTTTGATAAGTATTCCACAACCGCCATAACCATCACTTCTATTATTTAATATTATTTTATAATCTTTAAATCTAGACAAAAAAATTTTCTGAAGTCCATGTTTCGCAAACTATTGCAATATCTGCATTTTCATCAAAGAGGTATTTCTCAAATATATCTTTTTTATTTTTAATACTTTGTAGATTAATTTGAATTATTTTCATATTGTGATAAATAAGTTACTCCAGGCATTTCTTGATCAGGATCATAGTTATAGAGTTGAACTGTAAGTGCGTCCATTATATTTGAAGCTTCTTCCGGTATTTCTTTGCTATAGGAACTTTAGCTTTTATAATATTAAAAAAAGATCTGATTTGGTCCACTATGTTTTTTAAAGATTCCATTTTTTCGTCAATTTCCTTAGCTTCTTCACTAGTTTTCTTATTATTTTCCTCTCCGCTTTTAACCACTTCTGATATCTTGATTCAGGCTCATTTTCTGCTCTGTGATATTTAAGTCTTCTCATTATTGGAAAATTAAATTCATTATGTTGGTATTGAGGAAATTTATTTTCATAAATTTGTTTGGCTTTTTTATATGATTTCCTCATCGTAGTTCTAATTTTTTGTATTTCCATTTCTTTCTTTTTTCTTGGACAGTTCTTCGAATTAGTTCTATGATTTTCTTTGCAATTATGGCAAGATTCACTTATAGGACAAATTTGATCTCTTTTAATTGGATGAATATTAGCGCAATCATTATGCAATATTTTTTGAGGTGCCCATAATTCAAACGGTTTTTACAAAATAGTGGTTGTGTTATATAATAACTAAATCTGTAATTAACTCCATAGATCTTAATAGAATCTGGCTTATAATTAGCCCTAAAAGTAATTTTCACTGTTTCTGTCTTCTGTAGTGTTTTGCTTTTAATATCAAATCGAAATAATCTTTCTGCCTCCGTAATTGTAACTTCACTGTTGTAGTTGTTCATAATTTCCTGCATTTCAGTTTCTATTGGAATGCCTCTTATAATCCCTGAAGTATGGTTGAAATTTAATGGTAGAAAAATATTGTACCCTTGTTTTTTAAGTAGATCACATTTTAATAATTTATTAGCATTAGATATTTTTTTTATATATTATTATGTTTTTTTTCATAGTCTGGATGATGTTTTCATATTCTCCAAGATTTAATTGTATAAGAGATTTAGAAATGTTAAAAATGTTGGAATTTTCTTTAACAATTACCACCGAAAAGAGCCCTTTGTCTTTTGTTGAGTAAATATTCTCACGTTCTTCGATCCTGAATTTATCTGCAGTATTATTAATGTTATTAATTTTAATTTCTTTGTTATTGTTTGTATTATTTTCAGGGCTAGCATTTGTTGAGCTTACATCCATTTCCACATTGTTTCCGCACATTTTGAGAGATTTATCTTTATTATTTAATTTAATTGATATATTTTGTTTATGTATTTTATTTATTAATTTATTTTGCTTTTTGTTTCCTTTCATACTAATTTTTTTAATAAAATCATTATATTTTTCTTTATTGCGTATTAATTTATTTAAGACATTGTTATTGTTTTTCTGGGTTAAAATTTAATCTTCTGAAAAACCCGTAAAATCACTAAATTTTTTATTGTTTTTAACTTCACACTCACTTTATATTTTATACACTTATTATTTACTATCACTATAATATTTTAATCAAATAAACGAAACTAATATAAAAAAAAATCAGAAATTATTAGCGCACAAAATAAAAATACGTCTTAACTCTGAGTTGCGTTTTGAATTCCAGTTAGGGTTACCCAAAATTTACTTTAATTTGACAACTAAATCCAACAAGTTTTTGACATTTAAATCCACCCAAAAACTTGTATTTTTAGAAACTTGGCATACAAATCGTAATATTTTTTTTTTTTTTTTTTCATTTTGGCCCGACTGAACACATTCCTAGTGAGTTCCTAGAGAGAATGTGGACATTGTTAATACAATAAAAAATATCTAGCACCAATCGTTATATTACTCTACTATACGAATATTTTATCGTTTCCGTAAACGTATAATCTTTTAAGTTACAAAAAAAATTAAACGAAACATAACAATTTTATTAGCACATAAAATTTAAGTCATCGTCTGGAAAAAAAGGAAATTTCATGGTACATAAGCTTGCGTTTCGATTCACAAATACTTTTGTGATTTTAGTATATAAAGCAAGATACACACCCATAAAATTGTAATTTATAAGCTCTTAAAATCGATTGAATATTTTATCGATCCGTTTTACTACACAATTATTTTGCTCAAAAACGTATTTGATTCTTATCCAATTTTATTTCCCACCAACAGAACCAACATTTAAAATGTTAATGTATATTAAAGAGAAAAATCCAATTTTGTATTTAAAAAAGTTTTTTGATTTTTATATTTTTGTACAACAAAACAAATTAAAATGTGTAAGCTTTTATTACTGAGTTAATTTTTTTTTCCATTTCGTCTTCTTCCAGGGTTTTATTTTTGCAAAGTACGCTGAAACTTTACACAGCATACAGTTAATTAACGTACATATTACGTATACAAATATATTCGAAGATGAGATCGGAACTAAGTTTAGACCTGGCAAGCCCGACAACAATGCCATTAGAAATACGAATGGCTGAATTTAAACAAGATCCCCAAAAAATGGATGAAATGACAAAATTTATTGATGAGCTATTAACAAAAGCACAAGAGGAAGCGGACAATAAGTCAAATAAGAAAAGTGTAAGCCACCGTTCGTAAGAACTTTATTAAGTTTATTAGTAATTGTAAAAGTTATTTTCATTGTTTATTTTTTTTTTCTTTCGTTTCCAGGAACCCGAAACAACAAAAAGCACAAGAGAAGGTAAATTAAAGAATATTTTCTTTTTGGCCTTTTTTTTACATTTTTATTACGATGAAGAAGAAAATAAATTTGTTCAATTAAATTTTTGGCGAATTATGTTATTTACGTTGTAATTTAACCTTAAAGTTTCATGTTTCGGGGCAAAAAAAATTAACCTAGGTTTGCTTGTTGGTAAAGTTGTTTTTCTGTTAGGCAATATTAAAGGGTTGTTGTGTGGTTTATTTAATAAACCAATATAATTTTTCAAGTTTTAAGCTTTAGTCAGAATTTGTTATTAAAAAATTAAACCCTTAAAAAGCTATAAGGCTAAAATGTTTTGTTACTGAGTGTAGGCATCTATTTCAGATTGACCATAACGATTTATAATTGTTTTAGTTATGGTTCAGTCCACAGGAATAAATCGTTCATTATTTTAAGTTACTTTCGTAATAAGCTAACCACTAAGAATTGGCAAAAATAAACAGGGCTGTACTAGTATGGAAGCTGGGGGTTAGTTAGTTCGATAGGTCTCACACTTCTAAATTAAGTTCATAATACCAAATTTTGCACAATAATTAAAATTAAATTTTTATTCAGTGCAATTTTTCCCTGCACACCACACCATACAATTGTGAAATAATTAATAAACGTGAAGAAACAATTAAAAATTTAGAATAATGGCTGGAATATAAAAATATAAGAAATAAATAAATACTTTCCCAATAACAAAATTGAGGTAAGTGCTTCCTATTTACTCACAAAGCATTCCGGCCATTGTACTAATTTCAGTAAAAAAAACTTGTTGATAAAGTTTTGAATACATTTATTTCCTATTTACAATAAATTGGGAAATATACGTGTACAATTTTATGGGAACCTAAAGTCTACCGGGTTATACTCGTAAGTACATTTCACGAAAGCGTACACCTTGTCGCAACTATCCTTGAATTTATTTTCTGAAAAATAGTTATCATTGATTATTAAAACCAATTATTGTAATACAGACTTATTATCTTTACGAGCATCTTTGCAAGCGTTTACGGCATCTTTAGCCTTATCCTTAAGTTCTGGTGGAATCATAACTTCGAGTTGGGCCAATATCTTTGAAACACTAAGTTCACCTTTCTTCGTAAGCTATATATAAAAATAAATAAAATATTTAGAATATTATTAAATAAAATTAAAATTTTAATTCTTACCGTGCCTGCCATCTGTCCAATGCACATTGCATAGCACTGAAAATCAAAAATAATTTACGTATTTTAAAACTATATATTGAGATGCGGTACCTTGTAATCCTTTTCTTCTGGAAAAACTCCGTCACTAAACGCATCTATACCTTCCGTTGTTACTTTGTATTTTGGCAAACAAGCAGCCCTCATCGTTGCCATAGAGGCTTCCAGCTGTTTCATTGTCATCTAAATTTAACAAATTTAATTTATTTATCCACCGTATATCCTTCAACAAATATCTTGCTATGTTATATCCATACCGCACATAATGATTGGCCAATTAGCGTAAGAACAAAAAACAATAATGTAAAAATGTAAATCTTTAGCATTTTAACCACTTAAAACACTTAAATTTTTTTTATATAATTTTATTATTTCACCACCTGAACTACTTCTTATATGTCTGTTGTAAAGTATTAATCCATTAAGAAAAACAAAATCGTTCTAAGAACTTTCTTATAAAATTTTCACAATTTATAGCTCAAAAAAAATGCTAAATCATTATAAAGACAGCCATTGTAAAACGGTTGTTGAAATTTTAAAGAAATTATAAATATTTTCCGGTCGAACATTATTCATATAAAATATGGTACGTGATTTCCGATCCAGGATCTAAAATATTTTGTTCGTAATAACTGGATAACAGAAGTGATTTACGAATTAATATGTATCAATAAAAAATAAATGTTTCATTGCCCTGTAAATTTAAATTTCCGGTATATGTACGTTTTGTAGTAGCATCACTTTGGCTTAAACTAACAATTAAAACCTTTAACGTTCGGAATCATATACAATTATCTTAATTAAATTAGAAAAAAAAACTGAGATTTTTTTTTCTGTATCGTCTGTCATATATGTATGTATATACGTACGCAGTAGAAATCAACTATATAGTTATTTACTGCACTTATAGTAATTAAAAATTAAATGTATTCTCGAAACTTTTTAACTTGGGTTTGTTTGTGTTGTGCATAAAAGAGTTTTTTGTTTGTAATCTATTATTGATAAGCATATAATACCGGGTAATAAGCATATAATACCCGGTAATAGATACCGGGTAATTAATTCAATAAAGAGTCGGGCGGTTACGAAACTATGAAGCTAATTTTCATGTTTAAAAAAACAATTGACTGTTATTTTAATTATAAAGTTTAATTTTTTTATTTTTTATTGTTGTGTAATAATGAAATCAACACGATCTCGAACAATAATTAGCGTTTAAATTATTAATAAATGTAATAATTAGCTATGGCTGTAGATGAAGGAAAACCGAAAATGTTACCTATTATCAATGACGGTATAATTACAACGACGGTGTAAATACACTGTAGCTATAGCCTATCTTAATAAAATCATTAAATGTGATTCTGGAACGATAAAATTCATGTTATGTTATTTTATTTCCCCGCGAGAGAGACAAAATCCCGAGGGTACCGCCAGGGTAAACAATTCCAAGGATACAAAATCGCGAAGATACAAAATCCGTGAGATTCCTCGGGGTTTTGATTTGGCGAACCCGTAGCCCATTGGAGGCAGTGAGTTCAAAAATTGTTTATTATGTTATTTTGGTTTTTTCAATATAAATTTATGCAGGAAGCGAGATAATAAATATCTATTGTCCATTGTCAAAGTATGCTATAATTATATTGGGTACAACCTAGTGCGGAAGATTGGAAGAATATTGCATATATAGCTAAATCTATACCACTAAACTAAACATAAAATATTTTTTCAATTTATTTTTGAAGCAGTCATCTCGATAATTAGTTCATGTTCCCCATAATTTGTACCGTGGTGCTTCGGTTGTAAGAAAATGTGTTGCCTAAGGTTCCTTGTAGGAGCGTTTATATTTAGATTTCCTATAAAGGATGAATCAGTTTTAACTAGGAGTACGTTGACAATAAAGGTTGACCCAAACATTTTTCGTCTATTCAGCAGCGTCGGGATCTTGTATTCTTCAAAAAATTTAATTTAATTTTATTTTTATCTTTATTTTTGTTTTATTTATGCAGTGTTATGTATATATGTACTTTATATACATATGTATATACTAATTAAATTCAATTTTAGTGAACTAATAATAAAAGTGTAGTAAAATAATAAGGTAGTGTAATTTTGAAAAATGCAATCCACCGGGATGCATTTATCAGGTGTTTTATATTTATGGATAAAGAAATTAAAATTATTGATTTCTTACTTAAGTGCATGATTTTGTCTTTTCAATTTCAATTTTAATTACTAAAATCTAATAATTGGATATTATTAAAATGGATTTTAACTTAAATAGTCATACGTCGTAGTTAATTTCATATTATTAGATTTTATTTTTACCACATTTGTATATGTTCTTGTGTTTTTATTTAATGTACAATCGACACAAATATATGATTGAAACATGATATATAACGAAACCAACAATATGTTTATACAGCCGTCTCATTCGCTCTTTACACAGATTCTATCAAGGAAATAGGACTATATATTGTTGGTCTTTGTCTTGTAATATGCGAACAACAACAAAACAAAGAGATTTTTTTTTTTGTTGGTTTTGGTATAGTCGTCACAAATATTTTCCTGTATCTTGATCATTCATCTCCTGTATTATCTATAATATTGTGAAAACATGATAAATCTCCTGCTACACATATGAAAGATGGTAGAAAATATTTACCTTCAATGTGTGGGTGGTTTAGTAAATAAGATTAGGTTATTTGTATGCTGGTATTGTTTTTCTCTCTGTGTGTTTTTTGTATTCATGAAACAACTATGGTGTTTTTCTAAACAATCTTAGTGTATTCGACTCAAATAGGATTCTGATACTTTGTATAATCGAATAAGTTTGAGTCGAATTGAAAACCGCCTTATACAATTCATTTAAAATAGTTTATTTAGGTATGATTAATAATTTTTTTTTACAGGGTATTACAAACTGCATCAAATTGATTTTAAATTTAATTATTATTATAAAATTATAAATTAACTAACGATATAAATAAAATGCTAATTTGGAAATGTTGATTTGAGTTGAGTTAAAATTTGCTTTGCAACACATAATGACGTATTCATTTATGTGTGCAAAATTTAGATTAAACGAATGTGAACATCGTGGATTTATGTAGAAACATTTCGGAAGGCTAAATGTTTTGAATTTAATTATTAACTTATTGGAATTTACTGAAGTTTAGGTTATAGGTTTCACACACAAACGCCATGATTACTTATATGACACACCGATAAATTTTTAAGAAAATAATGTTTCATTTTCCTTGCATTGATCTATTATTTTACTTACTTTGCATGCATGATTTGGCAGGGTCTAATATGTACGAGAACTGAGTTAAAGTTTTATGGATATATTTATATTTATTTATAGATAAAGAAATTAAATTCTTGATTTCCTGATTAAGTGCATGATTTTATTTTTGTGCGGTTGTACATGGAATTTTAATTACTAAATTCTAATAATTCGATCGTACTAAAATTGTTTTAACTTAATTTGGTTTATGTCATAGTTAATTTCATATATGCATTTATTTTTACGCATTCATGAATCTGTTGTTTTGTTTTATTTTATGTACAATCGATACGAATATATTCTAGAAGCTTGATTAATAGCAGGGTCAACGAATTGTTTATACAAGCCGGCGAGTAGCAGGAACAGTAGAGACGCAACGATTTCAACAACAACGTCAAACAACACTAGCTACAGTTAGTACAAATTTGGGTAACCGCATGGGAACATGATGATGGAACGAAATCTCGCTCCCCTCACAACCGCCGATGGAAAAATAGTGAAAATAATAATAATAATTCAATACAGCTTTTCAGAAAATCTTGTGGCACCAACAGATAGAGAGAAATTCAACATGGTGTGTTCTCTAGACATTTGTTATTCGTTGCGGAAAAAATTGTGTTGTCATTCTGCCGGTCATAAAAACACTGACTGTATCGGCTTTATTAGATTCTGTAACCGGACCGAGTCTGTTCTCACTAACATTCCTTTCCCATTCCTCCTCTATATTGTAAAAAGGTGTACGATGGCTGCCTGGCCAGGGGCGGATATATATCACACTATAAAATGACTTATGTGGTTATCGATGCGGAGCCTTTCTTTACGGGGTGAGAATATATTGCTGTGGTTGGCTTCATCAAAAGCTGAGTATGATGGTGTACATATTTCCTTTTTGAGGGAGAGTTATGGTGTCGTGTGGGTGGGTATTAGTGGTTGGTGGTTGGTATTTTCGCATTTATAATACGTGAAACTTGCTTAATGGATCGTACATTAAAATCAATCAATCAAAGTTCAGCAGCGTCTCTGGTTGAATTAAATGGAAGACGAGCAACATTTAGGTGGTAAGGCATGTCCATGGTCATACTCCAATCCGTTCTCTTCATAATGAAAGGAAAAACTTCTTTCTGGATACTTTCAGTTCTATCAATGTTAGATTGACAGAATGGACACCATACTTGAACTGTATTTTCCAGGTGGGACCTAACGTATCTGAAGCTATGCTAAGTCGATTATTTGTATGGTCCATCATCTGATAAAGCCATACATAGAATTTTACTTGATAAACGTTACACCCAAGTCTTTTATCTCACCCATCCTCTTGATTTTGCTGTCATTGATGCTATAGTCCACCAATTTCGATAAATTGTGATATATCATAAAGGTACGAGTAAAACCAGACTACAAATTCAGTTGAATAGCCAAAGGAATGCATGCTTTCCAGAGCTTTGCAGTGGCTGATGGAAACAAAAGCTTTGCTGAAGTCGGTGTAGACTCTATGTCAACCTGCTGATGTTCTTCGATGGCTTTGATAATACTATAGCGGTAAATTCAACTAAATTTATTGGGGTCGATCTACCCGGCAAAAAACCCATGTTGACAGTTAGAAAGATGACGCGGAATACAACAAAAAAATAAAGGGGCGTAATCCTAGAGGTTTTCCATTTAGTAGGGAAAATGCCTAATGTTAGTGATAAATTGAAGAATTTACAAAGATGTGGAGAAAATTGTCCCACATGTTTTTTCAGTATATGGGATTCCGTTCGGACCACAACCCAATCAACATGGAGCTGTTAAAATTTACTGTTTGACGTTTTGAAGT
This sequence comes from Tipula vernalis, assembly GCA_958295665.1. Classification (NCBI taxonomy): domain Eukaryota; kingdom Metazoa; phylum Arthropoda; class Insecta; order Diptera; family Tipulidae; genus Tipula; species Tipula vernalis. Next base: position 65,454,394 of record OY282559.1, on the reverse strand, counting down.
CATAGATATGTCTGATGAAGTCATAGATTTGACGTTTTGAAGTCATAAATCCTACTTGTATGTCGATTGAACATTTTTTGCAAACATATTGGCTATTTTTTGATAGGAAGACGATTTAGATTCCGCAAGATGCATTGTCGCAGGATATCTTTTAACTTCACGTTTGGTGGCAAATTATTTTCGAAAGATATTTTGGATCATAGATTTAACCGCATCTTAAACAATTTTGATGTGTGATCAACTTTATCTGTTTTCGAATTGCTTTTAGTCACTTTTCGATAAGCCTTGGTTTTTAATTTTTTTAATAGTACTGTTCGTTCAAATGCGCCATAGATTTGGTCATAGAATTTCTCAACGTTAGTGTTAATATCATCCGTAAATTCATCCTGCTCATATCAAATAGAATTTCCATACGTTTGTGGTGCACATCATTTAGAACAAAGGGGAATAATGAATGTGCTACACTGAAGATACTTAACTCATTACTAAATATCAAGTCCAGCATTCTCCCAAGCCATTCAAGCATTGAATTAACGATATTAGATTGAACGGTAGGCAACAGTTGACCTCCCCATAAAATTGCCATTCAATATACGGTAGGTTAAAATCGCCAAGTATACAAGAAGAAAATCTGACGATTCTGCAGTTTTCTTGCCATAGCTATTTTAACATTGGTGTTCAACGGTAATTCTACAATACTAATTGACATATGAACGGCAAGAGAACAGCACCTCCTGATTTTTAATTACTAGTCTTGGCCGATCGATCACATCTATAAACGACAATATCGTTTGGAAAAAGGGGTTTCGCAAATCGCATAAACAGGATGTTTTGTTCTTAGAGAAAAATTTTGAAATTTTATCGCTTTAAATGCCATTTTATTGACGTTTTTGTGTTATATCGAATAAGTATTTAAGTCTCTTTCTTGTTAAACAATTCCCACTGAAACATCCATTTCGTTTAATTTGCGGTTCATTTTTTTGCGCATCAGCGGCTGTAAACTTTAAATTGGTGCAAATACTGCCCTGGTATTCCGTAAAAAATGCGCCTTCTGCTTGTACTCGAACTCTTTTATAAATATTTCCGATGGTTATGATTTGGAATTTATTATTGAACAGAATGATCCATCATCAACGCTAGGGCGGCAGGATATGTAGTTATATATTGCACCATTCTTTGCTTTATAGAAACCATTCTGATAGTAAAATCGCTCATTCAGAATGTCCATCGTATCATGTGCTGTGGTGTACGTAGCGACGCCTCGTTGGCACCACATTAGACCATTTTTTATTTTTACAGTCAAAACTCGGTTATCCGGGATGCTCGGGACCGGAGGATTCCCGGAAAATCAAAAATCCCGGTTGATCGAATTTTTCAGTTTTATAAAGAAATACACAATATACATAAATATGTACAACACAAAAACAACACTGTTGCCAAAATTTAACGAAAAAAATAAATATGAAAAATTCCGGTTAATCAATTGAAATTCTGGATAAACAAGTGACTCAAAAAAATCGAGTGTGTAAAAAAATCACGGATAATAGAGGTTTACGGATAATAGGATCTCGAAAAATCGAGTTTCGACTGTAATTTAGACCAAGTTGAAGTCGCAGAAAGGTCAACTTCTTGTGAACGACGAGAAATTCACTGCCTCGGGTTTTCGCGTATACTCTCACGATGTTGTTTTCGAATTTGTCCTCCAAACGTCTAATAGTCGACTCGTCTCAAATGATAAAATCCCGAGGTGTTTGCAAAATTTTGTCCGCCGTCTGTAGTTTAAGTGACATAATAATTGAGAGGAGCATTGTTTAGGCGGCCAAATCCCTTAATGGGATGTAGCGCCATTGGAAGAATGGAAGGATAATTTTGCGGGGGAGAGGGGGGCGACATTTATAGGTGCACCACTGGCGTTTCGCATTAGTACATCATTTAATTTTTATACTAATACCGAACAGTGGCTCTCCCTTGCTTTCCATTTTATATTCATTTCATTCACAATTTACTCGAAAACATTTTTTTTAAAGGCGCCAATAACGTTCACTGCGCGCAGCCACAAGAAATATATGACAAGTCGGGCCTGAACCTACATCAAACAGATTTAATCGCTTTTATAGCTTCTTTTGAGACTGTAAGAATAAGAAAATTTTACTGACATTTCTTTTTGATTACTGTTATAAAGCTACAGTTTACGCTATACTTGCCACCTTTGGAAACTATAGAAAACGGGATACCACACATCACTCAATTTTTTTTTTTTTTTTAAATATCCTAAATGTTTGATGTAATATCAAAGAGTTTGTTCGTTTTGCTGTTTTCTAGTCCTTTACTAGTTTATGGTTTGAAAAAAACTTACAAAACGTGCCCACCGTAATCGAACGAATGCTGAGGATATCCGTGAGTCAACTTATAGTCTCACTATCTTGCGAAATGAGGAATTGTCTCCAGTCGTTTATCACTATCAGGAATCTTTGTACTTTGTGCTTAAAAATAGTGAATGCCCGAGTAAGTACATATGATCTGCTTATTGTTTAGTACTATACGAAAAATCGCTAAACTTGTTTAAAAAAACTTCCTTCATAAGATAACGATTTTACCGTTGGATATCTGACCTAAACATTCGGCATCAATCCAGAGTTTGTACAAATGAAAACATCACAAAAAAATGGAGCCAACTGACTACTGAATAACGGAGCTCGATTTTAATCGATTTTATAAGTTCTATGATGTTATTGTTAATATCATAAAAGGTTTAAGCATAGAAGTTCTTCATGAACTATGTGGTCTAATTTTATAATTATGGTGACAGTTGCTGATTTAAATTTTTGCGCATGCAAATTATACACAAATCGCTTTGGTTACTTTCGAAAAACAAATTCTTCCGGTTTAGTTTTAAATACTAATTTTCTTTAGGGGGTTACGTCACGTGTTAACGAATTACAGGTAAATCACAGGTAAAAAAAATTACAATAAAAATTGAAATTAATGTTACAGTCTATTGATGCAAAAAAACTGAACTTAGCTCAATTTCTACTACGAAGAGTTCAGCATTTCTGGTTCAATAAACAGTCATAAAATATACTCTTGGTAAAATTGATCGAGTATAGTCATATTTTCCGCTTCTGAATCGCGATTTGCTAGATTATTCAAGATTTTCGATATTATTCGCATTTAGCTTGGATGGAATTAAACGCAGCATTGAATTAGACGAGGTCCTCCAGCTATTTTTCGAAAAAGGTGTTTTTTTGCTTTTGATTTACTTTGCAATTAGCATTGAAGATTATATTCTAGGATTTTCAATCTATTTCAGTTTTTCGGGAAGATGCGAAATTTTTTCAAAATAGCAAGGTTATTCTAGTTTTCTAAAATAATTTGAGATTTTTCGAGTCTACGAGAGTTTCTCTCATAGTGATATATCGATATTTTCGATATTCTATGGGATTTTTAAGCTTATTTGAGATTTTTTTCGTGTTTAATATTTTTTCGAGGTTATTTAAGATTGTTTATATTACTCCGGTTTAGCTTGAAGTTGAATTAGGCATAGCACTATAGGTTCATGATCTTTCAGAAATGGCGTAATCGAATTTCGAGATTTTGAGAATTTTGGATTAATGAAGGTTTTTGGAATTATTCAAAAGTGTGATTTTTAAAGATTATTTTATAGAAGAGTTCTAAGTTGATTAGAAGTTTTTCGGGGAATTTGCAAGATTTTCAGCTTCCCGTAACAATGATACATTCCAGATCCTAGGTTTCACGCATAATAAATCAAAACATGATCACTTGATTATTTTAAACCTATAGACGATCGATTGAAATAGTGATTTTGTGTTTTATTTTAAGCCAAAGTCGCAAAACAAAAAAGAGTTTATATGGTATATTCTAAAAGTCTTATCTATGCTAAAATACAGCTTTTTTCGAAGAGGTATAAACAACATCATTTTTTCTGGTGTGATATTTCTGCTTGGATGCATAACTCAAATTGCTTTATTCTCCATTTAAACAGCGATTGTGTGATGTAAGAAAATGCACATGAAAAATTTATTATATTTCAAACATTAAGTTGTTCCGGAATTGCAAGATAGATAAATATTTTACGAAGAGGAGAATTTGTTAAGAGTTCTGCAAATTTATTTTCGATCTGACTAGGATTACTAAAAATTAATAGATTTTGAATCATCTCATCAGGCTAATAATCAGGAAAATAATCAATGTAATAAATTTTTTATTAATTAATTCATTCGCTATATCGTCGCTATAATTTCCCTTCTTTGGAAAAATGTATGTTTCCTAAAAGTTGTTGGCAAGTGTTATAATTATTGAAAATGAGACGCAAAAGAAATTACAAGAAAGAAGTTGCCGAAAGGTTATGTTTCGCTCAATGAGTATATGGGAAAATACTCGCTAAATACATTTTCGCCTTGCGTGCTTAATTTGTATGGTAAAATCCGAATTTTTTTACACATGCACATGCAATGCATTCATCGACCATCCACCTCTGATGAATCAATAAATACATTTTTTTTTTCGAAACTTAAATAATGCAATACAGCGATTTATAGCTCTGATCCTTTTCCATCTTATCTAGTATTGTAAAATAGTTCGTTACTCGCTATATCCCATTTTTTCTGCCCATGTTAAGATTTAAAAAGCAAGAACAGATTCACATCTATTTCGTAAATAAATTCCAAAACTAGTTTAAAACTGTATTTCTTTTTATTTTTAGGTAACAACAATGTGAATATATTCAATGGTCTGAAACGTGGCCGAATTGTGACAAGAGCCCGAGGAATAGTGTTACGTTTATTTGAAGCCATTTGTAATTGCACTAATTCAGGACCAATACCAACACCGAGAACAACTAATGCACCGTCAACGTCAAAATTTTAAGCAAACACTAAATTTGAAAAAAGATCAAAACCAAATATTTATGTTACCAGTATCCGATCTTCAATCAATTTGTAGTCTTCCATCAGTGTTTGAATTATAATGCGACAAAGAGGACAATAAAGCTACAAAACTACTAACTGTTAACTTATCTGGTAACTAAATACGCAAAAGTAGAGATATACATATAAAATAATATTTTATATGCCTCTAGCAGAAGGCAATATTTTTGAAACGCAACAATCATTCATCCCCTCAAAAAGAAAATTAAGAATTACTACTACTATATAACTATACTAAAAATAATGTATGTCTAATGTCTAAATAATAATATGTCTTATTGATTTACATGCAATATTATTTTAATGGGAATTTTGTTAAGCAAAATTTTCCAATATTTTCACACCAAAATATATTATATATATACACAATTATTTAATATAAAAAATATATTTTTTAGATATTTAAAACAAAAGTGCTACCTAATTTTTGATAAACGTATTTTTAAATTCGACTTCGTCTTGATCCCAAATTAAAACCTATTTGATCATATTATTAAACTTAAACTAAAAATTAGATCGAATAGTTTACTATATTTAAACACTTTAATATTGTTTAAAAGTTTTGCACTCACACAAATAAATAAAAATTAACCGAACTGACCGAAATATTAAGTCTAAATTGGGTTTCACTATTTATGTAGTTTCAAAAAAAAAAAAAAAAATTAATACTCTAATGATGTTTCAAAATTAAACGAAAAAGTCTGATTTAATTGATCTTCAACTTTTTTAAAATATCTATATCATTAATTCTGCCGTGTTTTAAATAAAAACTGTTACTCCCATACAGCTGAATTTGATTGAAGCTGGATAATATAAAAAAATATGGTATACACACCAAAATGGATTTAAAGACGGCATTCATTACCAAAAGCACACATATTTATTTTATACGCTACTGTAGTTACATACAATTATTGCAAAAATATAATTGTTAAATTTAAGTTTATTGTAAATGTATTTTATGATGTAATAAATTTAAGCTGTAATTAAAATTAAAAAAACAAACAAAAAATAATAATCGATTCATCATTAAGATATTACGTATTTCTAATGTTTTTGTTTTGCTCAAAAATAGTAAATATGAATGTGAGAGGTAAGAATTTTAATTGATTTACTTATCACAGTATTGGATCACACCATTAATATATTTTTACATACGTATGTGGCTTCCTCAAATATAATACGGATTTTATTACAATACGGAATATTCTATTCTTGAAGTCTTTCGAGTACAGTAAAAAGACTGCCATGTCGCTTGAACAATGAAGAAAGGCGACCAACTGAATTTATGTCATCGATAATGTAAAAGTAGGAGAGAAGAATAATTTAGAATTTATCAAAAAAAAATTTCAAGCAATATGATGTATCTAATGGAGCAGGTGACGAAATCTTTAATCGTTTGGTGAGTAAAAATACTATTTTGTACTTGAACTTTTGCCCATTTTAACTTATTATACGGTAACAGTGAATATACGGTATTGGTGAAGTGAGCCAGTGAGACGTATAACACCATACATTATACATAAATGTATGTATGTTTGTCAACGGAAACGGCAAAATTTGCGAGAGAAACGTTTAGAATTGGCGGTCTTTCGTTAACGTTTATTATATAAGCATATGTCGATATAATTCTAGAATTGGTAAAACAAATTTAGATATGTAATTATTAAAGTAGAACTTTTTAATATGAAACAACGGAATTTTGTTTGTAATATTTATGTAAACGTTCTAGAACGATACTGTGCCTGTCAATTTAATCATCAGGAAGACTACTTTCTAGAACGAACTGCTAAATGATCAACTACGCTTTGATAAAAAATAAAAGCTTTTGTTAAAATAAAACAAATAAACAATTTCATTGAATATTTGAATACAACCAGAGCCTTCTAGAGTACAGAGCCATAATCAGCATGACGTATTTTTTAGAAGCTTTTTTAGTGGTATAACTTTTCACTGATTTCCATAGGAATCCATAGTAAAAATGGTGTTTTTTAGCTTCAAGTTTTTTAATGAAAAAAGCAAAAATATTATAAAATATTTATATAAAAGTTTTCTACATATCTTTAACAACAATATACAAGAAGGCTATATTGGTATTAAATAAATATTAATTGCAGAAATATTAAAATTAAATTATTTCTAAAATACATTTTTTCGAAATTTCATTTTGAAAAATACATCAAAGTTGTCTCTGACGAATTAAAATAATACTTGCTAAATTTATCTTTAGTTTTACTAGTGTACGTAAGATGTCTAAAATGTTTACAAAAAAAATACGAAAAAATATTATTTATCCACTTTTGATATATAATAGCCCGATAACTATGGTGATTTCAAATAAAGAAAATGTAAAATAACCCATTGTTATTGTATAACCCACGCTGCTAGGGGCAACGTGAGTTATATTTGGTATAACAAAATGTTGAGTAGTTATTGGAAAATTATTCGTAGTCAAATTGAATGAAAAACTATATTCCAAAAATTAGTTAAATTAAAGTACACCATGACAATTTAAAGAACGGTCACTATGATAAAATGTATTTCAAAATTCAATGCTCTACTGTGAAAACACAAAATGGAACTATTTCTTATTAATTTACGAAATTAATTTCAACAAAAGTGGATAAAACGTTGTATGCCACTCGGCTCATGGATAATATCTCATTTTGCTCACTCGTACCATAAATAACTATTATCCACTTTTGATATATAATAGCCCGATAACTATATGCTGATTTCAAATAAAGAAAACGTAAAATAACCCATTGTTATTGTATAACCCACGCTGCTAGGGGCAACGTGTGTTATATTTTGTATAAAAAAATGTTGAGTAGTCATTGGAAAATTATTCGTAGCCAAATTGAATGAAAACTATATTCCAAAAAGTAGTTAAATTAAGTACACCATGACAATTTAAAGAACGGTCACTATGATAAAATGTATTTCAAAATTCAATGCTCCAGTGTGAAAATACAAAATGAAACTATTTCTTATTAATTTACGAAATTTGTTTCAACAAAAGTGGATAAAACGTTGTATGGCACTCGTGAGCAAAGAGATATTATCCACTCGGGAAAGAAATATGTAAACAAACCAAGTGATACCGTTCCTATTTGTTGTATTTGCAAAAAAAAGGTCCAAAGCAACCGATGTTTGGAGCAAAAATAAAAAACATGTTAATTTGGTTCAAGTGCCGGACAGTGGTAATAAACCGTTTGCACTGATCTCAAATCAAACGAGATTTTGATTTCTTTTTGATGAATCATCAGAAAATGTTATCACCATTCCCAGTTGGCATTGCCAAGAATAAAATATCTATGAAAGCAGCTGGTGGTGGACACATGGCCGGAGGAAATGGGAATGTTGTACAATGTTCTGTATGTATCGGATGTTACACCCAATTTATTATCAGTCAGACATATAGAGAAGCAAGGAGGTATCGTGTTGTTTAACAACAGCAAAGCTTTCATCATCACGAACGATAAAGTAGTTGCTGAAGCTTCACTCAATGGTTGCTTATATTGGATCAAGTTTACATATTGCAAAGTGGATACTAATGCTGTAAGAGCAGGCTTTGACTTTCGAGTCAGATGATCTTTTTTTTTTATTTTCTGTGATTTTTTATTCTAAATTTATTTAATTTTTATATAAATTTTAAACGACAATTGCTGATGCACCATGCAAAGTTAGAACACATAGCAAGGGTCACAAATAATTTTGCTGATTTAAAATTAAAATCTCCAGCCACCGCTAAGTAACATTTTAAACCTGTAGAAAGATGATGATGAGCTGGAATTGGATCCTGGTTGCGTAAAATGGGAACCGTCAGCCGTAGATCACTGAAGTGCTGTTTCGTGGAAAGAAGGCATCCTGCAATTATACCTTAAATTCAGAAATCCAGAGTTGGCTGAATTATTAGGACATGGCACAATCATGGCATCTTGCACAACCTGCTATCAATGAGCTATTAAATAAATAAATGAGCAGTTATAACAAACCAAATGAATTATGGCATAGAAGGTATGGTCATATTAACCACCGAAGCTTGTGCGTGCCAGGTTGTAAATAATCAAATAGTCTAAGGTATTACGGACACTTTAAACGATAATTTGACGCAAAGTCCCCGTACAGGAAAAAGACCAGCAACTTCAAGGCCATTAGAGAGAGAGAGTACATTTAGATGTGTGCGGGCCTGCAGAAGCTAATACCTTTGAAAGTTGTTACAGATATTTTGTAGCATTTTCGACGATTACACGCACGTAACGGTAGTATTTTTGCAGAGAAATATGTAGGTCTGAAGTGTACGATTGTTTCAAAACTTACAAAGCAATGGCAGAAACTCATTTTAAAATTGAATGTTTTAGATGTGAAATGGCGGTGAATACTCTTGTCGTCTGCAATGAAGAGTGTGAATGTCTGTAACAGAAACGGTATTAACTGGAATTTACACCTGCCTTTAGTCTAAAGTTAAATGGTGTTAGCGGAAGAATGAATCGCAATCTCATAGAAAAGGCAACCTGCCAAATGAATTATGGAGCAAAGCACTGAAAATGTTGCTTTAGAATGCTAAAATAACTTTTTAAATGTGGTACAAACGTAAACCAGATATATGAAAGTTGCGAATTATTGGGTGTCTTACATTTGTTTATATACCAAAGCAGTAAAGAGTACTTACATGTTGGATATGGTGAAAGCTATTATTTGTTATTTGACAAAATTAATGAAAAAATTGTTCGATCAAATAATGCTGGATTCGATGAGAGATATTTCGACTTTGATAAAGAAGAGATGCTATTTTCTGATGACAAAATTCGACTGATAAATGACAAAATATCAGTCAGCGAAACAGAAGAATCTTCTCAAACACCAGAAATGTTATCACCTATATGGTCTACTAGTATTGAGAGTAATGTCTCACCAAATTCTTCCGTCATGACATCACCTACAGGATATGAAGAAGATGAAACACAATTGACAGAACCAAATAATACGTACAAGGTATTATGGCGAAATTAAGAGGCCATAGCATATTTATCTGATTACGATGTTTACACTGGCTATGCTGATAGACATGCTTTAAGTGTATTGGTCAATTATGATAATGATGTTCCTGAAAATTATTCGGACATTATTGGAAATATTCATGAGTCAGAGTGGCACAGTGCTTACCAAGATGAAATCAATTAATTGGAAGAAAATGAAACATGGATTATCGTAGTTTATTGAATCACTTATTTAGGATACATGCATTCAAAATCAGATTATTGCTTATACAGCTTTAATGATGGAGATTCATTAATTTATCTTGCTATATAAGTTGATGACAAGGGTCACCTGTTCAAGGAATTAAAATGAAAGATCTCGGTGAAGTTACGAATTATAAGGGTGTTAACATCACAATCGATTCAGTAAAGGGTATATTAATGATTGACCAAAGCAAGTACGAAGGCGGATTGGTAAGTCTTTAGAATGAAACAGTAAACCTAATTTTTTTTAAAGTAAATTTCACTTTATTTTTCAACAGAGTCTCCTTTTAACTTGATACACTTATTCCAGCGTTTTTTCAATTTCATTAAACCTTCTTTAAAATATGATTTATCAAATCCCTCAAAATAATCGTTCGTTTCAGATATTACTTCATCATTTAACCTAAATCTGTTTCCACTGAGCCATTTCTTCATGTTATAGTGCAATAGTACAATATAGTGGATGTGGAAGCAATTCGAAGCCCAATTCTTTCAATTGTTGCTGTGTTTTCCATGATGAATGTGATGGTGCATTGTCATGATGAAAGAGCACCTTTTCTTCTTCAAGTGTGGCCGTTTTTCCTTAATTTTGTCATTCAAAGTGCCAAATTCATTTACCAAATTATAAACGGTTGAATTTGAAGGTGCATTTTCATCTAACACTATTTTCATCTCATCGATGATTTCTTTTGGGTTTAAACCTTTTAAATGAAAGTATTTAATCACTGCACGATATTCATTTTTTCGATATTTAAAAAAAAACAAAAGTTACTTTACAAAACGACTCTCACTAAGAAACTGTTCAATCAGATCTGACAGCTTTTGTTTAAAAGAACATACTTCACAACAAACAAAGAAGTTTTTATTAGTGACGTATAAGTGGCGTTGTTATTCTAAAGAATTATCAATCCACCCTCATATATTGAGCAAATACTTTTGCACGAATACGATTGCAATTCGGTCTCTACCCCTATTGAAAGCGGCTTAAAGTTGGAACCAGTCACTGATGAAAATAAAACTGACCAACCATCCGCGAACAGATTGGTACTGTGATGTACCTCATGCTAGGTTCAAGACCAGATACCTGTTGTGCTGTTGGTTACTTTAGTAGATATCAATATAGAGCTAGTCCTCAACATTGGTCACACTTGAAGAAAGTTTTAAGTATTAAGTGTTTTTACATAAATGTTTCACGAGTTAGTTTTTTTTTTACCTTTATTCAGTAGATGACATTTCACTCCATATTAGTTGTGATTGGTTTGAATTAGGTTTTTCCCGTCCGGCGCCTCGCGACCATGAGAAACCGACCGGTTTTATGCGATAATTGTTATTATCAGCTCAACTGAGTACTTTTTTTGTGTTTTTCTTTTATCTTCACAACTACTACAACACCTACTCCACAATATTTCAGTAAATCGAGAGGCTTAGAAATAAATACATATAGATGAAATATTTGATGCGAAAGGTATCGAAACTCTGGCATCTTGGTTGAGTTATTTTATTTTACGAAGGGAAGAAATCGTTGAGTTCTGTAATTTTTTGTAATCCTCGTCAGATCGAAACGGAATTTGCAGAACTCTTAATAATTTCTCCCCTTCATAAAATGTTTGTCTCTCTGGCTAGTTCCAGAATAACTTATTATTTGAGTTATTTTATTCTTCACTCCTTTAAGGTCACTTTAATAGGTTACTTTAACATATACGGCCATCTATATTACACTACATATCATGACGATCCAAATCAATGCCTCATTTGATTGTGTGACGTCGCAGTTATTTTTTCAATCCACAAACCCAACTTCTAGCGCTGAGTTGATGAGTAAAATGTATTTACTTCTTGTGCCTCAAAAATGTATGTATAGTTGTAACTTATTAGGACTAACTGGAAAAAATATATTTTTGATGAAAGGTTTGGTTTACAAACCAAATTAATACTACGTTGTTGTATCAAGTATCAGTGATTATTATAGAGCTGTGGATTTTAGGAAAACACTGAATCCCGAAGAAATTGTTCGAGATTTTATATGTATATATTTTATTTTATACTAATATAAGCGAAATTTTACATTTAACAAAAAAAAAAAAAGCTGGTAGAGTACTAGCGGTTGGTCAACTAGAAAGTAGTTGTTTCGTTCCATTTAACGTTATAAAGTACTTACAAAACACAGCTACTTCTGACCATATGGAGATATATACTAAAGATACATGTTAAACCGAAAGTGGTCTGACTGAAAACGTCCGAGATAAATTCAACATGTACAGGGCGGCTTGACTGAAAGCAAAGATTATTAACAAGAAGATCTTCTTGTTAATAATCTTTGCTTTCAGTCAAGCCGCCATTTACATGTTGAATTTATCTCGGACATTTTCAGTCAGACCACTTTCGGTTTAACATGTATCTTTAGTAATAGTTTAGTTGCTTTTTGAACTTGTGACGGTATCGTTACCAGGATTTTTTACAGTATCTAAAAAACGGCTGACTTTCAAATGAATAAACATGTCCAACATGTCATAATAACGTTTAGATTTGTTAAAATTTAAAATTTTTTAATTTTACTTTTCCATTTAATTTTGTGCGTTTTTTGTACTTATTTGTGCTTTGCGACGTTAAATGGTACGCAGTAAGGAAGTTCAATTTACCCATTTGTATTTTTTTGTTTTTTTACCCATGAATTTTATTCGAGCCCACCTTCGAATGACGGTATTTTTTGCGATGCGTATAACTTCATAAAAAATTGGCACGACCCTTGGCTATTATATTGTAAGAGCAGGGTATTATATTAGTTGTAACAATAAAACATAAACAGTATATAAGATGTATAAGTTTAGATAAATATTGAGCCCATAATTGTAAATGATTAAACAATTTTTTATTGATTGTAAGCTCGATTTTTTTTTTTTTTTAATTTTTCTTGAGCTTTCGGACTCAATTCAAGTCCATTTTCAAAAGCGTTTTACAATTGGAATTTTCTTTTTATATACAAAAACGAAAGCAAAGAAACTATAAAAAATTGTTTAACCATAATCCTATTTTTAGACTGAAATTTATCGTTAAAGTGTTTGATAAAAACTTGTTGTAAACTTTACGTAAATTTTTTTTATACAAAATATGACTCAATTTTAAACCATGTTTTATAAGGTAAATGGGATAACCTCTCAAAAGGCGGGTAAACAGAATCTCATTTATTTTTTGTTATGAGGATTTGTGCAAGCATAAAATAGCAATAACGCGTACTGTCGAAATTTATTGTAGTAAATGATTTACCCGAGAATTCACCCGCACCCTAAATATATTATAATTTCAATTATTATTTTGTAAAATATCGAAAGTTCAACCATAACCTGTGTTCAGCGAAAAAAATCAACATTTTCAATTGGTCCATCAGATGGAAAAGATTGCGAATTACTGCTGTAAACAAAAAACAAAATTTGCTGCCATCTCTAGTTAGATAAAAAAAATATTAAAAATTGGGCAAATCTTCTGTATGGTTTTTTGAACGCTAGAAATTTGTAAAATTGAGAATAGGCAACATTTCTAAAATTAACTTGGGTATCATAGTTAGGTAATTTACACAGGACCATAGAGTTTTGTTTCGGATCAATGTGAAATTTCAGTTTGTTCATACAAAGATTAATTCCTCGAAAATCTTAGTGAAAAGAGTAAGGAGAAAGATTCCACCAAACGGTTGTTAAGGAAATAAAAGATAGTAGCGAATAAAATTTAGTGCCAACTGGTCGGTAAACCGGGTTAACTTATGAAAATAAGAAAAAAAACAAGCAATGTTGAAGATACGTATACAGTAAGGATTTCAACCAAAATGAATTTATGAAATATAGGTAAGATGAGGCCTAAATTTTTAGAATACTCTTATCCAATTGCAATTAAAATATAATATCTATCTAAAATATCGTAGTTCATGTAGCTTACTCACGCTTTCGTTTATTCAAATAAGAATAGGCTTCATAAATCAAGGCTAAATATATCTAAAATTAATAAATCACTTGATTGAAATTGAAACCCATGTGGAAAACAATTTTACATAATCAAATTTGCCTGTTAGATTTCAATAGAGGTTATTTCAGAAGATTGCATCACCTTGCATTAATTCTATGTTTCAAAACATACTTGCTTATAGTTTCTGTTTTGGGCACATCCAGCCACGTAGGGTCCACCGAAACCATGTAGAATCTACATTTCTAAAACCGAAGATCGCAAAATAACAGTAAAAAATGTACGTGCTGTAGAGACTAAAAGTTCTAGTCTACATTTACGTAGATATTTTTTCTTTCAGTGAAATAGCTGATTGCATTTTAGAATATCTCAAATGTAGACTTTGCGTGCGCTGGATGCGCCAAAGGTTTTAATAAATAACTCTAATGCTTCCTGGGTTTTTCGGTAATTTAACAATTTATTTCTCAATTTTTGGCTTATATTTCAAAATTAAAGTCGAGCAGCTGCCCTTTTCGATTTGTTATTCACCCCTATTATGATTGTCGGGTCGACTCTGTATTGCATTTTCGTTTTATCATTTGATATCAACAATATGAAAAACGGTAAGAGTTTAAATTTAAACGGTGACCACAAAGAGCTCTTTCAGAATTTGACTATTGGAATGTGTTTCTAAACTCCGTTTAAATATAGACTTCTTTTTGGATAGGTTTTAACCCAGAAATTAAAGTTTCACCTATCTTACAACTGCCAAAAATGTCGATTTAAATGTACAATCTAAATAATATTCAATATAAAATTTTCAATAACGGATTACCAAACTTGATATAAAATAAAGTTGTATGCTACCTGCTTAAACTTAGCTTTAAATTAGAAACGGGTTTAATACGATTTAAAATACGTAGTTTTATTTGACCTAGATCAGTTTAACCTTTAAAAATTAAGCCACGCTTCGTGAAAATAAATAATTCTACCAATATTGATAAGGCTTAAAGCGTGTACGAAATGAAGCATTGCTCTATTTTGATTACGTCAGTAAAATGTTATCAAACATTATATCATATGTAGGTATTTCGATTTCGGCAGCATTTGAGTCAATATAATTCAACGAAAATAAAAACTCTACGTTTGCAAAATGTTTTAAGTATGTTTTATTGGAATTCAGCATGATTCATATTTCCATAATAAATTTATGTGAACACGAAACACGGACTTTCCCAAACTATCTTCGAAATTTTTTTCTGGTTTTGATTATTTTCTTTGTAGTACTTCTATATTATAATAATAATATTCTTATCCTATTGTACAATTAAGCCATAAAATTATAATTAGTTTTAAACATTATAATACACAAAACTGAATTATTTTTGTTTGTTTGTTTAATATTTCTTTTTTTTTTGTGTAAAGAGACTGGAATGAAAACTTAAATTCGTTTAACTATAAACAAAAATATATTTACAAAACTTAAAAAAAAAATATGCTGATTTGGAAGAACTTATAACAAAACTTTTTTCTGAAATAATAATAATAATATTATTACGTTTTTTATGTTATAATTTGTAATTTAATTAAATAAAATATATCACACATAATCTAATTGTATGTAAATTTGCTTTACGCCAATCGATTCAAAAATCATGCGGGCATGGGTTATTACATATTTAGGATCGACATTCTTTGATACTTCTAATTTTATTGCGCCTACGAAGACATCACTGCATAGAGTCCAGAAATGTGGATCCTGTACTGCGTACACACCAGCCAATCCGGTTACTTTTTGATAGCACTGTGGTAATTGACGATCGAGAGACGAAGGTTGACGTTGCATTAGAATAGCTATGGATTCTTTGACCAGGCTTATTACACTCAGTGCGATGAGCACAGCGATAAACATTGACGAAATTGGATCTGCGATCATCCAACCGAACATATGCATTAGACAAGCTGATATAATGACACCAACTGATCCTAGTGTGTCTGCTAAAATGTGCAGAAATACTCCACGCATAATTTGAGAATTTTTAGCACCCAATTGTAAATCTTGCTCGTGCGAATGACCATGGCTATCAGCGCCATGGCTATGACCATGTCCATGAGAATTATTATTGTTCAGTAAACTATGTTCCTCATGATGATGAATACTCGTTAAAGAATTTGAATGACTCCCACCACCATGACTGTGTCCATGCCCACCCCCGCCACCATGTGAGTGACCATGAGCATGTCCGTGTTGGAATGCATATATACCGATTAGATTAACAATAAAACCTAAAATCGAGACGACAAATAGCCGTTCATGTTTCACTTCCGGGGGTTCAATCAAACGTTCGACTGCCTCTGATATAATAAAGAATGAAATGAATAGCAAAAATAAACTATTCACAAATCCAGCTATAACTTCAGCTCGAACATATCCATAAGAATATCGTTCGTTTGCTTTCCATTTCGTTATCACTGAGGCCGCTAGTCCAGCTAGAAGTCCAGTACAATCGAAGAACATATGAAAGGAATCTGATATTAGACCTAAAATAGAATATAATTAAAGCTTTATTAATTTTATCAGTAAACAAATGTGTAATAATCATAAAAAAAAAAATGTAGACTATTCACGTTTTGATAACGAGCGCCTATTTAGTAAGTGATACTACTTACCTAAACTGTTTGTCCATACCCCATAAAATAATTCTACAAATGCAAAACTTAAATTAAGTATTAAGAACAAAAACAAATTCCGAGAATTTCGGTCCGAAAATATTAGACGAGCCCAACTGCTGAACTTCTCTTTTATCCGATAGCTTATGCTTCTTGTATCTTTGTGGGATAGCGGTAACATTTCTATTCTTTTCGTTTAATTATTTTATATGAAAGAACAATCACTAAATTTTCTATATTATAATTTCTTTTTGTAGTATCTCAATAAATGTCGGTATATCTGAAAATTAAATTTAATATATAAATTTATTAGGAAAAAAATCTGTTGCCTACGTGTATCAGTTTTAAAAAAGTGTTCTTCTATAAACATAACCTTCGACTAATAAAATCATTAATTAAATACATACCTGGTTTAAATAAATAAGTCTTAACTATATTTTTTAATATGTGAACTGTATCAATTTTATTTATTCATTTTTGTATCAACAAATTTATATTAGACTTTTAGTAAAAAAAAATATATCTTTAAAAAAAAATGTTATATTTTCATAGACTTGTCATTTTATCAAGTTGTCAATTTGTTTTAGACAACTGCCAACTAAACGAAAAATAAATTTGTGGCTCTATATTTTTACAAAAAAAAAAAAAAACTGGCTCAATTTTTGCACACGTTTAGATTTTTAAAATTTCCCTACCCATCAAACCATTTATAATAGCTGTATTTTGTTGAGAAAAAATTAATTCGAATTATTTTGGAGTTATTTTTTTCTTAACAGAACAAGTCGCGAAATATTTTTTCGATTTATTTTTTATATTCTACGTTGGTATTTTTTCTATTTTTCATTCAAGCAGTTACGTATTTTATTTGTTCGAGCTCGAATTAAATAATTCAAATTTTTTGTTTGAATTATTTAATTCCTGTCACGTGCAATTGTTGTTGTAAATTTCTCAACAAAATACAGCTAATATGTATATATTTAGCGTATTTTAAAAATATAATTCGAATTATTTTGGAATAATTTTATCGATATAAGCTGTATTTTGTTGAGAAAAAATTAATTCGAATTATTTTGGAGTTATGTTTTTCTTAACAGAATAAGCCGCGAAATATTTTTTCGATTTTATTATTATATTCTATGTTGTTATTTCTCTAGTTTTTCATTCAAGCGGTTACGTATTTTATTTGTTAGAGCTAGAATTAAATAAGTCAAATTTTTTGTTCGAATTATTCAATTACTGTCACGTGCAATTGTTATTGTAAATTTCTCAACAAAATACAGCTATAATTTTCATCTTCTTTAGCTGTATTTTGTTGAGAAATTCACAACAACAATTGCACATGACAGGAATTAAATAGTTCGAACAAAATATTTTAGTTATTTAATTCGAGCTCGAATAAATAAAATACGTAACTGCTTGAATGTAAAACAGAAGAAATACCTGTTAAGAAAAAAAATAACTCCAAAATAATTCGAATTAATTTTTTCTCAACAAAATACAGCTTTTGTTGGTATTTCTTATGTTTTCTGTCAAATATAATTCGAATTAATTTTTTCTCAACAAAATACAGCTTTTGTTGGTACTTCTCATATTTTCTGTCAAATATTCAAGTATTTTATTTATTTGGGCTTGAATTAAATTTAACAATTTTAAATAATTAACAAAATTATAAAATAAAATTAATGCAAATAGCAATGTGCTGTCAAACATGTTTGGACTTGACATCGAAATATCATGTTACATCAAAATGGCAACCCTTAGAAATAAAACGAAAAAAAGAAAGAACAATCTAAATCTGTTGTCAGGAATAAACTAAAAATAGAAATGAATTAAATAATTCGGATTATTTTTTTGAATTTCCCTAGTGCAATTTTTTTTTTTAATTTCCCTAGCGCTAATTCTAAAACTCAGAACAACTTACATCAAAAGAAACATTTTGATGATGGCGAAATTCTAAATAATTTAAGACAACAGCACAGAATACCCAGAAGCGAAATAATGCGACTCATTTTTTTGACCTTGGTTTTACGAAGGTAAGATTTTCAGTGTTAAGTTGTAGATCAGTGGCTGAAAATTCAAAATTAACATGTAAAATATAAGGCACAGAAGAAAGATTAACCAGAACCGTCATAACGCTGTTTTTGTATGGAAAAATTTGGACTCATTTTTTTGACCTTGATTTGCCGAAGGTAAGAGAAAGTTGGGTTATGTATTCTTTGGTTTACTGGTTTTGATTTGAAATAATAAAAATTGAGAATCCTTAACAGTATAGTTAGTGAAATTATTTGTTAAGTTTTGTTTTGACAGCATAATTTGTATTAAATATTCAAAAAATTCATAATATTCGAAAATAATTATACTTCAATGTCCAAAAAAGAAGGTAAGATGAAAAAAAAATTTGATCCACGCAATGTCTATTCTGGTTAATCTTTCTTCTGTGTATAAGGTAAGAGCAACAATTTCTTGATCCACTTAATGTCCCTTCTGGTTGTTTATTATTCTGTGACAACAGTTTCGTATTAGTCGTTTTAAGTTATTGCCACAGGGAATTTTTGACATTTATTTTAGTTTAATTTAGTTCGTTTTGAAATACAGTTAATAACTTTAATTCTAGTGGCATCTTCCCAAAATTATATTAAATAATCTTACTTTACTTATAAAATTAGGTCGATTATACGCATAAATACGGCATAAATGGACATACGGTATAAAATCTATGTTTTTATTGTAATGACTTTTTTTGTTCCTTGGGTAAATTATGGGAAATTTTTATTTTTTATTTTTTTCTGATTCAGTTGGTACCACTTGATATTTCCTGAGTTCTTTTCGTGAAGAAATTCAAGATGGTGAGTTGTGCGATTTATAAATTTTGAAAATATAATAAAATTCTATGTGATATAAATAATAAAAATTAGTTAAAATAATATATAATCGTTATATTCGGTGGTGTTTATTGTGATTTTAATAAAATATGGAAGGAAATTAAAGTATGATCGTGAAAAAAACGTTTTTAAAATTTTGACATCACCACATGGCTTTCTTTGCTGTGGGTTGCTTTGAAAAAAATATTGATGACGATTATTTGTTATTTCAACTAACCCAACTTTATGCATTAAATACAATTATTTTATAAATTTTTTAAACAATAAATTACAGCCGCCAAAAAAGGATTCCAAATCGTCGGCTAAACAGCCGCAAAAGACACAAAAAAAGAAGGAAGGAGGAGGTGGTGGCAAAGCCAAGAAGAAGAAGTGGTCAAAAGGAAAAGTTCGCGATAAGTTAAACAATCAAGTATTGTTCGATAAGGCAACATATGAAAAATTGTATAAAGAAGTGCCACAATATAAATTGATCACTCCATCAGTGGTATCTGAAAGATTGAAGATCCGTGGCTCACTTGCACGTCGTGCCCTAGTGGAACTACGTGAAAAGGGTAAGTTACTTATATTCAGGTCGATAATAAATTTGGCGATATAGCAAAAATTTCTCAATTTTTCAGGTTTAATTAGACAAGTTATCCAACATTCATCACAACTTATCTATACAAGAACGACAAAAGCTGATGATGGCGATGCATAAACGTTAATGCCCGATAAATTTTTTATTCTTAAAAATTAGGGTTAAAATAAAATCAATTTCTTAATAAGATTCAAATTATTTTTATTACTAAGCATTTGTGAGTAATGTTGTGAGAGTTTGTACGAAGTAAACGTAGGTTTTGGCAACAGGGGCACTATTAACGTCGGAAATCCATTTAAATTTTAAAATTTACTCCCCGTAATGTGCAAGAAAAATCAAATGGTAAATAATTATGCTGCTCAGTAACCAGAAGGACTAAGTTCTATTTCAAAGTTTTATCCAGAATGATGTTCTGTGAGAACAATCTTAGCTCTTTAGATCATCATACTAATCAGAAGATACCAGCGAGGGATGATTAACTGGTTAATCTACTTTGGCTAAATCCTGTCGTTAATGGTAGTTTCGACGATTTGTTTCTCCAGGCGCTCAACAGATTATAAGGAGAGCTAAATCGCGATAGTGCTTTAATTTCGATCAATCTCTGTTCTGCTAAAGGCTGCGCTTAATGCAATCGAATAAAAGTAAGATCAATAAAGTAGTAAAGCTTCAAAAAGTTTCCCTAGCTAATATCAAGATTTGAATTAATGTAATATGCTTCGATGAAAGGATTTTCTTTAGTCTTCGACCGACTTATTTGACCTTGCGCTGACTAATGAGGTGTAACACCCTTCAGGTTATTCTCGTAAATTGAGTGAGCCCGCGCGCGTACAGTGCTGATCATAATACCCAGATATAGTCAAGGCAATAACCAATTGTTAACCGTTATACATTTTTTACAAATGTTTAGAGTTCGAAATGTTGGATAAGAGATGGAGCACAATTGATTCTCCAATGTTTTGTGAAGAAATTTGGATATTGTAGTACATATGTACATACAGAATAAATATGTATTTAGATTTTTATTTTTTCTTAATGTAATCTTCAATTAAAATAAGTGGAAATCAATTATCTACTATATAAATAATTTTTTTTTTTAAATGATTTTTATGTGGAAACATAGCAGAGAAACGAAAATTAACTTATTGTTATCAGTAGTCTATAAGGGATGGCGCTAACAAAAAAAATTTGAATAATGCCTAAAGATGGCGTACTTAATTTAAATTAAGAAACAACCACAACAACATTGGAATCTTGCGTACCGCTTCCCCTACTTTTCCAACTTCAAAAATAGTTTATACGACAAATACGCAAATCAAGCAAAGGGACATTTTAATAAAAAATTGTTTTCCGAGGTAATATCAAACATTTCGAAGAAATATTTCCGTGTGGTTAATACACCTTACAAATTCCAACAATTGTTCCATAGGTGCTTTACAGGAGGTTGAGGAGAGAGACAGTAGGGATTTAGAAAATGTAATACTGTGTTACACGGAGGTGGGGTGTCGGCCACAAAAGGTAATTGGCATTAATTCTAATATTCTATTGTTTGTATTGCTCGAATGGTTGACAGCTATGCTTTGTCCAGACTGAAGTCAATTCTTACGTTGCTCACATAACATTATGATTTGAACAAACGGCAAAAATCTTCAGAAAAGAAATTTCTAACATTAATTGTGAATCTGTGATTTGACGGCTTGGGCGCCTCGGTAGAGGTTTTACATTGTCATGATCAATTGATATTGGGGAAGGGGTCTCCAAATTTAAGAAAACCTGTGACATCTTTTAAAGACCTATGAGTCGGTTAGGCTAATTTTCTAGGTTGGATTCACATTTTGTTTAATTATTTTGGCACCCGGATCAATTAAACCAACTGCACCTACGGAAGCTTCTACCCTGCCTATTTGAATTTATATAACGGCATTACTACGGACTTCTACAATTCATTTCTAAGAAACGGCTAATTCATTTCCTTTTTTACTTTTTTAATTACATTTTGTTTTATTCTTTGCCATATTAATGCCGGTATTCACAAAACGTAAATTCGTTCCATAACCATAAAATTTCCGATTAGTACTAAAGGGCTTTTCAATAAGGACGCTCAATTTTTAAATGTAAATAAAACAAGTTGTTTGTGGGTGATTTATTAAAATTTTTTTTTTATTAAAATTTTCGATGACTTTGTCGCATAAATCTTGCTGAATTTGCTGTATGACGTTCATTGTGTTGACTTTGGGGGTATCAATTATTTGCGGTTTATTCGCATAGACCTACGATTAAAGATAGCCCCAAAAGGAAGAAGTCTAAAGGCGTTAAATTGCACGATCTCGATGGCCGGTTCACGTTGCCACCGCGCGAGTTAGCCATGCCGTCAAAGTGCTCGTGTAGAATGTCCATCGTAGTATGCGCTGTATGACACGTATAGTGCCGTCCAGTTGGAACCACAGGTCGTCGGTATACAAATCATTCAGTTTAGCCCACAAGAAGTTGCTTATCATAAGGGTCTATAAACGTAAATTATGCTCTGTAACTTTACTACGATACATTTTTAGGAGCCCATAACTTGGCATATTGGCCATTTTTCGACATAATTTTTTTCAGGAAGTACTACTCTCTATAGCATCTATTGACCTGCAAGAAATCAAAATGATTTAATTTGTAGTTTTCAAGGTTTTCGCTAAACAAATCTTCTATTAATAAATGTATTCTTATCGAATACACCATTCGTAGCGTTGGATAGTGTCTGTTATTTTCATATATTTTTGCAAGGAATTTTTTTCAGAATTTTGCGAAAATTTTGTGGAACTGACAATGACTCCAAAACACAATATCTGATCTCATATAACTGCACGTTTTATCACTCAATTTGAAGGTACATACATATTACATATAAAAGGTGTTAATCAACTTATTTGTTGTTTATCGATGTGAAAGTTGGTGCTATACCGAATGAGTATGAAAGATGAATACGGCTCATGACTTTCGAGAGAAGAATCATATGTGTGATTGCTTAGAATTCGGCAATGGCAGCAAATACCAATTTCTCATATTTTGCACCAAACACAAGAATTTTTTATGATTGTATTTGCAGATGCGGATTAGTACGGATGCGGATTCAAGCATTACTTTATGAGTGCGTAATACCACAATCGAGTTTTATGAATTGAAACTGGAATGAAAGATATCCATATTTGAAGATGTATGTCTAATTGTATTGCCTAAAGGGTTTATTCAAAAAGGACCTGTTGATATTAAAATTATTTACGAACGTGGTTTCCAAAATTTCTGCCTATACCTTTAATAAATACTGTGCAAGACGCACTGACCTACCTATAGTGAGTTTAAGTGCTGAAAATTTTACAACTGGCTTTTTACGCAAATCTATTAAAGGTTCTACATTTTATAAAATTTAATTAGCATTTACCAGTGGTAATCAAAAAAGAAAATTCAATTAAACCACAATCTATTTTAAAAATAGGACAGTTAAACATCGTATATACCTACCAAAACATACTGTACGTACAGTAAATTAATAAAAATTTCCACGTTCAAGTTTGTTAATAAAAATAATAAAATAAATTTAAATTATAAAAATTGTTCATTAATTAAATTATAAATTGGTGTATCACTTCAAATTATTATTTTGTTTATAATTAAAAAAATATTACTGTACTGCATATTACATAATATGATATGCCGTGTAATGCATCAACGTACTTAGAGTTAAAACAAATGTAATTAAAAATACAATGGACACCCAATTAAATTTTTTTATTTATTAAAACACAAAAAAAAATTATAAATTTATTTATATGAATACACCAAAATAATTAATTGACAATTAAATAGAAATAAATTAATTCGTTTTCACAGAGAAGGAGGTATGAAGGTAAACCGAACTATTAAATAAATATATAGGGTTTTACAAAAACCAGAAAATGAAAGCTATCTCATACCAAAGGCAACTCTCACCAAAGGCTATACCACAGGAAACATTTCTGGGTGCATCGAGAAATGCGATATCATTCGAGCGATACCGATACGAATTCTTTGATCTGTGTGTGTGTAAGGGTGATTAAACCGTTTAGCATCGCAAAAGGCCAAAGCGAAACCAATTCAAAAATTATATGTAAAGGTATTGCTCCATGTACAAACGGCAAACCGGCATTTCAGAATGCCAAATCCAATTTTTGGCAAAATTGTTTGATTTTCAATATGAAAAAAATTATTAAGAAATAGTTCAAATCTATAAATTTATTATAAAATTGATTTAATTTCATTCAAAAAACCTCAGTTTTATTTTTTAGCGGACGGATTTTTGCTTGCGGACAACAAAATATAAAATTGCTGTTTTTTGAATGAAATTAAATCAATTTTAATAAATTTTTAGATTTGAACAATTTCTTAATCATTTTCATATTGCAAAGTGAAGCAATTTAGCCAAAAATTGGGTTTGATGGTTTTAAATGCCGGTTTCCGTTTTGCATGGGGCAATGCCTTAATGCGAATTTGTTTTCTATTTATGATTTTGAAGCAGCTGCCAGTCATACCTTAAGATCATGCCGTGTTGTAAGAAAGAAAGGTGAGCTGGATAGTTGTTTTGTAAAATGGCGATTGTCAATGTTTTTCCAATTTCACCTTTTCATTCACCACGCTGTATAAGTTGCTTTCATGCTACACTGTAAACACACATTTTATCGAGTTTCATGTAAATTTCCGCTAGATTACAGCAATTGGTTTAAATATTAGCTAAATAAATGATAAAGTAGTGTTACGTTTTTGCCTTGTCAATCAAGGTTCGTATCACTGGATTGTGAATAATACAAACTCAATTCAATTTATCACCAACGAATTTATTTATTTCACAAAATTTATTACAACACAGTTTATCAATCAAAATTCACAAAATCACTTTATATAAATTATTCTCAAATTTTACTAATCACTTTTACTTTTTATTTCGCACAAAAACACTTTTTAAATCACTTTTTAATTCCTTTTTAATCTTTATACTATCGCTTTCCAAATATTACTTATTCTTACAACTTTACACTATCGCGTTCCAAATACTAATAATCCAATTCGATCTTGTTCGCCTTTTTATATACACAAACCAAGCTTCTCGAAAGTTCACGACTTTTCCAGTTGGAATAGCGTAGAAACATTACGTAACAATTTTTATCATGGAAAATTCCATTTAGTACATTAAACATTGAGCTATTAGTTTTACTTATTCTATTACACACTAGGTGTCACCGTCACACTACCCCTCACCTAAGCCTGTTCGTCCCGAACAGGACCCAAATCACCTCCTCTGTATAGGGCCAGCCTCTCCAAATGTACCGCCATTGGTTTACCTCCTTGTCCTTTTCTTGTCCTGTAGGGTGCCGTCCATAAAGGCTGCACTTTCGCCGATAAATCCCCCTTCTTTTGTTGCGAGTTGTGAAGCCACACCAATTGCCCCTCGTGTAATCCCTGGCCATTTACCCGTATGGCACATCGAGTTCTCATCCAGTCGCCCGACACTCGCACTCTACCTCGCACAACTCGGCCCGTCTTATCCAATGTCTGCTTAACCTGGTGTTCATTCGTTTCCTCAACAATTGTTTCAGATTTCGATGGCAGCTCCTCGCAATGACTGATTGTTACTCGCCTTACTGTCGCATCCGTACCGTTAAATTTAAGTTTCAGCTTGATGTTATCGCTACTCAATATTCCCCGTCCAAAATCCAACACAAAGCCATTCATCCTCATGAAGTCCGTTCCCAAAATAACCTCGTCCACAATGTCTGCGACCAGAACCTCGTGTGGGAAAAGGGTTTCGCCGATCCTTATGCTCACGATCTTTTTCCCTTTAATCATTGCACTCTCCCCATTTGCCATTCTTAGTTTTAACCCATCAATCAGCTGCACTGCTCCTGCGATCAAATCTTTCCGAACAATTGTGTGGGTTGCTCCGGTATCCAGCGTAATAATACACCTCCTTCCATCAACACCGCCCCCAACTGTGACGCTGCTTCCGCCTCGTGCTTCACTCGTAACAGGGATGGATGTTATGGGGCAACCAGACGGCGAAGCCAGCTTCGGTTCCTTCAAACTGACTTCTAACCTTTCCACTTTACCGACTGTTGCCATCCGTTCATCCGATCCCTGCTCTCCTCTTAGTGCTGTTTCCACAGAAGTTGGTGATCCGTGCCGCTTTCCCCTTGCTACCAAACAATCTCGCGAAATGTGGCCAATCCTGTTACATACCCAACATCTTCGCTCGCTGCTTCTAGACCTTTGTTCCGACCGTTCCGTTTTTGCCCGCATAAAAGGTGGCGATCTTCTCTCTCCATGTATTACTTTCCGACAGTCCATTGAGATGTGACCCAACTTGTCACATTTCCAACACCTAAGCCTGCCTCTTCCGACTGTCGGTACCATTCGCTCCATGCTGCCGTTCTTGTCTGAGTTCATTTGACGCCTAAATACTGATGGTCTGGTGAAGTTCTGCACAGCCTCGATGGTTAACGCAAACGCAACGGTTTCCGCAAAGGTTGATTTAGGTGACAACATTACAGCCCTGCGTGTCTCTGGATCTCGAATACCGTCAATGAATGCATCAATTTTTAGCCTTTCCATATAATCGGCCGACGTACTGGTATGCGCTAGATGTACTAATCGCTCGATTGCCGATGAAAATTCCTGTAGCGATTCTCCTCCCTTTTGATAGCGGCTTTTCAATTCCATACGAAAGATTTCCCGCTTGTGGTCACTGCCGTACTTCCGATCCAGCGCCTTCATAATTTCGAGATAACTGTTGCGATCTTTTTCCGGGATTGTTTGTAAGGCCTCCGCTGCTTCACCTTTAAGGGCTACTATTAACGCTGCGACAAGATGTTCATCATTCCAACGGTTTTGATTGGCTGCCGTTTCAAATTGAAATTTGAAAATGCCGAAAGATGTTGTACCGTCGAAGTTTGGTGGTTTTAACTTAACTGATTGAACGGTTTGTACCACTTGCGTCGTTGTTTCACTTGCTCTGACATCAATCAGCTCTTTCTCTAGACGTTGAAACTTTTCTTCAACCTGTTGAATCTCCGTCTTAAATTCAGTTCTAACATGTTGAATTTCTGATTGTAAATCCGTCTGCAATTTCTCTATTTCACCATGAACATTTTTAGATAGTTCTAAAATTTTCTCGTCCATTTTCTTTTGACCTTCGGCAATTTCCCCCATCTGACGCTCTATAATTTGGTTTGACTCCTTAATTTCGCCCAACTGTTGTTTCATTTCGTGTTTTATTTCCTGGTTAGACTGATTTTGTTGTTCCAACTGTCGCACATTTTGTTGTTCCATTTCATTTTTAATTTCTTGATTTGACTGCACTGCTTGTTGCGCCATTTGATTTTTAATTTCTCCTAGCTGTCGTTCGTTTTGTTGTTTCATTAGACTCATCTGTCCCGTCATCTGGTTCATAGCAGCTATTAACTGCGACAAATCGAAACTTCCAGAATGTTCTTGTGTCTTTTCGACCAACGGTTGTTTATCTTCTGCTTTCTGCTCTATGGTTGCTGCATCCGTTACTTTCTCTCCAAAATCATGATGTTCCGCGTCCAGCCCTTCGTTCTGCATGGCCTCACGTAGTCGCGCTTGTAAAGCTGCTTTAGTACCATCAGTAGCCAAACCCCGTTTCTCTAGTTCTCTTTTTAATTCTGGAACTTTTAATTCGTTGAGAATCATTTTCTTTTTCTTTTTATTCACAATCCCACCGCTGTCACCAATGTTACGTTTTTGCCTTGTCAAATAAGGTTCGTATCACTGGATTGTGAATAAAACCAATTCAATTTAATTTATCACCAACGAATTTATTTATTTCACACAAGAATTATTACAACACAGTTTATTAATACAAATTCACAAAATCACTTTATATAAATTATTCTCAAATTTTACTGTTCACTTATAATTTTTATTTCCACAAAAACACTTTTTAATTCACTTTTTAATTCCTTTTTAATCTTTATACTATCGCTTTCCAAATATTACTTATTCTTACAACTTTACACTATCGCGTTCCAAATACTAATAATCCAATTCGATCTTGTTCGCCTTTTTATATACACAAACCAAGCTTCTCGAAAGTTCACGACTTTTCCAGTTGGAATAGCGTAGAAACATTACGTAACAATTTTTATCATGGAAAATTCCATTTAGTACAGTAAACATTGAGCTATTAGTTTTACTTATTCTATTGCACACTAGGTGTCACCGTCACAATATTAAATATTGTGACGGTGACACCTAGTGTGTAATAGAATAAGTAAAACTAATAGCTCAATGTTTACTGTACTAAATGGAATTTTCCATGATAAAAATTGTTACGTAATGTTTCTACGCTATTCCAACTGGAAAAGTCGTGAACTTTCGAGAAGCTTGGTTTGTGTATATAAAAAGGCGAACAAGATCGAATTGGATTATTAGTATTTGGAACGCGATAGTGTAAAGTTGTAAGAATAAGTAATATTTGGAAAGCGATAGTATAAAGATTAAAAAGGAATTAAAAAGTGAATTAAAAAGTGTTTTTGTGGAAATAAAAATTATAAGTGAACAGTAAAATTTGAGAATAATTTATATAAAGTGATTTTGTGAATTTTGATTGATAAACTGTGTTGTAATAAATTTTGTGAAATAAATAAATTCGTTGGTGATAAATTGAATTGAGTTTGTATTATTCACAATCCAGTGATACGAACCTTGATTGACAAGGCAAAAACTTAACAATATATTCAACTAATTATAGACTGTAAAATGATTAGTGATATATGCCAAGAATAAATCTCTATAGTGGACTTATAAAGTAAAACATTAGAATTTAAATGATTTATAGTGTTAAAAATACTAGGTTAGCGACCAGGCTGGTGCTGAACCAGTTTTCAAATAACTGAAAACATTTTTAGTAACAGTAATTATAAACATTACGTTAATATTACCATAAACAAAATTGACGGGATTTTCACAAAGATGAATACAGCAAGTGAAACAAATTCACAAAATACTCACATTGATGCAAGCGCGAAAAAATAAAATTATCAATATGTCACGAAGCCAGCTAAAACTGCCGCTTAATCTGATCTCTGTAGAGTAGTGTAATTAAAACGTCTGCAAATGGAGAACAATAATTTAAGAGCAAGGATAGCCAAAATGGAAGAAACCTTGGTAAATCTCGGAATTCAAAATAATTTAAATTGTTTGAATTGTTTTGAGTTTGAGAAGCAGTCAGAAAAGGAAATCAATGTGCATAACACAAGTAATAACTTACCCGAAAACAACATTAATGTTGAACGACCAATCTGACCAACGCAAACAAATGGTAATAAAGAGCATTAGCAACACAAGGTGTCAAAAAAAAACACGAGAAACCTCCACCTATCCACATACATGACCAAGCGGTTAAAGAAACCATATAGTTCGTACAAGAATTAAAATTCAACAATAAATTTGAAATAAATCGAGTGAGCAAAGAAAAACATTCCGTTAGATTGGAAAGCCTGGAAGAGTTCAACAAGGTGACAAGAGAAGAACAACTAACAGAAACAAAGACTAACTTCTTCATATACATGCCTAACGGCATGAAACCGAAAATTATAGTGTTAAAAGGATTAACGGAGGAAGAGGATCTGACTGAGTTAAAAAAGGAAATTGAAGAGCAAAATGAGGTCAAAATAAATAAAATTACACTACTGAAAAGACAAATGTCAATTAAAAACGAAAGCGAACTACCAATATATAGTACATCTAGAGCTCAACTCAAATATGACAATAAATTATCAACGGGTAAAATGGGAACCGCTTAAAAAACGTCACCACTTAAGGCATGCAGAAAATGCCAAAGATTTGGCCTTGCAGTGGCTAATTTTAATCTATTGAACAGATGTGTGAAATGTTCCCAACAACATAACCCAGGTGAATGTAGTATTAATTTTAAAATGGAAATCAATAAAATCTACTGTACAAATTGTAAAAAAACGGTTGTCCAGCATCGTTCAAAGGATGTCCTATATATTACTCGTATATCAAAACACACTCCTGCGATAGAAACAAAAAATTGCCGAGAAAAGGTCAAACAAACCAAAAAGCTACATTTGTCAGTAGAGAATGGAACTTTTACCAACATGTTGAAAAAGAACGAAAAAACCGACAACGAAATCCATCCAAATATGGCCGCCAAAGTGGAAAGAACGGAGCAAACAATTAAACAGCAAAGTGAGCAACTAGTACAATAACTAAATCTAAATGTAAATTCCATAGTTCGCATACAGCGAGAAGATTAAATTTATTGCACTATTTAAAAAAATCATAACCCGTAAATCATCCTACTTAATAAACCCAAACTTAATTTTAAACATAACTTAGAATTCCAAAAGAACAATATAATAAGGTAAGATCGGCCAAATTAAAAAAAAACGGAGGAGGTACCGCAATATTAATCGATACAAAATTAAAATATAAATACATCAAAATAGGCAAATTACAAAATAGCACCGGAATAAAATCGACCATCGTAAAAGTAAATTTAGAACATCACGATCAGCTTTATATTATTTCAATATATTGCTCAAGCAGCAACAACAGAAAAATCGATGCTCAATTTGAAAAGAACTGGACACGCAGTAATTTGAAATGTTACACCTTGCTAACCCTAAAAACTACTACATATTAGCGGGGGACTGAAACACCCAACTTATGAACTGGGCTTAATAAACTGAATAACACAAGAGGAATTAAACTCAATCAGTGAATGTCTGAAAAATCAATAACGTACAGGACAAAATTATAAAGTGCAGATGCTCCAAAATTTTTACGATCCGAAAATTAGATCACTTTTACGGTAGCGTCCACAAAGCCATTGAAATCAATTGCAGTGACATTGGACTTTTCGAAAATGTTATTCCAAATGAGGTAGGTTAGGTTAGGTTGGAGTGGCTGCTTATACACACTTAGGCCGATGACGGTCCATTGTGATACCACAGAATATCTCCCCTTTTACAGTCCTATTGGAACCATTTCGAGCTACTTATGTAGCGTAAGACGTCCCGCACTTTACTGTTTTCGACATCCGAGAGGCAGTCCATCCTGAACTTACCTAAGCCAATGCTGGACACGAGCAAAGGAAGTGGACCAACGTCTCTTCCTACTCTTCGTCCAAGCTGCTTCTGCAGAAGTCATTTGCCTCCAGACCCAGCCTTCTTGCATGTTCGCCAAAAAGGCAGTGTCCCGTGAGAATTCCTACGACCGTTCTTAATTCACGTCTGCGTAGGGATATTAATGACCTAGTGCGCCCAAGTCCAGCTTTGGCCAAACTTGTCTTGCAACTCTACAGGTGAGGGTGTTAGACCACCTTTCCCCCGCTGAGGATAGCGCCTGCTTCCCAAGTGCTTGTCTCAGCGCTGTGATAGGCCTCCCCAGACTTGCCCTTTCCGCTTGCAGCTGGAGAGTCGTACCATGCCTAGCAAGTTCATCCGCCCTGCAGTTCCCCATGACGCCCGAGTGACCTGGGACCCAGATTACCTGGATATTGAAATGCTCATCCATCTCATTTAGAGATGAGTGACAACACAACGCCATCCGTGACGCCAAAGGCACCGATTCTAATGACTGGATCGCCGCTTGACTGTCCACATAGATTGTGATATCGTCTGAGGATAACACATTATGCTTCAACCACGTCATGACACAGAATACTCCAGCTCCCACTCTGCCGTCTAGCTTGGAGCCATATGTGAAGAATTGCAACGCTTCGGTTTCCGATAACGGTCTATCCCTCCAGGATTCCCTTGAAGGGAAGGAGGTCCGAAATCGCTTCTCGAAGCGTAGAGTAGGTTTAACGTAGTCAAGATTCGCCAGCTCATCCTTCAACGATCTAACCTTAGTAGAGGGTCCTATACTAAGACAACTCCACCGAGAGACGGCTGCAAGTCATACAGCCGTATTTGCCGCCATCTGATTGCCAAAAATGTCGACCGGAAGAAGGTGCAACATAACCTCTAAGGCACTTGTCGGTGTCGACCTCAATGCACCGCTAACAAGCATACAGGCCGTTCTTTGCACCCTCTGAATCTTACTTTTATAAGTTACCTTGTCCAGAGCTGGCCACCAAACACCCACCCCGTACAGGTCTCACTACAGCGGTGTAGAGCTAGTGTACCAGCTCCGGCTTCAGACCCCATCTATGACCAATGGCGTTCCTATAGGAGTACAAAGCTATAGTAGCTTTGTTTATTCTCTCCAACATGTTGGGCTTCCAACTAAGCTTACTGTCCAAGATAATGCCATTCTCAGTCTCGTGCCATTTAAGGTAGTGTAACGTTTGGATATATGTACGCACTTGATTATGGTGAATTGTTGTTTGATTTACCCCTAAAAGTTGATATCCACATATTTTCATTTGCTTTGCGTTTATCTCTAATGTAATTCGGAATAAATGTAATGTGTTCATCTGTGTGGTCAGGGGAAAATCTTTATTGTGGAAGTTGTTATTATTTTGGTTCATCCGGTTGAATTTCGTATACGTTTTTTTTTTTTTTTGGTCGGACATAATCGTTTCGCTCTCGCAGCTTTTGACAACGGTATCAGCCTAGTTCAAGTTTATGCGATTTCCCAATCACATTTAATCATTCGTACTTTACTTGCGGTGGTGATCAAAACAGCAACGAGAAATTAATTGGATTATCTTGTACAAATCGAAAAAAAAATTACACAATTTAAAAAGTGCGCAAATTAAATAAAAAAAAAAAAATAAAAAAACCAAAACAAAACGAAAGAAATTTCCATTCAGGAATTTCTAATTTCGTCATTTTTTTTTATTAATTGCAGCGATACTTGGGCTTGATTGGGCAGAATTAAATTTAGTGAAATCAAAGGAAGGGCCAAGAAACCTAAACAACCACATCGCTACTACTCAACAAATATACGTAGGATAAAAGCAAAGCCGTTTTGTTCGACTGATACCGTTGTCCTATTGTGAACATTTTATCATTAATTCTTGTTTAATTTTTCATTAATAATTTCATATTCATTGGTTAACGGTATTATAATAATTGCAATTGTTGAATTTATTTTTATTTTTAAGTTTTCCTCTCGTGAACCAAAGTGTTAGCTTATATTATTTTTGGTAGTTTTTTTTTCTTTCAGTAAGTAGTAGTGTGCAGTGCATAGTGATTCTTTTGAGTTAATGACTAAGTAATCAAAGAAGAAAAAAAAAAACCAAAAACTGTTATGAATACTCGGTTGGTTACTTGGTTCTTATGGCTGTGAAAATTTGTGTTTGTGCATAACCAAAATTTATTTTAGGTTGGATGTAGTTATCCTTTCCACAGCAACCCAGAGCGCTCAGGAGTTGGTTGGTGAGTTTTTTTATTATTATATATCATGTTTATCAAATTTTGATTGTGCATAACTGAAATTTTGCAACTGCCATTAATTCCTTTTGAGTGAATATCACTTGTTGATTTAACGTTCCTATTTTGGGGGAATCAACCATTTTATTTTGCTTACTTTTTAAAAAAAAAAAAAATTAAAATAAAACGAAAAAAGAAAGAATTGCCAGAATCACATTGGTTACTACGAGTTTTTGTTTACTAGCTAATTAAGGAATTAAAATCATGTTTAAAATCCTCTTAAAGGACGATTGTGTTTATTTATACATATTTTCATTGTGTAATTAATTTAATTATTATTAAAGCTACTATTTAAATATGAATTTATTTTTTTTGGTTTTCTATTATTTATGATGTCTGATTAAGTGATCAATTTGTGGGGCGGTAGCAGATGAGGCACTGGACGTAATGTGGTGTGTGTTGTGGTTTATAGTTTTGCACATGAACAATTTTTTTTTTGTAATGCTAATGGTCGCTAATTTACCAGATAGTGAACCCTCCCAGCCCTGAGCACTTAGGATATATATTAAAATGAGCAAGCATGTGCACCGTAGCACCAAGCAGCGTTACAGTAGGAGGGATAACTATCGGGATTTTGTATTTCTTAGTGAAGAGTACCAGCTCTGTCTTGGACGGGTTAATACCAAGTCCACATTTGCCAGCCCATTTCGTTACGATGGTAAGCGCATTCTGCATTACGTCTACAATCGTGCCCAGGAATTTCCCAGTAACAGCTAAAGCTACGTAATTGCGTAAGCGATAACTTCAATACCCCCTCTCCAATTCTAGTAGTAACCCGTTTACCACTATATTCCAGAGAAGAGGGGCAGAACCCCTCTACCAGAAGCTAACAATCCTGCTTCCTAGCATATAATTGATTAACCCTATCAGAGGAACGTCCACCTCCAAAAATGACAATCCCTCCTTGATTGCCTCCGCTTTCACATTATTAAAGGTGCCCTATATATCCAGGAAGGCCACCAAACAGAATTCCTTCGAATTAA
Organism: Tipula vernalis; assembly: GCA_958295665.1. Classification (NCBI taxonomy): domain Eukaryota; kingdom Metazoa; phylum Arthropoda; class Insecta; order Diptera; family Tipulidae; genus Tipula; species Tipula vernalis. The sequence goes on along the minus strand of OY282559.1, from coordinate 65,419,721 downwards.
TCGATTTCTCAATCGTACACACCAAGGCGTGCAGAGCAGTGTCCACAGATCTACCCTTTGTGTACGCATGCTTAGACGGTGCCCACTTCCTGGCACCTATTTTATCTCTGATGTATACATCTAGCAGCCTTTCCAATGTTTTCAAAAGAAAGGATGATAGAGTTATTGGTCTTAGGTCCTTAGGATAGACATGTGAGCTTTTCCCCGCTTTCGGTATGAACAACTTAGTTGTTTTGAAGTTCCACTGGTATAATTTGATCCGGACCAGCCGATTTAAATGGCCGAATTAAACCCCTCAGTGCCCGTAGGATCCGTTTCCTGGTTATGATATCCTCTGTGAACACTGACAGTGATTCCTGATGATTGCTACGCACCAACAGGTCCTCAAAGCTCCCTGGCAAGTGTGTCTCGAAGGGAAGCTCCAGAGATTCTCCACTAGAAGCTGTCCAAGATCCGTCCGGTTTTTCCGAGTTTCTCCTTAAAGGAGTCCTAATCCTGAGCCTCCCTTTTATTTTTGGCTCTATTAAAGGCTGTCCTACACGCCTTACGATAGGTTCCCAGTTCCCTGGACCACCATACCGGTTTTTGCCTACCCCTAGGCTTAGCCAGTGGGCAGACAGCGCGAAAGGATCGGTTGCATGCGCTAGTAATGCTAGCCACCACGTCCTCCAGCTCCCCAACGGTCGTCGGGGGCTCCATAGCCCTCGTCGGTAACATTTCCTCCAATATTTCCCCATATTTGCTCCAGTTTGTCCTTCTAGGGTTCCTGAAGGCTTCCCGGGTAGCAGGGTGAATATCGAGGCTATAGGTTAAATATCGATGATCAGAAAAGGAGTGTTCCTTATCCACCCTCCAATTTTTAACCATATGAAGAATATTATTTGAGGCAAGGGTCACGTCTAGAACCTCCTGCCTGTTACTAGTAATAAATGTGGGTTCCCGCCCAATATTACACATTGGAAGGTTAGCACTCATCAAATAATCAAAAAGCGACTCACCTCTTTCATTAATGTCCGTGCTTCCCCAGATAGTGTGATGCGCATTAGCATAAACTCCCAGTACCACACCTACCTTTGATTGTTCCGCTTCACGGATCAGCTCCTCCAGGTTATCCGGAGGAATCTCCTTCTCCCGCTCCATGTAGGCTGAAACTAGCCAGAATCTACAAGGGCCTACTTCCAGGCTAACTGCAGTAGTGTCACCATTGCTGTATTGAGAGAGAAGGAAAAGATTAATATTATTTTTCCCAAGAATACAAGATCTGATCTTCCCATACTTACTAGAGGATATAATTTTGTACTCCTTGGTTTTGAGGCCACAGATCCTGTTGTTATTAATCCAAGGTTCTTGGATTAGTATCACATCCTCACCCGACCTAGTCAGCCTGAGGAATAGAGCTGCCGAAGTAACCTTAGATGATGGTGAAGGTTAATTTGTGTTATCTTAATCATAACCTTTTAACCTCTGCCTACCTCTATGGTATATTCCTACTACCGCAGGAATATTATTTCCCGGTTTTTTGGGATGCGCCGGATTCGCCCGTCTCGCTAACCCTCATACCCTCTGTAGAGGACTTGTCAGTGCCCGGGCTACCGACATCTTCCTCCATCGGTACACCAGCTTCATCGCGCCATCCTTTTTATAAACGTTGAGAGTAATTGACCCGAATCCGAAGTTAATTACTCCCTTCGTTTTGTGCAGAAGGGCAAGGGACTCCTTATTTATTACCATAATTGATAATTTCGAGCCCCCTTCGCCTCCTCCTGCTTGACGATCTTCCAATTTCCGGTCAGAATAATTTTCAAAGCCTCGTCAAGGCTAGCCGGTTCGGATGGCAGCCAGACACGTGCCCTTGGCCTGCTGTGAATTTCCTCCCAGATAACTGCCGCAAGCTTTGCGCCTGGCCACACCTCTCCGACTTTGGCTATAGCCTTTTTATAAAGATCTACAGATCTAGAGTCTGAGCATGCAGTCATCTTCACACGCCCTTGATACCATCCCGAATCTCTGCAGGATGGGGGCGGCCCTGGCTTTTCTCCCATGACCTATAAAATGATGAGGTTGAGTGTATTATACACCAATCTCCACTTTTCCGCTGTGATGCTCCCATCTTCTTGACTTTCGTCAATCACGGATAGCATCAACACATGCTCCCTCAGGACATCGCTGAACAGTTTTGTCCCTAAGTTAGAGCTCGGCTTCGTGTCAGTCAGCAACTTGGCCCGCTTGCTGTCGACTACTTCCACCTCGTCATGGGACCGCTGTCTTTTCAACACATGGTCCCTTTCCGAGACAGTGCTCCTTGCCTAAGCTACTGATGTTCTCTGGTCTTCCGTGAGCTGCCCCTCGGGGGTCGCAGCCCACTTCGCTGGAGGAATGTCTCTCGTCCCACTCCCCTGTGCTGCGTTGGTACCGCTAACTCCAGAGACTGGTGCCCTAGAGTCAACCACCTTTGCAACCTTAGAGGCCCCACACGTCTAGTTCGAGGTACCTCCCTTTGCTGATACCGGTTTTTGAGGAGAGCCGGTGCCCTTGCTTTTCTTATTGTTTGATCTGTCCATTATGATTCCCACGAGTATCGGAGAAATAAAGGTCTGCCTGCGCAGAAATCCGTATACGCAGATAATGCTAATTACAACTGGAGGTCGCTAGGTATCCAGAGGGCTCCGTTCACGACAGGGCTCTGTTAAATGGGCCCCCAGCCTGGCAGATCGTCAGCACGGGTCGCTTTACACCTTAATCCGGCCAATTTGCCATCATTTAGCGTGACCCGCCTTATACCTAGGTCACTTATTAACACCCGCTCAATGAGCGGGGATCCGGAGGCGGCGGCAATTATAAGGCTAGCACAAGAATTATTATAGCACAAGAATTATTATAGCACAAGAATTATTACAACACAATTATTTTTTAACAATAATTCACAAAATCACTTTATTTAAATTATTCGCACAATTTTACTGATCACTTTTACTTTTTATTTTGCACTAAAACACATTTTAAATCACTTTCTAATTCCTTTTTTAATCTTCACACTATCGCTTACCAAATACTAATAATAATCTTACAAGTTTACACTATCGCATTCCAAATTCGAATAATCCAATTCGATCTTGTTCGCCTTTTTATATACACAAACCAAACTTCTAGAAAGCTCATGACTTTTCCAGTACGAATAGTGTAGAAATATTTCGAACAATTTTATCATGCAAAATTCCATTTTAGTACAGTAAAACATTGAGCTATTAATTTAACTTGTTCTATTACAATCTAGGTGTCACCATCACAATATTGTGACGGTGACACCTAGTGTGTAATAGAATAAGTTAAAATTAATAGCTCACAGCAGTGACAGAGTGAACAGTTTACTAAATGAAATTTTCCATGATACAATTGTTATACACTATTCTAACTAGAAAAATCATGAGCTTTCTAGAAGTTTGGTTTGTGTATATAAAAAGGTGAACGAAATCGAATTGGATTAGTAATATTTGGTAAGCGATAGTATAAAGATTAAAAGGAATTAAAAAGTGATTTAAAAAAGTGTTATAAGTGCGATAAATAAAGTAAAAGTGATCAGTAAAATTTAAGAATAATTTATATAAAGTGATTTTGTGGATTTTTATTGATAAACTGTGTTGTAATAAATTTTGTGAAATAAATAAATTCGTTGGTGATAAATTGAATTGAGTTTGTATTATTCACAATCCAGTGATACGAACCTTGATTGACAAGGCAAAAACGTAACAATAATGTTATGTTTTTGCCTTGTCAATTAAGGTTCGTATCACTGTATTGTGAATAATACAACGTCAATTTAATTTATCACCAACGAATTTATTTACAATAGTTAACACAAAAATTATTACAAAACAATTTCAATACAATTTATTACTTTTAATTCACAAAATCACTTTATATAAATTATTCTTAAATTTTACTGTACACTTATAATTTTTATTTCGCACTTCAACACTCTTTAAATCACTTTTTTAATTCCTTTTTAATCTTCACACTGTCGCTTACCAAATACTACTCATAATCTTACAAGTTTACTCTATCGCGTTCCAAATACTAACAATCCAATTCGACTTCGTTCTCCTTTTTATTTACACAAATCAAACTTCTAGAAAGCTCACGACTTTTCCAGTACGAATAGCGTAGAAACATTACGTAACAATTTTTATCATGAACAATTCCATTTTAGTACAGTTAAACATTGAGCTATTCATTTAACTTCTTCTATTACACACTAGGTGTCATCGTCACAATAATTTTATGGGGTTTAAATATAGTAGACAGGGATGAATTTGGCATAATTTCCATTTACTAAAATATTGAGCAACAGAGGACTAAATTGGGCTTTAAAGTACTTTTTAATTTTTTGATATTTTACATATCGTCGGCTCAGAATTATCCTTGTCCTTATTTGCATTTTGCCTATATTGGAGAAAAAGGCATTTGAAAGTTAAATTAAGTTAGCTAGAAAGTTAAAGATGTTCCTGAGATTTGTTAGAAGAAAGCTTAATTACGAAGTACAATGCTTGAAACTCAAAAAGTATTTTAACTATTTGAGTTTGAAATTTAAGAGTTTTGGACCAACTTTTCTTAAAAGGCTTATTTATGTCGTTACGATTTTATCTATATCCTCGATTTATGTGAATACCAATTTTTAGCATACATCAAGCAAGCAATGTTTATTAAAATAATAATATAAAACAAAATTCTAAAATCTATTTCTTTACATCTACTCTCCAACTGCCATTAACATCGAGTTATACCATTAAAATTCGAACAGTTGCTAGTGTAGACACGAAATTGCAACGATTTGCCGAATGTCATACAATCATTTGCTGCCAAAAAGGCATAACTTGATTGTATACCAAAACGAACCCACCGTTGAACATTTCGAACGCACGCATTAACGTGAAAACGTCAGTCAAGGTAAACATTTTTATCATGGTGAAGCTCACGAACGAGCAACGTTTGGAAAATATTTAAAATTGCTACCGCAATTTTGAGTCGGTGGTTACAACTTTAAGAGCGCTTACTCCAATTTTCGGTAGTAATAATCGTCCCACCAGACGGTCTGCATGTTATAGTGGATAAATTCGAGTCAAAATATTGAATATTGGATGTTTTTGTCCCAGTGAGAGGTCGAATTACCGATAATATCGCAGCCTTAAGTGCTTCAGTTCAAAATGAGCCAAATCAATTGATTCCACACCGTTTATAGGAATTGCGAATCTCTCAAAACACATTGTGGCGAATTTTGCATAAAGATCACATGCTCACATGATCACAGCTCACACTGTTACAATATTAAATAACCTCAAGAGCTGAAGCCTCTTGATCATTAGAAGCACTGAAACTTCTCCGATTGGGCCTTGCTAAAGTTAGGAGAAAATGAATTTTATCGAAAAATCATCGTCATGAAGCTCATTTTTGGTTGAATGGCTTTGTCAATAAGCAACATATGCGTCATTGTACAGCAACAAACCAACATGTGGTTCAAAAGACTCTATTACAACCACAAACAGTGACCGTGTGGTGTGGATTTTATGCTGATGGAGGTGGAAAATTGGCTCCAAACAATCGGTCGCTGCAAACATGCTTGCGATGGTCATATAAACGAGATTGATTTCCATAGTTAAATGTAACATGTGTATTGCAACTGGAAAAAATTTTAGCCGATATAAGTTTTTAAAATTTCTTTCCAAAACGCTATGCGCAGAGTCAATATGTTGTATATTGCTGTGGCCGCTTTCGAAAATTTCTGTTCAAATTTACAATGTGAGTACCTTCGCGGTCACTAACATATTCATACCTAAAAATGTAAAAGTTGTTATACATATACATATTCCGAATTAATATGTACAACATTTCATTTAAAACTTCTTTATCACCATGAACCTTTCCCTTTAAACTATACACGCAAAATTGTCGCTTATAAAAGTAGTTCGAATTGTTAGCTTAAAGAAGTTGGAAGACATTTTGCCTATCAAGCATCACTCAAGGATACTGTAAAACTAAAGGATATGGGCAAAAAATAGAAGTGAAGAAAAAATTAGCGGATATAGACTAAATCGCACGGATATAGATAAAACCACATCTAACAAAATTAAATCAAAATTTTTTTACAGCTTTGCTTTGGAGGTAGACAAAAAACGAATCTGAAGGATATAGACAAAATAAAACAATGCGACAATAAAAAAATTTGTGGAGATAGACAAATTTTTTAAAAAATATCTCAGAAACGATTGGAGTTAGCTGAATTTTGATGGAAAATTTGGATTCATTTTGGTCGTTTGACCCTAGGTTTAACTGACGACTTTTCAATTTTATGTCACTAAAAGTAACAAAAAGGCATTTAAACATTTTTCTCTTTCGGAGGGTTCAGTTAAAAGGATAAATGCTGATTTTGTGAAGCATTAGAGACATATATGAATTTGTTAAGAATTAGAGGCTATCCACATCAAGCATGAATTGCAAATGCGAGTAAACATTTTTTTAGAATTACGATACAAACGATACATATATACAAATTTCACATACATATGTATAATATTGGTGTGATGTTTTCAATCAAATTAAATTTAACTAAAATTGAAAATTACTTCAAAATTAGAGAAAACCAAATTCGTTCGTAGATAGTATGGCATATTACATTTGAATTTCGTGTTTCTCTAACTTTGAAGTAATTTTCGGGTGCGCGATGAAATCTCGAACGCAGAGGACGTGTTTTTTTGTCTTCCTGCGTAAATTAAATTGTATTTTTATTTGCGATGTAAATTCAAAAAAAAGTGTTTGTTAGTTGTTGCCTTGTGTGTGTGTGTGTGTGTGTTGAAATAAACAAATAAATACAACGTGATCTTGTTTGATAATAAAAAGGGTTCATAGTGAATATTTTAAATTAAAAAATCTTCCTGTATACAAAAAAATAACTTTGTTAAAAATGGCGTATAAAAAAAACACAGTCGAGACAAATCATTTTTTTAATTTCTTTTTTAATTTTTTTTTAATTTCTTTTTAATTTGTGAAAATAGTGTGGGGTAAAATTGGAAAATTGCTTAAAAAATAGCCGAGTGAAGCATAAAATGTGTCTATCCGGAACATTTGCCAGGTTTTTATCAAATTTTCTTTAAATTTAATGCTTTTGGATTAAATAATGCTCGTGAGTGTAGTGCTTGTTGTTTGCCTACATAAGACATCTCTTTCTCGAAGGTATTTGTATTTGTTTGTGTATAAACGGGTGCATTAAGCATGGTTTCCACGATGGCGAGGCGAAAAAATTAGTCAAATTAAAAAGAGGAAGGAATAAAAAAAAAATAACATAAGAGTGAATGAAACTGCAACAAGTCGTTACTCCGAATTTTTATTTATATATTTTTGACGTTTCGAATATTAAAATTAAATGTTGTTAAAAATGGATACTGTGATGGATACTAATGGCAATATACGCCGTTATGTTTTCAAATAGCACTGAGAGTGATTCTGGCGATGAAAAATGTGTTCCCCAAATCAAAAAAAAAAAAATTTATTTAATAATAAAATAAATATAAAATTTTCTTCAAATTGACAATATGAATTCCGAAAATCAGCGACTAATCCGAAAAAATATGATCCATCTAATCTTTTTTTCGGATTAGACGTCCTATTTCGGAGTGCTGAATTAAAATTTTTAAAACTGGACGTCCCAATTTTTCTGTCAAAATGGTATTTTCTCTCTATCGTACTATTGGTGAATTTTTGCTTTCTCTGTTTAGTTTGACTAATTTTTTCGCCTCGCCATCGTGGAAACCATGCTTTATGTATGTGCCATGCCAATCAAAGAATGCAGGAGGGATATATGCAGGATATATGGTTGGTCTTTCTTTTAATAGTAAGAACGTAAACATCAAACATGCCATTTGTTTTTTATGATTTTTATATACAAAATGGATGTGCGTATATAAACCAAAATGAAAAGTTCATTTTGTATTGAGTAAACTATCGACTGTCTCTTTTACGCAATTCCTATTGGAATTTAGTTATAGAATGAAGAATAAGAAAATCAAAATGGAAAGTGATGATCTAACATCATTATTTCTGCCATGACAGTGTCGTGATAGTAATATAAAATGTATCAATATTTTGTTTTGTAAAAATGTACATAAATTGTAAATTTTTATGAAAAAATCACATATTTTATTTTAATAATTTAATAATTAAATTAAAAGTGATTTTATTTGTGATTCGTAAATCGATTTTAAATCGAATACATTTAAAGTGTTTTGGTTTTGCAATTATGCTCGTTTAGTTTTCGAACCGGACGTTTTCTGTAACAGTTTTTATATTTTTACTGGAAATTGTGATATAACTTTAGGTGAATTGGATTATGACTTTATTATTTAACATGTTGAGTGCTGAATCAGCAATAGATTTCCAGAAGTAGGAACTGTTAATTTATACTTTGTTTCAGAGTCTAAATTTAAATTTAAATAACGGTTTATTGGATGTTGCTTGGAAACTACTGATTAATTTCATTTCAATTTTCAGAGATATGAATTATAATAAATTTTAACATTTCTAGATGGGTTACCGGAAGATTCTTGCGCTTTTGGCTTAATGAGAGGTTAGATTGGGAGTAGATCTGAATTAAATTTGTTAAGCTATTAACCTACAGATTGTTTCAGATTTTGAAAGTTTTAACTATAGTAGGGGCACATTGATTAATTATTTTTTTTAGCTTTGACAAAATAACTTAAAAATAAACAAACCATAAAATTTATACGTTACAATGAAGGGGTTATTGTTCTATTTTCATTTTTGATTTAATATTTGGTGTAGATTAATAAAATCAAAAGCTTTACATAATTGGTTTACAAAGTAAGGTTCGAATCAATTTACCCCAGGTACGGGTCATTTTGATGCATGTGATAAAAATGCATGGGGCACTTTGATACATATAGTTGGACGATTACTTTTATGAAACCAGTGTTTGTTGTTTTATATAAAATTTATTTCAATAATTGTAATAACATATTTATGTTTCCTAAATCCTGTAGCATACAATAACTGAGGGATAAAATACTTTAAGTTGTAAAATTAATCTTTAGAAACTAAAAAAATCACATTTAAAATAGTTTTAACTTTAAGTAGATAAATTAAAATTAATCGCAAATAAGTTATTTTTGTAACTTATCAATAAGTTATAAAAAGAAAGAGTTGGCATCGGCAACCGTAGTATAATGTCTGATATGTTCACCGACGTCTCATATTTTACATCCGGAAATATAAAGATTCCAGATGGTTTCTTCCTTAAACAGGAAACTTGATATTCAGCGCCATCATATTTGAAAAGAATTTTACCAACATAGTGTTTAACGTTAGTCGTTTTTTCCGAATTTAATAATGACAAAATCTCCTTCTTTTAAATTGTCTTGATTCGGCTGAATAGGAATCGTCAGCTCATGATCAGAAGTATCATCGTCGGATAAACTAAAGTTTAAGTCTGATGATGAATCCTTAGTTTCAAAATCGCTAGATCCACTTGTATAGTCACTTTCTATTTCAGAATATTTTGGTTTTTTTTTTCTTTGCTTCGCTCGTCCAGCAGTTTTTGGATGCAAATTTAACAACTTTCTAGCTGATTTGAGTTCTTTTGCGCGTTGTCTCTGATAAGCCGTTTTTCTTCCTTTAAATCTGACAAAGCTTTGAGTCTTGATTTTTCTGGTGTGTCGGTTTAGATTCTTCACTTCCCTCTTTCTTTCCTCTTTCTCTTTACAACTGAATTTACGATTTTTGGAAATAGCCTAACAGATTCAGGTGTTATAGCAATGGATTTCGATGTTGAAGGTGTTGGTTTAAGATGCTCAATGATGGTGTCTTCAAGAGTCATTCGAGCTGGTGTTGGATGCATGTGAGTTGGCACTGATAGTTCATCCGATTCTGGCTCGCTACGATATAAACTGGAAGCTATAGCTTGAGGATTTGCATCTGCTGCACCATCTTGCGAAAGCTCGTGATTATAAATATCTGGTTCTTATAATGGACTCTCGGAAAATTAATACGGCCGGAATTGTATTTCCAATCGCTGTTATAAAGCCCCCAAATGTTACGAGTTCACCTCTTTCGACTGACGCAATCTGGCCGACCTGGCGCTGGTTTTTTCCGCCATAACCTTAGGCGTGTTGAGGACTGTTGTAATATCTGTCTCATCAAAATTTACTATCCAATCAGCGGTAAAGTTGTACCTTTTCAAAAAATCTTCAAGATTTCCGTAAAATTCTGAAACAGCAGTCTTATTGAAAGAAAATTATCTGGCAGCACTAGTATTTTCTGGTTTCCTCAAACTGATGTTTTTATTTCTTTTACGAACATCACACCTACACATTTTGTTAAATCCCAAGATGGGCAAAAGCGACATTCTAACTTCTTCCTAAATTCATAAGCAAGTTGTCGAACCTGGGCTGGGATGTTGTACCATCACTTTCATTTGAATCGACTTTAGAAGTCGATTCAAAAAAGTGATAGTTGGCATATTGTAAAATTTTCGACTCCAAAGTGATCAATATGGCCACCATTTTTCGAAGCTGAATTAACAACAACAATTTTAATTTGACATTTCGTTGTTATACAAGCTTTAAATAAATATTAATTGTTTAAGATTTTATTTTAAAAAATGCAATTTATGATGGATATTGCTGTGGCTTTAATTATTTGTGTATAGTCGATAACGGGCCTGCGGATGACGAGACGGACAACGTTGATTATTACCTCGAAAGAACATTTTTAAGGGATCGATATAACCTTATGGATCTATCAAATCAAAAGTTGGTTACTCATGTTTTAATAAAAATGCCCCTTATTTGATGATTGTAACCTCGATTTTAGATTTCTAGAATCATTTCGTGTATCCAAAGATATTTTTAAATATTTGATTAATGAAATAAAACGTCGGTGTAGAATGGAAGAGTGAAATACAGCCTTAGAGACGAGGTTAGCAGCCATGCTGATGTATCGTTACACAGCACAGACCAATTGGTTGTTTCCAACGGAGATCAGAAACGATCTGCGAAACATATATAAAGTTCCCAGACGAACGGGCAAAATGCACCTACAAACAAAGGTTTTTTTGAGAAGACCAGCCATCGCGGTGTAATTGGCTGCTTTGATTGCACACGTATTATCGCACCCGGTGAAAAACGAACACATTTTTATGGATCGGCGGGGAAACCATTCGATGAATGTGCAATTGGTAATATTATTAATTATTTTGATTACGTACTAGCATGTTTTATTGGTTGCTTGTTATTTCTTAGATATGTAATTATGACCTGTTAATCCTCTCGGTTTGTGCTCGATTTCCGGGATCAATCCACGATTCGGCAATGTGGCAGGTTTCAAAAGATTGGCGCAAACTGCAAGCGGCTTTTGAAAATGGGGAACGTAACACATGGTTGCTTGGCGATTCAGGGTTCCTATTAGAACATTATTTGATGACCCCATATCACAATCCTAATGACAAATTCAATATAATTCATTGCAGGAAAAAGCCCGAAATCCCAAAGAGAGGTGTATAGGTGTAATGAAGAACAATTTTCGCTGTCTCTTAGGAGAAAGGGTGCTCAGGTATGAACCTATCAAAGTTATTAAAATAGTCAATTTACCAAGGCCTTCGGAAGAGAATGCTCCTATAAACGAGTCAGAATTTGAATATGACGACTTAGGATAAAGTGATAGTGCAGAGGCAATGCGTAACAGGATGGTTTGATAAATGTTTTACGTATAAGTGTCTGGAATACATTTAATTAAATCATAGTATCTGAATATTATGAGTGAAACAGGTTTGTTTGCGTGCAATGGATGATTCAAAAGTATGTTAAATCGTTTCGGATGTCAAAATAAATTTCGATGTCAATGGGAATAGATGGGCTTGAATTCACAATCAGAAGGGAAAGAAAAAAAGAATGGAAGAAAAAAAAAAAAAAAAAAAAAAAAAATACTACCGCAGGGCAGACATATTTTGGTTGTTTTTTGCACAACAGTGGTTTTATAAATTTGCGACATGTGCTTGCATTGATAGGAAACTTGACTAATGTAGATAGATTAGTTTAAGTTATAATTTATGTTTTGAATGGTTTTAACGTTTAGTTAATTATTGTTGTAGTATGTAATAGATGATTGATTAGATATAGAAGGTCCATGAACTATGAAATAGGGGCTGTTCATTTAAAATTAAATATTTTAGTAAGTTTTTATCAGGTAAACTAGTGAAAGGTGGACAGGGGTAAAACTACAACATTAATAAATTTTAAGCCTTGATTTAGATGTGGAGAGTCCTGAGTATCCGGCTTGGATTCCAGAGAAATGATCACAAATAAAGTAGCTAGATTGTGCTGTCTTGTATTAACTTTTATTATATATTCCACTAAAAATTTACTAACTATCGATCGCATTGCGGTCTGTAAACGGGTCGAGTCTGTCCCAACTAATACAAAAGATCTGTTATATTAATTATTCATTTAAGAAATAAAATTTTGCTATTGGGCTGTTTATTGATTGAATTTGGTTTTCAGAATCGCCTGGGAATTGCATATTAATTTTAAAGTTTAATTTCAATTTTATTTTATTTTATTTTAATTTTATATTTATTGTTATAAGGATTAATTATAATCTTAGCTTAGTAATTTTAAATTTCTTAAATACTTTATCAGGTAAATTAATGAAAGGCGGACTGAGGGAAATGGCAACATTAATAATTTTTAATTAAGATTTAGGGTAATAAATCAATAACCTATATCGGTTTTGGTTGGTATGTGAAAATGGGTGTATGATGTGTGCATGGGGATGCTAAAGATACGGTTACATAAATTATTCATTTAAGTAATAAAATTTGGTATTATGGTGTTTTATTAATTGGATTGAACTTTCAGAGTCGCCTGGGAATTATAACATTAATAATTTTTAAGTCCTGATAAAAAATTTAGGGAGTCCTGAGTTCCAGCCCCCGGATTCCAGAGAAATGATCAACTAGTGAAGTAACCAATTGTGATTGTCGAATACTAACAGTAGTTTGAAACTGGCCACCGGGAAACCGGACCAATTCTGTCATTACTAACATACCTTTCCCATCCTACCACACAAAATTTACTAACTATTGACTGTAACGGTGTTTGTAACCTGGTCGATCTCAAACAATTACTAATATCCTTCCTTATCCTTCCAAGTAAATGTAAAAATGGGTGTACGGTGGGCCCGGCGCTTTCCGGGATCTCCTGCTTAATGCTTGGCCGTACATTCGAAATCAATCAATCAATCAATCTCTAACTTTGAAGTAATTTTCGGATTTAATTAAATTTACTTTGATTGAAAACATCGCACTAACACAAAAATTTTATATCAAAGTGTTTTTTGTATATCATGATTTATCCATTTTAGTTATTTATAAGTAATATAATATAGATACAACTATATTCTCCTCCCACTGAACGGTCACAAGTTACAATTACAAGAACAAAACCACTATCCTTGCCCACCAAAAATACAAGAAAAAAGTGTTATTATGTTATTACGTTTGTTTGCCATCGGTATTCGGTCGTCCTGGCGGTTAGAATTGAATTTAGTCGAAATTCGACAAGGACTTCCTAACGTTTACAGAAAAAAATTAAATATAAATGTATTTGCGAAAGGATTGAAATGTTGATCAAAAGTATCGAATTACTTTTTATTTTCTAAAGGACCGAAAAACGTACTAAAGGATCAACTTTTTCATCCCTGATAGTAGATAGATCATCTTAAGTCAAAATTACTGACAACAACATATTTAAATGAACATATAACTGTGCAACTAATAAAAGCCAGATTTTTTTTTGACTCGCCCGAGAAAATTGGCTCTTCCGTGGCTAAAGAAGTTTCACTTCAAAAGATTTAAACATTAAGATTTTTTCTATAGGAGCAATATTTTTTTATAATATTGTGCGGTTCTCTTTAATTTGGAAATAACGTCAATGACTCTAATTTCCAATCTTCGTTGACATTGTTACACATACCACATCGCCACCAACATCAAACAACATCGATCACTCAGTATGATTCTGTAGTCGACGTGGGCTTTAGCCAGAAATAAAACATCTGGTACTTCTGTTCTTTCTTTAGCTAAATCAATCAATATCACAATTCAACGGTGGTGTACACAATTAAGAACCTAAATTTTGAGAAAAGAATTAAAGGATCTTAAGCACATCGTAAGATGAAAATAAAATCATAATAATGAAGAAACATGAAAAACAAAAAAAAAATGTTACAGCATAATTAAATTTTAAATTGGCTAAAAAAGAATAAAATATCGAAATTACAAAATAATGTTCTATAGCTACATACTTCCTTTCGGGGCCGCGCCCTACTTAGGTGGGTTGGTGGTGGCATTAACCACCCACCATCGCATGTATGCGATATTTGTTTGTTATTACGAAATATAATTTGTGTTTTATTTTCCCGGGATTTGAGAATCAATTTAATGAAATACATGTTATTGTATTTTACTTTGTATTTCCAAGGAATTTCTCTTCGAGGGTGCATAAATTAAATATGGCCAAATTAAACATCGAAATAATTAAGATGTAAAATAAAATTGTCTGTATTTTGTATATTATAAGTGTATGTATGTATATCCAAAACAAGTGAATTGGCGAAATGATATTGGACACAGATCCGTTTTCCTCTTTCTGTTAACGATACTGTTAAACCATGAATAAGCAAATTATAAACGAATTGAGGATTTTATTTTTTATTTTAATTTAATTTCTTAATTTTGTCGTAATTTATCGAAATAATTTAATTATCTGTTTTTATCTGTTTTTTTCTTGCGCGTGTAGCGGTGCGGATAAAATGTTGGGAAAGGTGGTAATTTTAGTTAACTTTAAGTTTGATAAAACCATGGGCGTACCCAGAATTTCATAAAGGGGTTGGGGGTTTAAAGAAAATGTAAAAAATAAGTTCAGGCAACAATACATTTGTTTATTAATTTCTACCGTAGACGTTACAATTTAAAATCTAGCCGTCGTGGTTGTTGGGCTAGTTAGTCTAAAACCTCTTCAATTGAAACGTTAAAATCTCGATAAATATAAAAACATCGCTAAACAATGAACTTGTCACAGTAATTAAGTGCGTCCACTCCATTTATTAAGCAAACAATAAATTCCGAAATATATTTCCATCACAACTGCAACTCTCCTAAGCCTTCTTTCACCGTACAATTTAAAAGAGGGGCATATTTAATAAATAAAATTGTTGCTGCTTTTTCAATTTCTTGATCATATCTAGATTCTCTATTCGGCAAAATGCATTTGCCACAGCAAAAAATTTCTTTGTGCTTACTAAGCCGCTCGACAATTTGACTAACGATTCTATAATACGGTTCTGTAGTTTCAGTAACAATATTACATCGATGGATTTGTTTTCCCGCAGAATCCCATTGCAGCGAGCAATTTTAGGGATGATGATCTTATTAAGCCTGAGAATTTTAATACGAGCTGAATCCTTGACTCGAACCAAACTGCTAGTATCATTACACTTGAAGATACAACTGCCGTGATAAATTTACGCGAATTTGTAGCTTAGAGAGACTTTGGTTACTCGTCATCACAAGAGTCTTCCAACTGTGGTGCGATTATGTTCTTCTTTGTTAGGCTGACATTATACATTACCTGCACTAAGCGGCCTGCGTGTCTGAACCACGACCATCTTGGGGTGCTGACAGCATTATTTGTCGAAGTAACCTCAGTGGGAAACTATGGCGCCTTTGTGTCGCATGACCATCGCCAGCAACGAAGGGATTGGTGAGTGGGAACATATGATACCTGTTAGAATCAACTGATAGTTGAGCGTCATCAGGCGAAGTACGGACTCGGCTCGAGGTTGCTCAATCTGTAAACTCACAGGTCTCTTATTGACTAGTCTATGCTCCCTCTTGCCTTACTGAGACATTTATTTTGTCATTGTCATTCATCAACTTTCTCCTTCATTTCCATTTTACAGACCAATCTTGGTAGTCTCGTAATTCGGTACTCGATACAACTCAACGTCAAAATTCGGGAAACTCGAATGATCTGCGATAGTAAAATATGTAAAACTGACGAATTCGAAAATCAGGATGCATTTTGGCCGGTTTTGTGAGCATTATACGAGTTTCGAGAGTTTTTTAAGTACGAAAAAAATAATCGACCCCCAAAGGTAACCGTAGCGTATGCACTTACAAGTTTGATCTTTAAATAGATGAAAATTAAAAATAGAATTCATGCCAAATATAATTCCTACAAAAAAAAAATACTGTACAAACTACATACATATACATATTACCCCACTGGGTATTATTAATATTCTTGATTGCAGAAGAAGTTTTAATAGAACAAATGCTTTGTATGCCTTAAGCTATTTGTAACAAAATAAAAAAGAAATCGAGAGAAATGTTTTAGCAAATACAATTTAATAGCAAAAAATAAAATTCCAAAATAATAAAAAATCGAAAACTTTTCAATTTTCTTTTTAAACTTTGGTTATGTGTTTAAATGTGTTCATCTTATGTTTATACTCGGTTACATTTATAAAGATTCGCGAAGGGGAAGTGTCTTGGGCAAATGTATTCAGTCCTTAGATTGCAAATTCAGTTCAATATTCTAAAAATAACTACGGATTTTCAGCATAATCAGTTTAGAAGTATCCTAGTTCCATTATAATTTGCCCTTCGTACTGATTGAATTTCATAAAAATCGGTTAAAAAATATTAAGTTATTATGAACTATTATAGTGCGCCAAGATTGCTTGATTATTTCCATCCATTTCACAGAAAATTCGTTGTTTTTGCAAATCACCGTACTATAATTCAGCAAATCCCTGGTCAAAAAGATTCAAAATCTGCAATTGTGCTCCGATTGCGGTTCTTGATACCTCTAAACATAGGTTTTAGGACCTGTATTTATTGTGCAACGCCCAGTTAAATTGCTAGAATATTTCCATCCATTTCACAGAAAATTCGATGTTTTTGCAAATCACCTTACTATAATTCAGCAAATCCCAGGTCAAAAATATTCAAAATATGCAATTGTGCTCCGATTGCGATTCTTGATACTACTAAAGATAGGTTTTGGGGCCTGCAATTGTTGTGCCAACATACATTTTATAGAAAATTCGTTGTTTTTGAAAATCAACTTACTCAGCAAATCCTAGGTCAAAAAAATTCAAAATCTGCAATTGTGCTCCGATTGCCGTTTTTGATACCCCTAAAGATAAGTTTCAAGGCCTGTAATTGTTGTGCCAACGCCCATTTATTTGGTAGATTATTTCCATCCATTTCACCGAAAATTCCATGTTTTAGAAAATCACCTTACTATAATTCAGCAAATCCCAGGTCAAAAAATTCAAAATCTGCAATTGTGCTCCGATTGCGGTTCTTGATACATTTAGAGATAGGTTTCAGGGCCTTTAATTGTTGTGCCACGCCCACTTAAATTGCTAGATTATTTCCATCCATTTCACAAAAAATTCGATGTTTTTGAAAATCACCTTAAATTCAGCAAATCCAGGGTCAATAAAACCCAAAATCCGCAATTGTGCTCCAATTGCCCTTCTTGATACCTCTAAAGATCAGGGTGGTTTGGCGACTATTGGAGGGGGGGGGACCAAAGTTGAGTAGATTAATCTACCAGCTCCGTAACCTTCCAGTAGGGTGCGCATCACGTGAGCTGTTCTAGTCTTGTCATTAGGCAGCTGCGTGATGGGTACAATTGTGTAAGAGGTAACCTTTTCACAATTCGCAAGTGTACGTACTGCCTCCTCGTGACAACCACTGGTAACTAAGGCCATTTGGCACATTTTTGGCCATTTGGCACAGGCTAAAGTACGGCGCTAAAGGAGAAAACCTTGACAAAAAACCCTTATCTAAGGTGGAACAGCATATGCCGATGGATGAATGGCTGATAGGTTAATCAGTCCAAAATATGCGGACTCTGGATACCAGGCACCCTCCAGTTTTATTTAGCCTTCCTGTAATAAAGCTGGGTGACCTACAGGCGAATTGCAATTCCCAGCAACTCGTAAGAGTAAAATCAAACGGAATATAGAGCAGGAGTAGGAATATACGGGAGTGGGACAACCCTCTCGAGGTCCTTGGGTTCCAATGCTACCGCCTTTCTAGCGTAACTACATGCTGTAGTAAACATCTAGGAGGGAGAGCAATAAGCCCAAATAGTAAGTACCAATTACCGGGAAGCAGTATTGTCAAGTTCATTAAGAACCTGAATATTGACTGGACGGATAATTAAGCAGGGTCCAGCACAATAGATCTTTTAGGTCGCAGTGCGAAGTGGCTGATCGCCCGCATGGCCCTCCAATAATAATAATAACAATAATACCTCTAAAGATAGGTTTCGGGGCCTGTAATTGTTGTGCCGACGGGCATTTAAAGTGCTAAATTGTTTCAATACATTTCATAGAAAATTCGATGTTTTTGAAAATCACCTTACTATAATTCAGCAAATCTCTGGTCAACAAAATCCAAAATCCGCAATTGCGCTCCGATTGCTCTTCTTGATACCCTAAAGATAGGTTTTGAACCTTTAATTATTGTTCCAACGCGCATTTAAATTGATAGATAATTTCAGTACATTTCATAGCAAATTCGATGTTTTTGAAAATCACCTTACTATAATTCAGCAAATCACGAGTAAACAAAATTCAAAATCCGCAATTGTGTTCCGATTGCCCTTCTTGATACCTCTAAAGATAGATTTCGGGGCCTGTAATTATTGTAGCAACGCGCATTTAAATTTCTAGATTATTACCATACATTTCATAGAAAATTCGATGTTTTTGAAAGTCACCTTACTATAATTCAGCAAATCCCGTGTAAACAAAATCCAAAATCCGCAATTGTGCTACGATTGCCCTTCTTGATAGCTCTAAAGATAGGTTTGGGGGCATGTAGTTATTGTGCCGACGCGCATTTAAATTGCTAGATAATTTCCATACATTTCATAGACAATTCTATGTTTTTGAAAATCACCTTACTATAATTCAGCATATCCTGGGTCAACAAAATCCAAAATCCGCAATTGTGCTCCGATTGCGGTTCTTGATACCTCTAAAGATAGGTTTTAGGACCTGTAATTATTGTGCCAACGCCCATTTAAATTGCTAGATTATTTCCATACATTTCACAGAAAATTCGATGTTTTTAAAAATCACCTTACTATAATTCAGCAAATCCCAGGTCAAAAAAATTCAAAATCTGCAATTGTGCTCCGATTGCGGTTCTTGGTACCTCTAAAGACAGGTTTTAGGACCTGTAATTATTGTGCCAACGCCCATTTAAATTGCTAGATTGTTACCATCCATTTCACAGAAAATTCGTTGTTTTTGAAAATCTCCTTACTATAATTCAGCAAATCCCAGGTCAAAAAACTTGAAAATCTGCAATTGTGCTCCGATTGCGGTTCTTAATACTTCTAAAGATAGGTTTCGGGGCCTGTAATTGTTGTGCCAATGCCCATTTAAATTGCTAGATTATTTCCATCCATTTCATAGAAAATTCGATGTTTTTGAAAATCACCTTACTATAACTCAGCAAATCCCAGGTCAAAAAAATTTAAAATCGGCAATTTTGCCCAGATTGCGGTTCTTAATACCTCTAAAGATAGGTTTCAGGACCTGTAATTTTTGTGCCTAGGCCCATTTAAATTGCTAGAATATTTCCATCCATTTAATAGAAAATTCGTTGTTTTTGAAAATCACCTTACTATAATTCAGCAAATCCCAGGTCAAAAAAATTCAAAATCTTCAATTGTGCTCCGATTGCGGTTCTTGATACCTCTAAAGATAGGTTTTAGGGCCTGTAATAATATATAAATTGCTAGATTATTTCCATCCATTTCATAGAAAATTCGATGTTATGAAAGTCCTTACTATAATTCAGCAAATCCCTGGTCAAAAAAATTCAAAATCTGCAATTGTGCTCCGATTGCCGTTCTTGATACCTCTAAAGATAGGTTTTAGGACCTGTAATTATTGTGCCAACGCCCATTAAAATTGGTAGATTATTTCCATCAATTTCACAGAAAATTCGATGTTTTTGAAAATCACCTTACTATAATTCAGCAAATCCCTGGTCAAAAAAATTCAAAATCTGCAATTGTGCTCCGATTGCGGTTCTTGATACCTCTAAAGATAGGTTTTAGGACCTGTAATAATTGTGCCAAGGCTGATTTAAATTGCTAGATTATTTCCATCCATTTCACAGAAAATTCGTTGTTTTTGCAAATCACCTTACTATAATTCAGCAAATCCTGGGTCAACAAAATCCAAAATCCGAAATTGTGCTCCGATTGCCCTTCTTGATACCTCTAAATACAGGTTTCGGGGCCTGTAATTATAGTGCCGA
Source organism: Tipula vernalis (assembly GCA_958295665.1). NCBI lineage: Eukaryota > Metazoa > Arthropoda > Insecta > Diptera > Tipulidae > Tipula > Tipula vernalis. The sequence goes on along the minus strand of OY282559.1, from coordinate 65,399,305 downwards.
CGCGCATTTAAAGTGCTAGAATATTTCCATACATTTCATAGAAAATTCGATGTTTTTGAAAATCACCGTACTATAATTCAGCAAATCCCAGGTCAAAAAGATTCAAAATATGCAATTGTGCTCCGATTGCGGTTCTTTATACCTCTAAAGATAGGTTTTAGGACCTGTAATAATTGTGCCAAGGCTGATTTAAATTGCTAGATTATTTCCATCCATTTCACAGAAAATTCGTTGTTTTTGCAAATCACCTTACTATAATTCAGCAAATCCCAGGTCAAAAATATTCAAAATCTGCAATTGTGCTCCGATTGCGATTCTTGATACTATTAAAGATAGGTTTTGGGGCCTGCAATTGTTGTGCCAACATACATTTTATAGAAAATTCGTTGTTTTTGAAAATCACCTTACTCAGCAAATCCTAGGTCAAAAAAATTCAAAATCTGCAATTGTGCTCCGATTGCCGTTTTTGATACCCCTAAAGATAGGTTTCAAGGCCTGTAATTGTTGTGCCAACGCCCATTTATTTGGTAGATTATTTCCATCCATTTCACAGAAAATTCGATGTTTTTGAAAATCACCTTACTATAATTCAGCAAATCCCAGGTCAAAAATATACAAAATCTGCAATTGTGCTGCGATTGCGGTTCTTGATACCTCTAAAGATAGGTTTCAAGGCCTGTATATGTTGTGCCAACGCCCATTTAAATTGCTAGATTATTTCCATACATTTCACAGAAAATTCGATGATTTTGAAAATCACCTTACTATAATTCAGTAAATCTCTGGTCAAAAATATTAAAAATCTGCAATTGTGCTCCGATTGCCGTTCTTGATACCTCTAAAGATAGGTTTTAGGACCTGTAATAATTTTGCCAACGCTGATTTAAATTGGTAGATTATTTCCATCCATTTCACAGAAAATTCGTTGTTTTTGCAAATCACCTTACTATAATTCAGCAAATCCCTGGTCAAAAATATTCAAAATCTGCAATTGTGCTCCGATTGCATTTTTTGATACTACTAAAGATAGGTTTTGGGGCCTGCAATTGTTGTGCTAACCTACATTTCATAGAAAATTCGATGTTTTGGGAAATCACCCTACTATAGTTCAGCAAATCCTAGGTCAAAAATATTAAAAATCTTCAATTGTGCTCCGATTGCGGTTCTTGATACCTCTAAAGATAGGTTTCGGGACAATTAAAATTTTATTAATCTTTACTACAATTTCTCCGTTGTAAATTTCTTACGGAAAAAATATTATCAAAAACACACTTTTCTTGTAACTCATTATACCAAAACTTAAGTGAAATTCAATTTCGAAAAACCCTTCCATCCACAGTAAGAAAAATTCCAGTGGAATTTCCATTAATGAAAATATTTTCACTTTGCCGAAATTGATGATGCAGCTATCCCATCGGGTAACACAGTATTCTATAGAGGTAGTTAATAAAGCCATGGTTGCGAAACATCTAAAAATGAAGGCTGTGAAAGACAAATGCTGAATCTTTACATATAGTTTATTATAAAAGGATTACTTAGCAAAGTCAAATTCAAATAGAGAATACGTTTGTAGCTATTTATTACAAACATAAAAGACTTCTAAACGAAAACTGTACCAAACTAAGGATTAAAACGTTACAACGAATTTGACAAAATATACACACATGTGTTTTGAATTTCACTATATGTATGTATCTCGGTTATAAAAAATAGAATTACACAAACTAACAAAATACAAATAAAAATCATAATCTTTGAATTTTAGTTCAAGCTTTAAGCTCTACGGAAATATTAAATATTTCAACTGTATATGTAAATCTAAATTGTTCGTTTGGAATAATAAAATAAAACATAAGATTGAAGATTTTAGTTTTTTGGCATTTTAAACGATATAATAAATAGTATTTATATATCCACAAATATACAGAGAGCAGAGCTTTTGTACTGGAGCTACATACATAATCTCTAAACTAAATGATGTATCTAGTAAATTGATTGTTCTCGTTTAATATTTTTGTTGTGTACTACATATGTATATACGAGTTTAGTTCAAAGATTTTTTTTTTTTTTTTTTAATCCAGACAAGTAAATATGATTGTTGATTTGTTGTTACAACAATGTTGTTATTGTATGTTGCAAACGTACTCTATACTTATTTACTCGTAAAATAGGAATGATAATAATCCTATCGTTTTTCGTATTATGATGGCAATTGTATGCTACGTACAAATAAATGTACATACAATTCGTAAATATTATAGATCTGCACTCAATATTTATGATTCCTGTAATAAATTATTTTAATTTTAAATTATACGTATTAGTAGTACCCGAGTAGTATTTGACATTAGTATTGTAGTGTGGTTTTATATGTGATCTGATCAATTTATTTTATTATGTTTAATACGTATGAATTTTACATATATAGTACATATATTTAGTGCTATTATAATAATTGACAATAAATTGTGTTTGATAGTTTTATATGTAGTTTATAAATAATAATATTTTCCATTTAACAAATTACTGAGTACGAACCAGAATTTGGATCGTTCAACGTGAATTTCAACGTTAAGAATCTTTTTCTCTTCTAATACGAGCCTATGAGGATTACTCCAAAGCGCTATGAAAATTACTCCACTAAAGCATCTTTTTTGCTGAAATGCTCCTGCTTTCTGCGGTAGCAGGAATATACCATAGAGGTAGGTAAAGGTTAAAAGATTATGATTAAGATAACTCAAATTAACCTTTACCATTCTAAGGCTGCTTCGGCAGCTCTACTCCTCAGGCTGGCTAGTTCGGGTGAGAATGTGATACTAATCCAAGAACCTTGGATTAATAATAACAGGATCTGTGCCCTCAGAACCAAGGGGTACAAAATTATATCCTCTAGTAAGTCTGGGAAGATCAGATCTTGTATTCTTGGGAAAAATAATATTAATCTTTTTCTTCTCTCTCAATACATCAATGGTGAAACTACTGCAGTTAGCGTGGAAGTAGGCACTTGTAGATTCTGGCTAGTTTTAGCCTACATGGACCGGGAGAAAGAGGTTCCTCTAGATAACCTGGAGGAGCTGATCCGCGAAGCAGAACAATCAAAGGTAGGTGTGGAATTGGGAGTTGATGCTAATGCGCATCCAACTATCTGGGGAAGCACGGACATTAATGAAAAAGACATTAATGAAAATTGTCACAGCAATTACAGGTCCCGAAACCTATTGATAGAGGTATCAACCATCGTAATCGGACCATTTTAGATTTTTGCCGCCCAAAAACTTGTGGGCTATAGCACAGTTAATTTTCAATTAAATTGAATTTTCTAAGAAATGTTTAGAAATAATCGAGCAATCAAAATGAAAATTGTCACAGCAATTACAAGCAACCATCGTAATCGGACCATTTTAGATTTTTGCCGCCCAAAAACTTGTGGGCTATAGCACAGTTGATTTTCAATAAAATTGAATTTTCTAAGAAATGTTTAGAAATAATCGAGCAATCAAAATGAAAATTGTCACAGCAATTACAAGTCCTGAAACCTATTAATAGAGGTATCAACTATCGTAATAGGACCATTTTAGATTTTTGCCGCCCAAAAACTTGTGGGCTGTAGCACAGTTAATTTTCAATAAAATTGAATTTTCTAAGAAATGTTTAGAAATAATCGAGCAATCAAAATGAAAATTGTCACAGCAATTACAAGCAACCATCGTAATCGGACCATTTTAGATTTTTGCCGCCCAAAAACTTGTGGGCTATAGCACAGTTGATTTTCAATAAAATTGAATTTTCTAAGAAATGTTTAGAAATAATCGAGCAATCAAAATGAAAATTGTCACAGCAATTACAAGTCCTGAAACCTATTAATAGAGGTATCAACTATCGTAATAGTACCATTTTAGATTTTTGCCGCCCAAAAACTTGTGGGCTATAGCACAGTTAATTTTCAATAAAATTGAATTTTCTAAGAAATGTTTAGAAATAATCGAGCAATCAAAATGAAAATTGTCACAGCAATTACAGGTCCCGAAACCTATTGATAGAGGTATCAACCATCGTAATCGGAACATTTTAGATTTGTGCCGCCCAAAAACTTGTGGGCTATAGCACAGTTGATTTTCAATAAAATTGAATTTTCTAAGAAATGCTTAGAAATAATCGAGCAATCAAAATGGAAATAGTCACAGCAATTACAGGTCCCGAAACCTATTGATAGAGGTATCAACAATCGTAATCGGAACATTTTAGATTTGTGCCGCCCAAAAACTTGTGGGCTATAGCACAGTTAATTTTCAATAAAATTGAATTTTCTAAGAAATGTTTAGAAATAATCGAGCAATCAAAATGAAAATTGTCACAGCAATTGCAGGTCCCGAAACCTATTGATAGAGGTATCAACCATCGTAATCGGACCATTTTAGATTTTTGTCGCCCAAAAACTTGTGGGCTATAGCACAGTTGATTTTCAATAAAATTGAATTTTCTAAGAAATGCTTAGAAATAATCGAGCAATCAAAATGAAAATAGTCACAGCAATTACAGGTCCCGAAACCTATTGATAGAGGTATCAACCATCGTAATCGGAACATTTTAGATTTTTGCCGCCCAAAAACTTGTGGGCTATAGCACAGTTGATTTTCAATAAAATTGAATTTTCTAAGAAATGTTTAGAAATAATCGAGCAATCAAAATGAAAATTGTCACAGCAATTATAGGTCCAGAAAACTATTGATAGAGGTATCAACCATCGTAATCGGAACATTTTAGATTTGTGCCGCCCAAAAACTTGTGGGCTATAGCACAGTTGATTTTCAATAAAATTGAATTTTCTAAGAAATGCTTAGAAATAATCGAGCAATCAAAATGGAAATAGTCACAGCAATTACAGGTCCCGAAACCTATTGATAGAGGTATCAACCATCGTAATCGGACCATTTTAGATTTTTGCCGCCCAAAAACTTGTGGGCTATAGCACAGTTAATTTTCAATAAAATTGAATTTTCTAAGAAATGCATAGAAATAATCGAGCAATCAAAATGAAAATTGTCACAGCAATTATAGGTCCCGAAACCTATTGATAGAGGTATCAACCATAGTGATCGGACCATTTTAGATTTTTGCCGCCCAAAAACTTGTGGGCTATAGCACAGTTAATTTTCAATAAAATTGAATTTTCTAAGAAATGTTTAGAAATAATCGAGCAATTAAAATAAAAATTGTCACAGCAATTATAGGTCCCTACCTATAGATAGTGGTATCAACCATCGTAATCGGACCATTTTAGATTTGTGCCGCCCAAAAACTTGTGGGCTATAGCACAGTTGATTTTCAATAAAATTGAATTTTCTAAGAAATGCTTAGAAATAATCGAGCAATCAAAATGAAAATTGTCACAGCAATTATAGGTCCCGAAACCTATTGATAGAGGTATCAACCATAGTGATCGGACCATTTTAGATTTTTGCCGCCCAAAAACTTGTGGGCTATGGCATAGTTAATTTTCAATAAAATTGAATTTTCTAAGAAATGCTTAGAAATAATCGAGCAATCAAAATGGAAATAGTCACAGCAATTACAGGTCCCGAAACCTATTGATAGAGGTATCAACCATCGTAATCGGAACATTTTAGATTTGTGCCGCCCAAAAACTTGTGGGCTATAGCACAGTTGATTTTCAATAAAATTGAATTTTCTAAGAAATGCTTAGAAATAATCGAGCAATCAAAATGAAAATTGTCACAGCAATTATAGGTCCCGAAACCTATTGATAGAGGTATCAACCATAGTGATCGGGCCATTTTAGATTTTTGCCGCCCAAAAACTTGTGGGCTATAGCACAGTTAATTTTCAATAAAATTGAATTTTCTAAGAAATGTTTAGAAATAATCGAGCAATCAAAATGGAAATAGTCACAGCAATTACAGGTCCCGAAACCTATTGATAGAGGTATCAACCATCGTAATCGGACCATTTTAGATTTTTGCCGCCCAAAAACTTGTGGGCTATAGCACAGTTGATTTTCAATAAAATTGAATTTTCTAAGAAATGCTTAGAAATAATCGAGCAATCAAAATGGAAATAGTCACAGCAATTACAGGTCCCGAAACCTATTGATAGAGGTATCAACCATCGTAATCGGACCATTTTAGATTTTTGCCGCCCAAAAACTTGTGGGCTATAGCACAGTTAATTTTCAATAAAATTGAATTTTCTAAGAAATGCATAGAAATAATCGAGCAATCAAAATGGAAATAGTCACAGCAATTACAGGTCCCGAAACCTATTGATAGAGGTATCAACCATCGTAATCGGACCATTTTAGATTTTTGCCGCTCAAAAACTTGTGGGCTGTAGCACAGTTAATTTTCAATAAAATTGAATTTTCTAAGAAATGTTTAGAAATAATCGAGCAATCAAAATGGAAATAGTCACAGCAATTACAGGTCCCGAAACCTATTGATAGAGGTATCAACCATCGTAATCGGACCATTTTAGATTTTTGCTGCCCAAAAACTTGTGGGCTATAGCACAGTTAATTTTCAATAAAATTGAATTTTCTAAGAAATGTTTAGAAATAATCGAGCAATCAAAATGAAAATTGTCACAGCAATTATAGGTCCCGAAACCTATTTATAGAGGTATCAACCATCGTAATCGGACCATTTTAGATTTTTGCTGCCCAAAAACTTGTGGGCTATAGCACAGTTAATTTTCAATAAAATTGAATTTTCTAAGAAATGTTTAGAAATAATCGAGCAATCAAAATGAAAATTGTCACAGCAATTACAGGTCCCGAAACCTATTGATAGAGGTATCAACCATCGTAATCGGACCATTTTAGATTTTTGCTGCCCAAAAACTTGTGGGCTATAGCACAGTTAATTTTCAATAAAATTGAATTTTCTAAGAAATGTTTAGAAATAATCGAGCAATCAAAATGAAAATTGTCACAGCAATTATAGGTCCCGAAACCTATTTATAGAGGTATCAACCATCGTAATCGGACCATTTTAGATTTTTGCTGCCCAAAAACTTGTGGGCTATAGCACAGTTAATTTTCAATAAAATTGAATTTTCTAAGAAATGTTTAGAAATAATCGAGCAATCAAAATGAAAATTGTCACAGCAATTATAGGTCCCGAAACCTATTGATAGAGGTATCAACCATCGTATACGGACCATTTTAGATTTTTGCCGCCCAAAAACTTGTGGGCTATAGCACAGTTAATTTTCAATAAAATTGAATTTTCTAAGAAATGTTTAGAAATAATCGAGCAATCAAAATGAAAATTGTCACAGCAATTATAGGTCCCGAAACCTATTGATAGAGGTATCAACCATCGTAATCGGACCATTTTAGATTTTTGCCGCTCAAAAACTTGTGGGCTGTAGCACAGTTAATTTTCAATAAAATTGAATTTTCTAAGAAATGTTTAGAAATAATCGAGCAATCAAAATGAAAATTGTCACAGCAATTACAGGTCCCGAAACCTATTGATAGAGGTATCAACCATCGTAATCGGACCATTTTAGATTTTTGCTGCCCAAAAACTTGTGGGCTATAGCACAGTTAATTTTCAATAAAATTGAATTTTCTAAGAAATGTTTAGAAATAATCGAGCAATCAAAATGAAAATTGTCACAGCAATTATAGGTCCCGAAACCTATTTATAGAGGTATCAACCATCGTAATCGGACCATTTTAGATTTTTGTCGCCCAAAAACTTGTGGGCTATATCACAGTTAATTTTCAATAAAATTGAATTTTCTAAGAAATGTTTAGAAATAATCGAGCAATCAAAATGAAAATTGTCACAGCAATTATAGGTCCCGAAACCTATTGATAGAGGTATCAACCATCGTATACGGACCATTTTAGATTTTTGCCGCCCAAAAACTTGTGGGCTATAGCACAGTTAATTTTCAATAAAATTGAATTTTCTAAGAAATGTTTAGAAATAATCGAGCAATCAAAATGAAAATATTCACAGCAATTATAGGTCCCGAAACCTATTGATAGAGGTATCAACCATCGTAATCGGACCATTTTAGATTTTTGCCGCTCAAAAACTTGTGGGCTGTAGCACAGTTAATTTTCAATAAAATTGAATTTTCTAAGAAATGTTTAGAAATAATCGAGCAATCAAAATGAAAATTGTCACAGCAATTACAGGTCCCGAAACCTATTGATAGAGGTATCAACCATCGTAATCGGACCATTTTAGATTTTTGCTGCCCAAAAACTTGTGGGCTATAGCACAGTTAATTTTCAATAAAATTGAATTTTCTAAGAAATGTTTAGAAATAATCGAGCAATCAAAATGAAAATTGTCACAGCAATTATAGGTCCCGAAACCTATTTATAGAGGTATCAACCATCGTAATCGGACCATTTTAGATTTTTGCTGCCCAAAAACTTGTGGGCTATAGCACAGTTAATTTTCAATAAAATTGAATTTTCTAAGAAATGTTTAGAAATAATCGAGCAATCAAAATGAAAATTGTCACAGCAATTATAGGTCCCGAAACCTATTGATAGAGGTATCAACCATCGTATACGGACCATTTTAGATTTTTGCCGCCCAAAAACTTGTGGGCTATAGCACAGTTAATTTTCAATAAAATTGAATTTTCTAAGAAATGTTTAGAAATAATCGAGCAATCAAAATGAAAATTGTCACAGCAATTACAGGTTCTGAAACCTATTGATAGAGGTATCAAACATCGCAATCGGACTATTTTAGATTTTTGCCGCCCAAAAACTTGTGGGCTATAGCACAGTTGATTTACAATAAAATTGAATTTTCTAAGAAATGTTTAGAAATAATCGAGCAATCAAAATGAAAATTGTCACAGCAATTACAGGTCCCGAAACCTATTGATAGAGGTATCAACCATCCGTAATCGGAAAGTTGTGGGCTATAGCACAGTTAATTTTCAATAAAATTGAATTTTCTAAGAAATGTTTAGAAATAATCGAGCAATCAAAATGAAAATTGCCACAGCAATAACAGGTCCCGAAACCTATTGATAGAGGTATCAACCATCGTAATCGGACAATTTTAGATTTTTGCCGCCCAAAAACTTGTGGGCTATAGCACAGTTAATTTTCAATAAAATTGAATTTTCTAAGAAATGTTTAGAAATAATGGAGCAATCAAAATGAAAATTGTCACAGCAATTACAGGTCCCGAAACCTATTGATAGAGGTATCAACCATAGAAATCGGACCATTTTAGATTTGCCGCCCAAAAACTTGTGGGCTGTAGCACAGTTAATTTTCAATAAAATTGACTTTTCTAATAAATGTTTAGAAATAATCGAGCAATCAAAATGAAAATTGTCACAGCAATTAAAGGTTCCGAAACCTATTGATAGAGGTATCAACCATCGTCATCAGACCATTTTAGATTTTTGCCGCCCAAAAACTTGTGGGCTATAGCACAGTTAATTTTCAATAAAATTGAATTTTCTAAGAAATGTTTAGAAATAATCGAGCAATCAAAATGAAAATTGTCACAGCAATTACAGGTCCCGAAACCTATTGATAGAGGTATCAACCATAGAAATCGGACCATTTTAGATTTGCCGCCCAAAAACTTGTGGGCTGTAGCACAGTTAATTTTCAATAAAATTGAATTTTCTAAGAAATGTTTAGAAATAATCGAGCAATCAAAATGAAAATGGGTTGATTTTCAATAAAATTGAATTTTCTAAGAAATGTTTAGAAATAATCAAGCAATCCAAATGAAAATTGTCACAGCAATTACAGGTCCCGAAACCTATTGATAGAGGTATCAACCATCCGTAATCGGAAAGTTGTGGGCTGTAGCACAGTTAATTTTCAATAAAATTGAATTTTCTAAGAAATGTTTAGAAATAATCGAGCAATCAAAATGAAAATGGGTTGATTTTCAATAAAATTGAATTTTCTAAGAAATGTTTAGAAATAATCGAGCAATCAAAATGAAAATTGTCACAGCAATAACAGGTCCCGAAACCTATTGATAGAGGTATCAACCATCGTAATCGGACAATTTTAGAGTTTTGCCGCCCAAAAACTTGTGGGCTATAGCACAGTTAATTTTCAATAAAATTGAATTTTCTAAGAAATGTTTGAAATAATCGAGCAATCAAAATGAAAACTGTCACAGCAATAACAGGTCCCGAAACCTATTGATAGAGGTATCAATCATCGTAATCGGACCATTTTAGATTTTTGCCGCCCAAAAACTTGTGGGCTATAGCACAGTTAATTTTCAATAAAATTGAATTTTTTAAGAAATGTTTAGAAATAATCGAGCAATCAAAATGAAAATTGTCACAGCAATAAAAGGTCCCGAAACCTATTGATAGAGGTATCAATCATCGTAATCGGACCATTTTAGATTTTTGCCGCCCAAAAACTTGTGGGCTTTAGCACAGTTAATTTTCAATAAAATTGAATTTTCTAAGAAATGTTTAGAAATAATCGAGCAATCAAAATGAAAATTGTCACAGCAATTATAGGTCCCGAAACCTATTGATAGAGGTATCAACCATCGTAATCGGACCATTTTAGATTTTTGCCGCCCATAAACTTGTGGGCTGTAGCACAGTTAATTTTCAATAAAATTGAATTTTCTAAGAAATGTTTAGAAATAATCGAGCAATCAAAATGAAAATTGTCACAGCAATTATAGGACCCGAAACCTATTGATAGAGGTATCAACCATCGTAATCGGACCATTTTAGATTTTTGCCGCCCAAAAACTTGTGGGCTACAGCACAGTTGAATTTCAATAAAATTGAATTTTCTAAGAAATGTTTAGAAATAATCGAGCAATCAAAATGAAAATTATCACAGCAATTACAGGTCCCGAAACCTATTGATAGAGGTATCAACCATCGTAATCGGACCATTTTAGATTTTTGCCGCCCAAAAACTTGTGGGCTGTAGCACAGTTTCTTTTCAATAAAATTGAATTTTCTAAGAAATGTTTAGAAATAATCGAACAATCAAAATCAAAATTTTCACAGCAATTACAGGTCCCTAAACCTATAAATAGTGGTACCAACCATCGTAATCGGACCATTTTAGATTTTTGCCGCCCAAAAACTTGTGGGCTATAGCACAGTTAATTTTCAATAAAATTGAATTTTCTAAGAAATGTTTAGAAATAATCGAGCAATCAAAATGAAAATTGTCACAGCAATTATAGGTCCCGAAACCTATTGATAGAGGTATCAACCATCGTAATCGGACCATTTTAGATTTTTGCCGCCCAAAAACTTGTGGGCTATAGCACAGTTAATTTTCAATAAAATTGAATTTTCTAAGAAATGTTTAGAAATAATCGAGCAATCAAAATGAAAATTGTCACAGCAATTATAGGTCCCGAAACCTATTGATAGAGGTATCAACCATCGTAATCGGACCATTTTAGATTTTTGCCGCCCAAAAACTTGTGGGCTATAGCACAGTTAATTTTCAATAAAATTGAATTTTCTAAGAAATGTTTAGAAATAATCGAGCAATCAAAATGAAAATTGTCACAGCAATTAAAGGTCCCGAAACCTATTGATAGAGGTATCAACCATCGTAATCGGACCATTTTAGATTTTTGCCGCCCAAAAACTTGTGGGCTATAGCACAGTTAATTTTCAATAAAATTGAATTTTCTAATAAATGTTTAGAAATAATCGAGCAATCAAAATGAAAATTGTCACAGCAATTAAAGGTTCCGAAACCTATTGATAGAGGTATCAACCATCGTAATCGGACCATTTTAGATTTTTGCCGCCCAAAAACTTGTAGGCTATAGCACAGTTTCTTTTCAATAAAATTGAATTTTCTAAGAAATGTTTAGAAATAATCGAACAATCAAAATCAAAATTTTCACAGCAATTACAGGTCCCGAAACCTATAAATAGTGGTACCAACCATCGTAATCGGACCATTTTAGATTTTTGCCGCCCAAAAACTTGTGGGCTATAGCACAGTTAATTTTCAATAAAATTGAATTTTCTAAGAAATGTTTAGAAATAATCGAGCAATCAAAATGAAAATTGTCACAGCAATTATAGGTCCCGAAACCTATTGATAGAGGTATCAACCATCGTAATCGGACCATTTTAGATTTTTGCCGCCCAAAAACTTGTGGGCTATAGCACAGTTAATTTTCAATAAAATTGAATTTTCTAAGAAATGTTTAGAAATAATCGAGCAATCAAAATGAAAATTGTCACAGCAATTAAAGGTTCCGAAACCTATTGATAGAGGTATCAACCATCGTCATCGGACCATTTTAGATTTTTGCCGCCCAAAAACTTGTGGGCTATAGCACAGTTAATTTTCAATAAAATTGAATTTTCTAAGAAATGTTTAGAAATAATCGAGCAATCAAAATGAAAATTGTCACAGCAATTAAAGGTCCCGAAACCTATTGATAGAGGTATCAACCATCGTAATCGGACCATTTTAGATTTTTGCCGCCCAAAAACTTGTGGGCTATAGCACAGTTAATTTTCAATAAAATTGAATTTTCTAATAAATGTTTAGAAATAATCGAGCAATCAAAATGAAAATTGTCACAGCAATTAAAGGTTCCGAAACCTATTGATAGAGGTATCAACCATCGTCATCGGACCATTTTAGATTTTTGCCGCCCAAAAACTTGTGGGCTATAGCACAGTTAATTTTCAATAAAATTGAATTTTCTAAGAAATGTTTAGAAATAATCGAGCAATCAAAATGAAAATTATCACAGCAATTACAGGTCCCGAAACCTATTGATAGAGGTATCAACCATCGTAATCGGACCATTTTAGATTTTTGCCGCCCAAAAACTTGTGGGCTATAGCACAGTTAATTTTCAATAAAATTGAATTTTCTAAGAAATGTTTAGAAATAATCGAACAATCAAAATCAAAATTGTCACAGCAATTACAGGTCCCTAAACCTATAAATAGTGGTACCAACCATCGTAATTGGACCATTTTAGATTTTTGCCGCCCAAAAACTTGTGGGCTATAGCACAGTTAATTTTCAATAAAATTGAATTTTCTAAGAAATGTTTAGAAATAATCGAGCAATCAAAATGAAAATTGTCACAGCAATTATAGGTCCCGAAACCTATTGATAGAGGTATCAACCATCGTAATAGGACCATTTTAGATTTATGTCGCCCAAAAACTTGTGGGCTGTAGCATAGTTAATTTTCAATAAAATTGAATTTTCTAAGAAATGTTTAGAAATAATCGAGCAATCAAAATGAAAATTGTCACAGCAATTAAAGGTCCCGAAACCTATTGATAGAGGTATCAACCATCGTAATCGGACCATTTTAGATTTTTGCCGCCCAAAAACTTGTGGGCTATAGCACAGTTAATTTTCAATAAAATTGAATTTTCTAAGAAATGTATAGAAATATACGAGCAATCAAAATGAAAATTGTCACAGCAATTATAGGTCCCGAAACCTATTGATAGAGGTATCAACCATCGTAATCGGACCATTTTAGATTTTTGCCGCCCAAAAACTTGTGGGCTATAGCACAGTTAATTTTCAATAAAATTGAATTTTCTAAGAAATGTTTAGAAATAATCGAGCAATCAAAATGAAAATTGTCACAGCAATTAAAGGTTCCGAAACCTATTGATAGAGGTATCAACCATCGTAATCGGACCATTTTAGATTTTTGCCGCCCAAAAACTTGTGGGGTATAGCACAGTTGATTTTCAATAAAATTGAATTTTCTAAGAAATATTTAGAAATAATCGAGCAATCAAAATGAAAATTATCACAGCAATTAAAGGTCCCGAAACCTATTGATAGAGGTATCAACCATCGTAATCGGACCATTTTAGATTTTTGCCGCCCAAAAACTTGTGGGCTATAGCACAGTTAATTTTCAATAAAATTGAATTTTCTAAGAAATGTTTAGAAATAATCGAGCAATCAAAATAAAAATTGTCACAGCAATTATAGGTCCCGAAACCTATTGATAGAGGTATCAACCATCGTAATCGGACCATTTTAGATTTTTGCCGCCCAAAAACTTGTGGGCTATAGCACAGTTAATTTTCAATAAAATTGAATTTTCTAAGAAATGTTTAGAAATAATCGAGCAATCAAAATAAAAATTGTCACAGCAATTATAGGTCCCGAAACCTATTGATAGAGGTATCAACCATCGTAATCGGACCATTTTAGATTTTTGCCGCCCAAAAACTTGTGGGCTAACCATCGCACAGTTAATTTTCAATAAAATTGAATTTTCTAAGACATGTTTAGAAATAATCGAGCAATCAAAATAAAAATTGTCACAGCAATTACAAGTCCCGAAACTTATTGATAGAGGTATCAACCATCGTAATCGGACCATTTTAGATTTTTGCCGCCCAAAAACTTGTGGGCTATAGCACAGTTAATTTTCAATAAAATTGAATTTTCTAAGAAATGTTTAGAAATAATCGAGCAATCAAAATAAAAATTGTCACAGCAATTATAGGTCCCGAAACCTATTGATAGAGGTATCAACCATCGTAATCGGACCATTTTAGATTTTTGCCGCCCAAAAACTTGTGGGCTATAGCACAGTTAATTTTCAATAAAATTGAATTTTCTAAGAAATGTTTAGAAATAATCGAGCAATCAAAATGAAAATTGTCAGAGCAATTATAGGTCCCGAAACCTATTGATAGAGGTATCAACCATCGTAATCGGACCATTTTAGATTTTTGCCGCCCAAAAACTTGTGGGCTATAGCACAGTTAATTTTCAATAAAATTGAATTTTCTAAGAAATGTTTAGAAATAATCGAGCAATCAAAATGAAAATTGTCACAACAATTAAAGGTTCCGAAACCTATTGATAGAGGTATCAACCATCGTAATCGGACCATTTTAGATTTTTGCCGCCCAAAAACTTGTGGGCTATAGCACAGTTAATTTTCAATAAAATTGAATTTTCTAAGAAATGTTTAGAAATAATCGAGCAATCAAAATGAAAATTGTCACAGCAATTATAGGTCCCGAAACCTATTGATAGAGGTATCAACCATCGTAATCGGACCATTTTAGATTTATGTCGCCCAAAAACTTGTGGGCTGTAGCATAGTTAATTTTCAATAAAATTGAATTTTCTAAGAAATGTTTAAAAATAATCGAGCAATCAAAATGAAAATTGTCACAGCAATTAAAGGTCCCGAAACCTATTGATAGAGGTATCAACCATCGTAATCGGACCATTTTAGATTTTTGCCGCCCAAAAACTTGTGGGCTATAGCACAGTTAATTTTCAATAAAATTGAATTTTCTAATAAATGTTTAGAAATAATCGAGCAATCAAAATGAAAATTGTCACAGCAATTAAAGGTTCCGAAACCTATTGATAGAGGTATCAACCATCGTCATCGGACCATTTTAGATTTTTGCCGCCCAAAAACTTGTGGGCTATAGCACAGTTAATTTTCAATAAAATTGAATTTTCTAAGAAATGTTTAGAAATAATCGAGCAATCAAAATGAAAATTATCACAGCAATTACAGGTCCCGAAACCTATTGATAGAGGTATCAACCATCGTAATCGGACCATTTTAGATTTTTGCCGCCCAAAAACTTGTGGGCTATAGCACAGTTAATTTTCAATAAAATTGAATTTTCTAAGAAATGTTTAGAAATAATCGAACAATCAAAATCAAAATTGTCACAGCAATTAAAGGTCCCGAAACCTATTGATAGTGGTACCAACCATCGTAATTGGACCATTTTAGATTTTTGCCGCCCAAAAACTTGTGGGCTATAGCACAGTTAATTTTCAATAAAATTGAATTTTCTAAGAAATGTTTAGAAATAATCGAGCAATCAAAATGAAAATTGTCACAGCAATTATAGGTCCCGAAACCTATTGATAGAGGTATCAACCATCGTAATAGGACCATTTTAGATTTATGTCGCCCAAAAACTTGTGGGCTGTAGCATAGTTAATTTTCAATAAAATTGAATTTTCTAAGAAATGTTTAGAAATAATCGAGCAATCAAAATGAAAATTGTCACAGCAATTAAAGGTCCCGAAACCTATTGATAGAGGTATCAACCATCGTAATCGGACCATTTTAGATTTTTGCCGCCCAAAAACTTGTGGGCTATAGCACAGTTAATTTTCAATAAAATTGAATTTTCTAAGAAATGTATAGAAATATACGAGCAATCAAAATGAAAATTGTCACAGCAATTATAGGTCCCGAAACCTATTGATAGAGGTATCAACCATCGTAATCGGACCATTTTAGATTTTTGCCGCCCAAAAACTTGTGGGCTATAGCACAGTTAATTTTCAATAAAATTGA
Source organism: Tipula vernalis (assembly GCA_958295665.1). Lineage (NCBI taxonomy): Eukaryota > Metazoa > Arthropoda > Insecta > Diptera > Tipulidae > Tipula > Tipula vernalis. Next base: position 65,382,977 of record OY282559.1, on the reverse strand, counting down.
ATTTTCTAAGAAATGTTTAGAAATAATCGAGCAATCAAAATGAAAATTGTCACAGCAATTAAAGGTTCCGAAACCTATTGATAGAGGTATCAACCATCGTAATCGGACCATTTTAGATTTTTGCCGCCCAAAAACTTGTGGGCTATAGCACAGTTAATTTTCAATAAAATTGAATTTTCTAAGAAATGTTTAGAAATAATCGAGCAATCAAAATGAAAATTGTCACAGCAATTAAAGGTCCCGAAACCTATTGATAGAGGTATCAACCATCGTAGTCGGACCATTTTAGATTTTTGCCGCCCAAAAACTTGTGGGGTATAGCACAGTTGATTTTCAATAAAATTGAATTTTCTAAGAAATATTTAGAAATAATCGAGCAATCAAAATGAAAATTATCACAGCAATTAAAGGTCCCGAAACCTATTGATAGAGGTATCAACCATCGTAATCGGACCATTTTAGATTTTTGCCGCCCAAAAACTTGTGGGCTATAGCACAGTTAATTTTCAATAAAATTGAATTTTCTAAGAAATGTTTAGAAATAATCGAGCAATCAAAATAAAAATTGTCACAGCAATTATAGGTCCCGAAACCTATTGATAGAGGTATCAACCATCGTAATCGGACCATTTTAGATTTTTGCCGCCCAAAAACTTGTGGGCTATAGCACAGTTAATTTTCAATAAAATTGAATTTTCTAAGAAATGTTTAGAAATAATCGAGCAATCAAAATAAAAATTGTCACAGCAATTATAGGTCCCGAAACCTATTGATAGAGGTATCAACCATCGTAATCGGACCATTTTAGATTTTTGCCGCCCAAAAACTTGTGGGCTAACCATCGCACAGTTAATTTTCAATAAAATTGAATTTTCTAAGAAATGTTTAGAAATAATCGAGCAATCAAAATAAAAATTGTCACAGCAATTACAAGTCCCGAAACCTATTGATAGAGGTATCAACCATCGTAATCGGACCATTTTAGATTTTTGCCGCCCAAAAACTTGTGGGCTATAGCACAGTTAATTTTCAATAAAATTGAATTTTCTAAGAAATGTTTAGAAATAATCGAGCAATCAAAATAAAAATTGTCACAGCAATTATAGGTCCCGAAACCTATTGATAGAGGTATCAACCATCGTAATCGGACCATTTTAGATTTTTGCCGCCCAAAAACTTGTGGGCTATAGCACAGTTAATTTTCAATAAAATTGAATTTTCTAAGAAATGTTTAGAAATAATCGAGCAATCAAAATGAAAATTGTCAGAGCAATTATAGGTCCCGAAACCTATTGATAGAGGTATCAACCATCGTAATCGGACCATTTTAGATTTTTGCCGCCCAAAAACTTGTGGGCTATAGCACAGTTAATTTTCAATAAAATTGAATTTTCTAAGAAATGTTTAGAAATAATCGAGCAATCAAAATGAAAATTGTCACAGCAATTAAAGGTCCCGAAACCTATTGATAGAGGTATCAACCATCGTAATCGGACCATTTTAGATTTTTGCCGCCCAAAAACTTGTGGGCTATAGCACAGTTAATTTTCAATAAAATTGAATTTTCTAAGAAATGTTTAGAAATAATCGAGCAATCAAAATGAAAATTGTCACAGCAATTATAGGTCCCGAAACCTATTGATAGAGGTATCAACCATCGTAATCGGACCATTTTAGATTTATGTCGCCCAAAAACTTGTGGGCTGTAGCATAGTTAATTTTCAATAAAATTGAATTTTCTAAGAAATGTTTAAAAATAATCGAGCAATCAAAATGAAAATTGTCACAGCAATTAAAGGTCCCGAAACCTATTGATAGAGGTATCAACCATCGTAATCGGACCATTTTAGATTTATGTCGCCTAAAAACTTGTGGGCTGTAGCATAGTTAATTTTCAATAAAATTGAATTTTCTAAGAAATGTTTAAAAATAATCGAGCAATCAAAATGAAAATTGTCACAGCAATTAAAGGTCCCGAAACCTATTGATAGAGGTATCAACCATCGTAATCGGACCATTTTAGATTTATGTCGCCTGAAAACTTGTGGGCTGTAGCATAGTTAATTTTCAATAAAATTGAATTGTCTAAGAAATGTTTAAAAATAATCGAGCAATCAAAATGAAAATTGTCACAGCAATTAAAGGTCCCGAAACTTATTGATAGAAGTATCAACCATCGTAGTCGGACCATTTTAGATTTTTGCCGCCCAAAAACTTGTGGGGTATAGCACAGTTGATTTTCAATAAAATTGAATTTTCTAAGAAATGTTTAGAAATAATCGAGCAATCAAAATGAAAATTATCACAGCAATTAAAGGTCCCGAAACCTATTGATAGAGGTATAAACCATCGTAATCGGACCATTTTAGATTTTTGCCGCCCAAAAACTTGTGGGCTATAGCACAGTTAATTTTCAATAAAATTGAATTTTCTAAGAAATGTTTAGAAATAATCGAGCAATCAAAATAAAAATTGTCACAGCAATTAAAGGTCCCGAAACCTATTGATAGAGGTATCAAACATCGTAATCGGACCATTTTAGATTTTTGCCGCCCAAAAACTTGTGGGCTATAGCACAGTTAATTTTCAATAAAATTGAATTTTCTAAGAAATGTTTAGAAATAATCGAGCAATCAAAATGAAAATTGTCACAGCAATTAAAGGTCCCGAAACCTATTGATAGAGGTATCAACCATCGTAATCGGACCATTTTAGATTTTTGCCGCCCAAAAACTTGTGGGGTATAGCACAGTTAATTTTCAATAAAATTGAATTTTCTAAGAAATTTTTAAAAATAATCGAGCAATCAAAATGAAAATTGTCACAGCAATTATAGGTCCCGAAACCTATTGATAGAGGTATCAACCATCGTAATCGGACCATTTTAGATTTTTGCCGCCCAAAAACTTGTGGGCTATAGCACAGTTAATTTTCAATAAAATTGAATTTTCTAAGAAATGTTTAGAAATAATCGAGCAATCAAAATGAAAATTGTCACAGCAATTACAGGTCCCGAAACCTATTGATAGAGGTATCAACCATCGTAATCGGACCATTATAGATTTTTGCCGCCCAAAAACTTGTGGGCTGTAGCACAGTTAATTTTCAATAAAATTGAATTTTCTAAGAAATGTTTAGAAATAATCGAACAATCAAAATCAAAATTGTCACAGCAATTACAGGTCCCTAAACCTATAAATAGTGGTATCAACCATCGTAATCGGACCATTTTAGATTTTTGCCGCCCAAAAACTTGTGGGCTATAGCACAGATAATTTTCAATAAAATTGAATTTTCTAAGAAATGTTTAGAAATAATCGAGCAATCAAAATGAAAATTGTCACAGCAATTACAGGTCCCGAAACCTATTGATAGAGGTATCAACCATCGTAATCGGACCATTTTAGATTTTTGCCGCCCAAAAACTTGTGGGCTGTAGCACAGTTAATTTTCAATAAAATTGAATTTTCTAAGAAATGTTTAGAAATAATCGAGCAATCAAAATAAAAATTGTCACATCAATTACAAGTCCCGAAACCTATTGATAGAGGTATCAACCATCGTAATCGGACCATTTTAGATTTTTGCCGCCCAAAAACTTGTGGGCTATAGCACAGTTAATTTTCAATAAAATTGAATTTTCTAAGAAATGTTTAGAAATAATCGAGCAATCAAAATGAAACTTATCACAGCAATTACAGGTCCCTAAACCTATAGATAGTGGTATCAACCATCGTAATCGGACCATTTTAGATTTTTGCCGCCCAAAAACTTGTGGGCTATAGCACAGTTAATTTTCAATAAAATTGAATTTTCTAAGAAATGTTTAGAAATAATCGAGCAATCAAAATGAAAATTGTCACAGCAATTACAGGTCCCGAAACCTATTGATAGAGGTATCAACCATCGTAATCGGACCATTTTAGATTTTTGCCGCCCAAAAACTTGTGGGCTATAGCACAGTTAATTTTCAATAAAATTGAATTTTCTAAGAAATGTTTAGAAATAATCGACCAATCAAAATGAAAATTGTCACAGCAATAAAAGGTTCCGAAACCTATTGATAGAGGTATCAACCATCGTAATCGGACCATTTTAGATTTTTGCCGCCCAAAAACTTATGGGCTATAGCACAGTTAATTTTCAATAAAATTGAATTTTCTAAGAAATGTTTAGAAATAATCGAGCAATCAAAATGAAAATTGTCACAGCAATTATAGGTCCCGAAACCTATTGATAGAGGTATCAACCATCGTAATCGGACCATTTTAGATTTATGTCGCCCAAAAACTTGTGGGCTGTAGCATAGTTAATTTTCAATAAAATTGAATTTTCTAAGAAATGTTTAGAAATAATCGAGCAATCAAAATGAAAATTGTCACAGCAATTAAAGGTCCCGAAACCTATTGATAGAGGTATCAACCATCGTAATCGGACCATTTTAGATTTATTTCGCCCAAAAACTTGTGGGCTGTAGCATAGTTAATTTTCAATTAAATTGAATTTTCTAAGAAATGTTTAAAAATAATCGAGCAATCAAAATGAAAATTGTCACAGCAATTAAAGGTCCCGAAACCTATTGATAGAGGTATCAACCATCGTAATCGGACCATTTTAGATTTTTGCCGCCCAAAAACTTGTGGGGTATAGCACAGTTAATTTTCAATAAAATTGAATTTTCTAAGAAATGTTTAGAAATAATCGAGCAATCAAAATAAAAATTATCACAGCAATTAAAGGTCCCGAAACCTATTGATAGAGGTATCAACCATCGTAATCGGACCATTTTAGATTTTTGCCGCCCAAAAACTTGTGGGGTATAGCACAGTTAATTTTCAATAAAATTGAATTTTCTAAGAAATGTTTAGAAATAATCGAGCAATCAAAATGAAAATTGTCACAGCAATTATAGGTCCCGAAACCTATTGATAGAGGTATCAACCATCGTAATCGGACCATTTTAGATTTTTGCCGCCCAAAAACTTGTGGGCTATAGCACAGTTAATTTTCAATAAAATTGAATTTTCTAAGAAATGTTTAAAAATAATCGAGCAATCAAAATGAAAATTGTCACAGCAATTAAAGGTCCCGAAACCTATTGATAGAGGTATCAACTATCGTAATCGGACCATTTTAGATTTTTGCCGCCCAAAAACTTGTGGTGTATAGCACAGTTGATTTTCAATAAAATTGAATTTTCTAAGAAATGTTTAGAAATAATCGAGCAATCAAAATGAAAATTGTCACAGCAATTAAAGGTTCCGAAACCTATTGATAGAGGTATCAACTATCGTAATCGGACCATTTTAGATTTTTGCCGCCCAAAAACTTGTGGGCTATAGCACAGTTAATTTTCAATAAAATTGAATTTTCTAAGAAATGTTTAGAAATAATCGAGCAATCAAAATAAAAATTGTCACAGCAATTATAGGTCCCGAAACCTATTGATAGAGGTATCAACCATCGTAATCGGACCATTTTAGATTTTTGCCGCCCAAAAACTTGTGGGCTTTAGCACAGTTAATTTTCAATAAAATTGAATTTTCTAAGAAATGTTTAGAAATAATCGAGCAATCAAAATGAAAATTGTCACAGCAATTAAAGGTCCCGAAACCTATTGATAGAGGTATCAACCATCGTAATCGGACCATTATAGATTTTTGCCGCCCAAAAACTTGTGGGCTGTAGCACAGTTAATTTTCAATAAAATTGAATTTTCTAAGAAATGTTTAGAAATAATCGAACAATCAAAATCAAAATTGTCACAGCAATTACAGGTCCCTAAACCTATAAATAGTGGTATCAACCATCGTAATCGGACCATTTTAGATTTTTGCCGCCCAAAAACTTGTGGGCTAACCATCGCACAGTTAATTTTCAATAAAATTGAATTTTCTAAGAAATGTTTAGAAATAATCGAGCAATCAAAATGAAAATTGTCACAGCAATTACAGGTCCCGAAACCTATTGATAGAGGTATCAACCATCGTAATCGGACCATTTTAGATTTTTGCCGCCCAAAAACTTGTGGGCTGTAGCACAGTTAATTTTCAATAAAATTGAATTTTCTAAGAAATGTTTAGAAATAATCGAGCAATCAAAATAAAAATTGTCAAAGCAATTACAAGTCCCGAAACCTATTGATAGAGGTATCAACCATCGTAATCGGACCATTTTAGATTTTTGCCGCCCAAAAACTTGTGGGCTATAGCACAGTTAATTTTCAATAAAATTGAATTTTCTAAGAAATGTTTAGAAATAATCGAGCAATCAAAATGAAAATTATCACAGCAATTACAGGTCCCTAAACCTATTGATAGAGGTATCAACCATCGTAATCGGACCATTTTAGATTTTTGCCGCCCAAAAACTTGTGGGGTATAGCACAGTTAATTTTCAATAAAATTGAATTTTCTAAGAAATGTTTAGAAATAATCGAGCAATCAAAATGAAAATTGTCACAGCAATTACAGGTCCCGAAACCTATTGATAGAGGTATCAACCATCGTAATCGGACCATTTTAGATTTTTGCCGCCCAAAAACTTGTGGGCTATAGCACAGTTAATTTTCAATAAAATTGAATTTTCTAAGAAATGTTTAGAAATAATCGACCAATCAAAATGAAAATTGTCACAGCAATAAAAGGTTCCGAAACCTATTGATAGAGGTATCAACCATCGTAATCGGACCATTTTAGATTTTTGCCGCCCAAAAACTTATGGGCTATAGCACAGTTAATTTTCAATAAAATTGAATTTTCTAAGAAATGTTTAGAAATAATCGAGCAATCAAAATGAAAATTGTCACAGCAATAAAAGGTTCCGAAACCTATTGATAGAGGTATCAACCATCGTAATCGGACCATTTTAGATTTATGTTGCCCAAAAACTTGTGGGCTGTAGCATAGTTAATTTTCAATAAAATTGAATTTTCTAAGAAATGTTTAGAAATAATCGAGCAATCAAAATGAAAATTGTCACAGCAATTAAAGGTCCCGAAACCTATTGATAGAGGTATCAACCATCGTCATCGGACCATTTTAGATTTATTTCGCCCAAAAACTTGTGGGCTGTAGCATAGTTAATTTTCAATAAAATTGAATTTTCTAAGAAATGTTTAAAAATAATCGAGCAATCAAAATGAAAATTGTCACAGCAATTAAAGGTCCCGAAACCTATTGATAGAGGTATCAACCATCGTAATCGGACCATTTTAGATTTTTGCCGCCCAAAAACTTGTGGGGTATAGCACAGTTAATTTTCAATAAAATTGAATTTTCTAAGAAATGTTTAGAAATAATCGAGCAATCAAAATAAAAATTATCACAGCAATTAAAGGTCCCGAAACCTATTGATAGAGGTATCAACCATCGTAATCGGACCATTTTAGATTTTTGCCGCCCAAAAACTTGTGGGGTATAGAACAGTTAATTTTCAATAAAATTGAATTTTCTAAGAAATGTTTAGAAATAATCGAGCAATCAAAAAAAAAATTATCACAGCAATTAAAGGTCCCGAAACCTATTGATAGAGGTATCAACCATCGTAATCGGACCATTTTAGATTTTTGCCGCCCAAAAACTTGTGGGGTATAGCACAGTTAATTTTCAATAAAATTGAATTTTCTAAGAAATGTTTAGAAATAATCGAGCAATCAAAATGAAAATTGTCACAGCAATTATAGGTCCCGAAACCTATTGATAGAGGTATCAACCATCGTAATCGGACCATTTTAGATTTTTGCCGCCCAAAAACTTGTGGGCTATAGCACAGTTAATTTTCAATAAAATTGAATTTTCTAAGAAATGTTTAAAAATAATCGAGCAATCAAAATGAAAATTGTCACAGCAATTAAAGGTCCCGAAACCTATTGATAGAGGTATCAACCATCGTAATCGGACCATTTTAGATTTTTGCCGCCCAAAAACTTGTGGGGTATAACACAGTTGATTTTCAATAAAATTGAATTTTCTAAGAAATGTTTAGAAATAATCGAGCAATCAAAATGAAAATTGTCACAGCAATTAAAGGTTCCGAAACCTATTGATAGAGGTATCAACCATCGTAATCGGACCATTTTAGATTTTTGCCGCCCAAAAACTTGTGGGCTATAGCACAGTTAATTTTCAATAAAATTGAATTTTCTAAGAAATGTTTAAAAATAATCGAGCAATCAAAATGAAAATTGTCACAGCAATTACAAGTCCTGAAACCTATTGATAGAGGTATCAACCATCGTGATCGGACCATTTTAGATTTTTGCCGCCCAAAAACTTGTGGGCTATAGCACAGTTAATTTTCAATAAAATTGAATTTTCTAAGAAATGTTTAAAAATAATCGAGCAATCAAAATGAAAATTGTCACAGCAATTAAAGGTCCCGAAACCTATTGATAGAGGTATCAACCATCGTAATCGGACCATTTTAGATTTTTGCCGCCCAAAAACTTGTGGGCTTTAGCACAGTTAATTTTCAATAAAATTGAATTTTCTAAGAAATGTTTAGAAATAATCGAGCAATCAAAATGAAAATTGTCACAGCAATTATAGGTCCCGAAACCTATTGATAGAAGTATCAACCATCGTAATCGGACCATTTTAGATTTTTGCCGCCCAAAAACTTGTGGGCTGTAGCACAGTTAATTTTCAATAAAATTGAATTTACTAAGAAATGTTTAGAAATAATCGAGCAATCAAAATGAAAATTGTCACAGCAATAACAGGTCCCTAAACCTATAGATAGTGGTATCAACCATCTTAATCGGACTATTTTAGATTTTTGCCGCCCAAAAACTTGTGGGCTGTAGCACAGTTAATTTTCAATAAAATTGAATTTTTTAAGAAAGGTTAAGAAATAGTCAAGCAATCAAAATGAAAATTGTCACAGCAATTATAGGTCCCGAAACCTATTGATAGAGGTATCAACCATCGTAATCGGACCATTTTAGATTTTTGCCGCCCAAAAACTTGTGGGCTATAGCACAGTTAATTTTCAATAAAATTGAATTTTCTAAGAAATGTTTAGAAATAATCGAGCAATCAAAATGAAAATTGTCACAGCAATTACAGGTCCCGAAACCTATTGATAGAGGTATCAACCATCGTAATCGGACCATTTTAGATTTTTGCCGCCCAAAAACTTGTGGGCTATAGCACAGTTAATTTTCAATAAAATTGAATTTTCTAAGAAATGTTTAGAAATAATCGAGCAATCAAAATGAAAATTGTCACAGCAATTACAGGTCCCGAAACCTATTGATAGAGGTATCAACCATCGTAATCGGACCATTTTAGATTTTTGCCGCCCAAAAACTTATGGGCTATAGCACAGTTAATTTTCAATAAAATTGAATTTTCTAAGAAATGTTTAGAAATAATCGAGCAATCAAAATGAAAATTGTCACAGCAATTATAGGTCCCGAAACCTATTGATAGAGGTATCAACCATCGTAATCGGACCATTTTAGATTTTTGCCGCCCAAAAACTTGTGGGCTATAGCACAGTTAATTTTCAATAAAATTGAATTTTCTAAGAAATGTTTAAAAATAATCGAGCAATCAAAATGAAAATTGTCACAGCAATTAAAGGTCCCGAAACCTATTGATAGAGGTATCAACCATCGTAATCGGATCATTTTAGATTTTTGCCGCCCAAAAACTTGTGGGGTATAACACAGTTGATTTTCAATAAAATTGAATTTTCTAAGAAATGTTTAGAAATAATCGAGCAATCAAAATGAAAATTGTCACAGCAATTAAAGGTTCCGAAACCTATTGATAGAGGTATCAACCATCGTAATCGGACCATTTTAGATTTTTGCCGCCCAAAAACTTGTGGGCTATAGCACAGTTAATTTTCAATAAATTCGAATTTTCTAAGAAATGTTTAAAAATAATCGAGCAATCAAAATGAAAATTGTCACAGCAATTACAGGTCCCGAAACCTATTGATAGAGGTATCAACCATCGTAATCAGACCATTTTAGATTTTTGCTGCCCAAAAACTTGTGGGCTATAGCACAGTTAATTTTCAATAAAATTGAATTTTCTAAGAAATGTTTAGAAATAATCGAGCAATCAAAATGAAAATTGTCACAGCAATTACAAGTCCTGAAACCTATTGATAGAGGTATCAACCATCGTGATCGGACCATTTTAGATTTTTGCCGCCCAAAAACTTGTGGGCTATAGCACAGTTAATTTTCAATAAAATTGAATTTTCTAAGAAATGTTTAAAAATAATCGAGCAATCAAAATGAAAATTGTCACAGCAATTAAAGGTCCCGAAACCTATTGATAGAGGTATCAACCATCGTAATCGGACCATTTTAGATTTTTGCCGCCCAAAAACTTGTGGGCTTTAGCACAGTTAATTTTCAATAAAATTGAATTTTCTAAGAAATGTTTAGAAATAATCGAGCAATCAAAATGAAAATTGTCACAGCAATTATAGGTCCCGAAACCTATTGATAGAGGTATCAACCATCGTAATCGGACCATTTTAGATTTTTGCCGCCCAAAAACTTGTGGGCTGTAGCACAGTTAATTTTCAATAAAATTGAATTTTTTAAGAAAGGTTTAGAAATAGTCGAGCAATCAAAATGAAAATTGTCACAGCAATTATAGGTCCCGAAACCTATTGATAGAGGTATCAACCATCGTGATCGGACCATTTTAGATTTTTGCTGCCCAAAAACTTGTGGGCTATAGCACAGTTAATTTTCAATAAAATTGAATTTTCTAAGAAATGTTTAGAAATAATCGAGCAATCAAAATGAAAATTGTCACAGCAATTACAGGTCCCGAAACCTATTGATAGAGGTATCAACCATCGTAATCGGACCATTTTAGATTTTTGCCGCCCAAAAACTTGTGGGCTATAGCACAGTTAATTTTCAATAAAATTGAATTTTCTAAGAAATGTTAAAAATAATCGAGCAATCAAAATGAAAATTGTCACAGCAATAAAAGGTTCCGAAACCTATTGATAGAGGTATCAACCATCGTAATCGGACCATTTTAGATTTTTGCCGCCCAAAAACTTATGGGCTATAGCACAGTTAATTTTCAATAAAATTGAATTTTCTAAGAAATGTTTAGAAATAATCGAGCAATCAAAATGAAAATTGTCACAGCAATTATAGGTCCCGAAACCTATTGATAGAGGTATCAACCATCGTAATCGGACCATTTTAGATGTATGTCGCCCAAAAACTTGTGGGCTGTAGCATAGTTAATTTTCAATAAAATTGAATTTTCTAAGAAATGTTTAGAAATAATCGAGCAATCAAAATGAAAATTGTCACAGCAATTAAAGGTCCCGAAACCTATTGATAGAGGTATCAACCATCGTAATCGGACCATTTTAGATTTATTTCGCCCAAAAACTTGTGGGCTGTAGCATAGTTAATTTTCAATAAAATTGAATTTTCTAAGAAATGTTTAAAAATAATCGAGCAATCAAAATGAAAATTGTCACAGCAATTAAAGGTCCCGAAACCTATTGATAGAGGTATCAACCATCGTAATCGGACCATTTTAGATTTTTGCCGCCCAAAAACTTGTGGGGTATAGCACAGTTAATTTTCAATAAAATTGAATTTTCTAAGAAATGTTTAGAAATAATCGAGCAATCAAAATAAAAATTATCACAGCAATTAAAGGTCCCGAAACCTATTGATAGAGGTATCAACTATCGTAATCGGACCATTTTAGATTTTTGCCGCCCAAAAACTTGTGGGGTATAGCACAGTTAATTTTCAATAAAATTGAATTTTCTAAGAAATGTTTAGAAATAATCGAGCAATCAAAATGAAAATTGTCACAGCAATTATAGGTCCCGAAACCTATTGATAGAGGTATCAACCATCGTAATCGGACCATTTTAGATTTTTGCCGCCCAAAAACTTGTGGGGTATAGCACAGTTAATTTTCAATAAAATTGAATTTTCTAAGAAATGTTTAGAAATAATCGAGCAATCAAAATGAAAATTATCACAGCAATTATAGGTCCCGAAACCTATTGATAGAGGTATCAACCATCGTAATCGGACCATTTTAGATTTTTGCCGCCCAAAAACTTGTGGGCTATAGCACAGTTAATTTTCAATAAAATTGAATTTTCTAAGAAATGTTTAAAAATAATCGAGCAATCAAAATGAAAATTGTCACAGCAATTAAAGGTCCCGAAACCTATTGATAGAGGTATCAACCATCGTAATCGGACCATTTTAGATTTTTGCCGCCCAAAAACTTGTGGGCTATAGCACAGTTAATTTTCAATAAATTCGAATTTGCTAAGAAATGTTTAAAAATAATCGAGCAATCAAAATGAAAATTGTCACAGCAATTACAGGTCCCGAAACCTATTGATAGAGGTATCAACCATCGTAATCGGACCATTTTAGATTTTTGCTGCCCAAAAACTTGTGGGCTGTAGCACAGTTAATTTTCAATAAAATTGAATTTTCTAAGAAATGTTTAGAAATAATCGAGCAATCAAAATGAAAATTGTCACAGCAATTACAAGTCCTGAAACCTATTGATAGAGGTATCAACCATCGTGATCGGACCATTTTAGATTTTTGCCGCCCAAAAACTTGTGGGCTATAGCACAGTTAATTTTCAATAAAATTGAATTTTCTAAGAAATGTTTAAAAATAATCGAGCAATCAAAATGAAAATTGTCACAGCAATTATAGGTCCCGAAACCTATTGATAGAGGTATCAACCATCGTAATAGGACCATTTTAGATTTTTGCCGCCCAAAAACTTATGGGCTATAGCACAGTTAATTTTCAATAAAATTGAATTTTCTAAGAAATGTTTAGAAATAATCGAGCAATCAAAATGAAAATTGTCACAGCAATTATAGGTCCCGAAACCTATTGATAGAGGTATCAACCATCGTAATCGGACCATTTTAGATTTTTGCCGCCCAAAAACTTGTGGGCTATAGCACAGTTAATTTTCAATAAAATTGAATTTTCTAAGAAATGTTTAAAAATAATCGAGCAATCAAAATGAAAATTGTCACAGCAATTAAAGGTCCCGAAACCTATTGATAGAGGTATCAACCATCGTAATCGGACCATTTTAGATTTTTGCCGCCCAAAAACTTGTGGGGTATAACACAGTTGATTTTCAATAAAATTGAATTTTCTAAGAAATGTTTAGAAATAATCGAGCAATCAAAATGAAAATTGTCACAGCAATTAAAGGTTCCGAAACCTATTGATAGAGGTATCAACCATCGTAATCGGACCATTTTAGATTTTTGCCGCCCAAAAACTTGTGGGCTATAGCACAGTTAATTTTCAATAAATTCGAATTTTCTAAGAAATGTTTAAAAATAATCGAGCAATCAAAATGAAAATTGTCACAGCAATTACAGGTCCCGAAACCTATTGATAGAGGTATCAACCATCGTAATCGGACCATTTTAGATTTTTGCTGCCCAAAAACTTGTGGGCTATAGCACAGTTAATTTTCAATAAAATTGAATTTTCTAAGAAATGTTTAGAAATAATCGAGCAATCAAAATGAAAATTGTCACAGCAATTACAAGTCCTGAAACCTATTGATAGAGGTATCAACCATCGTGATCGGACCATTTTAGATTTTTGCCGCCCAAAAACTTGTGGGCTATAGCACAGTTAATTTTCAATAAAATTGAATTTTCTAAGAAATGTTTAAAAATAATCGAGCAATCAAAATGAAAATTGTCACAGCAATTAAAGGTCCCGAAACCTATTGATAGAGGTATCAACCATCGTAATCGGACCATTTTAGATTTTTGCCGCCCAAAAACTTGTGGGCTTTAGCACAGTTAATTTTCAATAAAATTGAATTTTCTAAGAAATGTTTAGAAATAATCGAGCAATCAAAATGAAAATTGTCACAGCAATTATAGGTCCCGAAACCTATTGATAGAGGTATCAACCATCGTAATCGGACCATTTTAGATTTTTGCCGCCCAAAAACTTGTGGGCTGTAGCACAGTTAATTTTCAATAAAATTGAATTTTTTAAGAAAGGTTTAGAAATAGTCGAGCAATCAAAATGAAAATTGTCACAGCAATTATAGGTCCCGAAACCTATTGATAGAGGTATCAACCATCGTGATCGGACCATTTTAGATTTTTGCTGCCCAAAAACTTGTGGGCTATAGCACAGTTAATTTTCAATAAAATTGAATTTTCTAAGAAATGTTTAGAAATAATCGAGCAATCAAAATGAAAATTGTCACAGCAATTACAGGTCCCGAAACCTATTGATAGAGGTATCAACCATCGTAATCGGACCATTTTAGATTTTTGCCGCCCAAAAACTTGTGGGCTATAGCACAGTTAATTTTCAATAAAATTGAATTTTCTAAGAAATGTTAAAAATAATCGAGCAATCAAAATGAAAATTGTCACAGCAATAAAAGGTTCCGAAACCTATTGATAGAGGTATCAACCATCGTAATCGGACCATTTTAGATTTTTGCCGCCCAAAAACTTATGGGCTATAGCACAGTTAATTTTCAATAAAATTGAATTTTCTAAGAAATGTTTAGAAATAATCGAGCAATCAAAATGAAAATTGTCACAGCAATTATAGGTCCCGAAACCTATTGATAGAGGTATCAACCATCGTAATCGGACCATTTTAGATGTATGTCGCCCAAAAACTTGTGGGCTGTAGCATAGTTAATTTTCAATAAAATTGAATTTTCTAAGAAATGTTTAGAAATAATCGAGCAATCAAAATGAAAATTGTCACAGCAATTAAAGGTCCCGAAACCTATTGATAGAGGTATCAACCATCGTAATCGGACCATTTTAGATTTATTTCGCCCAAAAACTTGTGGGCTGTAGCATAGTTAATTTTCAATAAAATTGAATTTTCTAAGAAATGTTTAAAAATAATCGAGCAATCAAAATGAAAATTGTCACAGCAATTAAAGGTCCCGAAACCTATTGATAGAGGTATCAACCATCGTAATCGGACCATTTTAGATTTTTGCCGCCCAAAAACTTGTGGGGTATAGCACAGTTAATTTTCAATAAAATTGAATTTTCTAAGAAATGTTTAGAAATAATCGAGCAATCAAAATAAAAATTATCACAGCAATTAAAGGTCCCGAAACCTATTGATAGAGGTATCAACTATCGTAATCGGACCATTTTAGATTTTTGCCGCCCAAAAACTTGTGGGGTATAGCACAGTTAATTTTCAATAAAATTGAATTTTCTAAGAAATGTTTAGAAATAATCGAGCAATCAAAATGAAAATTGTCACAGCAATTATAGGTCCCGAAACCTATTGATAGAGGTATCAACCATCGTAATCGGACCATTTTAGATTTTTGCCGCCCAAAAACTTGTGGGGTATAGCACAGTTAATTTTCAATAAAATTGAATTTTCTAAGAAATGTTTAGAAATAATCGAGCAATCAAAATGAAAATTGTCACAGCAATTATAGGTCCCGAAACCTATTGATAGAGGTATCAACCATCGTAATCGGACCATTTTAGATTTTTGCCGCCCAAAAACTTGTGGGCTATAGCACAGTTAATTTTCAATAAAATTGAATTTTCTAAGAAATGTTTAAAAATAATCGAGCAATCAAAATGAAAATTGTCACAGCAATTAAAGGTCCCGAAACCTATTGATAGAGGTATCAACCATCGTAATCGGACCATTTTAGATTTTTGCCGCCCAAAAACTTGTGGGCTATAGCACAGTTAATTTTCAATAAATTCGAATTTGCTAAGAAATGTTTAAAAATAATCGAGCAATCAAAATGAAAATTGTCACAGCAATTACAGGTCCCGAAACCTATTGATAGAGGTATCAACCATCGTAATCGGACCATTTTAGATTTTTGCTGCCCAAAAACTTGTGGGCTGTAGCACAGTTAATTTTCAATAAAATTGAATTTTCTAAGAAATGTTTAGAAATAATCGAGCAATCAAAATGAAAATTGTCACAGCAATTACAAGTCCTGAAACCTATTGATAGAGGTATCAACCATCGTGATCGGACCATTTTAGATTTTTGCCGCCCAAAAACTTGTGGGCTATAGCACAGTTAATTTTCAATAAAATTGAATTTTCTAAGAAATGTTTAAAAATAATCGAGCAATCAAAATGAAAATTGTCACAGCAATTAAAGGTCCCGAAACCTATTGATAGAGGTATCAACCATCGTAATCGGACCATTTTAGATTTTTGCCGCCCAAAAACTTGTGGGCTTTAGCACAGTTAATTTTCAATAAAATTGAATTTTCTAAGAAATGTTTAGAAATAATCGAGCAATCAAAATGAAAATTGTCACAGCAATTATAGGTCCCGAAACCTATTGATAGAGGTATCAACCATCGTAATCGGACCATTTTAGATTTTTGCCGCCCAAAAACTTGTGGGCTGTAGCACAGTTAATTTTCAATAAAATTGAATTTTCTAAGAAATGTTTAGAAATAATCGAGCAATCAAAATGAAAATTGTCACAGCAATTACAAGTCCTGAAACCTATTGATAGAGGTATCAACCATCGTGATCGGACCATTTTAGATTTTTGCCGCCCAAAAACTTGTGGGCTATAGCACAGTTAATTTTCAATAAAATTGAATTTTCTAAGAAATGTTTAAAAATAATCGAGCAATCAAAATGAAAATTGTCACAGCAATTAAAGGTCCCGAAACCTATTGATAGAGGTATCAACCATCGTAATCGGACCATTTTAGATTTTTGCCGCCCAAAAACTTGTGGGCTTTAGCACAGTTAATTTTCAATAAAATTGAATTTTCTAAGAAATGTTTAGAAATAATCGAGCAATCAAAATGAAAATTGTCACAGCAATTATAGGTCCCGAAACCTATTGATAGAGGTATCAACCATCGTAATCGGACCATTTTAGATTTTTGCCGCCCAAAAACTTGTGGGCTGTAGCACAGTTAATTTTCAATAAAATTGAATTTTCTAAGAAATGTTTAGAAATAATCGAGCAATCAAAATGAAAATTGTCACAGCAATAACAGGTCCCTAAACCTATAGATAGTGGTATCAACCATCTTAATCGGACTATTTTAGATTTTTGCCGCCCAAAAACTTGTGGGCTGTAGCACAGTTAATTTTCAATAAAATTGAATTTTTTAAGAAAGGTTTAGAAATAGTCGAGCAATCAAAATTAAAATTGTCACAGCAATTACAGGTCCCGAAAGCTATTGATAGAGGTATCAACCATCGTAATCGGACCATTTTAGATTTTTGCCGCCCAAAAACTTGTGGGGTATAGCACAGTTAATTTTCAATAAAATTGAATTTTCTAAGAAATGTTTAGAAATAATCGAGCAATCAAAATAAAAATTATCACAGCAATTAAAGGTCCCGAAACCTATTGATAGAGGTATCAACTATCGTAATCGGACCATTTTAGATTTTTGCCGCCCAAAAACTTGTGGGGTATAGCACAGTTAATTTTCAATAAAATTGAATTTTCTAAGAAATGTTTAGAAATAATCGAGCAATCAAAATGAAAATTGTCACAGCAATTATAGGTCCCGAAACCTATTGATAGAGGTATCAACCATCGTAATCGGACCATTTTAGATTTTTGCCGCCCAAAAACTTGTGGGGTATAGCACAGTTAATTTTCAATAAAATTGAATTTTCTAAGAAATGTTTAGAAATAATCGAGCAATCAAAATGAAAATTGTCACAGCAATTATAGGTCCCGAAACCTATTGATAGAGGTATCAACCATCGTAATCGGACCATTTTAGATTTTTGCCGCCCAAAAACTTGTGGGCTATAGCACAGTTAATTTTCAATAAAATTGAATTTTCTAAGAAATGTTTAAAAATAATCGAGCAATCAAAATGAAAATTGTCACAGCAATTAAAGGTCCCGAAACCTATTGATAGAGGTATCAACCATCGTAATCGGACCATTTTAGATTTTTGCCGCCCAAAAACTTGTGGGCTATAGCACAGTTAATTTTCAATAAATTCGAATTTGCTAAGAAATGTTTAAAAATAATCGAGCAATCAAAATGAAAATTGTCACAGCAATTACAGGTCCCGAAACCTATTGATAGAGGTATCAACCATCGTAATCGGACCATTTTAGATTTTTGCTGCCCAAAAACTTGTGGGCTGTAGCACAGTTAATTTTCAATAAAATTGAATTTTCTAAGAAATGTTTAGAAATAATCGAGCAATCAAAATGAAAATTGTCACAGCAATTACAAGTCCTGAAACCTATTGATAGAGGTATCAACCATCGTGATCGGACCATTTTAGATTTTTGCCGCCCAAAAACTTGTGGGCTATAGCACAGTTAATTTTCAATAAAATTGAATTTTCTAAGAAATGTTTAAAAATAATCGAGCAATCAAAATGAAAATTGTCACAGCAATTAAAGGTCCCGAAACCTATTGATAGAGGTATCAACCATCGTAATCGGACCATTTTAGATTTTTGCCGCCCAAAAACTTGTGGGCTTTAGCACAGTTAATTTTCAATAAAATTGAATTTTCTAAGAAATGTTTAGAAATAATCGAGCAATCAAAATGAAAATTGTCACAGCAATTATAGGTCCCGAAACCTATTGATAGAGGTATCAACCATCGTTATCGGACCATTTTAGATTTTTGCCGCCCAAAAACTTGTGGGCTGTAGCATAGTTAATTTTCAATAAAATTGAATTTTCTAAGAAATGTTTAGAAATAATCGAGCAATCAAAATGAAAATTGTCACAGCAATAACAGGTCCCTAAACCTATAGATAGTGGTATCAACCATCTTAATCGGACTATTTTAGATTTTTGCCGCCCAAAAACTTGTGGGCTGTAGCACAGTTAATTTTCAATAAAATTGAATTTTTTAAGAAAGGTTTAGAAATAGTCGAGCAATCAAAATTAAAATTGTCACAGCAATTACAGGTCCCGAAACCTATTGATAGAGGTATCAACCATCGTAATCGGACCATTTTAGATTTTTGCCGCCCAAAAACTTGTGGGCTATAGCACAGTTAATTTTCAATAAAATTGAATTTTCTAAGAAATGTTTAAAAATAATCGAGCAATCAAAATGAAAATTGTCACAGCAATAAAAGGTTCCGAAACCTATTGATAGAGGTATCAACCATCGTAATCGGACCATTTTAGATTTTTGCCGCCCAAAAACTTATGGGCTATAGCACAGTTAATTTTCAATAAAATTGAATTTTCTAAGAAATGTTTAGAAATAATCGAGCAATCAAAATGAAAATTGTCACAGCAATTATAGGTCCCGAAACCTATTGATAGAGGTATCAACCATCGTAATCGGACCATTTTAGATTTATGTCGCCCAAAAACTTGTGGGCTGTAGCATAGTTAATTTTCAATAAAATTGAATTTTCTAAGAAATGTTTAGAAATAATCGAGCAATCAAAATGAAAATTGTCACAGCAATTAAAGGTCCCGAAACCTATTGATAGAGGTATCAACCATCGTAATCGGACCATTTTAGATTTATTTCGCCCAAAAACTTGTGGGCTATAGCACAGTTAATTTTCAATAAAATTGAATTTTCTAAGAAATGTTTAGAAATAATCGAGCAATCAAAATAAAAATTATCACAGCAATTAAAGGTCCCGAAACCTATTGATAGAGGTATCAACCATTGTAATCGGACCATTTTAGATTTTTGCCGCCCAAAAACTTGTGGGGTATAGCACAGTTAATTTTCAATAAAATTGAATTTTCTAAGAAATGTTTAGAAATAATCGAGCAATCAAAATAAAAATTATCACAGCAATTAAAGGTCCCGAAACCTATTGATAGAGGTATCAACCATCGTAATCGGACCATTTTAGATTTTTGCCGCCCAAAAACTTGTGGGGTATAGCACAGTTAATTTTCAATAAAATTGAATTTTCTAAGAAATGTTTAGAAATAATCGAGCAATCAAAATGAAAATTGTCACAGCAATTACAGGTCCCGAAACCTATTGATAGAGGTATCAACCATCGTAATCGGACCATTTTAGATTTTTGCCGCCCAAAAACTTGTGGGCTATAGCACAGTTAATTTTCAATAAAATTGAATTTTCTAAGAAATGTTTAGAAATAATCGAGCAATCAAAATGAAAATTGTCACAGAAATTACAGGTCCCGAAACCTATTGATAGAGGTATCAACCATCGTAATCGGACCATTTTAGATTTTTGCTGCCCAAAAACTTTTGGGCTGTAGCACAGTTAATTTTCAATAAAATTGAATTTTCTAAGAAATGTTTAGAAATAATCGAGCAATCAAAATGAAAATTGTCACAGCAATTACAAGTCCTGAAACCTATTGATAGAGGTATCAACCATCGTGATCGGACCATTTTAGATTTTTGCCGCCCAAAAACTTGTGGGCTATAGCACAGTTAATTTTCAATAAAATTGAATTTTTTAAGAAATGTTTAGAAATAATTGAGCAAATTCTAAGAAATGTTTAGAAATAATGCCAAACCCCGACACAAGAGGTAGACTCATTTTTTTAAAAATGAAATAATATAAGCCTTTCTTAATTCAATTTATGAGTTTTGTCATTTTCCTAAATCGCTTTTTTTAATTCATAATTTAAAACAAAAAAATGAATTAACATAAGTCGCAGCTGTTCATACAAAAATCAACTTTTTTACTTCATTTTTAAAGAACTTTCTTAATTCAGCCTTTTTTAATTCGGTACCCCGAGAGAAAATATATCCGTCCCTTTCTGTTTCATTTTGCGAATTTAAAATTCTTCCGTAAATCGTTTCCAAATATAAAAACAAACGAAATCAACTTACCTGGCACAACCATTGTATTTTTACAATATGGTACAGTTCTCGCCAAAATAATTCGCCATAAATAAAATCAATAAAAACATCATTAATTAATTTGATTTTTTCACTTGTTTTTTCCATTTTTTTTTATTTTTATTAATGAATCAATTCATTTATTTGATAGAATAAATTTCATGGCATAATAAACAACAAATTAAATATATAAATTTTTTGGGTTTTTGAAATTTTTGGTATTTTTTTTGTTGGTTTGTTTTTTTTTTTTTTTTTATAAATAAAAAATAAATTTTATAAAAATCAATAGTTTTATTAATTATAATTAGTTAAATTTAGCTAAATTTATTATTATATTATATTTATATTTATTTATATATATATTTATAGTGAAAACTTAAGAGTTTTAATTTAATTTAATTTAATTTTTACTTTATAAATTTATTTATTTTCAATTTGGTTTATTAAATTATTGTTAAGTTTTTTTTTTTTACATTATACATTCGCACAATTTTTTTATTTAGTTTTTTCTTGTTTGTTATATTTAAAATCACAATCACTTTTAATATTTAATTTTTATTATAAATAATGGTATTTTAATTAATAATATTTTTGTAAGTTTTTTTTTTTAATTTTTTGTTTTTTTTTGAATTTTTAATAAATTTTTATTTTTATATAAAAAAAGTTTTTTTTTCAGTTTTTGTTTTTGTTTGGTATTATTCTGTTTTAGTAAATTTTTAATTAAAATAAATTTTAAATGAAATAAAATGTAATCAAATAATAATGAATGTTTGTTATTGTAAACATAGAAATTCAGAGCTTCATGTTGACTAAAGAAACCGTTGTATTGAAAGAAAATTTATGGTGGAATTATGTAAATGTAAATGTTTATGCTGGTGGCTTTTTCTGGAGGTGGAATACTAAATTCTTTTAGGAATTGTAATTGTTGATGTTTTATTAGCATTTAAAGAAATTCTATAATGTATTTAAGAACGACTTTTCGATTTCGTGGTAGGAGCTGTATTTAGGTTGACCAGGTCAAAAAACCACTAAACCTGGATGAAGCCTCGAAAGTTAGAAAAAAACCAGAACATTTCGATTTAGAAAAAACGGATCAGTTATTACGAGTGATCAAAATAATTGCTTTATAAAATTACGACGGGTGGTAACGATCTGGTTAAAAAAACAGATTTGTGGTGAAATTTATTTGAAGATAGGAACGATATGAGAGGATTTCCAAACAGTTTGAAAAATTCTCGACGAAATTGATCCATTGAATAGTATTGATAAAGGAAAAGCCAATACATAATCAAGTTTTTTGAAGCTTGAAGGAACATCATCTGGACCACAGATATCCTTAAACTGACGGAGTGAATAAACAATACCCTTTGGAGGGGGCCCATTTGAAACGCGATATTTCAAAACGCGATACGGTACAAAACGCGATATGGTACAAAACGCGATATTTCAAAAGGCGATATTTCAAAACGCAATACGCTACAAAACGCGATACTTCAAGACGCATATTTTAGTTCCATCGTACATATTTAATTTCGTCATAAGGTTTAGGTGGCGGTCCACTAGAATCAGGCATAGACATAAAAATGGTCCATAACCATAAATTCATCATAAAGGTGAAGGACAATTTTATTAAATGAAGGAAGATTAATAATTTTAAAATATCGCGTTTTGTATCATACCGCGTTTTGAAATATCGCGTTTTGTTCCATATTGCGTTTTGGACCATATCGCTTTTTCAAATATCGCGTTTTGAAATATCGCATTTTCTACCATATCCCGTTTCATAGCATATTGCATTTTCTACCATATTGCATTTTCAAATATCGCGTTTCGAGCGGATCCGAAATTACCGCGATTACCCAAATTAATCAAACGTTTATTAAATCACGGAGGATTATTACGATTATTCTTCACAACAGGAATTGATCTAAGATATTAGATGAGAAGCGCGCATTCCAGTCAATTGATGAGAAATAGTAACTGTATAAGGATGAAGTTTGGCTCGTTTACTTTATTTATTTGTGTCGCATATATTCCTTCTCAGTCTAAGTGGGGTTTATATGAAAAGTTTATAAATATTATCAATTCGGTGATTGTTCTAATTCTGCAACAAGAGGATCGATTTTATTGACAATAATTTAACACCATTGAATTTGAACGTTAATGTGGATAATTTTATAGCTGAGATAGTTTTGTTAGGGCTAAAGCAATGCGTTTTCATTAAGAACAAAAGCGGAAATGTTTTGAATTTAGCGTTTTTGTATCACTGGAGCAAGAAGTTACCATTCGGGCTTGTGAGGACTTAGCGAATAACTTAGAGCATTTACCATTCATCATTAAATATTACTTTACTTCTGGAATAATGCGAGACAGTTTAGAATACCGACTACATTTCATTTAATACTTTGCACGGTAACTGTGACTGTTGCTCATATTGCGCTACTGATAATATTGACGATATGCTGAATGAGTTTTATAAAAGTTTAAATCGTGTTAAAGAGAAATTTATTCCGAAATTTGATAAATCGTGCTCTAAGAAGGAACCGTGGCACAATAGAGAAATGATTAATCTCAAAAAATAGGAATGAAAAAGCTCATAAAAGTTTAAAATGTTTCCAAACAGTTTTGATGTTTTGGGAAGGAATTCTAATGATTTGGTCCTTACATGGTGAGTTATGTGACAATCTGCAAGATGCGTGCAATCTGTTTGCAAATTATTTGAACGTGTTTACAAACAATTAATTCAAACATTTGGAACTCAAATATTGTTGATAATAAGCCGTTGTTGAATCTGGACGATTGTCATAATCCAGGGTATTCATACATTTTACCTATATCTCCCATATTGCTTAAAAGGATTGCTTCTGCAATTGTTCACCCTATCATTGTGCTGTATAATAAGAATGTCGCTCAGAGTCTATGGAAATCTTCAGCGGTTAAACCTATACTATATTCAAATCTGGATCTCGAAGTAACATCGAGAATTATAGGGGAATATATATATATTATCCATTAGCATGAGTTTTACACTGGAAGATCAATTATTACTAATTTAGTTATTTGGTTTTACTAACCAACTACTCAGATGCTATGTTAAATGGACGTAGATGTTGTATATACTGACTTCAGGTAAGCTTTTGATAAAATTAATTACGATTTACTTCTACAAAAACTTGCTGACTTAAACTGCAATGCTCTACCTATAAATTGGATTAAATCTTATCTGGAATCTAGAACACAGATTTTGAAAATGGATAATTTTGAGTCTAGGATAGATCGATACACGTTACTTCAGTGAGTCAATCCTTGATGTATGCCCTTCGGAGGCATTAAAGTTTCTGGTTACATTAGTGGTATGTGTATGTTGTTAAATATTGAACTACTCTCTATTCGCAAAACCGCATTGAGTATCTTTTGTTCGTGACCCTCCTGCTGATATTCTGTAGCTCCTTGATATTTCTATTCCAGCTCGTGCCTTATCCGGTTGGACTGTTCATATTAAGTTACCGTTTCGTATTAGTAATTATGGGAAAAATGAACCTGTTTATAAAGCATCGTTTGCTTTCAATAAAGTTCGAGATGCTTTTGACTTTAATTGGTCGAGAGATGTATTTAAGAAATTGCTATGACAGTGGACGCTTTCAGTTCCCACAACATGTTGGCATTGAAAATTTACTGATGTAAAAAATGACATTCGATTTGTCACATTGCCATGAAATTTTCGATAAATCGGTTGCATTCAGAAAATCACATGATTATTTTACTCAACATGTTGCCAACAGTTGGCAGACCTGAAAGTGCCCATTACCTGCAACCAACCAAACAGCACAGTATTTAAATCTGACTTGAGTGGAATAATCCTCGGACTCTATAATCTAGATTTTTCGATATTCCTTTTTATGGAAGGACGGAAAATGTCTGATCTATGGTTTTAAAGACTGTTACGCTGTGCATTTTAACAGTAGTAATTATACGTAGGAGAGAGCGGTGAGGCTGCTTGCCAACGCCATCAAGCTTAAGTTGTTCAGAGCGGTTATGATACTGCCATATTTGGGTGTGACAGTTGGACTTTGATTTTTGATTACGAAAGGTAGCTGAATAACGATATTCGAGAGATCAGTCATGATTATAGATGCAATACTCGCAATTAATGGTCTCTCAGTCGTCTGGGTCACCATTTGTATTGTAGGTGCAGAATCACTGGAGAGCGGCCCTTTTTCTTAAAAAATTCCCCCGCTGCTTCTGATTGGGTAGAATAATAGGAAAAGCTCGTCGTTCTCAATGGGCGAAGTAAACAAAAAATAAGTAAAAGCTTTTACTTTAAGTTTTTTATGAATTTTATTTGTTTGCAAGTAAATGTCGCAAGTTTTTCTTATTGGACAAAAAAAGACGTGAAGCGAATAAAATTTGACTTGAATTTTTCAAGTTTTTCACCGGGCAAATAATCATAGTTTTCAGTATTTACTTGTTGGAAAAGGAAACATTTGAAATTCAAAATTCTGCTCCTTTTGCAATAAACAACTAGATTTATGTCGTCTAACAAGAAATTAAAAAAAAAAATGTAAGTAAAAGCATTTACTTGTTTTTATTTACTTCCCCTAATGATTGATACATAAATCATATAATATGTTTACTGTCCTTACTTCTACAGATTTGTCTTGCTGTCTTTGAAATAACCCCTTTTATGCACCTTGACATCTTTATTCAGTTAGTCTGGCATCAAAATCAGTGTTCAATTATAGCCACTTTCTGTGCTTTAAATATTCCCGACTAATTTAGAAAAAATGTGCCACCAGAAGAGGACAGAGATGATGTAGAAGAAAGGGTTAGAGATGAACTAAAATTGTCAATTACTTCCAATAGCGCCCATGTAAAAATAGTATGGCCCTTCACCTAATTTGGGGTTATATCGATTATTACATCATTTCACGCAGAACACATTCTTAAAACTCGATTAATGAATTTTTAATTTTTTTATTTTAATTTCGATTGTTTAATCAGAAAAAAATTAAGAGGCCAATCATTTATAATATATCTACCAAAAAAGTTGAAATATCAATCCCCCCGTACTTTACCCTGAGAGTTATACAAAGTGTATAACATTGAATAATAAATGAGAACTTTCCTTGGGTTCATTGTGTTGGTAGTTTGGTTTCGTACTGAAAAAGTTGTCTACTCATCAGGTAGCTACGACCAAACTACAAAAATACAATTCCTACTTAACACAGATAGTGTTAAGTATGAACGTACTTGTTTAGCGAATTATATTCACTAAATCAAAAAACTCAAGAAAAACCCTCATTTCTGTGTGTTTTATGCCCACACAAATAATTAAGAGAAAGAGAAGTTTGTCTGTATATTAAAAAGCCGAAATTATAATAACATTTTAAGCCGATTCTTATAACATTTTGATACAGGATAATAATGAAGGAGAAACTGACTCCTTTACTTAATATCTTTATTATTCCACAAATCACTTGTCTGGGTGAAAAATAGCATAATGTAGCCTTGAGAAAGGTCAAAAATTTAGTCAAAAAAATTTGACGTGAGACATACAGCATAAAACCAAATAAATTTTATATCGAAAACGCCAAAATTATAACACGGAGTCGCTGTGATAATTTGGTTACATACAAAATAATGTCATAATTATTACAGCAGAAATATTTTTGACAGATATCGGAAACGTCGTTAGTATGGTAGTACTTCAAAATCACTGTCAAGTACTTGTGAGAAGATACTCAATGGAACGCGAATTTTTGTGCTACTAGTAAAACCTAACCTTAACTTAAATAAAACTGTTAGATTTTGACAAAACATTTAAATTTTTGCAGAGAATGCCAAATACGTTGTATGAAATGTATGAAAATGTTTCAAAATAATATTAATTTTGTGCGACAACACACCATCATTTGAGTATGAATAGTTGCGAATAGTACTTGTGAGTAGTTTGCCTACGCCAATGGAGCACGCTAAATATTAAGCGAAAGAAGATTGTGTATTAGAAGAACATATTTTGGTGTTTCATTTCTAAACTTAATAGAGACATCTATTAGCGAATATTAAAAACCAGATTTACTTTATTAATCTGCGACGAGTAAAATTTCCACTTCCGATAAATTACAATATTAATTATGTATAAGTCAAATTTAATTTAAATTTAATTGTGTAATGAGAACAAAAATCAACATCAGCCAGCACATCAATTTATACAAAAGGATTGTCACACAATCACAATACGGTTTAGAATTTGTTAAATGATTTTATACAAAAGAGAAAAATTTGTGTACGTCGTTAGGATGGATGGATTAAAATACTGATTGTAACTGGTTTATGTTGGTAACGCTGGAGCCCTGTCATCAAATAGCAATTAAATAAAAATAAAAATAATTAAATTTTTTTTATTACACATAAATTAGTTTTCCCTATCTTCAATAATACTTATTTGTTGTTGGATTTTATTATTTTTGATTAAATTTATAAATTTATTGTATGTTTTTGTTAAAAAATTCGTTTCATTAATTATTCATCTATGTATTTGGTAAATAATAAATTTAATTTAATCAATACAACAATAAAAACGTAAAATTACAAAAACAGTTTACAATAATTTTATTTATTTTTGCAGTGTTTGGAAATTCAATATGGAATGATTAAAGTTGATTAATTTTTCATAATATCATGTAGTAGTAGTAATAGTATACCAATATAATTATTAGTAATTATTTTTTGGATTTTTATATTTTTGTGAGGTTCACAAAAAAAAAAAAAATAAAAATAAAATAAAAATTTTAAATTCAAAAATGTTTTTTTTTGTTATTCATTAAATATTTGCATTTTACTTTAGTATTTTGTTTTTATTACAAAATAAAATAGAATTTATTTATTTAAACTAAAAAAATGTAATAAATAAAATTTTTATTTGTTTTAATGTTGTTTTAAAAATATAATTTATTTACTTATTTTTTCATTTCAAAAAAATTATATTTAATTTAAAAAAATATTAAAATTATATAATATTTATTTATATAAAATGTATGTATATAAAAAATTATTATTATTATTAATTATTATGTACTCTTTTAACTACATAGTAAAAAAAAAAAAAAAACTCTTGCATATCTTAAAATGTAACACACTGTAAATTTTACACACAACTTTCTTGCTGTGTAAACATAAGTGGTGTACGTATTGTGACAATTTCACGTAAAAATGGTTTTTGATATAAATTATTTGCTGAATTTGATGTACTTAACTGTGACGATGATACCGGTGATGTGAGCGGCTGGTATGCCGATGACATTTGTGAATTTAATGTGGCGGCCGTCGAATCGGCTGAATTTATTAGATTTGGTTTATTAGTGTAATGATCGATTTGAGCATAAATTGTTGGTTCATCAAAATAATTGTAGGCAGGCGGAGGTTTAATTTTATGGTTTTTATGCAGCGTCGATGCACCACTGGAATTTATTAACATTGTTTGGCTACCATCCTTGGGTATGGCTAACGCTAATTCAGCATAATGCACTTCATCGCTTCCCTGGTAAAAAAGAGATTTATGTAACAAAAAAAAATTATTATTCTGATGTTATTATCAAGGCTTATTATTTAAATAATAAATTCAATAAAAATAAATGATACGTACAATATTGTTTTCACTAAAAAACTATATTTTATAAAACACTAAACAAATCTTCTAATAAAAGAAAAGTATTTTTAATTGGTTAAAATTTTAAGATCAGCAACAGCTTTCAACTTATAAATGAAATTGTCAGACAATTATGAAATAAAAAGAAATTGATGTAATGAAAATGTTTACCTAGGTTACTTTTATTAAATTATTATACATAGTGGCGTAACTACAAATTTCGAGCCCACTGCAACATTTCTTTGGGACCTCTTAAAACTTAAAGCTCTTAATAGTTTACATTGAGCATAAATATTTTACATTCTAACCAAAATTCCGTCATCCCTTGCAGTATAAAATTTCGAAGTAAAATGGTTTGTTTAAAAAGCTTCGATAAGTGAAAGCTTTTAAGCCTAAAGCTCTTGACAATTTTTTTAAATACGTAATTTAAGCTCATCAAACATTTAATTAAAAACTTGAAATTATTAAAAAGCTCAAAAACGTTGAGTTTAAACCTTAAAAAGTATGAATTAATTATCAAGCTTAAAGTTCATTGGAAACAAATATTCTAAATTTAACCCAAAATTTCGTCACCTTTTTTAATACCGAATTTCGGAGTAAAATGATTTGGTTTGACTAAAACCTCTTGATAATTTACATTAAGAACAAATATACCAAAATTGTCCCTAAATTCCGTTACCTTTCATAAAATCGAATTTTTAAGTAAAATGGTTTGGTTTAGAAAGCTTCTCTAATTGAATGCTCTTAAAACTAATAGTTCTTGTCATTTTTTGCAAAACATAATTTTTGCCCATAAAACATTTTAACAAAAATTTGAATTTATGAAAAGGCTCACAAATGTTAGGTTCACACCCAAAAGGTATAATTTAATTATCAAACCAAACCATTTTTCTTAGAAATTCGATTTTATAAAGGGTAACGGAATTTATGAACAATTTTGGTATATTTGTTCTCAAAGTGAATTATCAAGAGCTTTTAGTCAAACCAAACCATTTTACTAGGATACTTGGGATTATAATATAAGCTTTTTTTGAATAAAATCATTTTACTCCGAAATTCGGTGTTAAAATAGGCGAAGAAATTTTGGGTTAAATTTAGAATATTTGTTTCCAATGAGCTTTAAGCTTGATAATTAATTCATACTTTTTGGGTTTGAACTTTGAGCTTTTTAATAATTTCAAGTTTTTAATTAAATGTTTGATGAGATTAAATTACGTATTTGAAAAAATTGTCGAGAGCTTTAGGTTTAAAAGCTTTTACTTATCGAAGCATTTTAAACAAACCATTTTACTTCGAAATTTGATATTGCAAGAGATGACGGAATTTTGGTTACGATTTTGAATATTTGTGCTCAAAGTAAACTATTAAGAGCTTTAAGTTTTAAGAGCTTTTGCAACCAAATCATTTGACTTACAGGTGGTATTTTAGAAGAAATTTAGAATGTTTGTGTTCAATGAGCTTTAAGCTTGATAATTAAATTATACTTTTTGGGTGTGATCCTAACATTTGTGAGCCTTTTCATAAATACAAGTTTTTGTTAAAATGTTTGATGGGAAAAATTATGTTTTACAAAAAATGACAAGAACTATTAGTTTTAAGAGCTTTCATTTAGAAAAGCTTTCTAAACCAAACCATTTTACTCAGAAATTCGATTTTATAAAAGGTAACGGAATTTATAATATTTGGTATATTTGTATATTTGTTCTCAATGTGAATTATCAAGAGCTTTTAGTCTAACCAAACCATTTTACTAGGAAACTTGATATTACAATATAAGCTTTTTTGAATCAAATCATTTTACTCCGAAATTCTGTATTGAAAAAGGCGACAAAATTTTGGGTTAGATTTAGAATATTTGTTTCCAATGAGCTTTAAGCTTGATAATTAATTCATACTTTTTGGGTTTGAACTAAACATTTTTGAGCTTTTTAATAATTTCAAGTTTTTAATTAAATGTTTGATGAATTTTAATGAATTTTAATAATTAAATGTCAAGAACTTTAGGTTTAAAAGCTTTCACTTATCGAAGCTTTTTAAACAAACCATTTTACTTCGAAATTTGATATTGCAAGGGATGACGGAATTTTGGTTAGTATTTAGAATATTTGTGCTCAACGTAAATTATTAAGAGCTTTTATTAGTTTTAAGAGCTTTTGAAACCAAATCATTTGACTTTCAAATTTGATATTATAAAGGAAGGTGGTATTTTAGGATAAATTTAGAATGTTTGTGTTCAATGAGCTTTAAGCTTGATAATTAAATTATACCTTTTGGGTTTGAACCCATCATTTGTGAGCCCTTTCATAAGTTCAAGTTTTTGTTAAAATGTTTAATGGGAAAAAATTAAGTTTGGCAAAAATGACAAGAACTATTAGTTTTAAGAGGTTTCAATTAGAAAAGCTTTCTAAACCAAACCATTTTACTTAGAAATTCGATTTTATGAAAGGTAACGGAATTTTTGGGACAATTTTGGTATATTTGTTTTCAATGTGAATTATCAAGAGCTTTTAGTCAAACCAAATCATTTTACTATTAAATTTGGTATTATAATATAAGCTTTTTTTGGATCAAATCATTTTACTCCGAAATTCGGTATTGAAAAAGGCAACAAAATTTTGGGTTAAATTTAGAATATTTGTTTCCAATGAGCTTTAAGCTTGATAATTAATTCATACTTTTTGGGTTTGAACTAAACATTTTTGAGCTTTTAAATAATTTCTTGTTTTTAATTAAATGTTTGTTCAGCTTAAATTACGTATTTGAAAAAAATGTCAAGAGCTTTAGGTTTAAAAGCTTTCACTTATCGAAGCTTTTTAAACAAACCATTTTACTTTTAAATTTGATATTGCAAGGGATGACGGAATTTTGGTTAGGATTTAGAATATTTGTGCTTAATGTAAACTATTAAGAGCTTTTAGTTTTAAAAGTTTTCCAAACCAAGCCATCTGACTTCCAAATTTGCTATTATAAGGGAAGGTGGTATTTTGGGATTAATTTAGAGTATTTATTTATAATGAGCGTTAAGCTTGATAATTTTATTTATACTTTCTCGGTGATTTTTGTGCATTTCAATAAATTGTGTTTTTCGTTAAAATGTTTTATGAGCATAAATCATGTGTTTACAAGAAATGTCAAGAACTTTTAGTTTTAAGAGCTTTCACTTATCTTATTTCGTTATATCTGTAAGAAAACCAATTGGCTTACTCAGATTTTAATTTTAAGGACAATTTCGGGCGATCATTCAAAAGGAGAAAACGCTAGATGAAACAAGTCGACCTCAAATAAATCGAAACTTCTTGCAACTCTATGCTATCACGTGTTCTAAATATATCGACAAAGCCTCACAAATTTCGAATATAATTTGAAAAATATCACTGCGAATATCACTGCGAGATACTACTCAAGAAATTAAAATCAATTCAAAAGTATTGCAACATTTGGAGACAATATAGAGGAGTCAACCACTAAATTACAAAATGCCGCTAATTCATTAAGTCGGAAAGGACGAAGAAATGGCGCCTTCAACTCAACGAAACTAAATCTCTACATATAAACTTTACCACCACAATTGTTAATTGGGTACCTCTGTTCGACTGAATTCGCAACCAATTCGACATGGAAATATGGCAAAATACTTAGGAATGACCCTTGATGCTAAACTCAAGTGGAAAGAGCATGTTAAAAAGAGAAAAAGAAGAGTTAAACATAGGAAGGAAATCTCAGCTAACAGCATAATGAAACCTGTTTGGATGTATGGCATACAGCTATGGGCATGTACCAAGGAAACTAACGTAAGAGTAATTCAAAATAAAGTCTTGCGTAGTATGGCAGCTACCATGGTACATAAGTAATGATAACCTTTATAAGGATCTCCAAATGGAATTCGTCAGTGAAGAAATTAAGAAATATGCGAGGAAACACTTACATCGCCTTAGTCAATATGAAAATACGGATTTGCGTTGTATGCTGATGAACCCCAACCCAGTGAGATGGCTTCGACGATCGAAGCCCTTAGAACTAGGGCAGCTAATTTAATAAAGTGACCAACTTGGAGTGAACCAATGGGTTACACGCAAAAATATCCTGAATTTGAGCCATGGTTTAATTAAGAAATCCGACACCAGATGATTTGGCCGAAGGAATTTTCCAGAGTCAGAATTAATCAATTTTATAATAGAATCGACATAACATGTCAAATCTCAGATATAAATTCTAGTAAAATCCATTCATAAACGTGCCACCTACAGTTTCATTTGAAGTTGGAGACGTAGAACACTGCTTGGATTGGTTGTCTATGTAAAGAAAAACAAAAATTAGTGAAACTATTAGTGAATTGTCCAGGTTTAGTTATTTTTGACCTGGTAATCCAAGGTAACTACTGTGGTATTACCAGGCAATGACATTTCTTTAAATTGCACCAAAATATTTTCCAAATCTAAAAAAAAAAGCTTTGTGAAAATGGCGAATATATTCGTACATTCGACAAGTTTGAATTGGCATATCTGCCAAAATTACGCTTTTGAAAATGAAACGGGTTCAAAGCCAAAGTTGCTTTAAGCTAAATTTCCTAATCTAAAATTTCGCTACGGTTTCGCTGATCGGTACTCTTATCTACGAGAAGAACTTAAAAATCTCCAAACGATAGTCTGAAAATATCTCTGATTTCGTGGAGAGTTGTGGCCGCGTTACAAAAACTATTTAGCTCGATCAGCACTCAGAGCTTAACGCTTTAATATTTTCAAAGCGAGAGCAATTGATTTGGGCCCTTTTATATACATATAAGTACCTTACCGCAAACTATACAGGACCTATACAGTGGTGTTCGTCGTAATATCGTCAATTATGCGAATTTTAAAATATTTCCATCGTTACATTCAAAACAGTCTTTTCGGACACCCTTCGATCTTCTTGGTATATTAATATAGCAGCCACCTTTATTGCAAACATTACTTAGAAGCTCGTTCGTTAACCACGTAATTATTCCATCGTATCAACATCGCACTCCAATTTTCTAAATTACAAACATTTCTACTTTCGATTAAAATTTTGTTATTTTTAGTTTTTCCAATTTACGTATTCATAATTAAACTACGTGGAAATTGCTCACCACATTGTCCGCTATACAGAAAAACTTCCTTTGCCGCAAACCATACCATTTCAAATCAAATGTCCATATTAATTTAAAATCGATTTAATTAAATTTGAAATATCATTTATAAAAATTATCGTAACCCCCTGTTTCTGAGTCGATATTCCACTTTTCAAAATCATCTGGCATTATTTTACTTTAGTAAAACTCTAAAAATTAAATTCCATTTATTTATAGAAAAAGAATCGTTTAACTAACTCCATTTCAAATTAATATTATATTTGAAATATAGAAAAAGCGGCAACATCAAAAAAAAAAAAAAAAAAACAAACAAAGTATTCCATTATTGATAACAACAACACAAAAAAAACGGAAAACAAACTTTGGAAAGCACATTTCCAACAACGATGATTGCTTTTTTGTTGCTGTTGGATATTATTTTTTTTAGCGCACGGAGAAACGCGAAAAGCACAAAAATCTACTTTGAAATTTTCATTGTTTTTTCCTTATACCATGCTACTTACTACATAGCTACACTCGTACATTATATTTTCATTTTTTTTTTGTATTTTCCTATCTGAATCATACGATATATACATTTTTCCGTTTGAGTATTGAACAAAAAACCAAGTGGCGTAGTAAAGTATTTTTTTTTTTTTTTTGCAATTTGCTTGTTCCATTTATTAGCACAGTAAAACAAACGAACAATCTGTATCATTTTAAAATTCTACAATGTTACCTACTTTTGAACAAAAACAACAAACATCTTAATTACTCACTTAAGTCAAAAACAAAATTACACGAATTCAAGAGGGGGAACAAAAAAAAAAGAAAAAATAAAGATTTAACATTTCAAACAGATTTTCCCTTCTACAGACAGATTGGGTACAGAAGAATACGTCAGGAGACAAAAGTGTTTTATACTCGAACATAACGAATCACAACAACAAATCTAGTCAAGGCAACAAACACAAAAAAAAGACTACTATGACTACGATTTTGTACAATAATTAAGGATAATTGTTTTAAGGATAAATTAAATGTATTTTTATTGTTTTTTTTTTTTTTTTTTTTGTTTTGTTGGATTGCAACTGTTTTCCATTAGCGACCGACTGTTAAAAAAAAAAAAGATAATAAAGAGGAAAAAACATAAAAACCAGAAATAAGTCTGTGAAAGAAAGGATGGGAGTTTCTTGTAACAAAAAAAAAAAAAAGGAAGTTGACTTTCTTCATTTTTACCCATTGCGCTTCGTTAGATGGAGGAATAAAATTAAGATTGAGTAAAGTTATTTGTTTGTAAAAATTAAAGACAAATTAACCTCTTTAAACTTTTTACTGTTTGTGAAAATTATTTTTGCGGTCTCTTTCTCTATGATGTTGACATTTGATACACCCTCGCGCACTTTCAACATTACTGCGGGAAGAAAAACAAAAAGTCACCAAGTCTTATAATCATCATAAGCGAAGATACTGTAATGATTTTGGGGCATTTTATAGGAATTTTCACGAATCTGAGACGATATTTCAGACTTCTTGAATTTTGAAGTGATTCCTTCAAATATTTTTTTATTTTTTATTTCTATCTCAACAGCTTTTGGTGGAAATACAATTACAATGGAAACTTAGGGTTGCCAGTTTTTTCAATTCAAACGACAGTAAAACGTTACTAGCATTTTGCTGTTATTTTGAAAATTCATTGGGAATTGATTAATAAAGTACTTTGGAACAGAAAGCTGAAAAGGGCTATTGATTGGCTAATCATTTTTTGTTTTTGTAAAAATCGAACAAATTCATGCCAGCAACTCTTGGTAATTTTTCCGATTTACTTGTAAGAAGTATACTTCGAGGTTATAACCTCGCAGGCCTGTGTTATGCTGCGTTGTCCGCATGACCTAATTAAACAACTGCCTACTCGTGTAGACAATGTGTGTAGACAATTTAAAAAATGGCGTCGACAATGCAAACAATGTCGATTATGTAGACAATGCGTCGATAATTCTCAGTAACAAAATGAGTCAAAGTTTTGATTTATCATTCAACCTGTATAATTTAACATACGTATTTCTGGATTACAGAACAAACTCGCTTACTGCAACACTAGGAAGTTTAACTCGAAAAATCATTAGAATTGGAAAAATTAGGAAAGTAATTTCGATAATTTCAATTGGTTGTTTGTTTGATTTTCTTTTAAAATTATTTCTGTTAAAATCCAGCGCACAAAAACTCAAGTAAATTATCTCATAATCTGCACTCAGGCTTTTTTGCCAAAAACGAGCCAAATTTCTATGTCAAAGATGCGCAGGGGCGGACGGCAAGCACTTTAGCGCCTAGTGCATTTTTACATTTTATTGCGCCCCAATAATTTTTACTTAATTCAATATATATAATTTTTGGTCAAGTTTATTATTAATTATAAATATGTATGTTTGTTTGTATACGTATATTTATTATCTCTATTCCACATCACCTGAAGTACCTTTCATTAAGTAAATTTCTTTCAGACTTATAACTTTTGTCAAATCAGATAGATTTTATAGCTGAAGATATAAACCTTAATACAGAATGGTACGTAGAGGTTCGAAAATGATGCGTTTTTTTTATTGAGGTATCTCGTGTAGGCCTATTCCTCGAACAAAATCTATACTCTGTTATCCTATAACATTAGAAAAATTAAATTAAATAATATAAAATAATTCAAAGCGATGACAAAAAACAAGTTAATCTCACTTAAAAACAACTTATTATAAAAAATTAATATTTCGTGCTTTAATCGTGGCAAATTTCTCAATTAAAGTACTGTAGTCGATTTTATCTATCAAATTTTTTTCGATTGACATGATAGCTAAGCCATTTAATCTTTCTTGTGACATAGTGCTCCTCAAATAATTTTTAATAAGTTTTTAATTAGAAAAGCTTCTTTCTCCAGTTGGTACAGCAACAGGCACTGTTAATAAAATTTTAAGAGCAATGACTGTATTTGGAAATGCAAGTTCTAAGTTTTACTAAAAATATAGTTTAGGACATCAAGAGAGACAGTGTTCGGTTCCAATAACGTCGATAACATTTGAAGTTCATTTAATAAGTCCTTATCATCGATATCCGAAGTATTTCCGTTATAGTTAACACCTTTTTTAAATGATTACAATTTTTCTTTAAATCTTCAGGAGACATGACAGATAATAATTGAATCTCGTATAAAAATGAAAAAATATTTATATGTTGGGATAATTGCTGAAATATTTCTGTAATTGATGAAATTGATAGATCAATGATTTTAAAATAAAATTCAATTTTAAATTTTTGCTTTGGGTCCACAATAGGTTCATCCACTTCTTCATAGCCAAATAATGACTTCTTTCGACGAGATCGTGAAACATTTGGGTTTGGAAAGCAATTGGGAACTTCTAGTTCGTCAGCAATTTTTTTTTGAAATTGGCAAAAAAATTCAAATTCGTTATATGTTCTCAACTTTTGAAGAAACTTTATTGTAGATTGAAGTTGTTTTATTGCAGCTAAAATATTAATTTTGGAATTTTGGAGATATTTGCTTACTATATTAATAGTCTCTAAAATTTTATGCCAAATATTTAACGCACATATAAACTTAAATTCTAAAATTTTATCTCCCAAAGCTTCTACAGTATTTACTGTAGATGCATCACCAAACGTTGAAACTTCGATAAGAGCTTCATTAATAACTCCCAATTGTTCCTTTAATGGTTTTAGGGCGTCAATTCGGCTTTCCCATCTTGTGGTACAAATTGGTTTAAGAGTACAATTATTAATGTGTTTTTTTTTAATACTACCCATCTTTTAATAGAACTCGAAAAGAACACATACAAATTTTGAACAATATCAAATAAACTAACAGCATCTCGGAAGCATTGTGCCGCATCATTAACAACTAAGTTTAACGTATGGGAGAGCATGGTACAAAAAAAGCCCTTGGCTCTTTAGTTCGTATATGATTTTGCATACCACTTTGTTTGCCTTTCATGTTTGAACCATTATCG
The DNA here is from genome assembly GCA_958295665.1 of Tipula vernalis. Taxonomy (NCBI): domain Eukaryota; kingdom Metazoa; phylum Arthropoda; class Insecta; order Diptera; family Tipulidae; genus Tipula; species Tipula vernalis. The sequence continues at coordinate 65,345,413 of OY282559.1, read as the reverse complement.
TAACCTTGACCTCTACAATTTTCCAGTAAGAGCCTGTGGCGGTTCACGCATGTGTTCGCCGTCACACACGTCAAAACAACGCGCCCATTCTTCATTGTTTTTCCAGGTGTACCAACCGCATGACGCAATACAAAACAAAATTACAAAATAGATAAACAAAAAAAAAAATCACAAAAATACATCAACAACAAGTCAGTCTGCTCTCGCTGGTCAATAAGGTGACATGTCGCCTACCTCGCGCGGGGTTTAAAATAAGACAAATGGTGGTGAAAGACAATCAATTAAAAATGTGATAAATAAATTAATTAAAATAAATTTTTATAAACAAATTAAAATTAATAAAATTTATTAAAATAATTGGCGTACATTTTATTTATTTTGTGAAACGTGATTAACGTAATACAATTTCAGTAAGACCAGCTCCTTTTAGTATCGTTGGCTTCTAAGAATGTTATGAAATGTTCTCTGATTTCAAACATAGAGTTTTGATAACAATCGACTCAAATAATTAACGTTAATTTCTCTTCATGACTCTTATCTGGAGTATAATCAACTATTTTAGAATAATATTTTGCATTCAATATTAATGAAATAATTTTATCTTTTACTGAATGTGAGATAATTTGAATTAACTCGATTTGAATATTTTTACTCAAGTATTTGTTTTTTAGTTTCATTATTATTTATTCGTCGAAGATGTTCAGAAAGGACAGGATCAAATTTACTTACAAATTCAACTAGTTTTAGAAAATTCCCATTACTTGGATCATACAGTACTTCAGATTTTTCCCGAAATGCAAGTGATTGTGTTCCTAAAAATTCAACAAATATTATTAACCAGTTAAGCACTTCCCTCCAGTGTCGAACTTCTATAGTTATTTGTCGTTGAAGATCAAAATCTATAGTTGTATTTGATCTTAAGCGTTTTTCTAATTCTTTCCATAATTTAAAATATTGTAAATGGTTCACGCTATTTTCATGTGACTGAACTAATCTGATTAAATGGTTCCAATCTGTAAATCCTTGATTAATAAGAGTTATATTATCATCACAACGGGAAGTAAACAATTTACAACAAAAACAAAATACGGCATCCGTTGAAATAGAATATATGAGCCAATTTCGTTTAACGATCTGTCCATTTGCCATCATGACCATTTTCTACAATTAGTTGAATAATCTTTCCACTTAGCTTTGGCCATTTCGCTGGATCACTTAAATCAACTAAAACATGCAAATTATGTTCAACTTCGTAAGAATAATTTAAGACAGCTTGATCAACACTCAATTTTTCTAAATCATTTTTACCTAGTGTAACAGATCTAGGTACTAAATTTGGATCTAGAATTATTTGATCGTCAATCAGGGGAGTATTCGAACTAGACTGTATTGTACTACAATCATTTAAAGTACAACTAATCGCAGTAGTGTCTTCAACCAAAGAATTCTGTGTACCTGCTAGAGGTAAATTTGTTTCTAAATATTTTAACAAAGAACTTGCCTGTGTTTTATCCAAATGATCGCGATTACTATTTCGCTTGCGAAATTCACATCCCGATAATTTTTTATTCGCACTCATTTTAAATAGCAATCGATAACTAATATGTAAATATAATTTACACTGACGAAATATAGTATAACATTTCCCGCACAAAAAGACCGATTTTAGAAATCAAATTAAATTGCACAATTAAACACAGGTTTTATCTATCAGATCACTCTATAATATCACATCAACATATCACATCTATATATCACAATCACAGGCTTTATCAAGCAAATCTTTTTATTGCACAAAAAACAGTAAAATATAACAGCTGATCTAAAGCGATTGACATAAATTGAACTTCAACTTTAAAACAATGTTATTCAAACGAATATTATGCAAGTATAATTCACACGGTATAGAGCGTTATATAATTTACGTTGTGTTGTCCCTTTTTATGGATGAGTGTGAGACAAGGAGATATGCGCTCCTTAATTTCACCGTGTAGGCATTTTATACAAACGAAGCAAATAAAGAGAAGAGAAATTAAGAGAGCCAAGAAAAAAAATCCAATACGAACAAATACAATATTATGCGTTTGGTTTTTATTTTCTTCTGGTTGATAAAAATAAAGTGAACCAACTATTTTTTCTAATTGACGATTGTAAAAGTAGAGAAAGCGCCTCTCGAGGAAAAAAGTTAAAATGAGGCAACCGCCAAAATGACATTCTCATAAATGCGACGAAAGAAATTTTTGCAATCCGGTAGTTAAAAATTGTTTTTATAATTCAAAATTGGAATTATTTACAATTATTATCAATCTGGTAGGTAAAAATTGTGTTTACAGTTCAAAATTGGAATTGCTTACAATAATTTCGAACGTCAAATTAGCAGCTACCTCAGTTTAAAAATTTTCCACTAGGTGGAATCTGTGATGCTCCAATCGTCAATAGGAAATATGAGATGTGAATATATGATACTAAATTAGTTGGTATTGGCGATTGGAAAACTGCAAAATGCGATACCTCTCGGAAATAATGTAAACCCTACGCTCTGCATGAAATGACATTTCTCTCCATATAAAACATATGGAGAGTGAAACTATCGGAATTAAATTGAACCCTACGCTCTGCATGCAAAATTATGACAGTCCAATCGTCAATTGTTATTTGTATGTAGGTTTTTTGTTTTTTTGGTTCACAATTTTTTTTAAAACCTATGCATATCAATCAATACATTTTATTTTATTGTCTATCTCACCTCAATATATTAAAAATATATGGTGTAAATAGCTAGTTAATATTTGTTTCTTATACATATTAGCAAAGATGATATTATCATTTTTGATATATTTAGTTAATAGTATATTGAGGTAAGATGCGACATTATTGATAATTTTAAATTTATTTGGAGAGAGATTTTAGAATTAAAAAATTATTAAAGCTGCCAATATGTAAATTGGGTTTTGTTGTTGATTTTGATACTAAATAAAATATTTTTTATATTTCATGTCAACTATTACACTTGAGTTTACTCATCTCATAATTATCTTTTATCGTTTATCGAGGTAAATTATGGGTATAATAAATTATGAGTCGAATAATAGACGTTGATTTTTCGTATGAAATTTTTATTTAGCTTAATTAACTAAATTATAATTTTATTAATGTTAATATAACAGTGTATTTAATTTTACTATTGCGCCCATTAAATATTCGTTTATTTTTGCGCCCGGTTGCAGTGCACCACTTGCACTTATGACAAGACCGCGCCTGAAGATGCATCTCGCTCTGATCGATCAATCACTGAAAAAGTCGATGTAACCTTACAAAAAATTGAAGAAAACCGACAAATAAGCACCCATCGATCACAAAACAGTTTTAAACTATTTGCCTAAGGTTGGATAAAGCGATAAAGTGGAATCAGCGGAATTGTCGATGAAACATTTTATTGACCGAATTTCCATTAGTAAATTGCTATTGAAACACAACGAAATCGACCCATTTTCGAAGCAAGTCATTACTGGCGACGAAAAAAGGGTAAAATACGAGAATGTCGTTCGAAAAAGATCATGGTCCAAGAAAAGTGAACCACCACAAACGACTTTAAAGCCAGAATTGACGCACCATAAAGTTATGCTTTATGTATGGTGGGAATAAAAGGGAATGGAGGTTCTACAACATGGTCATACGATTGATTCTAATCTCTACTGTCAGTAATTAAACAGATTGCAACAAGCAATTCAGCAAAAACTACCAGAATTGATTAATAGAAAGCTTACTGTCTTCCATCATGACAACGCCAGACCAAACAAAATTTTGATAACCCGGCAAAAATTGAGAGAGTTTAGCTAGGAAGTTTTGATGCATCCATCGTATAGTTCAGACCTCACACCCTTTGACTACCATTTGTTTGGATATCTGTACAACTCCCTTGATAGTTTAAAGTTGGCTTCAAAAAAGGGGCTGTGAAAATCATTTGGCCAAGTTTTTCGCCGATAAACCCCAGAAGTTCTACACCGATGGAATTATGAAAATTCCCGAAAAATGGCAAAAGGTCATAGATAGTAATGCCTGCCCAATATATTCTTAAATAAAAATCTTCACCAAAAGATGGCAAAAAATCTCTCAGTACTTTTCCCCCAACATGTTTTTGAAAAACTTCAATAAAATCCGAAGAAAGCAGCTTAAAGCAGTCAATATTTTTTTTATTCGGAAGATAATACCTTTACCTATACAACCTCTGATAAGTTGTACAATCGAACACGACAGAACAATACAACTTTTTGATATTTTAGAAGTTTTTATTTGTCTTTATGTATGAATATGATTTTCCGGCTTTTTTTTATAGACAAATATATTATTTTTGACAGCAATCCCAATATTTACTACTTTTCGAGAAATATATTTGTCTATAAAAAAGCCGAAAAATCATATTCATACTTACAGACAAATAAAAAAAAATTATATTAGTGTGGGTTTATAAATACACACACGGTTTTCCTTGAGTTTTAAATTTTTGAATATTATAATTCGCTAAAACAGTACGGTGTTTGAGTAGATCTAGCTTTGAGTAGATCAACTTTTTATAAGTACGAAACCAAACTACCGAAGGAGCTTAAGGAAAACGCTCATTTTAAAGGGTTCTGGGTTATATACAGTATTTGAATCCACGACAAATTTTTCAGCCGAATGATCGTTTTCATGTCTTGGGCGGGTTAAATCTTATTTGCGGTAGACAATTTCCAAGCATCCTTTCTGATGGCTGTAATCCAACACAGTTCTGGTTGACATTTAAACAACATGTGTGCCAAGTTTTAGAACTGGACTATTTTTACTGGACTATTTGGCAATTTGTCATTCTTTTATTATTGTAATTGATGATGATGGAATAAAGCCATCGAAACGTCGATGTAAAAACCAACAAGTAAATTATTTTCAGTGTTTCTTCGTATTCCTGAGTAATGATGCTTTAAATTATACGATTTAATTTTTTCTTTATTAAATCTTTGTTTTCGGGCCTCCGTGATTTATATTATCGACTCTGGCTTTTTGGATGATTTCGGAATTTAAAATAAGACTGTAATATTTTTTACCATAAGGAGCTCAACCCTCAATTAAACCCATGAATATATCGCCCACTGGACTGCTCACTCAACTCTAACCCAACCCCAACTCAATCCTCAAATCGAATTTCAATTCAACCATCTCCTTAACGCCAATTCAATCCTTAAACCAGCATAACAAACAAATGATCAACATTTGGGTTAGTCCTTATTGCAGGCAGACGACCGCCTTGTTGTAAAGATTCCAAACGTTTTTCAATTCTCCGCCTTGACCATAGAAACCGATCAGCGAAAAAAAATTCCAAATCAGACAAGCCTTTCTCCCTGATAGATATAGTGAATAGATAAATAAACAGACAGATGGACATCTTTGTTGTTGTCGCTTTTTCCGCCCCAGGGACCTTTAAAACGTCGATAAAGTGGTTTTGGACAAACAAAATGTTTGGTCATATTTTGCAGCATTTCAATAATTACAGTCCGTGTCAACCGAAGTTAAAACAAAAAATTCAAACATGATTTTATTAAATGAAAGTCCAAAGAGTGGACGAATTTTGAGTTAAGTTTGTGTAGATTTTTGGCTTGAGTAGAAAACTGTCCTTCAAATTGTATCAAAATTATTCCAAAAAAGAGGACTTGAAACTCAACGAATTTTACTTAGAGTGGTCTACGAATCGTGCTACAAAATAAAATGAAGTAACTATTTGATAATCAATGTTACAGATTGATCCAGAATTTTGGCCACTCATTCATTCAAATTCAAAATTTTAACGAGCCCGGGCCAGTTCAAAGAAAGTCCTGTTAAAGAAATGCAATAGTTCGAACGTCGGAAACAATAGCCACTGGAGCTTTTCTTTTACAAGATAATCCCACGGTCTCAACGAGAAATTTATCGTTCCAATTTGTACATAACGAATTTAAGTGTGTTTCCGTATAAAATTCAAACAAAAATTAAGCCAGCAGGCAGACCTACCTATTCAATAGGAGTATTACCAGATTTTGCTTCACACTGAGGAAGAGGCATCTTTACAAACTGTCTTTTTATGTCTGATAAAGTAAATTTTTATCCAAACGGAAATTTCAACAAACAAAATGGCCTAATATAGAGCGATAGCAAACCATAACATCTTCACGAAAGAAAACTGCATTCAGAGCGGGTCACCCTGTGGTGTATGATTTAATCACCCTGTATTGTCGAACCATATTTTATCGAAGAGACAATAATCGCACGAGAGCAGTATTTATGGATGCCGAATGAGTTTTCTTCATAGAGTTATACGCACAAAATGAATACCATACCGAGCTACAGTTTACATTACTAAAGACGTAATGACAACGCTCAACCGAAAATTTTCAAACAAATATTCTCACATACCAAGATCGCATGACCAAAAACGATTGAATACCGAGACGTCTCATGAAAATTTATTTTGAAAAAAAAAAAAAAAAAAAAATGGAAAATACAGTAGAACCGTAATAATTTTATCTTCTTACTATCTTAAAACCAGACTCTCTTCTGTACATTTCTACTTACTACGTTATTTACTACCATAAATTTGTTTTTGATTTGCATTGAACGTTGCGCTATGGGTTATTTGTTGTGCCATGCCAGAAGTTTACATTTGACTATGATACTTACTAAATGTGGCATTCTAAATTGATTTGTAGATGTAATTCTGGAATATGACCAAGTAGGAAGGAACTTTGTTATTTCTTAACTGATTTTGGTAAAATTCGCCATGTGCGATGGAAATGGGATTCTGAAATGATTTTTAGATGAAGTTCTGGAATATGGCCCATTAGGAAGGGACTCGATTAGTGCTTAACCGAGTATTATAAAATTCGACATGTACGATGAAAATGGGATCTATAATAAAGAATAGAATAATCTACTACAAAATTGTAGAGATGTGACGAAAATCCATCATTCTGTTTTTGGAGAAACAAAGTTGTCGCTACTTTAAAACACAAAAGGTACAAAGTACCTATTATGCAGGATACAGATTACACACAGTAGATCTTGTTGCTCTGACAGTAAGCATACTCGAGAAGAATAACCCAAAGATTAAAGTGAAGGATTGGCGAGGCAATTTACCAATTGAATTACATCTTGATTGTTCTAGATCTTCATCTTACAATCATTTTAGGATGCCAACTCAAAACACATCGAATTTCATCAAAATAGTTTAAGAAAAAGCGAAGTTTCATCCTATTTAGCCATATTCCTGAACTTCATCTAAAAGTCAATTAAGGATCCGAATGTCGAATTTCAAATTACTCGGTTAATAAGTAACCGAGTTCCTTACAAATAGGCCATATTCCAGAACTTCTTCTAAATATCATTTTAGAATCACATTTCCATCACACATGTCGAATTTCATTAAAATCTGTTGATAAATAGCCAAGTTCCATCCTTTTTGGCCATATTCCAGAACTTCATCTAAAAATCATTGGGGGATCCTATTTCCATCGTCCAACTGTTAACAAATAACCGAGTTCCTTCCCAATTGGCCATATTCGAGAACTTCATCTTAAAATCATTTTAGAATCCCATTTCCATCGCACATACGAGTATCGAATTTCACCAAAATCGGTTAAGAACTAACCGAGTTCCTTCATAATTGGCCATATTCTAGAACTCCTTCTAAATATCATGTTAGAATCCCATTTCAATCGTACATGTCGAATTTCACCATAATCTGTTCAGGAGTAACCGAGTTCCCTCCTAATACGCCATATTCCAGAATTTCTTCTGAATATAAGTTTAGAATTTCATTTCTATCGCACGTGTCGAATTTCATCAACATTTATTATTAAATAGCCAAGTTCCATCCTACTTGGCCGTGATCTAGAACTTCATCTATGGTAAAAATCATTTGAGGATCCCATTTCCACCATCGAATTTCATCATAAACGGTTAATAAATAACCGAGTTCCTTCCTAATTGGATATATTTCTGAACTTTATCTAACAATCTACCCTAAATGGCCATATACCTAAGCATCATTGTAGAATCCCACTTCCATCGAGAAATAACCAAGATGGACTTACTTGGCCATATTCCAGAATCTCCTGGAAAACTATAATTTTTCTTTACTTGTAGAACAATCAACCATTTCTTTAGTCACTGGTCATGATTGAATTAATACCAGGGGTGACATATTCTACCGTCACTATTTTCGATGTTCGATCGAACATTGTATCTCTTTTTTTCACACAATTACATTCTTATCTATTGCGATCTCCGTCTATTAGTATAATTTTCCATACTGTCTAATTCCATCATAATCGATAAAGTATCGAAAACAAAATTTTTGGTGATGAAGTAGAGAAGAAATAGCACGATGAATCGAACAAGTCGAAAGCATAATAAAAAAAAAAAATTAATAAAATAAGCGAAATAGCTTACAATTGTATTCTTGAAAAAAAGAAATACAAAACCTATCGAATATCGAAAATAGTGATGGTAGAACATGTCACCCCAGTTTAGCTCTAAATAAATAAACAAATGGCCAATTGGTTTTTTGTGACGACACACAATTCTAGTATTAAAAGAGGCGTATAATTTACAACAACAAGTAAAACAAAATGAAAAATTAAAAAACCAACTTGAAACAAAAATATTTCGTTTGCTTTTTCTCTCTTTATTTATAAACACGCGGTGGAACACGTGACTCGAAAGATCGAGCTAACCTGCTCTGAATCATGCTCAATGGTGTTTCAGCGCCCGCATACTAACTACTTTAACACACGAAATTTTTTTTGAATTACCTCGCTCAAAATAATCTCGCATTAGTTGGAGAGTAAATGCGCTCTCTGGCATAGAATACTCGATAGAAAAAATTTAAAAGGCTTTTTCTTAATCATCATAATATTTTTCTCATTATTTAGAACAATTTTGAAAATTGATGATGATAAGTTGGATCAGTTATCCTTGAAAATGATGGATCATTTATCCTTGAGTTGGATAACGGAAGAATTTGTTGCGTTGAATAAATACAGAAGGCTTTGCGAAGCGGCAGCAACATTGATTGACACGAGTACGATTCTGGGCTTGTGAACTATGTTTGTGCGAAGAATCATTTGTGTAATATTTTAGGTTCTTCTATGTTTTGGGAGTATGTTTTAAAATATTGCGGTATTTATTTTTGTAAATGGAATAAAAACAAAGCATTCAGTACAAAAATAATTGTATTTGTTGTTACTCTCTTTTTCTCCTCATGCAATTCCTTATAGCTATTTCGTTTACGATTTAGCGTTGTTTGCTTTGACCTAACTTGGTATTTATATAATTCATAATATATGGTATATGCTTGCGCAGCTTTTATTTGCGTAAGACCTTACTGTATCGTTCGAAATATAATTTCTACACCGAAATAGGTATTTTCTACACCCAACTAATTTGAGTTTTTGTTTATTCGATATGAGACGTGTCTATGAAATTTACTATAGTTTTTGGTCTGACCTTATAAGAAGTGTACAATGCCACGCCAAACAATATTAATGAGCTACAGCTCGAACGTGGAGGAAATCTAATAGTTTTGAAAAATATTAAATTATCTATAAAATAAAACTAACTTTAATAACAAGAATTATGAAAAAAGTTATTCGTGTTTTTCATTGCAGCAGAATTCACTAACCACCCTGTAATATAATTGTTATTCATTATTTAAATAAAAAATTAATCGATCAAAGTTGACAAAAAATAATTTCTTTGACATTTGTCTCATTAAAATTGAAGAGATGGTAAATAGTTTATAGCATTTAAGAATTTAAGAATCTCAACTAAACATATAAACTCATTAAAAAAAAGTTGAAAAATTACCAATGCAAAAATGTCTGTTACGATTTGCTTTTCTTAAATTTTCATTGTTTACTTATCAAGTGAAACGTAAATAAACTTTTCTTAACAAAAACAATCAACAAAATGCGACTACAAAAACACAACAGAAGATCAACAAACGAAGCAATTATAATGAATGTTTCGTATTTTCTAGAATAAAACATTAATTTTCTTCTGTTTCGTTAAACAAAGTTTTAAGACAAGTTTTATAAAATTTAAAATGATAATATTTCTCATTTACAGTACAAAACAAAAACTGAATGTATTCTTTTTATATCGCTTGAATTGATTTAAAACTAAAAAAATAAAAATCATTTTATTGCATAAACTAAACAATAATGAGTCGTGAAAATGAATGCAAAAAAAAATAAAAAAATAAATTATTGTACATACAATAAAAAAGAAAACTTTCAAATTAAATAAAAATAAATTTATCTCTTTAATTTTTTGTTTTGTTTTTTGGGATTCTTACCGTTCCTATATAAATTTTCCTATCATCTAAATTTCGTCCAATTCCTCCCATGTTATGATCATTTGACAATGAATTATGTAATGTGGCTGGAGTTTGGGCTGCTGATTTTAATTTATAATCAGGATCTACAATAAAATAAAGTAAAATAATAAAAGAAAGCATAAAATTTTTGTTTTTTTTTTTACATTAAAAATGGTAAAAATGGTAAAATGGAAAAATTAAACATAAAAAATAATGACGATGATATAGCCAAAAGTTTTTATTTTTAAATTTTTGCTCTAAACTTAATTATAATTAAATTAAATATATTTGATTTATAAAATAAAATTAAAAATAAACGAGTTATTGAAGAGAAATATATTTGGATTAATGATGATGGGTTACAAAATGTTTAATTATTGTGAATTTATCTATATGTAAATGTTTGTGTCGTAGAGTTATGTGATTGGATGAAAGGAGCTTTAATTTAAATTGTAAAATGTTGCGTTTTTTATGATAGTGCCGATTAGTTTTAATTAGTTGAAATCTGTCCCTTTTCGACAGATTTAGCGACAGCATTTCAATAATGTTTGGTTGGTTACAGGTTAGAAATCTCCATTTTAGAAAACCCAAGTATCCTATTAATATTTCGCACGTTTGTGATTGTGCAATTTTGTGATTTTAATTAGAAAATTCATGCATAGCGTACTTTAGGAAACTGTGTGGGATTTCACGTGACTATCACCCCAGAGGACCTCTTCTCGAATTCCACAACCATTTTCCGTATGTGGATATCTGTCAAAATTCATAAAAACGTTCGGAAATTTAAATTAAAATGAATATTTCCGAATGGAAAAAGCAGGTGAAAAAAATTCTCCATATACGAAAACGTTAATAATTACAGAGATTTTGACAGATGTCTACATGTGAAAAATGGTTGAGGAATTCGAAAATAGGGCCCCAGAAATTTAATATATTCCGATTAAATACGTAATAAAACAGATTTTTCGCTTTATGATGATTTTGCAATATTGTGCTTTACTAAACAGGCCTTAAAAAAAGTTTAAATACCAAAATCGGTATTAGAATACACAATTTATCAAAATCGTTGTTAACCGAAGAGGATAGATGAGCGATTTCCAGAAATCCCACCTTTAACAAAAATCCTACATAAACAAACTGTAGTTAATTTACTGGCCAAGTTTCATGTTTATGCATATTACTCTTTAGCGAGAATCGGCCATAGAACCTCCACAATTTATCAAAATCGCGGTTTATCGAAGAGGTATAGAGGCCATTTCATAAAAATTTATTTTAATTTTTAACACCTATAAATTTGTTTTATTTTAAAAATAAACGTTTTCAATCACTAAGTGATCATCTTCAGATTATTTTTGCAACTAAAATTATCGAACAACGATTTCTATAACGCTTTGCTTAAAATCTCTGAGAATCATTCTGCCATATTAATTGTGTTGATGTGTAAGAGCGTTTAAAGTAGTGAATAAATTTTAAATGATTGGGCTGGCCTCTGTTCATCAGTTCATCCTTATATTTGTCCATCTACTATCGTTAATTTGTCATCAGTGTATTTCTCATAGAGTGATTTAAATTTGTTATGGGCTTGAAATTTGCATCTACACCAGTATATACTCTGAGAGAAGAAATTGTAGCCGAATTAGAGAGTGGTATATCGAGAATTGCATCCAAGAGAAACAATCCATACGTTTTCACGCTCAGAAGATCAAGGTCATTTACATGAATAATAATCGCGGACACCAAATTGACTATGCCACTTCAAGAATAATAAAAACAAATAACGACAGTTGAAAATTGGATACCTATGAGTCGTTTGTTGTGGTTTCAAGAAGGTTTTGCATCTACTGTGAAAATTTGATAAGATAAATTTAAAACAAAGTGTAGTAAATATAGTGTACTTCAGCCAGAATCAGCCATAGAACCTCCACAATTTGTCAAAATCGTTGAATTTACTCGAGGAGGGTACACGGGCGATTTCCGGAAATCCCACCTTTAACTAAGATGCGATATAAACAAACTGTAGTTAATTTACTGGCTAAGATTCATGTTTGTGCATATTACACTTTAGCTAGAATCGGCCATATTACAGAAGTCCTACTTTTTATTAAAATTTGAATTAATCTTTATCATTACAACCTTCGTACGAAGCAGATTTAATTTTTTAATTTTTTTTTTTTTGAATACTAGCCCAAAAATAATTGTAAATTATTGTAAACTAATAAACTTTTGTGATTGAAGATAGCTAGATATGTGGAGAATATTATATGTGGATTGATAGCTAGATATGTGGAGAATTTATTAAGCTATTTCGTAAACTATCACAACTTGAGTTCAAATTTCTGGCAATGGCCGTTAATGGCCTTTTAACAATTTTATGCAAAACCGCAATTTGAAGTTAAAAAATACAAAGCACATTTATTTCTCTGATTAGGGGATAGCTTTATAGCTTGATGAATGGGGAGTTTAATCGAATATTTCATAAATTATCACAACTTGAGTCCAAATCTCTGACAATGGCCGTTAATCTCTTTTTATCAATTTCATGGAAAATTGCAATTTGAAGTTACAACTACGAGGCACATTTATTTCTCGGGATAGGGGATACCTTCATAGCTTAGTCGATGGGGAATTTAAACGACTATCTCGCGAACTATCACAACTTGAGTCTAAATAACTGCCAATGACCGTTAATGGCCTTTAAACAATTTCATGCAAAACAGCAGTTTGAAATTAAAAATTCGAGGCATATTATTTCTCTGGTTAGGAGATACCTTCTTAACTTGTGAACTATGACAACTTGAGTCCGAATTTCTGAGAATGGCCGTTAATGGCCTTTTGTCAATTTCATGCAAAATCGCAATTTGAGGTTAGAAATTCGAAGCACATTTATTTCTCTGGTTAGGGAATACCTTCATGGTTTGATGGATGGGGAATTTAATTGACTATTTCGTGAACTGTCACAACTTGATTCCAAATCTCTGAGAATGACCGTTAATGGCCTTTTGTCAATTTCATGCAAAATCGCAATTTGAAATTAAGAATTCGAAGCACATTTATTTCTCTGGTTAGGGGATACTTTTATAGCTTGATGAATGAGAAATTTAATCAACTATTTCGTGAACTATCACAACTTTTGTGCTTAGAAATTCGAAGCACATTTATTGCTCTGGTTAGTGGATACCTACATAGCTTAATCGATGGGAAATTTAATCGGCTATCTCGCGAACTATCACAACTTCAGTCGAAATCTCTGACAATGTCCATTAATGGCCTTTTATGAATTTCAACAAAACATTTATAGATACATTTTGAATTCTTAAAAGTGCGCAATTAGCACCAACACATACGAAAATCAATGAGAATCCAATAGAATTTTGTTTATTCTAATAGGATTTGTGTACATATATCTGGGGAAAAAATGGGAAAAACTTCACAACCATGGATTTTTACAGAAACTTGGTTAAACGCTGAATTCAATTTTGAGGAATTTTTCCTTCATGCTATTTTTTGTTCTGTCGTGACCGTGATCCCGGCAATTTCAAATTGGTTGGAGGTAGTGTTATTATTGCGCTGAAAAATAATAGTGAATGTTCGTACTGCGCTTAATGCAACTACAATTCTTTCTTTTACACAATTTTAACATCTTGTAAATTAGAGGTTAGAGAATAACATTCGAATAATTTTGAAAAGCTAGATAACTTTGATATTCTTGAGATATTTAGAATATTTACGAAAATCTCAAATAAAATTAGAATTCTAGAATAATATAAGCAATACAAAAAAAAAAATATTTTTGACGGAGAAAAAACTGAAAGACATAATCTCAAAATTTTGAATAACTTCGATGACAAAAAACTTAACGTTAATCAACCCCCGAAATCTTGATTAATCTAAACATCTGAAAATCTTGAATTTCAAGAGTCTCACCACTCAGGTAAAAAATCTATAAAATATCGAACAATTTATTTACGTAACACAAACTCGGATCATTATGTTATTTGTGAGGGCCAGTCAACCATTTCATTATCATATTTTGAACAAATCTAAGAATCGTGGTGGCGGCGCCTCTAGAAAATTAGTTTCGCGAATCCACATCAGGAAGCAGCCCAAAAACAGATTTTTAATAAAAAAATAACTGAAATAAATGCGGTTCTATAAAACATTTCGAGTTCACGAAATAATGCTTTTATAAATCGTGTTTTCTCGCATTTGCGACTTTGAGAATTGCAGATACGAATTCGACACTCCTTTAAGCATGTTATTTCATATGTTTAAATAATTTGGTTATACAGTTGTGTACTGTAAATAAAATCGGATACGATCATATTCCCTAAAATGAAAATCCCCAAAAATTAAAAATTGGGTGCCCGCTTGAAAAGGAAGACATTATTAAATTTTTGTTAACTGCAATATGAAAACAAAATGAAGCTAATTTCATGTCTTCTTTGCTCTGAAAGGACTATCAAGAGGCCGGTTGGTTGATGTATGTCGTATAACATAAAACAACCTTTGTTTTATTTTTGTTAATTAAAAATTTAGATTTTACTGTTGGAACTACACACGATAATTGCATTATTAATCCACATTAGTTGTATGATTATTCGAAATTATTAAATTACACAATTTATGTAATTGAAATCCGGAAAACACCACACTTCCAAGCGTAAACTTTTTAGCGCGAAAATGTTATATACCGGGTGATTTTTTAACCTGATACTCTCAAATATCTCGGAAAATAAGCCATCTACGAAAAAAGTGGTGAAGATCAAAATTTAATTATTCCGTGGGGGAAATACATTAGTGTTAAAATTAGGATCCGTCCCTCCTCCTTGCAGGTGGGGCGGTGGTAACTTTGAAACTAAAATAGGAATCCCTATTTTTTATTGCAGATTCGGATTTTACGGCTAAAAATACGTAAGATTTGACTGAAACATTTTTTTTTTCAATTCATGATAGATGGCGCTGTAATTGACGATATTCAATTTTTTTCGATTTCTCCTACTGAGAACCTACGCAAACGATTCTGCAATACGTAGGTATGCAATAAAAATACCACGGTTGCATTGTACATTCTCGAAGTTAGTCTTAAACAATTTGTATTTCTTACATTTTCAATTACTGAAAATCGGTTCTCATTATCGTAACCCTATCGTCATAGTGACGAATATAGTCAATTATAGCGTCATCTATCATGAATCGAAAAAAATGTTTCATTCAAATCCTATGTATTTTTAGCCGTAGAATCCGAATCTGCAATAAAAAATAGGGATTCCTATTTTAGTTTCAAAGTTACCCCCGCCCCACCTGCAAGGAGGAGGGACGGATCCTAATTTTAACACTAATGTATTTCCCCCATGGAATAATTAAATTTTGATCTTAACCATTTTTTTTTCCGTATAGTGCTTATTTTCCGAGATATTTGAGAGTATCTGGTTAGAAAAATCATCCGTTATATAGAAATACGAAAATGGAGGTGATGACATTTCGTTTAATTTTTCTTAATTTTGTTGTATATCACTGAACTGGATTTGGAGAAGATCATAAAATAATATAAAATAATTTGAATTTTCTTTTGATATATACGAGATGAATATTGAATGAATGAACCGCTACATGACCAATGTTAAGCGGTTTTGGGGAGTTTTTTATTTTAGTAAGTGAAACACAAACTTAAATATTCATATAAATATAAATATTTTTCAAAGTTTTTTGTCATTCCATTCTTGCGAAAAGAGTCCAATGGTTAGCGGCTTGGTAAAGCTCTCTAGTATGTGTAATAGTGTGTGCATACTTATCAAAAACACAAATTTTTGGGAAATGTTCAAATTTGTAAGTCTGCAACCGCTACTGATTATTCGAATAAATGTCTTGACTTACTTAGTTTCATTTGGGTAAATAACTAAAATTTCGATAGACAACAAAATATAATTAAATTTTGTGTGATGGAGGTAATCTAGTAACGCAATTTTCAAAATGACAGACAGTTTGAAAAATATATTTTAGACATTACTAACACTAATTTATGTTACATGATTACTAACCATGGGTCCAATCGACCCATACCTTAAAACTGAATTTATAGAGAAACCTTAGCGCCCTAAATATACATTTATTAATTTTTGGTAAATTGAATAAAACTATAAGTTAAAATTACAAAAAAATCAATTTAGTTTATTCACAGGTTATGCAAAACTAAATAAAATACTTCATAGTAATAAAAATAATTAAATGGTAATGGATTAGGAAAATATCTCACAGTGCCTAGTTTTTTCAGTCACACTTTTCAGAACGAAGATTTTGAAAAGCTGAAAAGCCAACAAAATTATATCATGCAAATTTCTCTATTCATTACAATTTTTGTAATTGACTATTTTGATTAAATTTCTTCATCAGAATCTGAGATTTCTGGATGCATTAAATTGTTTGGCTCATTACAATTTATACATATTGTGACTAAGTGGCTCCCACAAATATATTTGTTACACTTAGAACAAATAGTTCTAGTTTTACGATCGGTTTTGTAGCTACATAGTTGACAGCGGCCCTTTATTACTAATTTTCTTTTTTTCTCTAAAGGCTGAGATCATTCTAAATGATTTTGTGTGGAAGGACATTGTTCGGGTTGATCATCGGTAGGTATTTTACTGGTAAACTTTTGCAAACTTAATTTAAGACGAGAGTTCATATTTGAACAGGACCTCCTATCAATTTGAGGTTGCATTAGGGCAAACGCAAGGTGCTTTATAAAAAGTGACCGTTTTTTATATATCAGTGGTGAATTTTCGGTAAGCAACAAAATAATTCGTGCATTTATACTCGCCAAATTTATTAACCAAAAAAATATAACTAACGACCACCGGCGTGAATTTCGAGCCACATTATACGTAGCACATAGTTGATCGGTAGTATCAACATCACTTTTCGTTTTGTTCTAAGCATAGATTTTGGAGGATCAATCATATTCCCATTACCATGCAGGGTAGAAAGGAGTAATACACATTTATGTTTTTTGGGCACATATGATAGTATGGTCACTTTCTTTTGGTATCCAAAAATCATGGATTTAACTACCCTTTTTTTGACAATACAAAATGTTTCAGGCAATATCCTTTTGTTTTTCTTTATGGTTCCTACTAATGTAGTTTTTTTCCAATAAATCTATAGCCAGAGGATGAGTCGTAAACCAATTATCGCAAGTTATGTTTCGACCAGCATTTTGAAGATGACTTGTTATACGTTTAACAATAGATTCAGGTTTATTGGTCAAATTATATGGTCCAGCAGGTTGTTGGCCACAATACACCTCCAAAGACGATGTATAATATGTTGTTGAATCAACGGCTGAAAATATTTTTAATACAATATTTGACCGGTTGGTTTGGTATGTATTGCCTGAAGCTGCAGCGGCCACGAAAACCTTCTAATGTTTCATCGACGGTTACAAAGCATCCAACATTGTAGTTATTCTTGCAATTTTTATTAAAAATATCGAAAATTTCGCGGATTGGTGCAAGTTTATCAAATAGATGGCGCTCTTCACGGGTGTTGATGTTGGTGTTGATGTTGTCAAATCGTAGGGAGCGCATTAAAAATTGGAATCGGTTGTAGTTTATAGTGGTCGGAATTATTTCCAAGCCAGTTCCATCCGTAGCCCACAAATCTCTAACACTAACGTGAGATGACTTGTGCAAACCGCTAAGGTATAATAAACCCAACAAACTTTTGATTTCAATAGTATCTGTAAGCCGAGCATGTTTAATATTTTTATATTTCACCTGCTGTTTTCATATATATATATATATATATATATATATATATATATATATATATATATATATATATATATATATATATATATATATATATATATATATATATATATATATATATATATATATATATATATATATATATATATATATATATATATATATATATATATATATATATATATATATATATATATATATATATATATATATATATATATATATATATATATATATATATATATATATATATATATATATATATATATATATATATATATATATATATATATATATATATATATATATATATATATATATATATATATATATATATATATATATATATATATATATATATATATATACATATATATATATATAAAGTCAGCGTGCCTTTGAACTGAATTGACGTTGTTTTTTTTTTTTCTTCGCGTATTTGTCAATTTTGAAAAATTTATTATAAATAAATATAAAAATAAAAATATTAATAACATTATTTGTATATATATGCATGATCTATAATATTAATTTTAAGTGTTATATGTAAATAATAATTGTGTGTGTTTTAAATTTTTAACTTGTAGTGGTTATTACAAATTTGTAGCAATGGCTCTGTGCTGTGTATGTAATGTTAAAGTGTCTGAACACTTTTTTACTTGTGCAGTTGAATGCAATAAACTGATTCATTTTGAAAGTGCAGGGATTAAAAAACCTGTGTTTGTGCCATTTCGGTAATTCCGAATTTTTCTTGGCGATGTGGTATGTGCATTGACGTTTATAAAATTCTCAAAGAAAAGAATGATCAGATGAGTAATTCTATTGACGCTATATCAGCGTCCTTGTCCTTGATAAATAAAACATCTGCTGCCATTAATAATAACGTGGAAAGTTTACTAAAACCAATCGCACCACAACAGTCGTCGTCTGCTAAATTAAAAAAAAAAATCAACACAAACTAATTTGGAATTGGCTTCGCCAATACGTACGTACAAGATCTAAGAAAAATGTTAATAATACCATAACAACGGCTACAACTGCGGTTACATCTTTAACTAATGACGGCGATCATATTCCAGTGGTTTCCAGTCCTACTAATTTCGGTGCTTGTACGACTTTCGCTGAAGTGGTGAAAATTCCTGCCGTTGTGCCTGTTGCAGCATCGAATGCACTTGCTTCTCACAGTGGTGTTCCGGATCAACCAAGCAAATACTCAATTGCATCTGTTTTGCCTGTTGCTGCTATGTTGAGTGCTGTGAGTACGTCTGCAAATGCGAACAATATTGATATATCGTGCGGTCCAACTGGTAATATAAAATCGTTGCCATCATCACGAACTATCCAAAAGAACATACGAAATTTTAATATTCGTGGCACTAATACCTCACCAGATATTTACATTAAAACCATTGCGCCGAAATGTTGGCTTCATTTATCAAGATTCGATACTCTTACAACTGAAAATGATATTGTGGCTCTGGCTAGCATATGCTTAGGTCCGAGTGTTTACAAGGCAGTTAAACTAATTCCTAAGGATAAAGATATCCACGAGTTAGAATATGTATGCTTTAAATTGGGGATCAACGTGGAGCTTCATGATAAGGCTCTAAATTCGGATGCATGGCCAACCGGTGTATTTATTAGGCCCTTCCATAAGCAAAATTTTCGGACAGGAGCCTCATATGTGAAATTCCGGATACCAGCTGCAGTAGTCAACTCTGCCGAAATTTAAATAACGCAGGGTCAAAGGTGATGCGTCGGCCCAAAAGTTCTGGACAAATTACTTTTACTTCGATGTACTATCACAACGCCTCTAGTATTCGGGGGAAAGCTAAATTATTCTTGCTTGGCGTTCTTGATAACGATTACGATGTGATTATCATATCTGAAACATGGCTTACTAAAGGGTTTAATTCAGAGGAATATTTCCCACCCAACTACGTCGTCCACAGAAAAGATCGACATGATTTTTGTACCAGCCTTAAAGATGGGGGTGTGTTGATTGCTGTTAAGAGTTCGATCCCAAACGAGCTCATTGCATGTCATCCAATTTATGATGTAATTGCTGTTCGGATTAATGTATCCGAGTCATCTATCCTCGTGGTGGCTGTATATGTTCCCTCTGGATCTACTATGGAATATTATATGGGAATTGTTAGTTTCATCAGTTCTGCGGTCATGCCATTGGTTCGTATTAAGGAACAACTAATGATTATAGGGGACTTCAATCTTCCCGATATTACTTGGTTTGATGTTGATGGAGTTTTCACATCCTCTTCTTCTGGCCAGAAAGAATTAGCAGTTACTGATTATTTTGCTAGCTTAGCAATGATGCAGTTGAACTGGATAAGCAATAGTCGGGGCATATTTCTCGATTTGGTTTATTCAACTGATTTTATGTTTTCGGATATTTCACCTTGTGAAGATTTTACTGGATGTTCGAGCGTTTACCACACTCCAATTACCATATATATATTTTTAGAGAATTGCAACACTACGTGTACTTCTAGTAATTCTTTGCATTTCGATTTTAGGCGTGCGGACTACGATTCGTTAAACGAATTTCTTGTCGGTTCTAATTGGGACTTTCTCGAGCAGCGAGATGAAAATTTGAACCATTCTCCTTTATTGTTCAACGGGCTGCTCAAGACTGGTATTGAAAGGTATGTTCCATCAAATAAAAATGGACCTAGGTTTCGTGAGCCGTGGTACAACAAAGAACTACTACGTCTTGAAAAAAAACGGAATAAGTTCCATTCTTTGTATAAGTTACAGGGCGCTGCGTTTTATTCCAGATTCAACTTAGCTCGTAAAGAGTTCAAAACTTTAAATTGGTTCCTTTACAACCACTACATTTTGCAAATAGAAGAGGATCTGACTTCCGACCCAAAAAATTTCTGGAATTTCATAAATGGTAAAAAAAAGGTTGTTGGGTTTCCTACTCCAATGACCTTTCAGAACTCTTCCGCAAGTCAACCCTCTGATATCGCTAATCTATTTGCAAAATTTTTTGAGTCCGTCTATGAAGTATCTGGGGATTCTGGTACCAAGCTTATAAATAATCGCGATTGCTCTGATTTTAATTTTTTACAGTTTACTGAAGCAGAAGTTTATGATAGCTTATCTCAACTTGATAGTAATAAGGGGGCAGGACATGACGGTTTTCCACCTATCCTTATTAAGAATTGTGCATAGAGTTTAGCCCATCCACTGACTCTAATCTTTAATAAGAGCCTACGTACTGGGATTTTTCCGGATCCCTGGAAACTGTCTTTCATTAGTCCGATTTTTAAATCTGGCAGAAGAAGTGATATCAGCAATTATCGCGGAATCGCTATTCTTGCTGTCATACCAAAACTTTTCGAATCAATGGTACAGAAATTCTTGTTTTTTCATGCAAACATTTTTATTTCTCCTGCTCAACACGGATTTTACACGGGTAGGTCCACGGTTACTAACCTAGTCGGTTTTTGTCAACATTTATATAGTAGTTTAGAACATAGGCAACAAGTGGATGCTGTTTACACCGATTTTTCGAAGGCTTTCGATAAAATTGATCGCTCGATCCTTATCGATAAGCTGGATAAACTAAATTGTCAGTTTATCCCCATCAGGTGGTTGCATTCGTACCTGTCTGATCGCTACCAATTTGTTAAGATAAATGATTTTAGTTCTCGCTTATTTCGAGTTACCTCTGGAGTTCCTCAAGGTAGCCACATTGGTCCACTTTTATTCTCATTATTTGTCAATGATGTTGTTGATTGTTTTAAATTCGCAAAATGTTTGCTTTACGCAGATGATATGAAGATATTTGCTCCTATTACTGGAGTTTCTGACTGTGTTAAATTACAAGGTGACTTGAGTAACTTTTGCAGTTGGTCATTTAAAAACAAATTATTGTTGAATGTGGGTAAATGTAGGATTTTATCATTTTCTCGTACACACTCACCTGTTCTTCAGCAATATTTTCTATACAATACCGCTATTGACAGAGTTGAGGTCATAACCGACTTAGGTGTAACCTTTTCTTATGATCTTACTTTTACCAAACACATTGATTCTGTTATTTCAAAAGCTTATATTATGCTGGGTTTCATTAAGCGCAATTGTAAAGACTTCTGCGACCCACTCACACTGAAAACTCTCTATGTGTCCTTTGTTCGTTCCATTCTAGAATATGCTTCTCAGATTTGGTCACCATTTTATTATTGCCATTCATATAGAATTTAGAGCGTTCAAAAACAGTTTCTTTTGTATGCGCTTCGCGGCTTACCTACGGAGCGAGTGCAGCAATATGTACTACCTCCTTATAATGATCGTTGTAAATTATTAAAATTACAACGATTAGATCACCGACGAGATGTTGCATCCGCTATCTTCGTTCAAGATGTTCTGACTTCCCGAATAGACTGTGTCGATTTACTGGCTCGTTTCAACTTTTACGCTCCTACACGTTGTTTGCGCCGTCGTCGTTTGTTACATATTGATCCGGTTTCTACAAACTTCGCACTCTCAGAACCAGTTTTGAGAATATCGCGACTCTTTAATTCGGTTTATGACGTTTTCGATTTTAACATGACAAGAAATTCGTTTAGAAATGAGTTGTTTAGATTTTTGTCTATCATTAAATAATTGTTAAATGTTATTTTGTGCTAAAATATTGTATAATAACTGTTAATCTTTTTTGCATACCGATTGTATATTTACTGTAGGTTAAATAAATAAATAAAGAAATAAATTAATATATATATATATATATATATATATATATATATATATATATATATATATATATATATATATAAATATATATATAATATATATATATATATATATATATATATATATATATATATATATATATAAATATATATATACAAATATATATATATATATATATATATATATATATATATATATATATATATATATATATATATATATATATATATTGGTGTTTTTCATAATATCGTCAATAAACGAAAAAAATATATGCCAACTTTCAATAGGTGTTTTCACATCGCTTGAATTTGCTGTTAGATTTGGCCTATTTATAAATAGATTTTCAGCACGTGTTCTTCTTTGAAGCAATGAGTGCTCCGCCAAATAGACCCGTCCCTACCAACATAATTTTCCTCATTAGGCCTTAACGCGAAGTTTTCGTCATCCGAGTTGCCCTCTTGTTCCGTTTGTGAATCGTGATTACTTTTCATTTTATTATCCACCTCATTATCACTAATT
Organism: Tipula vernalis; assembly: GCA_958295665.1. Lineage (NCBI taxonomy): Eukaryota > Metazoa > Arthropoda > Insecta > Diptera > Tipulidae > Tipula > Tipula vernalis. The sequence continues at coordinate 65,322,022 of OY282559.1, read as the reverse complement.
TCTCCACCAATGTCTTCTTCTTCACTGTCGAGCTCGGCAAGAATCGACCGAAGTCTATCTTGTTCCCTTTCAAAACTACACATACTATAAAAACAATATTTAATATAAAAAAATTACCGGAATAATAACGTGGGTCCAAATAACCCATAAATAAAACTCACTCGATACTAACGTGGGTCCAACAGACCCATAAACAATAAACACTCGTTACTAACGTGGGTCCAACAAACCCAGACACTTTTTGTAAGAGGTGTTGTTCACTCTATGACTGACAAAACATTAAGAAAATATATTTTAAAATTTGGGGAAATACCGAAATTTAAATTACATTTTGACGTGAAGTTAGTTACAATTTCGGAACATTTGATTTTTGAAACGTAATTTCGAATTGGGTCCATTGGACCCATAGGTTAGTAATGCAGGGTTAATAAGCTTATGTAGAAAAATTTTGAAATTTTTTTTGTTAAAATTTTCGTTTTTTCCATCGAAAAACTTGAAGCATTTTTACTATACATTGCAATGAAAGTGAAATGCATTATATCCTCAAAGTTATACCATTATAAAAATCTTATAAAAGCAGATAATCAGTCAGTTTTTGTTATTTGCAATTTGTTGCTGAATTTTTCTTGGTTAGCAAGCAAGCGACTTATACAAATTTTGCGAACGTTTTAATGTATCCGCATCTATTGTTAGATGTCAATTTTTTTTAGTTTAGATCAACCATTTCTAAATATTTGTGCAGATTATTATTGAAAATAAATATATAATTTGTATTTAAAACCAAATTGAATAAAACTTTGAATAGTAAGTATGCTGTAATAAATTAATAATAATTTTATTAATAAATCGATTAATAATAAATGTGTATAGTTTATGTAATAATTATGTGATCTGGGCGTCTGGTGAAGGAGGGAACAAAGCCGTGTAGTAATCACCAGCTTCGTAACCTTCAGTAGAGTGAGCTCCAGCAGGCTGTTCTGGTCATGTTTTAGGCAGTCCTGTCTGGGCTCACGACCACGTGAGAGGTAACCTAATCGTAGTTCGCAAGTGTACGTGCTACCTCCCCGTGGTGACCACCGGTAACTGATTGTTTGTTTACCGAACGACAGGCAAAAGTACGACGTTAAAGGAAGGAATAACCTTGACTGGCCATTGGTTATTTGGTCTCTGGCACGGAACTCCGGGAACCTGTGGTGGACCTTCTTTTCCTCTAAACAAGTCCGAAACTGCATTGATATTTCAGAAATAAAAAAATATAAGGGAGGTGCTACTCTAAACGCACCAATCTCAGAGGATGACCAGGTTCAATAAGAACCTACCTCGGAGAATTTTAATATAGAAACCACGCTATCTGATGATAGCAGTGAACACTCAAGCGCGGATACCATTATCCGGTGACCGAGTATAAGGCGCACAAGTGCCATCATTCTCTTGAAGAAGCGCCTTACCCATCTTAAATTAGCGGGCATTCCTCACGAAGTAGCTTTGGCACAGTGCCAAATTAAAATAAAAGGTCGAACGGTCACTACCGCTAAACGGAGCCGGTCAGACGACGTGACCCCAAAGAACACCCCAGCAAAAAGGGAGAAGAAAGAGCAACCTTTGCCAACCGATGGAAAGAGTAGCTCACAAGATATGACAGGTCCGAAGCTAGGAGATGGTGGCAGCTCGGACAAGGTGAAGCTAACCTACAAGGACGCAGTGAAGGGCATCAGGTTGGAAATAACCGATCAAGGCTTCCCAGAAGTCAAACTAGGTATCAGCCAGATTCTGGCTGTACAAGATAGCATCATGGATGCAGTGGCGGAATTACCAATAGACGGCATTAGCCCGACATTTTTAGGATGCCGCACGAGGAATGGATAGTTGACCGTCAACTGTGCTGACAAGGACACGGCGTAGTGGCTTACTGCAACTGTGCCGACCCTAAAGCCATGGGAAAACGCCAACCTGAGAGTAGTCGGGGAGGACGAATTACCGCGCCCCAAAATATTCTTCGTATATCTTTCTCGTTGAAAAAACGAGGCAAACGAGAAGATACTTCGCCGCTTAGGAGTCCAGAATAAGGATCTCAGGAACGCGGAGTGGAAAATTTTTGCAGGAAAGACAGAGAAAATGATCTCCTCCAACTAACCTTGTCGGTGTCGCATAAGACGGCGGAGATTTTAAAGGCCTCTAACTATAAAGTTAACTGGCTGTTTCTAGCCGTGTACTTTCGCCTCAAAATGGATGATGAGAGGAGCACTATGGCTGGGAAGGCACCGGCACCATCAGCCGGTAAAGCAGGGCTAAATCGCTCCGTGGAAAGAGCGGCTGGTTACCCCAGCCAGAAAGATCCCGGGAGCAAAAATGACCCAAACAAGCCAGGAACCTCAGGCACTGCACGTGGAGGACGCAGACCTGAAAAGGAGAACAAGCCTGATAAAAACCACGTGGTAGTAGAAGCAGCACACAGGGCGGCTCATTGGAGGGCCCGAAAACATAAATATCTATGCATGCATCTGTAAGATGTGTACAAATCAACGTACATAGATCCAAGGCCACCACATATATGCTTAGTCGCCTCTTCAACACAAACAACTGGGACATAGCGCTTATCCAAGAGCCGTAGACCAACAATGGAAGATCTAAAGGTTTGACAAGTAAGACAGGTAAGCTAATTTACAACACAGAAGTAGAAAGCACGAGGACAGCGATTCTCTGTCGTTCGTCGTACAATATTTTCTTAATTACCCAATTTATTTCCAGAGACATAACTGCAGACTCATTAGAGATACCTCTCTCCATGGCATCATCCTATTTTCCCGGGGACGGTAACGACCCACCTCCGGAAGAAGTACAGAGTTTTATCAATTACTGTACAGCTCATGGGCAGAAGTTCATCATTTGTTGTGATGCTAATTCACACCACACAGTCTGGGGTAGCACCAACACCAATACAAGAGGTGAGCAACTTTCTGAATACTGTTCATCAAATAATATTGCTATAAATAATACAGGGAACGAGCCGACCTTTGTGAATGCCATTAGAAGGGAGGTGCTGGACCTTACTATATCTGACATGGGTACCTCCAGCGCAGTCCAGAATTGGCATGTATCGGGGAAAGCATCTTTGTCGGATAATAGGTATATAAGATTTGATATTAGAACCCCCCAAATAACAGAAGCTACGGTAAGAATACCTAAAGGTGTGGACTGGGCTGTCTTTACCAATAAACTACAAGACAATGTAGGGGGCTTACAGAACACTATCGGCTCTGTTGCAGAGCTTGATAGAGTTACTGATAATCTCACCAGGGATATAATTGATGCCTATCACTCAAGTTCTCCTGAGGTGCGTGTTAGAGGAACTAGGGATGTTCCTTGGGGGACCTGACTGGGCAGCGTATCGAAGCCCTCACCCAGTATAATGATACTCTGAAGAAGAGCAAAAGAGGGAGCTGGAGAAATTTTTCCGGGAAGATAGACAAGATTCCGGCAGCTTGCCGACTCCAAAAAGCCCTAGCATTAGATCATAAAAACCCTCTGGGCTCAGTAAGAAGGCTGGATAGGACCTTAACCGCATCAAGGGAAGGGACTCTTGAATGTCTGGTGAAGGGACACTTTCCGGAGTGCACAATCATCGCGGGTCGGGAGGACCCTGATATGAGCGTGGTCCATCTATATATAGTACCAAGGGGGGGGGGGGCAAGAAATCTTCACCCCTGGAGAGTTGCGCTGGGCTATTAATTCATTTGGTCCCTTTAAGTCTCCAGGAGGGGATAGAATCTATCCTATTTTTCTTCAACGAGGCCTAGATGTACTGGAGCCCCACCTAATCAAATTATATAGAGCCAGCTTTAGTCTGGAATACATCCCCAGATGCTGGAGTCATGCTCATACTAAAAAATTGGAATAAATCCCCTGAGGACATTAGGTCCTACAGACCTATTAGCCTTACATCATTTATACTTAAAACCATGGAAAAAATATTGGGCCTGTATATCTGACTCAATACAATCCAAAGATGTCCTCTAAATCCTAGCCAACATGATTATCAGGTGGGCAAATCTACGGAGGCAGCCCTGCATGAATTAACATCGGAAATCGAGGATACACTTCGCAACAAGAAGGCACTATTTTGCTCCTTCATTAACATCCAGGGTTCCTTCGATAATACTAATTTCGAGGTGATTCGGGAACAAGCTGTGGCGAGGGGTATCGACTCCTCAATCATCGGGTGGATAAAAAACATGCTCAGAAGCAGGAGACTTAAAGCTTTGATTGGCGAAGCAAGCATCTCAATTGCACCTAACAAGGGCTGCCCTCAGGGCGGAGTACTGTCGCCATTACTGTGGCTCTTGGTAATGGACCACTTGCTCGCTATTTTGAGGAACTCTCGAGTATGAATCATTTGCCTATGATGATGATCTGATGCTGATGGTCAGGGGCAAATTTGAAAGCACAATATCTGAGCGTATGCAATATGCTCTAAGATTGTTAAAGGAGTGGTGTGTTGAAGTGAGCCTTAGCGTCAATCCCAACAAAAAATAATATGTACTCTCTTTACAAATCGGAGGAGAATTTCCTTTCCTCCAATAACTATGAACGGGGAAATACTGAAGATGACGTCTGAGGTTAAATATCTAGGGATCATTTTTGACCAAAAATTAACCTGGAACCTTCACTTGAAATACATCGCAAATAAGGCAAACAAACATTCGTTGGGTGCCAACGTATGTTTGGTAAAACATGAAGCCTAAACCCACAAATGATAATCTGGCTTTACCAAACCATCATAAGACCAATGATATCTTATGCGGCGTTTATATGGTGGCCAAAGACAGAGAAAATAAATGCTCGTTCAGCTTTGGACAAAATTCAAAGATTAATATGTTTGGGCGCAACGGGAGCAATTAGGAGCTGCCGTACTGCTGCCCTTTAAAGGCTGCTTGGACTCTCACCACTCCACAATTATGTCAAAAGTGTGGCTGGTTTCAGAGCCATAAAACTGAAGGTAACAAGTCAGGTTAGACTGACTAGTTTGGGACACAATAGCATCCTGGATAAACTAAACTTGGTAGACGATATTGCCCAGCTATCAGATATGATGATAATGACTACTGACTGCCGGAGGAACTTCACGAAAGCTGTTTTATTAGCCCTGGCAGCGCCGGTGTTCAGCTCTAAACTGACATGGAGCTGCTACAGCAACTTTAGAAGGCTGGGTAGGGACAACAAGGTTACTCTTTTATGGTCCCCCGGCTACTCTAATATGCCAGGAAATGAAGCCGCAGAGACCTGTGCAAAGGAGGGTGGCATCTTCTACGAGCCCGAGCCTAGCGTTGCCTATTCCAAAGGCCACGTAGCGAAGAGATTCCTCTTCTGGGAGCAGAGATGTTCTGCTTCACTCTGGGATTCATCTCGTGGAATGAGACAGACAAAGAAGCTCCTAAATTACAAGATTACACACTTACAGGATATAATCAGAATGGATCGATCATCTCTGAAATCCCTCATATGGTACTTGACAGGACATGGTCCCTTTAACTGCTATCTATTCAAAATGGGGAATACCCCATCTGAGAACTGCAGGTTCTGTAATCTGGGAAGAGAAACATCCGAACGCTTGCTGTTCGAGTGCAGTGCGATCGCCCTAAAAAGAATTAAAATACTCAATGCTTACTCTCTCTTCAGTGGCCTCACGCCGACCCTGTGGATGTGCATGACCTTGTAGCGTTTATCAAGGACCTGGACCTACATTTCACATAGATTCATTTCTCTACTCGTACACGGGGATGCACGACAGATCCTGCTGGTCGAAGTGCACAGGGTCCCTCTTACCAACCCACCCTCTATAAAAAAAAAAATAAAAAAAAACTCTTATCGTATTTGTGCACCTGGGAAAATAATTTCAGATCTTGAAAATCTTTTGCAATGTAACGATCACGATTGTTTTAAACGGTATCGTTTTACAAAGAAAATCGCAAAACATTTGATAGAGGAATGTAAGGAAGGCCTTAGAAGAAATACCAAATGTGGTAAATCTAGTATTTATCTTTCACCAATTATTAAATTTTTTAGGTCTTAGTAAGCCTTAACATCTTAGGATCGAGCAAGTGGGAAAATGTGTGGCCATAATTTATTTCAACCGACGGTGAGCCGTATTTTTCCTCAATTTTTAAATGCAGTATGCCGTAAAGCTACCAATTTATCAAATTTTCAAAGAACCGCAATGAAATTCTCCTAGTAAAATAAAAATTTTATGAGAAATTTTGGTTTTTTCATGTGAATCGGCCATAAGCGGAACTCAAATTCCAATTCAAAAGCCGGCGGTATCGGATAGCTACACATATATCAATAGGAAAAATGTGTATACCCTAAATGTTCAAGGAGTAATAATTTAAATTTCGATTAGCAAATCCGCCGTATTTACAGAATGGCGTATTGCGAATTGCTAGAGTATCGAGTATCTACCCTATTAGGGAATATCATTAAGGCTATTTTAGTTAGATGCACAATGATTAAGCCATAATGATATAATAATGAAAAAATTTGAAACTAAATTGAGAGTTTGGTGTAATCTATTCATATTAAAGACAAAAATATTTGGATTGGTGAAACTCACCAAATTTGATCTTAATCCGAGAAGCTTTTAAATTTCGTACTGATAATATTTGTTTCGACTTGTTCTGATATTTCTTAGATAGGGAACAGATTGGTGCTTATGTGCCCCTATTTAAGAATTATTATTTAGAGCCGAAACATATACTAAAAAACCAATAATTTATCAAGTTAGAGATTTAAAATTTTTTCAGTCAGATTGAGTGAGATCTGGGATGTGTTATGATCTAATTAATTTACAAAAGTTTTAATGTTATCTTGCATCATTTTCATTAAATAATAGAGAAACATTGCCCATTGTTTTAATTTTAAATCTTTCGCAATCCAATTTTATATTAAAATATCACCCGAACTTTCTTGTGCTAACAGCTAAAAGTCCTTTTTTTTATATTATAAATGCAATCTTTAATACAGAAGTAAAACAAACGATTTTTTCTTTCTTTTGTTTAGTGTAGAAACTTTTCAATTTAGTATCTTACAAAATTTAAAAAAAAAAAAAACTTTTATCTTAAAAAAAAAATTAAATTTATAAACTATAAAACAATACCTACGACAAAATTATTAACACTATACATTTTATCTACTTCTAATAAACAGTTTCTAAAGTGTACAGTATAAAAGTTAAGAAACATAAAATAATACAAGGAATGAAAACACCTTAAGTTTTGTGTAATTTTTGCTAAATAAAGTATATAACTATTTTTGTCTTAGCATTTCCGTTTTTAGAAAAGATACTCGATGTACATTGTAAGTATATAGTAAAAAAAGCTCTTTATAAGATGAGACAGTTTTCTATAAAAAATAGGAAATATGTAAGATTAAAATAAAACTTGAAAATGGAAAAAAAAACAAAAAAAATTATCTTTTATTTTGTTTCGCTTTGTTGTTGTAACGTTGTTAATGTCTTCTTTATGCAAGTTAAAATTAATTTTCCTTCATTCCACGACTACTCATAGTAGACCAACGAGCTTTTCTATTCATTTGCTACTTGAGTATAGAACTGAAACAAATTTCGCTGTTTTGCCTTTTGCGACGAACGACGATTCACAATTTTTGTGTTTTTTTTATTTTATTTAATTTAAGATAAAGTCTTGTTATTTTTATTATATTTTCAGAATTAATTTTAATTTTTATGATTATTACTATTATTACGATTATTTTTTAGTTTTTTTTTTTTTTAGTCTTTAGTGCTTTGCTTAAACATTACATTAGTAGTATATATGTATGTATAGTATGTATATAGCATTATACTTTAGTAGTGTATCGGTATTTAAGGATAATTATGCTTGTTGTGATTAAAAAAGATTTTCGAGACATACTATTACGAAGACTTAAAAGTATATCAATTATTATTTTTTTTGCTTTGTAATTATAATCAATTATGGTAGCTCTGGTATTATCGTTTGGTTCATCGTAGATTAAGGTTATGGAACATTGTTTTGAGAATCTTGCTGTGTAAGCTTTGTAAGATGTCAAAAATGATATCTGGATTAGAGTAAAAATTAGGAAGCTTCTAAATTGCTTTGCAACGGATTTGCTTGGAGTTCTAAGCAATCAGTATCCATCTATTTACTGCCAGGTAAGGTGGACAACTTTAGTTTATTATTTATGGGATGTTTGATTTACAGATATTACTTAGAAATTTTATAAAACTAATTTAATTGAAAATTAATTATGAAATTTAGTAATTTATGTAAGAGTTTGGAAAATTGTGAAGGTAATAAACCGAAAGTTAGGTCTGATATGCTTTTTAAATTATAGTAAAGAAAATTTCATTTTCAATTTTGAAATTCAGAAATTTAAGAATTCTTGAATTTACAAAATATAAATGCTCCGATTCATCCATTGAGAAATTTTGTTTAAAAAGATTTGCAAATTTTAACAATTTAAAGTTCAATTGAAGTATAATTCGAAATTAAGAAATTTTGGAGTTAGGGACTTGTGTGATTGTAGAAATTGTGAAATTTAGAAATTTGAGAAACTCTTAATAGTTATTAAAATTAAAATTTGCAAAATTTGGAAGTTGCTGAAACCGGGAAATTTTTGAATGTTAGAATTAAGGAAAATAAATTTGAATTTTCATGAATTCTGAAATTTAAAATGGTTATAAGTTTGGCAACTTTAGCAACTTTAGATCTAGTTTATTTCCCTATGTAATATTATATCACTTGTCTTGACCCCTTCTGATTTTGACGAATCCCGGTTAAATGTTCTGTATATAAAATAACTCGATCCATATCTTTTTCACTGTTCTATTGAAGAGAACGGAAGAGTGTTCGTTCCCAAAAACTACTTAATCGATTTTATTGGTTGATGGCTTAAATAAAAGAATAAGCTGTTATTTTACATATCGCGGCATTACCGTGTAACTACAAAATTTCTTAAAATCGTTTTATTGGGTTTTCGGTAAGAAAATTAGTGCTTGCTAAAACAATCTATTATAGTCTTACTATGGGCATTTTACAGCAACAATGCCGCGTATTTTCAAACCAAGTTTTTGTTGGTACAGAATTATTCTAGCAATAATTTTGAAAAATTTTATCGTTTTTTTATTTAATTTTTAATGTTAATTGATAAAAGTAAACCGAAAATTAATTTCGGTTTTTATTTTGAACATAATTTGCATTTTTATTTTTAAACCAATTACTATTCCAGTTACGAAAGTAAGATGGTATATATTAGTGTCGACCACCGCAAATACTTATAAGCACTTATGGGTCATATCTTTGCTAGATCATCTAGCAAAGAAATGAACCATCAGAGCTTATAATTTCTAGCAGTGGTTTTTGCGCAATATACGTCTACTTAAAGAATATTTTTTTATTTTTTTTATTTTTTTTTATTTATTTATTTCTTTACAAAATTTTTAAATAAAACACCAACTCCATACTTAAACAATCTGTTTTGAGCTAGAGGCTCATTCATAATAGATTGTGCAAGATGAGGTGTGAATTAATACAATTATAGATTTACTAACAAAATTTCCCAGTCCAGCCTTTCAAATCCATCCTGTAATACGGCAAGGTACTGCTGCTTCGAAATTTATTTGTTTTTATAAATTCGATGTTATACACATATGCTATTTCAAGATCGGGCTTACTCAAAAGTCATAACATCGATGTACGGCAACATTATTAGAAAACCTGTAACAAATCGTTTCGCGAGTTTTGTAACGTTCCATACAGCTCGATCTCGAAGATTTGATGCGGTTTGTTCATTGTTGTTGTTGCATTTTTTTTCATTTATAAAAAAAATATTTAAACAGCATATTTACAAAATTCTACGTAATAAAAGGCAAGCAGCAAAAAGTACACATTAACGTGACTTCTTCGCATAATATCTAGGAATAGGTAATTCCAGCCATATCTTTATGGATTTTTGTTGTTTCCGATGCGTTATGTGCTATATATGCGCTTCTATCATATTTTATAATTTGCCTAAAGGTTTGAAAGGTCCTTGGACTTGAGGAAGTCTACTGTAATGTTTTGAATTTTAATTTAAGTTTTAGAAAAATTAAAGTTTAGATTTTGTGTAGAAATCCCGCCAAAGATTCGGGTTCTATCAAAAATATCTCATATACGCTTGCCAACCAATCTCAAAAGGTGATCATCAACCATAGAAATCTCGTTTATGTCAACCACATGAAAGAGAGATATTACAGACCACGCTATTCGCTAGGTCGGCTGAGAGTTTTGTAGCCTCCTAGCGTTGCTTTTCCCGTGGGTGCAGTAAGTATAATAGGAGGCTGGTCTGCAGATTGCTTTGCTTCCAGAAGTAGCCATGATATACTATTCCTAAATCGTTGGAACCAAAGACTACCGTATTAATCGTAATCTCCGTTCGTCCAAGGCGAAGGAGTCTGATGAAATAAGCGACTACTATTAAGTTCACTGATTGATTTACACAGCCTGGCACTATCGGACTAATGTGGTACGTTGTCGTTCATTGTCGCGATATTCGATATTCTGTTGAGCTTGTTTGAGAGCGCCAGTATATTACGCCTGTGCTCTTCATTCTGTTGTACTGCGGATCTGCAAGACGTCTTTTAATATACTCTTTCCTTTAAGCTTTACAACGATCCGCGGCTGTTTTATATGCGGATTTCTTACGTGGTGCCAAATTGTCACGCGCAATATAATGTAAGAAAAAGCCTGTGTAAATAGGCGTACGTATATTTGTTCCAAATATTTCTTCTATCGAAGAACTGGTACAAATTAATTGTGAGGAAATTTTGACGATGTTCTCTGCTAAACCATCTGTCCCAAAAGTTGCTGCTAATATCAACTGTTGTTTGTGTTTTGTTGGTGCACTGGTCAGGACGAACAACATTTACAAAAAAGACGGAAATAAGATTAAATTTTTCGAATAATCGTTATTTCAATAGGTAAACCCAATATGAAATTTATCCAATCTATCGAAAAATCTTAGTGAGATGTTTGCCGATAGAAGAAAGGTTTGAGATACCGATTTTCTTATTCATGCATAAGATTTTTAAATTGTCAAACATTGTCGATTAATAAGTTAACGATTTGATCCGTTATTAAGATTAATGAGATTAGCTTTGTGAAATCCCAAACTGTTTAAATCTTGATAAATTTGGTGTATTTGGATTTTTTTAAATTTAGCATTAAGTTTGAATTGATTGGAATGAATTTTTCTTTTTACATATAATAGACTCAATTTGGTTGTTGTTGCAAAATCTAATATTAATTTAGGATAAACTTCATTTGCATGTGTATTTTTGTAATGGGTACGAAGGGCCGAATTTCAAAGGGCCGAATTTCGAAGGGCCGAATGTCGAAAGGCCGAATGTGGAAGGGCCGAATGGGTCGAAGGGCTGAATGTGTCGAAGGGCCGAATGTCGAAGGGCCGAATGTCAAAGGCTGAAAGTATCAAAGGCGAATGTCGAAGGGCCGAATGGGTCGAAGGGCAGGTTTTTTTTTTTGGTTTTAGAAATATAGTTTTTTGAAGTTGTTGTTTAAAGGAATATTTTGTAAATTTTTTTATCAAATATAAATTAATTTCTTATGAATTTATATATTTTATTATGATTAATCTTTGTATATATTCTATCGACAAAAATATTGCATATCGAACTATTGGGCTACTATATTGGGCCGAATACAAAATCTTGCATAACAATTTCTCGTATATTTTTTTCTCTATTCTGGGGAAATTAAATTGAAGCGAAATGACATCGACTAATTAAACTTTAAGAATTGTAGAGGCTAACGGCTTCGGCAACTCTCACGGGGACGCGGGTGGCCGTTACGCTTCCTCTGCTTAACCCTCGGAGGGGCTTTAGATTTGAACTTCGGGGACGTAGGAGCCAGGATCAGCAAACATGTCGCACTGCATGCCACACGTAGGAGCGGATTATATAGAATCTGTTAATGACGTCTACTAAAAAGAAAAACAATTGCACTATTTTGTTATGGAAGATTTTGTAATTACAAGATTTTGTAGTTGCAACATATGTAAACTAGTACGAGAAGTTTACAGTCTCATCTTGTGTTCCTCAGGGCAGTCATTTAGGTCCATTATTATTTATTCTATTTGTTAATGATATTGTTACATGTTTTAAGTATTGTAAATATCTGTTATATGCAGATGACCTTAAAATTTACGCTACTATCCGAAATGGCGCAGACGTTTTATTGGTACAACAGTAATCGTACTGAGCGGATTCAAAAAAAGTTCTTAATATTTGCCCTCCGAAGATATCCAAGGTCAACTTCAGGATTTAGTTTACCTTCTTAGGCCGGTCGTTGTACACTTTTGAACATTCGTAGTCTTGAATTCAGAAGAGAGGTGATTCATGCAGTTCTTGCTCGGGATGTAATTTGTGTTAAGTATAATTGCCCAGTATTGCTTGACTTATATTCGTTCCTAAGAGAATTTCGTCCACGACAATTAAGACTGAGTATTGGTTTTCATCGTATGAATTATGGAATTGATGAACCGGTCGCGCGTACGTCAAAATATTGTAACTAATATTCAGAACTTTTCGATTTTAACATTTCAAGGGATATTTTTAAGAGTCGTATTAGAAATAATAATTTGTAACACTTTTTTATTTACAAAATTATTGGTATTGTAACCTATGCTATTTGTTAGTGCTGGTAATAAATGAATAAATCAAAATAAATAAATAATTGCAACATTTTGTATTCGAATAATAAATTCATAAGAAATTAATTTATATTTGATAAAGAAATTTACAAAATATTCCTTAAAATAGCAAATTTAAAAAATTATATTTCTAAAAACAAAACAAAAAAAAAAATCGGCCCTTCGACCCATTCAGCCCTTCGACTCTTTTGGCCCTTCGACATTCGGACTTTCGACACATTCGACCCTTCGACACATTCGGCCCTTTGAAATTCGGCCTTTCGACATTCGGCCCTTCGACATTCGGCCCCTTGATATCATTCCGTATTTTTCATTTCTATTGATTATTTTTAGTGATTATAGCATTAGTTCTTCATAAGTTAGTTTATAGTGAAGTGACCATGACTGTATTTGCCATTACCGAACAAAAATCAAAAATAAAATAAAAAAAAATCGTCAAATTGTGGAAAAGAAATGTGTAGGTAGATTCCGGTTGTTTGGAATTGTTTTGTGGAACGGGATTTTGTTCTAAACGATATTTTCGCATTCCGATTCGGTGGAATGAGAAAACAAATCCTGCTTTTGTGGAATAACAATTATCAGTGTCATTGATTTTAGCCTTAAGATGTTTAGAGCAATGTATAGGTTTAACTCGAGGAAGGTAATCAATGATTTATATATTTTTTATTATTCATTTAATTTTTGCACGGATTTTAAAGGACATACGGAAACATTGACACATTTTTTTTAAATGGCAGTCTACTAGAAACCTACCTTATGGTTCTAAAGCCCAGTAATAAATATAGGGCTAGTAATAACTAAAAATATAGCTTGTAATAAACGCATAAGGAAATTGGTTCCTTAACATTTTTGGTGCAAGAAAGTTTTTTGTGATAGAAAAAAATTCCTACATACTCCTAGTCTACCGAAGTTTGTCCGGCCTTGCTGCTCTTATTTTTTTATATGATTTCTAAAGGTCAATCAATAATTCGGGTAATCGAATACTTGACTTTTGATTATTCGCTATTTGAGAAAGGGAGGCAATTTGAAGTGAGTACTGAAGTCATATCTCGTAGGTTGCATTCAGAAGAGTGTAAATTATCGTTTTGCCCATCTTTCTCGCTCAGCAGGAGTTTAGCAGCGTCAGACCTAGAATGGTAGGTTTATTTATACAACTTACTACCTTAATGAATATGCCTTCAAATTTAAGAGTTTGTATGTCAATTTTAACTGCAAGCAAAGATGTGCAAAGATCATTATTAATTTCGTTAAAACTTTTGTTTTATTTTTTTTTATGAATTTATTACAACTGATTTACAATCATCTAGTAATTTATCTTTAATAAATAAGTTTAATGTTTAGAATGGTGTAGCCCATTGTGTATTCTCTATATGTTTGAAATTTAATTTAATTTAGCGGTTCCAATTTGAGTTTAAATCTAGAGGCTTCGTCCTATGAAGCCGTCTCACTAAATTGATGTTTTCCAACATACTACGGATATCGTCATTTTGGTGTTGACTAAGACGCTCCAAGTATTGTTTCGCGTGTCTTTTGATATCTTCGCTGACGACCACGGTGCATTTACTACGCCACGTAGGACTTTATTTTGGAAACCTTGAATTATTTTAATGGTGGTCTTCTTGGTACAACCTCAAAGCTGAATAGCGTAAGTCCATATTGGTTTTAATTAATATTTGCCGATACAAGAGCAATTTGTTATGTAATGTTAGCTCAGAGTGCCTTCCTATGAGCCAGTACATGCTCCTGTATTTGATGTTTAATTCTTCCGTTTTTCTTTTTCACGTGCTCTTTCCACTTTAACTTAGCATCGAGAGTCATGCCAAGATATTTCGCCATATTTGCATGGGGAACTTGTTGCAAGTTAAGTTCCACTGGTATCCAATTCACTTTTTGGTTTATAAAGTTAACATGTACTCATTTCGCTTCATTCAGCTTGATTCGCCACCTTTTCATCCAGTTGCTCACTATGTTAGTGGCTCTCTGAAGTGTTTTTCTATGGTGTTACCAAGTGCAAGGATTGCATTATCATCAGCGAGTGTTTAAGTGGTTGTTTAAGATACAGTACTGGCCCTAGGACGCTGTCTTGCGGTATTCCTGCTGATATTTTCTTTATTTCAGATTATTTTCCTTCATATTTAACTCGGAAGTAACGGTCGTTTATGTAAGGTTTTAGAATCTGATAAAATTGCTTTGGTAAATCTCGATGCAGTTTAAATTCTAGTCCTTGATGCCACACTTTGTCAAAAGCCTGAGCTACATCCAAGAAGATACTGGAACATATTTTCTTTAATTGAAGCACATCTTCAACCGTATTTGATTTTCTCTAAATCAATTTGATGTGGAGGAATTATACTTCTTTCGTCTATTATTGCTTTTAACCTCTTCAACAGTAGTCATTCGAAAATTTTTGAAATTATTGGAAGCAAAGAAATCATAGCTGGTTTATTTGGTTTTGGTATCATGATAACCTCTGCTATCTTGAACATTGCGTTGATTATTTGGAGTAATTTTCTTAGTCCTTTTTCCGGTAATGCTTTAACAATTTGGCCTGTAATTAGATCCTATCCAGGAAATTTTCTTGCATTTAAGTTGTTGATTACTTCTCTCAGCTCTTGTAGTGTAACTTTACGTATATCAAGTTCATTCACTTTGTTTACTGGAGTTATATTTTCGTCTGCTGATTGTCTAGGCAGAGGTTGGAAGGTTTGTTCCAAGTATTCAGTAAACAACGTGGCTTTTTGCTTGGCGCTTCTAGCCCAGCTTCCACCGTCACATTTAATTGGTGGCACCTGCATTTTTCGTCTCTTCAGATATTTTGTGAGATTTTTGGTCTCTTCAGGCTTTTCGTGCTTTCCTTTTCTTCCTTTCCTTCTTTCTTATTCATATTCTTCTGGCTAGTAGGAGTTCTCCTTCAAGCTGCTTTTTGAATATTCTCATTAAATATTTCTAGTTCCTCTTTTATCTGTGTCGGTGTTTTAATTGGCACATGCAGTTCAATATGGAAATTAAAGAGTTTCTGGAATAGGTCCCAATTAGTTTTATTGTTTGTTAACCTTGGCGGACTTTCTTTATTAACTATAGTTGAGGTCGATAGATAACGGGTGAATGATCAGACGAGAGTTCCTCACTGTTATCAACACAAATGTAGTTCTCGCATATTCCTTTTGTGATATAAAAGTCTATGAGGTCAGGTATTTTATTCCTTTCCAGCAGCCAGTGCGTTGGCTTGTTTCCAGAATCAAACTCGCAGTTAAGTGCTCTTCCTGCTTTGAAGAGCTCTTTTCCTTTAGTGGTTGTAAGTCTGGATCCCCAATATCGAATAATGAAATTTGGTCCTAGCGATTTTAACAAGGTGGTGTAGTCTCCCTCATTTAACTTATGTCGTGAGGGACAGTAAATTTAAGAGCTACCATATTCTTTATTCTTATTTGTTTGTCCTTCACGATTTCGATACATCCTAGTTCATAATGCTTGATGTTATATTTAATTATTATTGTTGATCCTCCTCTAGCGTTTCATGCTGGGTGGATGTAGTCGTAACAATGGTATCCTCGTATATTAACATATGAAATTTTGGTAAAATGGGTCTCGAATACTAGACAAATATCTATTTTGTCTGTGTGCAGGAACATTTCTAATTCTGGAAGGTGTTGTATTAGTCCATTTCCATTCCAGATGACTATTCTTAACGTTTTAGTCATTTTATTTAATACATCATGGATGAGATTTCATTAACCGTTTATTTAAGCCTTCTAAGGCTAGTTCTTGTTTAACTAATCGCATATTTAAGGCTTCTGCATTACGCAGTATTCTTTCGAGGACGCTTTCACTTGTGCTTGTTGGTTGCCGTTACACAATTTCTGAGAATGTTTTACGTTCTCATGGTTTTGAAGTAGGAGGTCTAAGTTCCACTTGCTTTATGGTTTGATTTCGCCCGTTTAATGTTACACGATTTTGTGCGCATTTTATTTAAATTAAAACCAACTTAACATTTGGCGACGAGGAAATTGGTTCAATAGTGCAGTGATAAGTTTTGAAATTAATTAAAATTCATGATTAATTAAGTTGATTTTCGAGGGTGTTTGACAATAAATAATGGCAATGGACGAATTATTAAAGTCAAATCAAAAGTGGATGGTGAGTATGCTAAGGGCACAACAAGATAACGTAAAGAAACATTCGACAGTTATGTTATACAGTTACAACAGCATTTTATTGGATATAGAGTTGAAACTGATGATATAAAGCGAGCATATTTTTTGTCGTGGATTGGTACAAGTATATACGAACTGATGAAAAATATTTTCGGTGATCAAAAGCTTGAGGAAAAATCGTTCGATGACCTTGTGGATAAATTAAAAAAACATTACAAGGACAAAACACATGTGCTTGCTTCGCGGTTTAAATTTCAGCAAGTAGTGATGAAACCAAATTAATCTTACGCGTCGTGGATAGCTGATTTACGGGGTGCTGCGCAAAATTCCGATTACAGATGCGCGAAATGCAAAGAATCTTTCGTCGATAATGAGATTCGTGATATGATTATTCTTCATACGCCTCACGACTCAGTTCGCACAGCTGCATTTCAATTAGAAGATCACATCTTAGCCAAAATTTTTAGTCCTTGCGGAAACATATGAATCCACACAAAAATCAATTAATGTGATCAAAGAAAAAAAACACGACCTACATCCAAATATGGTAAACACTGTTGAGAAATCCAGTTATCATAATCGAGGCCGTTCAAGAAGTCGAAATCGTGGACAGCGAACAAATCGGTTCAATTCAAAGACTAATAAATCATGTCCAGGATGTTTTAGCCAACATCAACGAAGTGATTGTCGATTCTTTTCGGCAAAGTGCAATAATTGCGGAAAGATCGGTCAAATAGCAGCAGTGTGTAATTCCAAAACACGAGGCGATCAACAGCGAAATAACTCGACTTCACGCTATAATTTTAGGGACTATGTTAAAAATATCGATACATCGTTCGAATTTAATAGCATCCATGCTCTGGAATTGTCAGAATCACCCGATTGTGTGGTATCCAATGAAGTGTTGAGTTCTAATGAGATTTTGGAATTTTCGGATTCTATTTTACGGAAAGGGAGGAAACTCTTAATTAAGGTTTGCGTAAACGGCAAACAGTTAAACTATCAAGTGGATACTGGTGCAACGTGTTCAATGTTTGGTCTAAAGGGGTACAATCAGCTATCAGAACCACTAGTGCGCCAATCAAAGCAGAGCTTACGAGCATATGGAAATACACACGTACCGGTTAAAGGTATTTTCGACGTAAATGTTGAATACGACGGTAATAAATACATTTTATCGCTCCTGGTTACAAATAGTCAGGATGGATCGAACAATCTAGATATGGATTGGTTTGGCGCGTTTAATTTTGATCTGATCCAAAAATCTGCAAAAGTTTCAGCGGTTAGTTCCAGTTACGATTCCAATAATCAAGCACTTATTTAAAAGATGTGCAAAAAATTTGAGCCTATTTTTTAGAACACGCTAGGTTGCTGTGTAGGTTTCCAAGCGCATTTGCATCTATATAAGAACGCTTCGCCTAAGTTTTTTAAACCACGCCCGATTCCATTTGCTCAACTTGCAGAAGTAAAGAACGAGAACGAAAGACTTCAATCTCAGAAAGTCATCAGGCCAGTACAATTTAGCCGATGGGCGACACCGATAATATTTACTACCAAAGCCAATGGGTCAATACGCATCTGTGGGGACTTCAAAGCAACCGTAAATCCACAAATAGAAGTAGAGCGATTTCCTATTCCAAGAGCCGAAGAGTTATTCCATAAATTACAGAATGGGAAACATTTTTCGAAGATCGACCTGTCGGATGCATATTTCCAAATGCTGGACGAGGAATCGAAGCCGTTTATGGTGATCAATACGCCCTTCGGACTATTTCAGTACCAGCGCTTACCGTTTGGCGTGTCCAGCGCGCCTGCTATATTCCAGCGTCTGATAGAGCAAGTGATTGCGGGATTGACACAATGCGGTAGTTACCTATATGACATCATTTTCACGGGCACAAATGAAGAGCATCATCTACGTAATCTAGAATCTCTTTTTCAACGATTACATAAGTTCAACCTAAGGTGCAATTTAAACCAAAGTAAATTTTTCCAATCAGAAGTCGAATACCTTGGACACATAATTGATGCCGCAGGGATTCGTCTAGCCGATTCTGGATTGAGTGCAATTCAACGTTTACCACAACCGCGCGATGTCAAACATTTGGAAGCGTTTATGGGTAAATGCAACTATTATAACAAATTTGTTAAACATTTTTCACAGATTTCAGCGCCGTTGAACAAATTGAGACGGAAAGACATTCCTTTCGAATGGGGTCGAGCTCAAGAAAAAGTTTTTCAAGCAATATAGAGTCAAATAATAGATGCGGCTAAGTTAGTTCACTTTCATATAACTACCCAGTGTTGCTGGCAACAGATACTTCGAGTTATGGAATTGGTGCAGTGCTTTCGCACCGATATCCTGATGGATCAGAACATCCAATCGCGTTCGCTTCAAAGACGTTAGCGGATTACCAAAAAGCATACAGCCAAATTGAAAAGGAAGCTATGTCAATTGTTTTCAGCTGTACAAAATTTAACCATTACCTCTATGGTAGGCATTTCGAACTTATCACAGATCACCAATCATTGGTGCCAATTTTTCATCCACATAAGCAAATTCCGACGATGACAGCACACCGATTGCAACGATGGGCAATCAAATTGATGGCTAATGATTTTACTATTAAGTATAAGCCAACCTCAAAACATGATAATGCAGATGCACTATCACGACTCCCATGCGGACCCAACTAAATCTTCGACCGGGGTGAAGATGGGTGTCTCCAGATTGATGATGAAGTAGACAACCAATTAAACGTTTTTCCAGTGGACGCCGCAATTATTCAAGAAGCGACAATGCAAGATCCGATCCTAAGCAGAGTTGTAAAGTATGTACAATTTTCTTGGCCAAGATATGCGGAGATTGATGAAGATATAATGGCATATTTTCGAAGACGGACTAATCTCACAGTTCGTAAGGGTACGTTGTTGCTACATACGGAGTATGTCCGAGTGGTTATCCCAACACAACTCCGGGCAAGGGTGCTTAACTTTCTGCGAAAATGCCATTGGGGTACAGTTCGAATGAAACAAATGGCAAGACGTTACTGTTGGTGGCCAAATATAGACAGAGACATAGCAGAGCTGTCAGTGCATTGCGAGGTTTGCCAAGGTTCACAGGCTGAACCATAGAGGGAATTTGCAGTTTGGCCTGTTCCAGCGAAACCTTGGGAACGAGTTCATTTAGACTTTGCTGGTCCATTCATCGATAATATGTGGCTCATTTGCATCGACGCTTATTCAAAATTTTCTTACATTACAAGAATGGTAGGAGTACCACCGCAGTTCAGACAATTCGATCATTACAATTACTTTTGGGGATTTAAGGCATCCCTGATACTATCGTAACGGAAAATGGACCACAGTTTGTTTCCGGGGAGTTCAAGAAATTCTGTGAGCTCAACGGAATACAACATATGACGACGGCTCTTTTTCATCTAGCATCGAATGGGCAAGCGGAAAGAACAGTTAGAACATTCAAGAGATCAATGGAAAAAATTCTAACCATTACCATATCTCCTGATGAAGCGTTGACCAAGTTTCTGGTCTCCTACCGTACTACACCATCGCATACTCTGAATGGAAAAACTCCAGAAGAGCTTCTTCACGGCCGACTGCCGAAAACCTTCTTGTCTCTACTTTCCCCAAAAGTCGGGTTGGATAAAGTCGGGGAATCTAAATTTCAAATACGACAGAAAGTGTTCACCTAAAACTACTCAAGAAGTCCTAGATGGGTGCCTGGAGAAATTGCAAAACTTCTTGGTATAATGGTCTACTTAGTGAAGACAGATCGTGATTTATGGAAGAGACATCAGAACCAGATTCGATAACCTAAGATGGAAAAACCACTCGATCATCGACCGATCAATCAGGAAAACATTTTGATATACTTGTTAATCGTTCTAATTTTAGAGAGCCGACGAAGATTCTACGGGTAGTGAGCAAGTTGATGTACCTCATGGTGAAGGCGATCACACACCAAGGGAGATGCCGGGACGTTCCGAAAAAGTGAGGAAACCGGTGGTCAGATTTGCGCCTGCCGCAACTTAAATTAAACGGGGAGGAATGTAGAATCATGTACAATCAATTTCGGCATAAACTCACCTTCATCATTAATATCATTTACAACACAAATACCATTGTATATAATAACCGGTCGTTCTTAATGTTCTTATTTTATTGTTTACTGTATTAACTAATTATTTCCTCTTATTCGATAATATTAAACTCAGTTGGACCGGCATTATATTTAAATCTAATAAATAAAGTTAAGTTGTATCATTACACATTTCGCAATTTATTTAAATTAAAACCAACTTAACAATCTCATGCACCGGGCTCACACCCGCAGTATTTCTGCGTATGGTTATAACTTTGACATTTCATGAATTGCAAATATGAGCTTATTATTTGCTTTTGATAAGAATTTTTTATTAAATTTAAATCGGAAAACTTGCTGTGTTTGACAAAGTGTAAGATTAAATTAAAACACCTTCATCTAAAATCTAATTTTAATTTAACTTGAATTAAGAAATAATTTGTTTTTGATAAGAATTCCTATTAAATTTAAATCAGAATACTTGTTTTATTTGAGAAAGGGCAAGATTAATTTAATATCATTTTTGCTTGAATAAAGATAACCCATATTCTATATTCAAGCAAGAATGATATCGAATTAATCTTACCCTTTCTCAAATAAAGCAAGTAATCCGATGTGAATTTAATAGATAATTCTTATAAAAAGCAAATTATTTCTTAATTCAAGTAAAATTAAAATTTTATTTTACTTAGATGAGGACGTATTAAATTTAATCGAAATTGTACTTCGCTTAAGCAAGAGCCACATTCTTGGCATAAACAATAACCATTTAAAAATAAATGATAAATTTAGCAAAATAATTCTAGATTTAAGAAATGATATCTTCCATTGAATTTAAAATGAGTTTCTTAAAAGAAGAAAAACGAAAATGTATATATTATTCGACCCATTTTTCCATTTAATCAAGGGGCTTGATTGGCTGAAAATCAAGGGGTAAAAATGATTAAATATAGCAAGTTTTGTTTAATAATAGCAATCTTTTTTTTCTGTGCATGAACAATAGAAGCCCCATTTTGATTACTTTGCTTCGCTGAGCATTTTCTTTCCGTTCTTTTCTAAGAATATTAACTACATTTTCTAATAGCCGCCCTCTTTGATTTAGATTCGCCACTATGTCTTCAATTGGGCAAGTTGGATGAAGGCAAGTTCCATACGTTGTTGTTAAGAGAAACCACACGATAATATTGATTGACGGAGGCGCCTTTTTCTTTTGGGCATAACCCGTACCAGGTTATGTTGGGATGATTTTTGTTTTTTACTAATATTTCCACTAGTTGATGGTTGCCTATGGGCGAGGATTCGGCTTTCCTTTATTATTAGTTTTTAACGTCCAGGCGTATTGTCCGGTTTCGCTTTCAAGTTCTTCTCATTGAAAAAAAAGTAGTTATTTATACCTAAAGTAGTTAGATCAAAATTTCAAAAAAGAAACTAAATTTCTGGAAACCCTATAAACACAACAACTCCTAAAAACTGGGACTTATTTTTCTAAAATCTGTTTCTTCTTGCCATCCAGCCCAATTTTATGAACTTGATGTGGCACAACATAATTGAAAATATTTGATTTATTTTAAAAGGGAGTGTAACATTTGACTGTAATCAAGTACTACTTTCAAACAATTTAACGTGTGCCACAAAAGTTTATGTAGTAATTAGCACTAGTCTATCTAACAAAAGCGAAACTGTTTATATTTTTATCTTCATCTTAATACCCATAATAAAATATATTTTTACATCCATATAAGCTCGTCCTGTATCATTAAAACGATACTACAATTTCCTACATACGTACATATTTGAAAGCAAACGTACACTAGCATATTTGATAGTACATAGAACGATAAGGATACATTTAGAAATGTCTTTTCAAAATTCAATTACTTCAATTACATCAATAAAATCTAATTCCTTCCAATAATTGTTTTAATTTGCCTTATTTATGTCATAGTTTAGCTTTAGTGTATCTAGCAAATATAGTAATTCGATAGTACAAAAAAAAAAAAAAATATGAAAACATCGTCTAGTATTTGTATATAATAACTATTAGGGTATACAAGATATACAAATCTGATAAAGCATCGTACGACTCTATTCAGCTCGAAGAAATCTAGTGAATTTAGCAAAATTTTTTTATTACTCCAATCCAAATAATTCAATTAAATCTACTAAAATTAATCGATAAATCGTAATTTGTCGACAATTTTTCTATATTGTAACATAACAAAATTTATTATTTATTTTCATTTCTAATATTCTACTTTGCCAGGTAGTTAATACACAACGCAACAACAGCAGCAATAACAACAAAAAAAATCTTGTACAGAAAAATTATCAAAATGGGAAATGAAATTATGATAATTGGATTACAAAAATAAATAAATAAATAAATAAAAATATATGAAATGGAATTACAACAACATATCAAATTAAATATAAAAACATAATCATAAGAAATTTATGTTTTTTAATTAAATATTGAAATTATGATGAACAGACCTATACATACATATATAACAATAAATAAAATAATTTTCATTACCTTCATTGTACGGTACAACATCAGGATTTTTTTCATCGTACATTTCCTCCGATTGACTTAATGGCAATGAAATTTTTTCTTTTATTGGTAAATTTCCCGGACGCTGTAAATGATTTTGTTTCCCTTTCTGATGATGTTGACGCTGTGATGTACGACGTAATTTTATTGCTGCTACAATTGCTATACCTAAACATATTAATACTGTTAAAATTCCAATCAATATACCTATTGATAGGATTGGTGTTAATTCTAATTGATTTTGGGTTCCTGTATATATATACATATTTATTGTGTGCGATGGTTGGTTTAGTGATGTTGATATTGGTTGATTTGATTTGTAGTCGAACGACGTATATACGGTACATAGAATAAAAAAAAGTAAATAAAATTTATGTTTTAATTAGTTGAGCTAACGATTTAATTAATGATTTTTATTTTATTTTATTATATAATTTATAGTTTTATGGAGGTCGCAGGAGCACTTGCTGTATTGGTATTTATATAAGCGGTCGGTAGTTTAGTTTAGATTTGAGATTGTATGGTATTTAAACATCGAATTGCCTTAAATTAAGATAAAATAAAAAAGAGCGGCACAATTAAATAGGTGACGGATTTTCACACGGTTTAGTGAATAAAGTAAGTAAATTCTTTTACTTACATTTTTTTTTTATTAAATTTGATCGATTTTTTTGCTTGTAAGCCAAAGTAACACAATGACCTTCAGATGTTTTTGTATCCAACAAGTAAATACTTGAGAGATCTTGAAAGATTCAAGTGAAATCATTTAATTTTTGTGCAATCCAGCCAATGTTTAAATTAATATAAGGCTGCGGTGAAGAATTCAGCCGCTGCACAGTTTAGGCTACACGAAAAAAAAATCAAAAAGCGGGCAGAATGCAAAAAATATCTTCTGCATTTTTATACGACAGGCAGCCTAACTGATAGTTGCACAAACGAGCGCATTGTTATCCAAATCACAATAATCTTGAAATTAAATTGTGGAATTAATCGACCGAGAACTTTGTTCCATCTGCTGAATTTCACTGTAAACTTCCCTCTTTGCTAGAATTCTTTGTTAAAGTACATACATTCAATGGAATATTATTTTCACCATTTAGTGTAAAACCAGCTATTTGAAAACAATGCTGAATGGGTGGGGGCTTTACTTTTGTTGACCTTATGTCAAGATCGTAATGTCGTTGTCATTCCGATTGCTTGAATAAAATTTTATTTTTTAAAATTTTTGACGCAGCAATTGTTCTCTGTGGGCAGAGAAGAGTTTGTAAATTGATGGATTTTCATTTCGTTTGCAAGCGTTTAGGATTACTGTGCAATTATCTAGAAAAATCAAAATCTTTCGATTTTTTTATTCGTAAATTTTTTGTCTAAATCGTATAACGACTTTTCAAAAATTATCGAAGTCTTCCAGACTTTCGTATTGCTCTCATAAATGACTGGTAACGACTTCATTTTTTTAAAACAGCGACTTTACTTTTTCCGATGACAAGTAAAAAAAACTTTTTCGAATACTTGCCTCCAAGACATGTTTCTTTTTTGAAAGCGTAAGTTTTTTGTGGAATGCACTTGGCAACAAATTTTTGTCTCAGCATTAAACACACAGGCAAATTATTTGTAACCCAATTATTTGTTAAAGCAGAGTCCACACCACCGCTTTCACCATAAATTCTTTTAACTCTAAAAAGATAACTTTGCTTTAAAATTGTTGATTTTAAGTGTTTCTGCTTATAGATACGCCTTTGTGTTAATAATCGGTCCGGAGAGCGGAAGATTATGAGCACTGCTGCATTGCATGCTCCAAACTATCGTGTGTGCAATTTCTTAATCTTTTACACATCAATTTATTGGAGTTTTTATAAATTAGTTTTTTGAATTACATGGAATTTCAAATTCTGCTGCAATGTCTTTTATTCGTACACCAAAATCGAATTTCTCAATAACGTTTTAATTTTTGTTTAATTGTTAAATTTTTATATTTTCCAATAACGACTTTTGCCATATTAATTTTTTTTTTAAAAATCTGTTAGTTCTTAACTCTTAAATACTGGATGAGACAAAGTTCTGGAATATGGCCAACAAGGATGGAGCTTGGCTATTTCTTAACCGATTTTAGTGACATTTGACATGTGCGATGAAAATTACCCACATTACTCATGAATATTATTTTTGAATAAAATTCTGGAATGTTGCCGGTAAGGATGGAGCTAGGCTATTCCTTAACTGATTATGATGAAACTAGGGATGCACTACGTAAATGAGATTCTAAAATGATTTTTTTAATTTCGGAACCCTACACTACCAGTAAAAGTGTCAATCATGCTGCATGCTACAACCCACAATTTCTTATTTTGCTTTGATTGTGATTAAATTTGCCCGCTTATGTATAATAAATATGTCAATTTGAGGAACCTACTTTATGAGATCGAATCTGCGTTCAACCACAAGGCAACACCAAACGAGGTCAGTCTCGATAATTTTGGAAACGTAAAGAGCCAGCACAAACAAATAATTAGGGGCCGCTTTAATACTTTTAGAGTGGATGTCAACCAAAACCACCATCTATATCATGGTGTACTCAACCAATAAGATTGGGCAGTTAAAAACAATCCTGAGCCAGTTTAAGGGTAAAAACTTAAACCAGCACGAACAAGTTGTAGGTGAGCTGAAAAAACTACAACACTCCTTCTTTACATACGCACACAGGAGCCCGCGATCAAAATTGATGATCTTGAGAGGAATCTCCTAAGACACACCCATCGAAAACAACAAGCAGGACCTAGAAAACAATCGACCAATACCAGTGGAAGTGTACCCCATGGTTAAAACAATAACAAACCAAAAGGACGAACATGTCCAAATCAAATTACCGAGTTTTACGGTTACATTGGCGCCGAACAAAAAAACAACTGGCCATGCTGCCCCAAGCTACTACGCGAGATACAATTGTTTGATATATGCCTGCAAATAAATGCCAAAACTACGAGGGAGCCATGTGGCTAGCTTTTCAGAATGCCCAGAAAGACTGAGATATATGGGTAAACAAAATAAATCTAATAAAACTAATAAAGCAAAAAAATTGTTGGGACCCGCGAGTTCTTCTTTCGATTCGAGCTTTGTAAGAACAGCTGTATCTTTTGCCCACTCATTAAAACCTAGGACTCGCGGGGGCAATATTTTCAATAATATCGGTAAAAGAAAGGGTTTGCAAAATGTAACAAGACCAGTAGAAGGGAGTCACTCCCACGAAACAATTAGTCATCTGGGACAGCTTTTCTCCAAGTCCCAGCAGCTGTTTAGAGTAAACTTCACCTCCCCTCACAAACAATATAACGGAGTTCATGCGGCGCCTAAATCAAGTGTCGTCTGGCAATACTGTAAATAAAGATTATCACACTAAACTGCAACAGTCTAATCTTGATTGATAAACACCAGCCCCAAATTACATGCCTCAACGAGAGAAAAATTGCAGCATCGCACAAACTTCATATAAAATATGAAAACACTGTTTAACTACCAAAGTAGAGCTTTTCTTTGTGGAGACTTCAATGCCAAATACCACTACTCGAACCCTACAAGAGAAAATTCTAATGGAAACACACACAGTTTTTGTGCTGAAAACGAAACACAAGTTTATTTTCCACTTTCGAGTCTCCCCTTCAGATCGAATCCTGAGTAAACATACTTGCACAGCTTATCAGCTGGCTGAAGTTAAATTCGTGCCAAATATCGATTTTCATAAAAATAATCAAGATACGTAACTATTATCGCAACATGCCACGCAAGGTCCCGGCACTTTTTAGTCCCACCTCACAAACCGGGCTACCAAAAGTATCCATGAAAGTATAATACAACACTTCCAGACAGTGTTCCGCAAGAAACTCAGCTATATCTGGACCGACAAAATAAACTTGTACAACTATATAAAATGGATTATATCAAATAGCGGAGAAAAAATTGTTCTGGAAGAAGGGGGAGTACAGATAATTGATCCAATCGTAATAATAAATAAAATTGTAGACCATTACGAAGCTGTGTTCCAAAACACTTCACGCACTAGCGAAAATAACGAGCAAGAGACAGACCCCGGACCTGGTCGTCGGGTCGGTGGATGACGTTATGAAACGATAAAGTCTTCCACACGATGTTGCCGAAATAAGCACCAACTATGAGGAGGTGGGTCGATGGTTTCACATACAAAATTTGTTTCTGGCAAGATTCAGACAGATGGTTCTAATAATAAATGCAATCCTAAAATTTGCCTACTTCCCCGAAAGGTGGAAGACGGCGAAAGTTATTGCCATTCCAGAAAGCGGCAAGTTCTGCAGCTTCGAAAACACAAAGCCAATTAGCCCGTTGAACGGACTCAGGAAAATAGTAGAAAGGATCGTGCTACGCACCCTGCTAGATGCTGTCCATCACTTGATTCTGTAAGGACAGTTTGGCTTCGTCCACAACAGGTCAACCACGGATGCCCTGATGTGGCTAATAAACCACAAAAAATCAGTCAAAATACGACACAAAACTGTTGCAGCCATACTTCTAGACAAGCAACAGGCCTTCGATTCTGTCTGGCGCCACTGGTAACACTAATTAAGTCATACCTAGAAAAAATACGATTCTTCGTAGACATAGAAAACCGCTACAAATCGAAAAGTAGAGCTACATCATCTTTAATAAAAATAGTGGACTAGAAGCAAACAACAAACTACCAAGCCTGGTACGACCTGACTAGCAAAACACAACAGGCCACCTTGCAGAAAAAATTCAAAATAAAGCTTTGAGGTTCATTTTCAACAGGTGGCCGCGTCCTCCTGATTTTAAGCAGTATGTCTCAGCTGGACCCTTGTATGCTCATGAGTTTTCTGCTAGTCTTCTGTAAAGGAGAACATTCAAGCTACTAATAAACCCAAGCGACATGCTAAACGAAATATAATGGCACTAGTATAAATTGGGGAGCACTCATAGTGGAAGGACTTTTTGCTTTTGGCTTGTGGTTCTGTATGGGTTTCCAACATAGCGAGCAAAAATGTTAATCCTTTCTGTTGGAGACTCATGCAGGCCTGTAAGTGGATGGTAAATGATTTTTCTTGGTGAATGCCCTCTTAATTTTTTTTACGTTTATATTAGTATGAAGTTAGGTTGAAAGTTACAAATATAGGGAGAAAAAATAAAAGGGGGATTCACAGCTTTTTAGGGGAGTAAAATCGTGATGAACTATGATGTTAAAACAAAAATACTTCTCGGCGTCAAAAAACTCCGGAAAACGCTTTTCACATGAATGCACTTGAACTATATGTTCTTCAAGTTTTTTTTTTAAGATTATAAAACGCAGATTGCAGTTTTAATGCCAATTTTATTCCGCTATTATGTAACGACCATTTTAGTTCACTATTTTCTATTAATTTTGCACCATGTTACATTTGTGCTGTACCATTTAAAAAAAAATGAAATTGAATAAAATTTGATTGTTGCAGAATACGTATCGCTTTCATTTAATTAATATACATTAAAATACATCACAATGTTTATTGCAGCTACCGTAACGTCGGTATTAGCGGGAATATTATAATGATCTTGGAAGGCAGAAAATCGTTTCTCCTTTTGAAATGATCTTTTTGGTTGCAATCGTTAAAAAGAGAAAATCGATTTATCAAATTAGACAATCAAACAGACAAACTAAAAACTATACTTAAATAGGTTTTTATTTCACACAGATTCCACAGATTTATACCAAATTTCATTACCACAAAATAATTTAGTAATCAGGCCAATAAAAAAGCATAACATTTTTTTATACAAGCAAAAAACAACTCCCATACAAACACCAAACACAAGACAACTTTCTTTGTACCACCCACTACTATAACTGCTCTTCGTTACAAGTCTGCATTTTATCTATATCCAGATATACACTTAAGAAGAGCAGACAAAAAATATATTTTCTTAACTATACAAGTACACAAAAAAAAATAAAATGAAAAACTTATTTTCCAAAACATAAATTTATAAGAATTGTTCCTTTTCATGTTGCAACTTTTCGTTTTTGTGTTTGCCAAAAAATAATAATAAATTTAAAAATTATTTCTTTCTACAATGTTTTTATAATTTCATTTAAATTTTCTCAAATACAAGAAAAACCACACAAGTTTAGAATAGTACATACATTAACAAACACACACACACACAAAAAAAAAAAAAAGACTGATATTCATAAGCTGAATAAAAAGTGTTGATTACAAAGATAACAATAGCAACAAAAATTTATTTAATCCCAGAAAAAGAAAATTTCTTCTATAACTTTCCATCTTTAAAGTTTGTTTTTTCCTTTTGTTTTTTATAAATTTTGTGCTAGACTTATTTCGTCTATACTTGTATAATACTATATAAATGTAGTTGGGATGTTGCAAATAGAATGAATAAAAGCTCTAAGACAACAAACATGACTTGAATCAGGAAATAAATTAAACAAAAGCACAAAGTTTTTTTTTTATTGTAACAAGAGAAGCTTTTGTTGTTAGACATTTTTTGATTTTACCAATTTTTTTTTTTTTTGTTTCTTCCTCGAGAAACATAAAATCTTTACTGAAAATTTATAAACTTGTTGTTATTGTTGGTACGTATACGATGCTTAATATCAAAATGTCTAATGAAACGACGAAAATCAAGAGTGAAAATATCACAAACAGGGAAACTGTTTCACATTTTTTTTTTGTTACAACTTTTTGTTTTTAAGGAAAATGCTCAAACAGGAAGAGAAGAAGAAAAAATTAAACAGCTGACACGTTTGGGAATAAGAAAATTGTATTATATAATATAAAGTTCAACAAAAATCTGTAATAATTTGTGTTCTGAGAATATCATGGAAAAGGCTATAAAAATGCTGTATCGATATTTTTTTTTTTTTTTTTTGTGTGTAAGTATATTATAGAAAGCTTTATGAAAGAGAACAAAATTGAGATACGAGGAAAAAGTTTTAGTTTTATGATTTGGAAACTCTTGTGGTTTCAAATTTTTTGGATGACTTTATACCGTTGTTGAACTGGGGCCATCTATATAATGGTTATTCAATTGGAGTTGCATCATCATAAAAAGTTAAGCAATTATAACACAATTTTACATTTAACAATATTGTTGTTCTGGTATTTTCTTTTTGTGCTAATATTTATATAATACATATGTACTAAAACATGTTTAATTTTCACACAAATAATAAAAAACGCAGATTGTTTATTTTTATTCTCGATTTTAAACGAAACTTATTAAAACTTGTCACATTTGTCAAGTTGCTTGTGAAAAATTACTTTTATTTAATAATACTTATTTAGGACTAATTTAAAGATTTATTTAAAAGTAAATCCGGAATATAAATCAGTCTGAAAATAAGCCTGCATGGAACTGCATCAATGTCAATCTTAATAAGATCGACGCCCTATGAACTTTCGTGGACTTTTAAGTCGGACCGAACTCAATATGCACCCTAATACTGAAATGTGGATTATGTGCAGTATATAAACGGTGTATATGTCATGCTACTATTTCTTCATTCAACCATACTTTAAAATCAATTTACAGTTATCCTATCGTGTATAAGAGAAAGAGAAGTGACGGTTATAAAGAACAAAAATTTCTATTTAACGTGGGATTATCGAAAGTTACCGACAGGTAAGATCAAATATTTCGAGGGGATTGAGTTTTTGGTAAAAAATGTACTTACAAATTGTTAGGGTTTAAAAATTTTTATAGAATCATATTATGTATTTAATTCGCCTTGGGATTGACCTTTAAAAGATTCGTAAGGGTCATCGTGAAAATGTAATTGGCAACCACTATTTTTTTTAATGGTTTCATCGAAATTTTATAAAAAGTTTGGATTACAACTTTTTATCTAAGAATTGATGATCATTTATTGGATAATAGTTATCTAAGAATTAATGATCATTGATAGTAGTTAGTCTAAAACGTTTCCGCCTCTTTTTTCTGAAATTACAAATGCCCCATTTATTTATTTTCTTTTTAACTTTATTAAACTAAATATTTACTATTTTGGTTGACAACTTACTGCTATGTTTCTGGTAAAACCATAATCCCGTCACTGTAAAATTTCTGTGCACTTTAGGCGAAAAACTGTTCTGCAGTGAACGACACAAATGACAGTCTGATGTGTAAAATCAGGACTATACGGTGGAGGCATTACAACTTCCCAACGTAGCTTTCTATAACCTAGGTGCTTGTCTTGCACCACTGTTTGCATGATTCTATCGGCATTTTAAGTGATTGGTCGGCCAGAGCAAGGTGCATTTCTGACATCGACATTTCGAGAATGAAATCGGGCGAGCCGTCCAAGGGCTGTTCTGTTTTATACGGCCTCATCACGATAAATAAACCGCATACATTTTTTTTAGTAGTCTGCGTTGTTTTCTTTTTTTGAAATAGAATATAAATTGTGGTATAATCAAATCAAATATTAATTTTACTGACACCTATTGTAAAAACGGCGGAAATTTTTTTCACCATCAATATTTTTAATCAGTACCCATTTACGACGCAAAATAATTTTAGAAAGAATTATTTAATTTACTTACAACCAAAAGCTTTAATATGTGTATTATATATGTAAACTAGAAACAAGTTTTTCATCATATAAAATCTTATATTTCAAGCGTAGACAGTTGACAGGGATGGAATCTACAACTGTATATAATTCACAAAGTTTTCTCAGCAATTATAATGCTCGTCCGCCAAAACAAAACAGGGCTCTTAATTAAATACTCGGGTAGGATGATCTAGGGACTAATGGAGGGATAATGGAGAATGCGAAGAGGGAGACCGACTGATAAGAACGCTGCTCCAACAAACAAGAGCTGGTTATAAAATACAAAATAATAAAATATTTTCATAAATAAATAGAATTAATTTATCAGAAGAACTACTCTAGGAATAAGTGAATATCTAAAAACTTCTAAGTATACAGTAACTATTATTCGTTCAGAAAAATTAGAGAAAACCTACTTAACAGTATTGTTTTTTACGAAAAATGTAACTCAGTATTTATTTTGTATTAATGGGTGAATGTACAAAAAAATTAAGTTCTGATTAGAGTTAAATTTTCCGTAAAAGATAATGGCCCTTAGTAATATAAAAAAAAACAACTTAGTTTTTAAAGTCAACCCTTAACAAATATACTATATTACACCGAAATTTTCATTTAGGGTTGACTGGTAAACTTTTAAATAAAAGTTTTCTCTAATTTTAAAATACATAATAGTTGCCCTATACTTACAATTAATTATTACTGGTACGGGTTTTTACTAATTTCTATAGTAGTTCTTTTGATAATTTAATTCTATTTATTTATGTAAATAATTTGGTACTCATTTTGTCACAATTCAGTAAAAAAAACTTGAATCTACTAATCAGCTAATTTTGTTTGGTCTTCATCTGTGTCTTTTCCACCAAATCCTAGACGTGACAGGTGCTGTTGTTTGCACCCCCCTCTCAACCATCATTTAAATGCTCTCCATTATTCGACAGAACTGCGCATCATAGCCATGATATTTTTTTCAAGAGCCATATGAGAATTAAAACTTAAGGCAAGCCACTTTGATACCCAAGATCACCTGAGTAGCGAAGAAGATTAATGCGCCCCACCTCTACTGTCGTCCTTTTCAATTAAAATGTAGACCGCTACAAACTTACTTTTTCATAATTAATTCTCAAAAGTGGTTTACTTTTGGTAGGACGCCGCGAAATAGGCATTCACGAAAGTTTTTCATTTTTCGATTATTAATAATTCTGGCCATTCTAATAAAGTCTCCTGGTATCCAATCTAGTAAATCAAGTATACTAGAAAGAAGAACAATGATTTCCTTTATTTGTTCATAGTTTTTTAGTTGTCTATTGGAAGATCTTAAGTGTTTGCTAATAAAAAAAAACAGTTAAGATCTTCCAATAGCACATAGTTTTTGTGTTGCATGTGTTTGGCATAAGATCACGCCTGCGAGTATTCATGTTTCCTGAAAATTGTACCCAAAAGGGAAATAAGGACAGTATATTTCATATAGCTACAAGAAGGGGTATCCGGCGGCATTAACCTAGAAAATATTAGTATTCGTGAAAACACAGACTTCAGAGAATAATAGTTCATATATTTTATTGCTTTTTGGGAAAGAATATTTTTTGTTTTTCTATTCCAGAACTTCATCTAAAAATCATTTTAGTATCCGGTTTGACCGGGTATGGCGAGATTCACCATAATCAGTTCAAATGTAGTCAACAAGGTCCGTCTTTATGTCAGAGTAAAATCCAAAAAATGAATCGGAAAAACTATAAACTTTAAGAAAATTTTTACTGAAATATTTTCATATAGTTTGCATTATTTTTTGGATTCACAGGCTTCTCTCTCTAACATTTGGAACCTATTGGTATTAAATAAATTCTTGAGATATAAAATGAAAAGAATGAACGAGTTAGGTACGAATGCCCGTTTTTATCTCTCGTTTTCTAAAGTCTAATTTCAAAATAAAGATTTTTAAAATCTAGCGTCGCATAAGTCGTGTTTAAATTCAGGAAAAGAGAAAATTTAACTTCAAAAAAACACTAAAATAATAAATTTAATTCAAAACAATTAAAAAGTGGTAGAAAACATAAAATTCGGTTAATAAAAACCTTGCCAGTGGCCCTATTCTGGTAATTCCCGGCGAATGGGGAATATTTTGTTTTTACAGCAGTTATTCCCCAAATAAATTTTTCCAATTCTTTTTATTCCCCATTTCCGAAAGTGCATTCTGTCAATTGGTGAATAATTTAGTTATACGTATTCGTCGTGGAATCACATTAAATATTAAAATGAGTATAGATCTGCGAACCCTTCATTATTTTGATGATGAACACGATGGCCTTAATCAGGTTAATCTTAAAACTTATAATAAAATTTATTATTTATTACTATACTATCTTTAAAATTATTGGGTATTTTAACCCTTACAGACAATATTAATATGATTAATTATTAATATCGACTGGAGATAGACAAACATTCTCGTTAAAGGTATGGAAGAACAAACGTCAGAACTGCTGCAATTGGGAATAATTTTTTCCTAATACATTTTTTCCCCAAACACCAGAATACACTTTGGGGAAAAGGTAATAAAACTGCAATAAAATTTAAAATTTCTATTCCCCGGGGAATTATCAGAATAGGGTTACAGATATTGAAAATGTTGGATTAGATAATTGGTTTGAGATTTTGGACCAAATTTCACTCAAAATCTGATTTCAGTTGAAATCACAAGAGAATTATTTATGATGGTAAAATGCAGTTTATTTTGTTACAAATATATCATAATAAATATGGGCGAAACTAAGAAAAAATATTTTTTGGATTTTATCCCATTTGGACTTTTTATATTTGGATTCTGTCGATAAGGATTTTTTCCTATTTGGCTTTTCGCTTCTGGATTCTTAAAATAATTTGAATTTTGTACCTTTTGGATTGGTTTTTGTATTTTTGGGTACACCTGTCGAATTTTATTATAATCAGTTGAACTATCTAAGTTCTATTCATCATAATTTACCATTTCCAGAGCTTTATCTTAACATAATTTGAGAAGCCCATTTCCATCGTAGATACATACATCTACACATAGAAGTTCATCCTAAACAGTTATAAAAAGCCAAATTCCACCCTAAGGATATATTCCAGAATATCAGCTAACTATTATCTTTTATAACCCCATTTCCATCAGACATAAATAAATGTTGGATTAAGTCCAAACCGGTTAAGGCAAAACTAGCAAGTTCCGTTCTAATTGGCCAAATTTAAACTTAGAAATCGGTTTAATTAAAATTTAATCCTTATTCCAGAATTGTATCGAAAATTCATTTTAGCATCCCGCCAAACATTTTTTTTTTTTTGTAAAATCAAATTTTTACCTTTACAAGGAAATGTGACGAAAACTAAATTGTTTTCATTATTTTCATACATTTTTATCTATATATTCAAAACGTTTAGTGTTTTCCATGGTCTGTTTGGTGGTTGGTTTTGTTTTAACGTAAAATTTAGTAACGCCTTTAAATTCCTATTTTAATTTTTGCTTATAGAAAATACGAAAGATAGAAAGAGGCATTCGGAAATATTAGAAATTTATATGATTGTTTCGTTGAGCTCGAAATTGAAATCGAAGAAAAAATCGATTTTATTTTTAGTGGAGATTTGTCGTTCATACAAATTACTCCTCTATTAGTATTATGCTCAGTGATTTTACCATGGAAAAGAGAGCAAACCAACGGGGGTTCTTGAACTTTTCAAGAATTCAAGAATGAAAAACAAAAAGTAGACTCAAAATAAAATTAAATGAAGTGAAAAATCAGAGTGATATTCTTGATTTTTTTGTTTAAAATATTCAGGTCTAGATATTTAAAAAAAAATCAAATTTTATAAACGGACTACAACTCGGAATAAGTAAGTTTTCTGGGGGAAAAATATAAAAAGTGGTGACCCCTTGTGTCAAAGGTCACCAATTATAACATTTTTCAGAAAAGAACACTTTTATTCTACAAAAATTTAGTTAAAAAAAGAAAAATGACACCATTATATAATTGAAGACTCTATTTCCTTTCATATAAGCGAGTCATCAAATTTTTGAGAACGAGGACTTGAAAATTTTTAATTTTTATTGTACTGTGGTGTAAATGGAGTAAATCGAGAACTGGCTAAGTTGGCTTTGATAAAACAGACTGTTATATAGTACAATTCGAGAACTGCACAATCACTGTAAAAGGAGTAACCTACGAAAACAAAGGAAACACGTACATATATGTACGTACGTACCATACAATAAAATCATCGTAAACAATAAATCGAAAGTCTACGACCCGAAGCAATTTTCGTACATGACAATAAAAAACCTAGAGCGAATGACATACGTAGAACATGAAACCATAACTGTAAAATCAATCGTAGTATATTTATGTATATGTGCTAAGATACTGTCCCAGCTGCACACCATGCCAATGGTTTGTGAAAATAAAAAAAATCCGCAGGCAACACGTCAATCTACTGTTATCACGAAATGACTTTAGCAGTGGCGTAACTACAAATTTCAGCCCCCCTCCCCACAAAATGTTTCTTAGGCCCGTAAAAGGCTTCTTGTACCTATAAACAAGTAAAGCTTTTAGTTAAAAACTTATTTCTTCGTATTGTCCAGCCTCGCATTAATTAAAAGTATCTAATGTGATTCTGTTCAATTGCTTCAAATAAAACGAAATTTTCTGCAATCAATATCTAAATATATCAAGAAAGCATCACACATTTCGAATATAATTTGAAAATTATGAAGAATTTCGAAATAATTTCAAAATGTGGAATTTTCAAATTATCTTAAATATTCTAGAAAGTTCTCAAATATCGATTATCAATAAGTAAGTAAAACCAACGGAATTCCTATATGAGCTAATCACCACTATGTAAAACGTAAATAACCTGGACATTCTTGAATAATTCCGAATAACCAAGGAAATTGAAGAAATGCGCAGAACATTGCCTAACAAAATTCGAATAAATTTGAAAATCTTTAAATTTCTCGAAAAACTTAAGAAATTTCTCTTGCAGAAAAATCGAATAGTCTCTATATTATGTGAATCTCCATTGATCTCGATCAATTCCAATAATACCGAAAAATTTGGATATTAATGAGTAATTTTTTAAAGCCTGTAAAATTCTAGAAAACCCACAAAAATTTCGAAAATTCGTTAAAATATCAAATTATTTGTTGTTTGATATTACTACTACTACTAAGCAAGCCGAGACTAAGGTCAACAAAATGATATGCAATAAGAATGGAACCCTCAAATAGTACCGGAGAATATCATAAATATCGAACAATAATTTTCTTCGAATAGGCTCTAAGATTCTCGAGTAGCATCGAACCATCAAATAAACCCTACAATCTCAAACATACTCGAATAACCTCGAAAATCTCAATAACCTGACTCATTCGAAAGACCCATTATGTTTCGAACATCATGCACCCCATTTCCATGCTACACTGCAATAATCTCAAGAAATTTTAAAATTGAATAAAAAATGAAATCCCAAACAAGGGAATGTGAAACAGGAGAACTCGCCAAAAAGAAACAAAAAGAAAACACCATCCCTAATTGCAAAATTAATTTGGAATTTGCAATTTCCGTCTAATTAAATGAGAAACTACAAATCAAACGAATTCATTATAGAGACTGATTGGTTTGGCTCAATATCCGTTGAATCCCATTTCTCAAGACAAAGGCGGCCCTAATGAGGGAAACAAGAAAGTTTCAACAATTTCTTGTTTTTCAGCATAGTATTAGCTTCTTTTAATAAATCAGATCATCCTTTGCAATTTTGCAAAAGAAATTCAATCAGTTGTCACATGATTGTTGAATCTTTTGCAAATCAAATTCAACCTTTTCTAATAAAAACTTGATTTTTAAACGGTTGAATTTGATGCGCAAAAGAGGTAAATTTTGAGTGCAAAATGCCTGTTACAAATAAATCAATCCAGCAAACATTAAAATCATTATAGTTTGATGTCGAAAGCTTTAATTTCAAACGAGTTTAGCAAATTTAAATATCTGTCAAAACCTAAACCCATTTTTATTTGTATGGGCACCTTCAGTAACCGAGAAGAAATTGTTGGGCCTGTCTTATGAAAATATCAAATTGCAACAGGATTAATTTCTTCTTTCTCTAAAAACTACAGAACACCGCCTTTTCTTAAAAATTTTCTAGAAATGTTCTGCAAATTTGAAGGAGTGTTATACTTTAAGCTTAATCTGAGCTACCGTATATCTAATCTTGACTTTGAACTAATATTCGAACGCCTGATACTCTCAAAAAAATATTGAATAACCTAAGCTTGTTTAATTCGGCTTGGTTATCACAATAGTGGTTTTAGTTGTCATAATACTGGTTTTGGTTAATTTGGTTATAAATTGCGATGGTTAATTTTAATTGTGCATGTTTCATATTACTAAATTAGCTTAGTTGTTTTTTTTAATAGTAAAATAACCACGCATAGTTCAATTTAACCTATTGATACTAGTCAATTGAACTACATGCTTTGTTATAGATGAAAATTTATAAATGTGCCGTATTGCTGGCTATACATGCTTACATTAAATTTACTTATGAGTAAGTTTAATATTAATAAAATAACATTGCACTGATTAGAGTAAAATATGCTAAAGTAAATTCAACTGAAGTTTTTGCTATCCCATTCCATCATCGGTATACAAAGCAGGATAATTGGACATTTTTTTCAACCATTTTTTTATATGAAACATATTTTGTAACATCGAAAGTAGAGTGGTACAAGAAATGGCGAGTAGTCATACATTTCCAGCGTATTACATTAATTTTTTTACAGAATCAATTTTCTTCTTAATTGTTAAGAAATTTAAACAAACAACCAACCGTCTTAAATAAAAAATCTGAAGTAAATTGCCCTTAGCGGCCGCCAGTGGTATGTGCTATATCCCGCAGACAACCGAGGATGTAGTGGCAACTGCAATACCACAGTGAAAATGAATCCCAGTAGCCATCCTTACGGTATATATCCATCATATAAATCATTTTATTGAATATGATACATTTTGTGAGATGTTACGAGATCTATAGAATAACAGAGCCCAACTATACTCCGTAGTCAATTCGACTTATAGACCATAGCTTTAGAGTGCTCACAAAAATAATAAAAAAGTTACAATGTTATCTCACTTGGAGCGCCAAATTCTACTCGCTGTAAAAATTCAAAATTTGTGGTTTTAGTAACCTTGAAAGATGATAAAAATGTTTGATTTATTGCTTTTATCCACTTTTGATATAATAGCTCGATAACTATGCTGATTTCAAATAAAGAAAATGTAAAATAACCCATTGTTATTGTATAACCTACGCTGCTAGGGGCAACGTGAGTTATATTTTGTATAACAAAATGTTGAGTAGTCATTGGAAAATTTATCGTAGCCAAATTGAATGAAAAACTATATTCCAAAAAGTAGTTAAATTAAAGTACACCATGACAATTTAAGGAAGGGTCACTATGATAAAATGTATTTCAAAATTCAATGCTCCAGGGTGAAAATACAAAATGGAACTACTTCTTATTAATTTACGAAATTTATTTCAACAAAAGTGGATAAAACGTTGTATGCCACTCGTGAGCAAAGAGATATTATCCACTCGGGATAATGGCCCACTAGGCTATCGCCTCGTGGGACAAACTTATCCCTCATGGATAATATCTTGTTTTGCTCACTAGTACCATAAATAACTATTTAGTTGTTTTCGTCTTATTTCTATTGCGATAGTAAACAAAAAAAATTAAAGTGATACAAAAACTTTGTTTTCTTAGGACGTGTTCGAAGTTTGTGATAATTTTGACAGGAGTGAAATAATTTTCTCTCCCATATTTTGTAATAAGTTACTATTATACTAGGTACTATTTTTTTTAGAAATAAATTAGCGTAAGACGGCTTAATTATTGTTATTGCGCTCTTTTGTTTATAAATATTATTACAGAAGTGTCAAATTTACAACACGTAGTGGCTGTGTTAATTTGGTTGCCTTCAAAATAATGTCATGATTATTACAGCTGGAATTAATTATCACACACTTCGAACACGTCCTTAGAATAACAAAAAATCTTTCATAGATCCGATGCTATCCGAACCTATTTTATTTTTTGGTAACAAGGCAATTCAAAAGTGTATTGTATATTACTAATGATCAATAAAGAGTGAAGAATATTGGAAGTATTATTGCATCAAAAACTTTGAAATGTCCTGGATTTATTTTAATGAATAGATTTCGAATTTCTCTCTTTCCTGGTGTAAATGGTTTTCAAACAGATATCTGAAGGTTTCACGTGACGACTTACTTACACTTGCAATGTTAAGTGTTCACCCAATAGATTAATACACCATATATAGTCTATTAAAAATAATAATAAATTATTTATTAATTTTTTCAACATATACCTAAATGGACATAATTCATGTTTTTAAAGAACATAACTAAATTCGTTATATTAAATAATATACATAATTCTAATTTTTAAATACTTTCTTCGATATTTTTTTTTTTTTGCTGTTGGAAGTATCTACGTTTTCCTCTTGTACTTAGTATTTTACTTGACTCAATATTTTGTCTTTTATATTATTGTCTTTAAGAGAATTATTAAAGTTTTTGATAAATTTTTAAATAAGTCGTTTTTGTCCTTTACCTGGAAAATGCTGGACGTCACCGAAATATTATAAAAAATGTAAATTCTTTCATTTTTAATTTTAATAAAACATTTCTTGTCTTAAAAATATTTTTCTTATATAAGAAAATAGACGTAGCGGTGGTATATACAAGGCAAGCTATTTACTTATGGACAGAATAATGAATTAGGTTTCATAGGTCAGGGAAATTGAAAATTGTAATGTCGTTATTAAATACGAAGTGATTCAAAATGACACATCAACGCTTTGAAAAATAATTCGCACTTAGTAGATGGTATACCAAGCAGATCACTAATGAAATATTGGCCTCTTGTTTTATAACCATGAAAATGATTCCTACAATGGTATATTTTTAATATGTGAAACTTGTTTTGTTATATTGAAAGTAGAATGATACAAGGAAATTGATAGTATAAAACATTAAAAGTTTAAAAAATACGCTGCCACGCCGCCATGAAAATGATTACCGTACGGGCTAATATACCACCGGAATTTAATATATTTAGTCTGTGATACATATTTTAGCGTATCTACGTAAATGCATTTGTGCACGTAGAGTCACCAAGAAGTACGCCATCGGTATATAGAACATATTGCTGCTAAACATATTAATAATTCTATTTTAGAACAATCGATTATTAAAGTTCTATAGAATAAAATATATAGGATCCATTTTTTAAAAATGAATTAATTATTTTCGTGTAACTTATTTCACTTATTATTAATAACAAAACATTAATTTTATTAAAGAAATTTTTATTTTTAAAAGTAATAGAGATATCAAGAACATATAAAAGGTATAGGAAGGGAAAATTCTGAATCAAGATTAGCACAACACATAAACATCACGCAACACCAATGCATTAGTATGGATGATAATTTTAAGGTATTGCACAGAACGACAAAGGGAGAGAAAATGAACAGATTAGAAGAATTCGAGATATACAAAGAGCGTAATAGCCCGAATCTTTTAAATAATAAAATTAACACTAACACAAACAAAATATACGAGTTAATAATACGAAACAACACTAACACATAAAAAATAAATAATATATAAGCAGAAATTACAAGAAATTTAAGCATAAACTGATGATGGTAGCATGACTACCGAAATCGATATTTTTATTAATATTTTTTAAAATAAAGACAAGAAATATTTCACTATAAGGAAGAGTTTTTTAAAATTACTTTTAAAAATAAAAATTTCTTTAATAAAATTAATGTTTTGTTATTAAGAATAAAATAGTTAAACTACGCTCCGTAGTCAATTTAACTTATGTATCTTACTTAATTCAACTAGGCACGTAGTTATATTCAAACATGCTTTTTTGTCAACTCAACTACGAATGAGTTTAATATTACGATGCAATAAAATTGTAGTGGTTAAAGTACAATATGCCAAAGTAAATTTAATACATGCTTTGTTCGGGTTGTAAATTTAAAAATGTATTGTTTTCATACTAGAATAATCTAGTTATATAGTCAAACTACGCTACGTGTATAATTTAACTTATGCATCTAAGTCAACTCAACTAGGCTTATGTTAATTCTACTTATGCGCTTATGTTAATTATACTAATTTGTTAGTTCAACTCTGACTTAATAGAAAGAGATGAAATTATATTTTAAATTTTGGTTTTTCGAAACGATACGAAAACCTATTGAAACTACATCATTCGTCTTTGAATTGTGCGTGGTGTAGTTACGTGAAAATAATAATTTAATAAGTGCCCATTTTAAAATAATTTTTGAAACAGTGAATTGTTTTGTGAATCGTGAATTTTTAAATTGTGAGAATAATACTAATTATTATTATACCTATATTTTACAACATTTTTAGTGGCCAGCTTTTTTGCTATTTCAATTTTTGTTGTAGATTTATTTTTAACTAGAACAATTTTAGATTTACGCGTGGTTGTAAATCTAACCTCTAATTTCTTGTAATTTAATTGTGATATATTTATAAAAATTAAATCGCAAGCCCGCATGCATGTGTTTAAATATTTTAACGTAGACAAACAAATAAATACAGTTGTTCGTCTCAAATGTATAAGACATCACCACTTAGCCGAAATATTTTCGGAAAATGAATTAGGTGACAAAATGGAATACGAGCACCATTTATTTACTTGGCAAAGACAACAGAATTGTTTTGTGGAGCCCGTTGATACCTATAGTCTGCATCATGATGTAACACAACAAGCAGCCCAATTATCAAAGAATGTAGTAGACCAACCTAACTTAACGGTAAATAACAATATGACAAAATTAAATAAGATTAAATTAAATTTTGATTAATTTTTAATTATTAAAATAGTAAGTTGATTTACTTATATCTATTTATAGTACAATTACATTTCCATATATTTTAATTTATTGCATTCAGTACAATCGATTTTGAATAGAAACGAGGCAGGTAAATCTATTTTAAATAATTATAAAATAAATAATATACTGAACGATGATGAACGTACCGAAATATTACACCAAATTGTTGATTACTATTTGAATCAAGCAAATGTCATCATTGGGGTGGACCGGTGCAGAAAAATTACAAACGACGGAGTCACATGTATTTATAATTCACTCTCTATTGAGTGACACTATTTATTTTGATTTTTTATTACAGACTACATACTTCCTTCCCAGAGGACATATAACCCCAAAAAGGTAAATTATTCGATCGGTTCCAGAATCAAAAGAAAAAAGCAGCCAGATTAATAAAAAAATCATCATTATTGGAAAAAAGTAAGGAATAAATTTGTTTACATATAATCAAAATAAATTAACTTACCAAATTTTTATATGTATTTCTTACACTAATTACGCTAGATCTTAATCAATGTTCAACATCTGTCAACTTAGCACTAAATAATTTAGATATAAACACCTACAACAGCTCGTAGAGTAAATTGAAACATATGCGGACACCGTGGGGAGCAGTATTAGCATTGTGGATACAAACAGCAAAACAAAGGATTCTTGAAAACATTAGTACTTCTGAAGCAACAGTGACTACGATATTCGAACAATGGCCCTTGTTTAAACATTGTCAAGCTCCGAAATTGGTAAGTTACAGTAGTAAATAGAATTATGTTTTCTGAAGTAATATTCTTCTTTAAGATCTCATATGATTTTCAGATTAGATATCCCGAACACAGCACAATATACGAAAAATGGAATAAAAGATTACACCGAATTTTTTGTAATTCTTGACGACACAAAATTTAAGTTTGGCAGTTTTTTGGAAGCGAAAAATTTTAATATATTCGAACTGTATTTCTCTTTTAGTAGTGTCGGTGAAATCGACGTTGTCAAAGCTGTTTATCAGATAAAATCTAACTCGCCTGGTCATGATAAAATTAATCTGAAATTCTTAAAGGCTATTTTACCGCATATTGTATCGCAATTGACCTACCTTATTAATATTTGTATCATGCAGTCTATATTTCCAGATATCTGGAAAACAAACATTGTGATTCCCATAATGAAAAAAAAAGAATAACGACTCCTTGGATAACCTTAGACCGATTAGTCTGGTATCGATTTTATCTAAAGTTTTCGAGATTATACTCCGGGATCAGATCAGCCAGCATTTAGTAAGGCATAATTATTTAAACCAATTTCAATCTGGATTTCGTAATAATCACAGTACTAGCACCACTCTGCTTCATGTTGTTGATGATCTTGCACACCATCTTGACAAAAAAAACTCGTTTATCGTGTTAATACTATTGGATTTCTCTAAAGTATTTGACTCTCTAAATCACATACTGTTATTACAAAAGCTGTTGCTTTTCTTTAACTTTGATAAAACATCCCTTAAACTTTTGCACAGCTATTTATCCGAAAGATATCAAAAAGTAGTCATAAATGGTAAAGAATCGGGTTCTGAACGAATAC
Organism: Tipula vernalis; assembly: GCA_958295665.1. Classification (NCBI taxonomy): domain Eukaryota; kingdom Metazoa; phylum Arthropoda; class Insecta; order Diptera; family Tipulidae; genus Tipula; species Tipula vernalis. The sequence continues at coordinate 65,277,309 of OY282559.1, read as the reverse complement.
CGACAGGTGTATTTCAAGGAACCATTCTTGGCCCAACGTTATTTTCCCTGTTCATAGACGATCTGCCGCTTGCAATAAAATATTCCAAATATCACATGTATGCTGATGATTGTCAATTATATCTTGGTGGTACTAGTGATAATATTCTGGAAATTTTCAATAATGTTAACCTAGATCTATCTAATATATTGGTATGGTCAAAATCGAATGGAATCTCATTGAACATCGCGAAAACACAGGCAATTTTCATTTCTAGGAATAATTTCTCAATTATTCCTGATATCTTTATTAATAATATAAAAATTCCATTTCTAAATCATGTAAATAACCTTGGAATCTGTATTAACAGTAGATTTACCTGGGATTCTCAAGTCATTAATGTTTGTAATAAAATTAATTCTATTTTATATGGACTGAAGCTTCATAAACACATATGTCCCAAAAATATTCGGGTTTTGCTTTCGAAATCATTAGTAATACCCCATGTTATTATATTGTGAATTCCTGTATTTAAGTTGTGACTCGATTTCTTGCAATATTCTACAAGTTACTCTGAATAATATTGTGAGGTATGTCAACGGATTAAGGAAATATGATCATATTTCTGCAATGTTTAAGGAATTGCTCGGCTGCACAATGATTCAGTTCTTTTATTATAGAGCGATGCTACTACTATATAAAATTATTAATAATCGGGTTCCTTTGTACTTATACAATAAAATAAAAATTGGATCTATTCGCAATGGCAGCATAATTCTGCCAGCCAACCGATCCAATGTCTACAATAACTCACCCTTGTTTACAACTTTTACAATTTGGAATAGGGTTCCGGTTGAGATTAGAAGTGCAAGACCTTTATCAAAATTTAAATCTTTGGTTTTTGATTTTATTAAAAATAATTTCTAATTAGTGTTTGTTTAGATGTTATATTTTATAAGTTTAAAATAGTTGGAATAGAAAAGCTATATGCTTTATTCCATGTTTGTTAAAAAAAAAAAAAAAAAAAAAAAAAAAAAAAAACTTGAATATCCGAGTGGAGCGAATAATCCGTGGATGTTTATCCAAAAGTTTTTTTATGAAATAAAAACCAAGTATGATGAACCGATTCCTGCTGTAATCACACTATGCAACTGTAGAGTTACGTTAATTGTGTTAATGGATAGCCCTAGTGGCCATTGTCGTGCCAATTGAATGTGGTCACTTAAAATGGTCCATTTACCTTATTCATCCAAAACAATATTTTATTTTGTTTGTTTCTCCCACCACCCAATATTTGATATTGTTTTATTTTTGGCTATCAGTTGCAGTTCAATCGCGAGTGATAAACCATAAACAAAAAAACAAAAAAAGAATAAAATAACGGAAAAAATGGTTGTCAAAACATAAAAGTAATTATTTTTGATGTTTTTTTAAAAGTGATAAAAAAAAATTAAAATAATAAATAGATCAAATAAAAATTGTTACCAATTTTTCTAGATTGATTATGTGTGAGAACGATTAACGAAGAGCGAACAAAAAGCCAACGAATTGCTATTTTGTGTTCTGTTTAAGTTGTTGTTGCGTGGTAAGCAGAATCATTTGTTATAATCGACATATTCCTACTTATCCGCCATAATTATAATCCTATTAAATAATTTTTTTTTGTTGTTGTGTTAATCATATGCATAGATTGGGCACTAGATGAGAAACATTCGCCACTTCATCTTTTGGTTACGGCAGAGGCCGTATTGAAAAACCTTAAAGGGAATCAAGCAAAGAGTGAAATAAATACCCTAAGTATTTCCATTCATACGCGAAGTCATGAATGAGGGGATACAAAACAATATTTGAGCGGTCAATTAATGTCGTACCAAACGCTGTGTTCAATCACGCTTTAAAAATTTGGATTGTATACATCTAATTACAAACTTACTAGTTTTATTTTTTGAATTTCTTTAAACTTATATACTATTATTTAACTGTAATTTAGACAGTAGTGTTTAATATTAGTTTTTTTTTATGAGATATTGAAATAATAATCTAAAATTTTCGTGATAATTTAATTACTTAGATAATTAATTTTGATTTGGAATTGTTTTTTTTTGCTTAGTTACTAAAGTACATATTGTGCATTTATATATATATATATTTAAGTCGGGCAAATTTAATTTTTTTTGTGCATCGTGCGTATTAGCGGTATATTTTTTTTTGCAGCTTCATTCATCGATCTCTGGAAGGCCTTGCGGAGGATAATGACTGTAAGTGTTTCACTATTTTTTTTATTTGTTTTACCGCTAATTTATATTGAAAAAAGAAATTGAATTTTGGCCCGTGATTTAATTATTATTATTTTATTAATAAATAACATAAACTTATTAGTATTAAAATGAACTGTTGTTAATTAATAGTGATAGGGAGAGTTGTGGAGTGTGTGTAATGCTGCAATGATAGAATTCAATTGGGGTTTCTTTTCCGTACGTCGATTTCTTTGGATGAACATTTTTTTTTATTTATGCTGATTGATGCGAACCCCCCTCATGGTGAGCTAGCCCCGTGCAAGACGTACAACCTGATCAGCATGTGTTCACCACATGGCGCCGAAACAGGGACCTGAAGGTCACAAACTGTTTAAGTAACGTGATCTAAAGGTTAACAAACATTTTTTTCATAAGGTGGTCCTAAAAAGACATCCAGAGAGCCTCACTCCTCATCTATAGATAGCCATATAATCCGCTTAAGCAACGAATATCTCAGTTGCGGACGGCTACGCTACTTGATAATACAATTTGTAAATGTTCGGTTTTTTTTAAGACATATTTTGGATTGTTTCTAGTTTATAATTTTGATCTTTTAGTAATTCTGAAACTCTTATAAATGTGGAACTTTCTAGGAATGTATGATTAATACCGGTACATATTTTTTTTTGCAGTTATTTAAATTTTTATTTGTCTCGTCTCTAAAGTCCGTTAGATGGAGATTTTTTATATTTTTTTTGTTATGTATGTGGTTTTTTTTGCCACTTGATTATCACCTTGCTGATTTTGAGATTTGATTTTAATGGTGATTCCGTTTTTCTCTCAAGGCCTCAAGAGTGATACTCTGCATGACGAAATTCAAATTCAGTTTTTCAATGGATGAATTTGTTAGTGTTTGATTAGTGTTCTCTAGCATTGGTTTGATTTGAATCGTGAATCGGTTTTTCCCATTGTATTTTAGAATACTGTCAATACTATCGTTTTTTCCTAAAATGCTGGTAAAACTACTTAGTAGATGAGAATTAAACATTATCAGAACAATACTCTATTTTTGCACATACTTCACACATACACACACTCCCCTATATGAATTATTTATTTTTGAACGAACTTAATTTTGGTTATTATCAATATTGATTTAATTATATTAAATTTTGAGTTTTTCGACAATCCAACTATATTTTTTTTTTTGTATTTAATTGCTTACTACACATACATCTTCTTGAAGTAGAGCTCAAGAAATTGATTTTTTTTTATTGTTATTAATCGGAGCTGAATTTTTAATTCAAAATGTCAGAATCAAAAATTTTTCAGTATTTAACTCCAGAAGAACTTTACATTGAATATCAAATAAGAGGTATCGAACCAAATGACCCCAATGCACAAACGCAGTTGATGGAAAGCTTACGGAAAGAAAAATTAGACAGTAAACTTAAACCAACTGTAGCTCATATTCCCACAGTTCCTGATATTGAAGGTCGGAGGTGTGGCGAAATAGCAAATTTCACAAAAGAGGAGGCAAATAAATTAAATGATAAAACGCCAACGGAAACAATCAATGCTCTCCTTGTAAAGACAATTCACTGGAGTGAACGCGCCCAACGCTTGAAAAACGGGTATGGCGATATAGAACAGATTACTAAGACATTAGGCATTTTCCGAAGAACATTGCAATCGATAAATTATTTCATACCTTTTACTCATGAGAGTATTAAAACAATTTCCAGAACCGGTACGATTCCTAAACAGGCTACACGTCAAAGTACATCTACTCCAACGGTTGAAAAAAATATGGCAGAGATTCGTAAAACACAGGAATCTATTCACTCAATTATACCGACAACTACTGAAAAAAATTTGGGTCGGAATCAATCATTTACCTCAGGCCCAATTGGCCAGGCTCAATTCAACATCGGTTTTAGTAGCGCTCACTCTCCTATAGCATCAAGAAACACCCTGACTACAGAGGAAAAAAATTTCTTGAAAAAAATTGATTCTCTCTATGTAAGTCGGGACAGTGAGTCTACTGAGGTTAGTAAAAGTCCTAAATCTTCTGGTAAACAAAGTAATCAGCCACCAGACCCAAATAATTCTGGTCGCAACATTCCAGCTTCGAACCCGACTAGAACTGACTGGTATCAACGTAATGAAAACGACGTTGGATCAATACTTAATCGTCCACAGCCTCAACCAATAGTAAACGAACAACCACGAAATGTTATAAATGACAATGACCATAGACGGATGCAAACCCAACAGGCAAATCATTATTTACCTGTAGCCGCATTGAATCATTCAATTCAATTTCAAAATATTCGAAATAACGAGAATAATCACCATCGAAATAAGGATAATAATCAAATTCGAAACAATGATAACAATCTATATCGGAATAATGATAATAATCAAATTCCGAACATACCTTTACTGGTACCGCCAGGAAACCAACCTCAATATCACCCTGCACGAAACAATGATCGTGATCTTAACAGAGGCAATGTTCATCAAATTCCAGAAATACCTTTAGTAACGCATCCAATGCATAGTCCTGTTTTAGAAAAAATCCCTATATGGCGTAACCTAAACTTTAATGGTTCCAAAGAAATGAACATCAGTGATTTTTTGTTTAAATTTGAAAGTTTGGCGAGACGTGTGGGATATCGATACGAGACTCTTGATAGATATATTTTTGATTATGTCTCTGGACAAGCAGATACATTCCTTTGGAATTTCGTTCGAAATCACCCGAATGCAGGCTGGCCAGAAATACGAGAAGCATTATTGACCTGGTTTAGACCTCCGGAAGAAGAAGCTGAGCTTCGGCTCCAAATTTGTACAAAGAGGCAATCACTCAGAGAATCTATTAGTAGCTTTATCTTAAATATTCAGATTATAAACAATCGACTGAATCATGCGCGTTTCAATGAGCAGAATTTATTGGGCATAATTAAAATGAACATGCATCCCGCGTTTAGAAGTAAAATAGTATCAGCAAATATTCAAACCATTGAAGATTTGCGTGTTCTCTGTCAGACCTATGAAAATATATGGTCGAAGACTGGGTATGATCCAAGACTTTACTATGAAAGAAACAGCCGGAGAAACTTTATTAACGAAATAGTAAGCCCCGAGGCTATCGAATTTAATGATCGATTTATTGATAATGTTCAGAATGATCCGTTGAATGTGAATGCCTTAAATAGTCCAGAAACAAGCAGAGTTCGATTTGCTCTTTGTTGGAACTGTAAGGATATCGGTCATTATTACCAAGATTGCCCAAAAGATTTGTTAGGCATATTCTGTTTTGGATGTGGAAAACCGGATATTAAGAAGTACGATTGTCAGAATTGTCAACGATTAATAAATCAAAAAAACTTGATGTGGAACACTTCCAAAACTGGGATGGAAGCGTTGACTCAACCTCGTCATCCCAGGAGTCAACCACCAGAGAGGCAGTTCTAACCAAATTACCATCTAATCAACATAAGAAAACTTATTACACAGAAGATGATATACCTGATCATGTCCAAATCCCAAATCATGGTAAACCTACTGATTGCATCATATATCGAAATAACGATACCTTGGTCTTTAAAAATGAAAAAATAATGCCATCTAAACCTAATTCACTTAATATTTATAATCAATCTGAATTGGACCCTCGTGTTCCTAATATAGTAAAAAAATCACTACCAGCTTCAAGAATAAAACGTTACTGGAACACAAAAAGACGGTTTTATAAAGAATGTGCTTCATCCATCCTAGCATCTGATTCAGTATCCGAAAACGATATTCGTCCATACCTTGACATCACTATCTGTGGTAAATCTATTAAAGGACTCCTAGACAGTGGCGCTAGTATTTCAATTTTGGGAGAAGGTGCTTTGCAACTGTTGAAAGAGATTAATTCCAAATACCATAAAATAAATGCGCTAGTTAAAACCGCTGATGGTACAGCAAATTCAATTATTGGCTATGTAAACCTTCCAGTCAAATATCGACAGAAAACGAACATAGTAAAATTTTATATTGTACCTACGTTAAAAAACCGAATATATCTTGGAATTAATTTTTGGACTTCCTTTGGTATAGTTCCTCAAATGGTAGATGAAATAATTATTGATGATTCTGAGAGCAACAAAAAAATGCACAGGTTGAATGACGTGCAAAGGTCACAATTAAATAACATAATAAAAAAATTCCCGTCTTTTAATGAACTAGGTCTTGGGTGTACACATCTGCATGAACATCGTATTGATGTCGGATCTGCGCTACCGGTAAAGCAGAGATATTTCCCTGTGTCTCCAATAATCCAATCGAAAATATATTGTGAAATAGATAGGATGTTGGCATTGAAAGTGATAGAGCCAAGTCAAAGTCCATGGTCGTCACCTGTTGTTTTAGTTCAAAAATCGAATGGTAAATCCAGATTGTGTCTTGACTCTAGAAAATTAAATAGTGTCACAATCAAAGATTCATATCCTTTACCAATCATAGATGGTCTCTTAGCTCGCTTAAAAGATACAAAATATATAACTAGTTTAGATTTAAAAGATGCCTTTTGGCAAATTCCGCTGGAGAATGGTTCAAAAGAAAAGACAGCATTCACAGTTCCCGGGCGGCCGCTTTATCAGTTTAGGGTGATGCCGTTCGGGCTCTGTAATGCTGCCCAAGCAATGAGCAGATTAATGGACAAAATAATCCCAGCGGAATTACATGAACAAGTTTTCGTCTATTTAGACGATTTACTTATTATTTCCTCTACTTTCCAAGATCATCTTCATATCCTCGAACTCGTCGCTAATCACCTTACTAGAGGTAATGTCACTATTAACGTCGAAAAAAGCCATTTTTGTATGAGAGAGATTCGGTATCTTGGCTACATGGTTGGTGAAGACGGTCTCCGAACCGACCCTGCCAAAGTCGAAGCTATCATAAGTTTTCCCGTACCAAAATCTCCTAAGCAAATCCGACGCTTCCTGGGAATGGCGGGTTGGTATCGGAGATTTATTCACAACTATGCCGATATATCAGCGCCCATTTCTAATCTCCTTAGAAAATCTCCTAAATTTGCATGGACAACGGAAGCCCAAGAAGCTTTTGAAAAACTCAAGATTTTGCTGACAACTGCTCCGGTACTTGCGAATCCGAACTACACAAAACATTTCTATATTCGCTGTGACGCAAGCACAGAAGGTCTAGGGGGGGTTTTATTTCAGACAACGAACGATGGAGTTGAACAGCCAATCTCTTTCTTTTCGCAAAAGTTGAATACTGCTCAAAAAAATTATACGGTCACAGAGCTAGAGTGTTTAGCTGCTGTGCTCTCCATAAAAAAATTTCGACAATATGTTGAGGGCTACAGATTCACAGTCATAACGGACCATGCCAGTCTAAAATGGTTGATGGGAATGCGAGATCTAACTTCAAAGCTTGCACGATGGAGCTTATACTTACAGATTTTCGACTTTCAAATCGTCCATCAGAAAGGTAAAGAAAATATCGTACCAGATGCTTTGTCTAGAGTGGATTGTGACACAGTTAATGAGCTTGAATTAAACTCTTCTTTGATATCCAATAATATTGACATAAATTCACCTGCTTTTAACGACCCAAACTACCAAATTATTAAGTCCAAAGTTTTAAATAACTCTACCGAATACCCAAATTTACAAGTTTTGAATGATCGACTGTATATTAGGATTGAACCTAAAGCATTCGAACCTTTGAGTGATGTAACGGCTTGGAAATTATGGATACCCGATCCTTTGGTCTCAGATATTCTCAGGATGGAACACGATGCACCAGTAGCTGCACACGGCGGAATTAAAAAAACCATTGGGAGGATACGTAAATTATTTTACTGGCCAAAAATGGCAAAAGATATCTATGTTTATGTCTCCAACTGCGATGTGTGTAAATCTACCAAATATTCCAACATCATTTCAAAACCAGAGATGGGTGTCACTAAATTTGTAGAAAGGCCTTTCCAAAAATTATTCCTCGATTATCTCGGGCCATATCCGCGCTCTAAAAATGGGAAAACGATCATTTTAGTTGTCCTAGATCAGCTAACTAAATTTCCTTTATTAAAATCAATGGCTACGGCAACTACTACGTCCTTAATCAATTTCCTGACAAATGAAGTCTTTAATGTATTTGGATGTCCACAAATTGTATTTACAGACAATGGAGTTCAATTTACAAGTAAGGAGTTTCAGAGTTTTTTAAAAAAATTGGGGATTAAACATGAACGAACCCCAGTATATTCCCCTCAATCGAACGCCTCGGAACGGGTCAACCGATCTGTTCTGAGTGCAATTCGAGCGTATATAAAGACAGATCACAAAATGTGGGACCAACATCTAGGAGAAATTGCAGCTGCCTTAAGAAGCTCAGTTCATAGATCGATCAGATGCTCTCCCTTCTACGCACTTTTTGGCTATGAAATGATACTTCATGGCGGAACATATATTTTACTCGATCAATTAAAATCTTTAGATGACACAGACATAGAAACTCTTCCGGCTCACTATAAACAACCTATTATACACAAAATAATCAAGGAGAACCTTGAGAAAGCTTTTGAATCCTATTCAAAAGCGTATAATTTGCGAACACGGCCCACCTCTTTTCAGCCAGGCCAGAGAGTTTTCATAAAAACACATCCAGTGAGTGAAAAAACTAAATATTTTTCCTCTAAACTGGCCCCTCTATATATTCCCGGAAGGATCCTTAAGAAAACTGGTAATGTAACATATGTTGTTCAAAATGAAAGTGGTAAGAACATTGGAGTATATCATGCCAAGGACTTGAAGCTTTGACGTCTGGTGTCTTAATCTTTCTGACATCTATCATTTAAACATAATCACTTCACTTTTACAGCTTCCAATTGAATTTTATTCAGAAATTCTATTGAAACCTGATGTGTAGAGTTACGTTAATTGTGTTAATGGATAGCCCTAGTGGCCATTGTCGTGCCAATTGAATGTGGTCACTTAAAATGGTCCATTTACCTTATTCATCCAAAACAATATTTTATTTTGTTTGTTTCTCCCACCACCCCATATTTGATATTGTTTTATTTTTGGCTATCAGTTGCAGTTCAATCGCGAGTGATAAACCATAAACAAAAAAACAAAAAAAGAATAAAATAACGAAAAAAATGGTTGTCAAAACATAAAAGTAATTATTTTTGATGTTTTTTTAAAAGTGATAAAAAAAAATTAAAATAATAAATAGATCAATTAAAATTGTTCCCAATTTTTCTAGATTGGTTATGTGTGAGAACGATTAACGAAGAGCGAACAAAAAGCCAACGAATTGCTATTTTGTGTTCTGTTTAAGTTGTTGTTGCGTGGTAAGCAGAATCATTTGTTATAATCGACATATTCCTACTTATCCGCCATAATTATAATCCTATTAAATAATTTTTTTTTGTTGTTGTGTTAATCATATGCATAGATTGGGCACTAGATGAGAAACATTCGCCACTTCATCTTTTGGTTACGGCAGAGGCCGTATTGAAAAACCTTAAAGGGAATCAAGCAAAGAGTGAAATAAATACCCTAAGTATTTCCATTCATACGCGAAGTCATGAATGAGGGGATACAAAACAATATTTGAGCGGTCAATTAATGTCGTACCAAACGCTGTGTTCAATCACGCTTTAAAAATTTGGATTGTATACATCTAATTACAAACTTACTAGTTTTATTTTTTGAATTTCTTTAAACTTATATACTATTATTTAACTGTAATTTAGACAGTAGTGTTTAATATTAGTTTTTTTTTATGAGATATTGAAATAATAATCTAAAATTTTCGTGATAATTTAATTACTTAGATAATTAATTTTGATTTGGAATTGTTTTTTTTTGCTTAGTTACTAAAGTACATATTGTGCATTTATATATATATATATTTAAGTCGGGCAAATTTAATTTTTTTTGTGCATCGTGCGTATTAGCGGTATATTTTTTTTTGCAGCTTCATTCATCGATCTCTGGAAGGCCTTGCGGAGGATAATGACTGTAAGTGTTTCACTATTTTTTTTATTTGTTTTACCGCTAATTTATATTGAAAAAAGAAATTGAATTTTGGCCCGTGATTTAATTATTATTATTTTATTAATAAATAACATAAACTTATTAGTATTAAAATGAACTGTTGTTAATTAATAGTGATAGGGAGAGTTGTGGAGTGTGTGTAATGCTGCAATGATAGAATTCAATTGGGGTTTCTTTTCCGTACGTCGATTTCTTTGGATGAACATTTTTTTTTATTTATGCTGATTGATGCGAACCCCCCTCATGGTGAGCTAGCCCCGTGCAAGACGTACAACCTGATCAGCATGTGTTCACCACACAACGATATAAACAATACAAATTAGAAGCTCATCTCATAGCTACACTATTTTGCAATGCTAATCCAATAGCTATGATTTAAATGCAACCAAAGACATCTTTCCCGGTTAGTAATTTAAATAATAGATTCGATTAGTTATATATGTATATATTTTATACTAATATATAAGGTAATATTTTTTGTTACAATTTTGTGATTCAGCCTATCAATTACAATTTTTGTTCTAAGTATTTTTACTATCGAATTATCACGCATACATATACTTACGTTTATATAATATTTGATTCCATGACATTTGCTCGAAAAACATTTCCTCGAAAAACATTTTCTCGAAAAACATTTGCCCGAAAACATTTGCTCGAACAACAATTACTCGAACGTCATTTCTGGTAAAATTAATAATCGAAAAATTCTTCAAAAAAATCGCGCGATTTTTTTGAAGAATTTTTCGATTATTAATTTTACCAGAAAATGATTATTGAATATTAATTAAATGCTATTTTGTTTTTAACTTTTTTTAGATTTTTAATTAAATATTTAAATTTTTTTGGTTACTTTTATAATACAGTATTGTATGCAATTGCAGTTAAATAATCGGTGACTTCCATAATTGAATATTTCTCAGCAACATTTTTGATTCTTTTATCTAAATCCCGATATTTTTTGTGTTTTGGAGGCATTGGAGTTCCAGCAAAAATTTGCTCGAGAACTATTTCATTTTTTGATTGTTCTAGTTGAATTTTTTCAAAAAAAAAAATCAACAGATGGATGTTCACAACCAACTAACCGGGAAAATCCATTATGCCAACCTTCAACGCAGTTATTTGTTCGAGCAGAATCTTCTAGTGTTGCAGTATAATCATTCCACGATTCAATACAATACCTGGGATTGCGCCTACCAGTTTTATTTTTAGACCGCACATCAAATCTGCCGATATAATTATCCTCAAAATAATCCAATATTTCATTAGCTTCTTCTGGGATAACATTGATTTCAGTTAAAGATTGGAAAGCGTTAATAACATCGGCCGGCGGCACAAATCCAACTGATAAAATCATACGAATTTTATGAGCGAACACTGCATCCTGGTCATATTGAGCTTTTAAGCCCACCTGACATATTTTGCGATATAAACTCTGGCCTAAATGAAAGAAGCAAAATTTTTGTTGAGCATCTGGAAAAAATACGGAAACTGCGTTTATAATAGCTTGTTCAAAATCTGACATTAAATGCAATGGTTTTAAATAAACATTTAACAATTTTAACTGTTCGAATGCCCTTTTGTATGATTCAGTTAATTTGTTCGGTAATAAGACATACACTAATGGTAAAGATTGCTTTTCTTTTATCCCATGTATGGTAAAAAGTTGACTAAAAATTAACGGTACTGTTTTATGTAAAAGTACCATCAACGAACCACATGTCAGATTGCGCCAAAAAGTGAAGATTTCGTTGGGTTGAGAATATCAAAATTCGAGTTTCGGTAGGCCCTGAATCATACAGCAAAAATGGATCACCCTGAAGAGTAACATTAAATTTTTCTTGTATAATTAAATCAATTAACGATTTTGGAATAACAGCATTTCCTTGTCTTTGTCTGTGAATTGTGCGCTGCATGGATGGAATAGACGGCATATGGACTCTTACTGGATTATTTATGGCAACAGTAGATTCAGCAATAATATGTTGTGTATTACTATTTGTAGATATAGCTCTCTTTTTAATTTCAGTAAGGGTTTTTCTAACACCAACATTTGCTGAATTGCCAACATGGTTATGCTCTCCAACTTTCTTTATAATAACATCACCTTTGGTATTAATTCGTGCTTTACATCGATTTTTCCGATTATTCGTGCAAACCCAGTACGTAACATCATTATGCTGTTTATTTTTAATAAATACATAACCATCTACTAGGAAGCAAGGCTTATTTTTTGTTGTTTTTAAATTATCCATACTGGTCATCTACAAGGTTAGACATTTTATTTTATTTTATTAAGTTTATTCTATTTTAAAGTTTGTATATTTATCCTTACCAACATTGTTTAATTTTTATATGTTTAAATAGTAAACATTATTGTTGAACTAATAAATATTTTGGTTGAATGACATTTCAATTGTTTTGGTTGAAAACATAGACTACTTATTGCAAGTTTTTTTTCGAGAAAATGTTTTTTGAGTAAAGGTTCTTATGCCGTGTGCCTCAGAAGACTTTTCAAACTAAACTTTTGTAAGACACAGTAATTCATGCAATATTTAAATAGATGTCACTAGGTTAAAAGTATTCAATTGTGCCTTACAGCCAACTAAACTTTTCAATGTCTCGTTTAAATAAATGACGTCTTAAAAAAAATAAACCGAGTCGTTTATTAAAAGTATGCAATTCAAAATAAGATTTATGTATACATATATATGAAGGATTTAAGGTATCCGAATTTGTTCTTCTCATATAGGATGCAGCCTGTATCGTATTTTATGTTATATTTTATTCCTGTTATGTAAAACGATTATTAACTATACAATCAGATTAAAGCAATTGATGTTGGTGTTTCGAGTAGTAAACAACCCGTGCTTTTTTCTTAAGAACTAATTAAGCTCTACACTTTGGGGCTCAACAGGAATCGATCAGCGGGTAGTTTTGAGCAACATGTATTAAGGAAATTCCTTAACCTATTGAGTTTTCTTGAAGCAAATGTGTAATTTTGTACGTTTAGGTTTAGTTTTGGTGCGTTTAATACGTTGTGTTCCAAACAGGGAAAACCGACCGATTAAACATTTAGGTTTGTGGTGATTAACGTGTATAAAACTTTATCGTGAAGTTAATATAGTTGGCGAATTTTTATATCCGTGAGGGATTTTCCATATACCAAGATTTGTGGTGATTTAAAGTGACATTGAATAACACCGAATTCGTGAGTCGAGAAATATAAAGTACCGTATTGTGTACCAAGGACGTTTGCGTGAAATTTAAAAATAAGTGTTGTTGGATAGAGTTTTAATTTAGTGAAGATAAAAGATAAAACTAGAACGGTTCTTATAATTTATTGTGTTTATATATGAAGTAAATTTGTTTTGATTTTGGGGCTGAAAGTGAGCTTTGCTATTATATAACAAATTATTAAGAAATTTTAACTTAGATGGGCCGAAAAAAAAAATAAACTTCATAATTCACCTGAAATTGTGGACGCTGTTATGCGGTGATGGAAATGTTTAGAAGAGTCGCGAATGATGAGTCGGTGAATTCAAATAATACAGTGCTATTGAACCAACCAAAAAGCAGCGTTATGACGGAGGGTTGGGACAGCGAAGATATGACAAATAGAAGTATGAAGGCTAATGCTAGCGAACTTAACGGCAACCAACAGGAAGATAATATCCAGTTAGAAGAGTTAAAGAGTTAAGATAAAAGCACCAATCGAGAGCGTAACAACAAAGCCAATTGAGAACAAAAAGACAAATAGATTCCGAAGAATGCCAAGATGTTACAACTGTAGTGGAACCGGGCATCTAGGAAAAGATTGCGCGAAAAAATCTGATAGTTAAACGTTCTAAATCTTGTGCAGCCATAGACAATCATGATGATTGTTTATCTAAAGCTGTCAAAAAATGTAATGTGCAATGGAAAGGAATTTTGTCCACTAGTTGCTACCGGAAGCGACATTAGTTAATGTCACTAAAAATTCATTGGAACGAGCATTTGCGAATTTAGCGAGGAGTGCACAATATTCCATGGTGCGCCGTCCAGAGATGTATCAACCGTAGTTAGGTTTAATGGAAAGCTAAAAATAGAGGATAAAGTATGTGAGGCCACAATTCACATAGTTCCTGATGGATTATTGCCAGTTGACTTTTTATTGGGTACAGATTTGGATAGAGATTTGATAAATCAAACGCCGACTGCAATTAATATGAGAAAATTCATTCCGGGAAACGTTTCAATTGATTGAGCATGAAGAACTTCCTCTGAACATAAACCATATTAATGATCGTGAAGTGGCGGATAGAATTCGATTGTTAGTAGTAAACTAAAATCCAGAGAAGAGGATGCCTTGTCCAAACATAAAAATGCATATTGAGCTGACCGATGAGAAACCGATTGCTTATAAACTGAATTATGTAAGAAAATTATTATTCTTAAAACTGTATGATTTTAATTAACAATAGTTAAAATATCGCGCATTTACTAAAAATAAAATTTTAAATTTTAACAGTTTTAATACAAAATTTCATTTTATCGTTTTAATTTACGATCATAAATTGAAATTTTAAAACTGTTAAAATTTTAAATTTTATTTTTAATAAATGCACGATATTTTAACTATCGTTCATTAAAATCATTCAGTTTTTAACTGTTTTAATAATTAAAAAAGGTAAAAAAAGGGAATATCGTTCTCGTTACTCGTTCTCAACGTGTACCGGGCTTTACTGACTACGTATTTTAAACTGTATGTCATACAAATTGAAAAGTCATCGAAAAGTAACCTCGTGAACTGGCTTTTCACCAAGCATCTATGAGGAACTAGCGAAAGCTTCAAAATTTGAAAAGTTTAGTTTGAAAAGTCTTCTGAGGCACACAGCATTAGAGCAAATGTGATTTTATTCATTTTAGTGAAAGTGTTTTTCGAGTAAATGTTTTTCGAGCACATAATTTTCGAGTAAATGTTTTTATAGAATATTTTTTCCGAGTAAGTGTCTGGGTACCATAATATTTATAATATTACACAATAAAAATAAGAAAACAATAGTAGAATATAGTAATTATTAGTTGAAATCAATTTTGTAGTTTATTGAATTGCGCACAAATTAAGGCAAAAGTTAATAAAATGTTTTTTTTTTAATTTTTTAAATGGAATTAGTATATTAATTTTTATTTATAAAACTATTTCTAGTTACCTAACATGCCAATCTAATTCATCGACCGAAGGTACTTGTCACTGACTTTTGTATAAAAATCCTTACTTATTGTAATTTTTGAAATATTTTTTGTCTACTTACATACTTTTTCCTATTCTTACTTAATTATTATCTAGTAAACAATTGGGCATTGTTGTGCGGAAAGTTTTTCTAATGAAAATTTGTAGCAAACTATTCTACTGAAAAAAAAAAAAAAATGAAGTAGGTTATCCAAAATGACCTCCAAAGTGTTATCAAAAGTAAGTAAGTAAGTACAATCAATTTAAAAAATTGTTCTAAAATACGAAATTAATCCTAATTTATTTTGTTATACGAACTACCGCTAAACTATAGTTAAAGCAACTTAGCTGCATACTTAATATAACCGCGATGTTAATTCAATTATCCAAATAGAATGTTTGAATAATTGACTTTTCATCTTGGTTATATTAAACTATATTTTTGTGTTCAATTAACATAGCAATTAATTATGTTAATCATTGGGGAGGGTTATTGTAACAAAATAAATCTAGTTAAGATTGACTACAAGCTTGGTTATACCAATATTAGCACTGGATTAATTTAACTGGGCAGTAGTTTACACAATTAACTCAAAATCTAGGTTATATTAAGTATGTCACTAAGTTACTTTAACTATAGTGTAGGGTTGAATTAACAAAGCAATTAGTATAAAATTGATCAAATTAAACCTTGGTAAGGGTTATTGTAACAAAATAAATCTGGTTAGGATTAACTACATGCTTGGTTATATCAATATTATCAATGGATTAATTTAACTTAGCAGTTGTTTGAATAATTGACTAGTCACCTTGGTTATATTAAATACGCAATTCAGTTAATTTAACTTAGAAACTTAGAATTGCACTAAAATGCATAGTTAAAATTAACCTGACGTGTATGCTAAAAAAATAACAAATAAACAAGCAATTTTAGTTATATTAAACAGGCGCTTTGTTAGACGAGAAACAATACAACATAGTTAATTTAACCATAGTTTTTGTTCACAATTACCTAGATTTTTCTTTCAGTGTAAATATCGTGGGCCCCAATAACCATGCCTCCCCCCCCCCTCCGTGGCTGAAGGTGCTGCGCGTACCTAGTTACGCTACTGGATTTTAGTATATAATAAGCTAATGATGGTGATTATAGCAGAATGAGGTTTCTACTTTTTACTTTTTATTAGTATATACATTGTGAGTATATGGACCTTTATTTTGCTATCTCGAAAAGTCGTAAATATTGGGATTGCTGTCAAAAATAATCTATTTGTCTATGAAAAAGCCAAAAAATCATCATAATCATACTTCTAAAGGTACGTTTTCTGTGGTAAGTTTCTCAACTACTTAGTACGAATTGCTTAGAAAGGAGCATTAGTAGTCCATAAGGCATTGTCCGCAACGTGTAGTATTGTATTGGTTCACTGGTGACATTTCGCCTTAATATACGATGAAATTTCCTAATTACTTTTCGTACGTACATATGGCGGAACATCTTCTCTATGCAAAAATACAAGGACCTCACAATACTTTCACTTACTGCTTCAATGTTTTCATCACTACATGGCGTAAATGCTCTTTAGTCAGCCACTACCACAATACCATTATCAAGTAATGGAAGATATGCATTTGTAGGCATGTAGATGTTCTCTTTCTTACCTATAGGTATAAGTAAATCAACAGAGCTTTTAGTATTAAATCCCGTATTAATCTCAGAAACTGTTTTACTTTTATTGTCCAAGTTCTGGTTGAATAACTTTTAAACTCAGAGTGTCTTAATAGTTTTCTATAGACAAAAAACTTCCATCTCATCGTAATTTAACGATACTGTGCTTAAAACCATTTACAAGTAGTTCCCAGTTTGGTATATGCAACATACATATACAAAACTTAGTCTTTCTTATCACTTCAGATTTTCTTTAGTTTTTTGTTCTTCTAAAGTTTTCAATTTTGTTCTTTTTTTAATGAACCAACATTGTAATTTTTAATTAATAAAAATAAAAAAAGAGAATTATTATAATTTTGAATTGAATAATGAAAATTTTACAGAAGGCTGTTGAGAGAATATTAAAAAACCAAAAAAACTTGGTTCGTTTAAATACATGTACTCGTACAATATAAAGCTGCATACAAAAAAAAAAACAAAAAATGTGCACAAAATTTGCATAAAATTAACACAAAAATAGAAAATTTTAAATTATTTTAAAATGGAAATAAGCTTTTTGTTAACTAACTTAATTTTTAACATATACGAGTACATATAGAAATATATATGTACATACACACACCCTCGCAGAATATTGTGTATTACAAAGTAGCAAAAAATTATGCGGGAAGATATGAGGAGTATGTTAAAAATTTTTTTGTTTTTATTTTTTTTTGCTCGTTTACTAGAATTTATGTTCTTACAATAACTTTGAACAAAATTAAATATTTTAATTTTAATGTCTCGTCTGTTATTATTATTTTTATTATTTTATATGTTGTCTAATGTAATATTGTAATGTTTTTGGAAAGATATGTTAAAAAATAGCAAACAAATTCTATCAAAAATTAATTTTATGTTGTGCTGTGCAGTACGGCGAGGTTTTGGCTGTTTTTTGTTTTTGTTTCTTCTGTATCCTTACATTATATTTTAGCGGGTACACTACATAGTATACATAGAGGTAAATTTATGTTACATTTTTTTTTTATATATATATATAAATAAATGTACAAACCAAATATGCAAGTATACGTGTACTCGTTGTACATCCATATTGTATGTACATACGTAAATTTAGCGTAAAAATGTACATAAACTTAAACCAATTTATTTCATTTTTTTTTTTTGTTTCAATTTATTTTACTTTTATTTTTTACATACACAAATCACAACATGATAAAATTTATGAAAATATATGTACAAACGGGTACAAGTACATAATGTATGTTAAAAAAATCACATCGCTTATGAAAATATTTTTACAACTGTAATTAAAAATTATATACGAACAAAATAAAAATGTTTGTATTAATTAAATAGCATTAAAATATACGGTAACCGTATGGGATAGTTATAGATTCTGCTATTATGTAGTCATACAATGAATAGGCAAAGTTGTTACAGTATGTATCAAACCACCAAATACATTTGCACAGAGCAGGAGAAATAAATATTTTAGCTTAACTAAATTACCGTCCGTAGGCAGTGGCGTACCTAGGTACCTGCAGCACCCGCAGCCGCGAGAGGGCCCACGGTTATTGAGGCCCACGAGATTTATCAAGCGTTTGAATAATAGTTCAAAGTTAAAGTAAGATAGATGGTATAGCTCAGATTAAATGGGGCTTTTCTAGGAAATTTTAAGAAAAGGCGGTGGTCGGTCTAATTTTTAGAGAAAGAAGAAATCGTTCCGTTTGCTATTAAATATTTTCTTATGACAGGGTGAAAAGGTTCCGAGTAAAAATGCAAATTTTGACAGATATTTAGATTTAGAAGAAAATTTGCTAAACTCTTTTGAAATCAAAGCTTTCAACATCAAAAGCGACATCATCATCGCGCCTCGGCTCTGAGCTTCAAAAATAATAATTCTTTATTTCATTTTTGAATTAATATGTAAGTTACTTTTATTTGATTGATAACGTTTAATTTTATAACAAAGGTAATGCGTGTCAAAGTCGACTGCAACATTTTAATGTTGTTTAAAGCGAAGTATTTTTTTAACATATAACCCACAAATCACATTTTTAGCACAACTGTTTTACCAGATCATTTGATAGCTACCGAAGGTTCAATGAAAGGGTCTCAGCTTCTCAATGGTGGTAACTAAATATTTTGAGGCGAAGCGTCTGGTATGAAAAGTACTTAACGATTTTATTGTTTGCTGAGTTGAATTATTTGTATTACACGTTTTGCACTCCAACTTTACCAATTTAAATTTAACCTTTTATAAATCAAATTAAGCATTGGCTAAAAGCAGTTTGGCTAAAACAAGTTTAACCTCAAGAAAAGGTTTGATTTGATTGCAAAAGATTGAATGTGATTGACAACAGATTAAATTTCTTTTACAAAAAGTTAAATTTGATTTGTAAGAGGGAGCAACTACTAATCTGCTTTGCTGCTAAGCAGCTTGCGAAGTAGTATCATTTTGGTTTTCACAAAAATCAAGAAGAAATTGTTGAAACTTTCTTCTTAGAAAAATATTTAACCGCGCCTGAAAACAATTTCTTGTTTCCTTCATTAGGATCGCCTTTGTCTTTAGAAAGGGAATCAACGGATACTTGAGACAAACCAGTTAGTCCCTAAAATATATTAGCGTTCCTTCAACTTATAGTTTGTCATTTACCGGAAACGGTAAATTAAAACAATTCCGGTAAAACCGGTTTATTTTGAAAAACGATTTTAAAATTAATATAAGGAAAATGCAAATGCCAAATTAATTTTGCAATTAAATTTCATATATCCTTGCCTCGGATTTCATATTTTAATCCTTTTTAAAATTTCTCAAGATTATTTTAGTTTATTGTGCTCGAGCACAATATTGGAAATCAACAAGATATGCTCACGCGCACGATGTCGTCATTGAGTGACAAAAATATAATCAATCTCTTTATAAATAAAAACGCAGTCGGCCACGTTCAAATAAAATCACCATTCTAAATGTATGAAATTGTCACAGGATGACGAAATGCGCAAAACATACCTAATTTTGAAAAGCAATTGAGCATACTATTTTTTTATATTACTATATCGTGAGGTTCGAGCGATAATTGCCGATTCGATGTTTCGAAACCCCCAGATTATTCGAGATTTTCGAGATGATTCGAATATGCTTGAGATTGAGCCTATTCAAAGAAAATGATTGTTCGATATTTAACGGATTATCCGATACTATTTGAGGGTTCCATTCTTATTGCATATCGTTTTGTTAAGCTTAGCCGTAACTTGCTTAGTAAAATTTTGCTTAGTAGGATTAGTAACATTAAGTTATATTTACACGAATTTTCGGAGATTTTCGAAATTTTCTTGGCTTTTCTAAATTTTTACAGACTTTCCGAAATTACTCAATTGTTCAAGATCAATCCAGATTCAAATAATATAGAGAATATTAAAGAATAAAGATTTTTAAATTTATTCGAATTTTGTGCTGTGAGAACTTAAAGTGTTACATTTGAGTAATATTTAGTAAATTTTTCGAAATTATGCCAAAATTTCGCTGTTTTTTCGATTTCCTAGGTTATTCGTAATTATTCAAGAATGTCCAGATTATTTACGTTTTAGATAGCAGTGATTAGCCCATATTTCGTTTGGTTTTACATACTTACAGATAATTCGATTTTGAGGATTTTCAAGAATATTCAAGATATGTACTTTGAAAATTCAGCATTTTTGAGATTATTTCGAAATTCTAGATATTTTCCAAATTATGTTCAAAATTTGTAATGCTCATCGATATATTTAGAAACCGTCAAAGCACTGAGTTGCAGGATATTTCGTTTTATTTGAGGTTATTGAAATGAATCACGTTCTGTTTCGTCTACTCTCGAAATCAGATACTTAATTAATGCGAGGATCAACAATAGGAAGAAATAAGTTTTAAACCAAAAACTTTACTTGTTCTTAGGCAGAACAAGTATTTTTAAGGGCCCAAGAAAAATTTTGCAGGGGGACCCAGAATTGGTAGTTAGGCCACTGCCCGTAAGGCACTGCAATTAGCACTATACCTACTTCTTAAATTTATCTCTGTCAACAGATTTCCTGAAACTTTTTGAATTTGGTCTCTATCGATGAATATGCCACAGAGTTTACTCAATAAAATTTCCTGTTGTACCGTAAATAACGCTAACAAACAAATTATAAATTATTAAAATATTGATATTTACTCTTTAATTTCTCTCCTTTTCTTAAATGGTAATATTGGGGTTTTTTAAAAGGTGGTATATAAAAAATCTAAGTGAATAAAAATTAAAAAATTTTCATCTTCCTCACATTTTGGAAGAGCAAATAATTATTTTCAACCAATTATCTGGCGCTGATTTTTTTACAAACAATTTTTACAAATTTTTGATCTGATATTCGTTCTAAGCCTTATCTAAAATTCCTGTAAAAGTTGTTCAATATTTGTTTTAAATAGTTTTAACAATTGCTTATGATCATCTTAAGATTTTAATTTAATTTATTTTATGTTGTCTAAAAAATACACATACATATGATTACATAATAAAACGTCTTAAGATCAGCATACATACAGGGTGACCCATTTAAAAAAACGTTCAAATATCTCCGAGGGGAAGGCCTAAATGAAAAAGTGTAAATCGAAATATTGCACAATTTTTAGGGGTATTAAAATCAAATTTGAAGAAAGCTCATATTTGAAGGTCATTTGAAGGTTCAGTCGATTTTTTAAATGGAAATACCTATTTTTGACTCTGGATCCTGAAAGATGAATTGTATGACTGAACGTATAATTTCAAGCGCTTTCCGAATCCAGAATCAAAAATAGGTGCTTGCACTTCAAAAAACTGACTTGACCTTGAAATTTGTCTTCAAGGTCAAATTCAAGGTCATCATTTGATTTCCCCTAAAAATGGTGCAACTTTTGTAAGAACACTTTTTTTGATTCAGGACTTGGTATAATACATGATGTAACATTCTAAACCAACAATGGCGGTTATAAAGATGCATTCCTTCAATCAAAATATCCGTAAAGCGAAACGAAATTTAGTGTAGAACTGTACTACAAACCCAAAGATGTGCATCTTTGAACTTGAAGATAAAATTTTTTAAAAAATCATTATCCTGAATTTGTGTTTAGGCACTAAAAGAAAATTGGTTAAGGAGCAACGAAACCCAAATCCAAAAATAAGATCGTAGAAGTTAAACTGTTCAAAATTGGAAATAAACTCGCAGAAATTCCGACTTTAGTTCGCAAAATAACTGGAATCAAAGTCGGAAAATATTCACAAAAAAGTGAAATTAAACCAGAGCCTTCTAGAATCTAGAGTATAGAGCCATAATCGTCGTCATAACTTGTTGAAATTTTTTTTTAGTGGTAAATTTTTTTTCTGTTCCCCTTTTTCTGTTCCCCGCTTCAAGTTTTTCAATGAAAAAAGCAAAAGTCTAATAAAACGTTTATATACAAATTTTCTTAATATCTTGAACAAAAATGTATAAGAAACTAAATTGGTGTTAAATAAATATTAACCATTTGACTCATAGTGTACGCAGTTGCGTACACATACTTTAAACCACAATTGTGGGAAGCAATGCACTAATAAATAAATAATTTTCGTTTTATTATGTTGGTGTTATACTCTTTGTGTTAGATACATTGCATTTTTAGCGCCAAAAAGATATAAAACGTCAGTATCGAACAAAAATTGGTGCGCAGTAGATGTTAAAAAATCATCAGCGGTGAGTACAGGCGAATTTCAATTTTTTAGGTCAAATTAACGATAATTTTGATTGTGTACATGTTTCTTGTTGATGAAATAAGTTTTTATAGTGTGTGTGTGTGTGTGTGTAAAAAATAGGTGAGAATGTACGTAACATTTTATAAATTTAGACTAAAAACTCCATGTACATAATTGCACTTATAGAATCAATTGGACATATAGAGTCAAGTGATATTTCCACAATTGTGTACATGGACTTAATTATGTACAAACGTAGTCAATTATATAGTAAATATTTGTTATAATTTATTTCGGTAGATTATGTCGTCTAGAAATCGGAGACCATTAATCTATGCTGAGATTGAGGAATTATTAAACGCTAGTGATTCTGAATTGGAATTATCAGATCAAGAAATTGAAGTTGATGAAGATGGAAACTATACGCCTCTCCAAATAATACAAAATTTACCAAAGAAAGCAACACTATTTGATGAAGTAATGAACGATGACGTCCCTGTGCCAAACGAAAACGAAGAATTGCAATATAAACCAGCTATTCTCGACGAAAATGTTGTTATTGAATTTGTTGATGAATATTCGAAATATAATGTGACAGAGAAAAAAAAATTAAATGTAGAAGACGGACGTTTGACTAGAGCACCCGTAAATTCGAATTTTAAGAACCCAAAGAGCAACACTCAACTTTCGACATGGAATTTGATATCACGAGTAAAACTCCTTTCAGCTACTTTTCCAAATTTATTCCAGTTGATATGTATGAAAGAATGTCAGTGAACTTACTTCAACTAAAAATGTACTGGAGCAAATATTTAAATATACTGTCTTTGGAAAGATTTTACCAGCTGCGAACAAATATCCATATGGTCAACAACATGGATATACCAAAAGACTGCAAGGATTAATTTTTTAAAATACGTTCTCTTATAAATAGTATATTGAAATACTGTAGAGAAGTGCCTGTCGAAGGGATCTTTTCTGTAGACGAGCAAATAATACCATTTAGAGGTCACATCAATATCAAGCAGTATGTGAAGGGAAAACCGAACCCCTGGGGAATTAAAGCTTATTTTTTATGTGGGAAAAGCGGCTTCTTGTATGATTTTTTCCTCTACCAAGGAGCAAACACCGAATTGTCAGCTAATGAAAGTAGCCGATTTGGACATGGGACTG
The DNA here is from genome assembly GCA_958295665.1 of Tipula vernalis. NCBI lineage: Eukaryota > Metazoa > Arthropoda > Insecta > Diptera > Tipulidae > Tipula > Tipula vernalis. The sequence goes on along the minus strand of OY282559.1, from coordinate 65,253,232 downwards.
CTGTGGTATTGCATTTGGTGAAAAGGCTAACCGTTCCAGGACATCAATTACATTTTGACAATTTTTTTAGTGCGTACCAACTATTTGAAATTTTGGAGCAAAAGCAAATTAACGCAGTTGGAACTATGCAAATTAATCGTTTTAAGAATCCGCCATTTCTTACTGATGCGGCTTTAAAGAAGAATGGATGAGGTAGCAATGACCAAATAAGAAGTTGTGATAGTAACATAGTTTTAGTGAAATGGCAAGATAATAGATCAGTCCATCTTGCATCTAATTTCATAGGCCGTGGAGAAGAAACTGTTGTAAATCGATTCGATAAAAAAAAGAAAGAGTATATAAATACTAAACAGCCCCAAATAGTGCAATTGCGCAAGGACGCAAATATGTACATCGCCCTACCTGGGATTAGGATAGGTGCACTTTCCAAAGAAATGTTTTTTTTACTCTGTCTACTCTAATTAACGGGAAACCCTAGAAACATTTTTTTTCCCTCATTTAAAACTAAATGCCAAGTCAAAGGGTTGATTGCAGAAATATCAAAATTAAATTATGCTTCAAAAATATTTTTCGAACTTTTATTTAAAAAAATACATCAAAGTTGGCTCTGACGATTGAAAAAAATTGTACTTGCTAAATTTATCATTAGTTTTACTACTGTACCACAGATGGCTATAGTTGTTTACAGAAAATTACGAAAATATTGTAACGGTGACATCTAGATTGTAATAGAACAAGTTAAATTAATAGCTCAATGTTTTACTGTACTAAAATGGAATTTTCCATGATAAAACAGTTCTAAATGTTTCTACACTATTAGTACTGGAAAAGTCATGAGCTTTTTAGAAGTTTGGTTTGTGTATATAAAAAGGCAAACGAAATCAAATTAGATTATTAGAATTTGGAACGCGATAGTGTAAGCTTGTAAGATTATGAGTAGTATTATTGGTAAGCGACAGTGTGAAGATTAAAAAGGAATTAAAAAGTGATTTAAAAAGTGTTAGTGGAAATAAAAATTATAAGTGTATAGTAAAATTTGAGGATAATTTATATAAAGTGATTTTGTGAATTTTTAATAATAAACTGTGTTGTAATAAATAATAATTCTTGTATTAACTAAATAAATTCGTTAGTGAAAAATTAAATTGATTTTGTATTATTCACAATCCAGTGATATGAACCTTAATTGCAAGGCAAAAACGTAACAATATTATTAAATCACAAAATTTCTTAATATTTGAGAATTTGTTGTGTGATTTGACAATTTTTAAATTTGAAATTTTTCCAGGAGGTAATTTTTGGTTTGATTTTGGTTTGTAATGTAATTTAAGCCTCGCCAAGTTGACAATTCTTTCTGTCTAACAGAGAATTGGATCGTGCGAGTTTTCTCTTATTATTTGCTCTCTCGAATTTTATTTATGAAAATTTGAACCGGAAAAATAATAAATGTTTACCTTTAAAGGTACGTTTACACGCGGCATATTTGATCAAAATGTGTTGCTGCAATTATATAGCCGGTGTACAATCGGTAATATTAGAGCCGCATATAGAAATATTTTCATATGATCTAGCAACGAGACTTGATATTTGGTACTATCTGCAATAGTTGCTAAGGTCTTACCGGTATAAAAAACATTTTTACTTATCATTTATGTACATTTAGTGCTCTTTCAGTGAACCAACTAAAACGTCACTTTCGGCTGTGGTTCTCCGTTTGCTAAAAAACGGAGAATAATTGTCAATCTCATAATACTTGGTATGCCTCTTATCATATTGGGTTAAAGTATTAATTCTGAAGTAAATGTCACGTTTTGTCAAATAAGGATGTATTAGATTTCCCATAATTATTACTAAATAGACACGATTACACGTACTGCTCGTGTAAATGTACTATAAGGAATTTTTTCTTTTCAACATGAAATGGTTTGAAAATGGTTTGAAAAAATTCCGAGGGTACAAAACCTCGAGAATACAAAATCTCGAAAGCCCATGCAAATTTCAAAATCTTGTTGGGATCATTACATTTGTCTAAAGAAAAAAGTCCAGAAATTTTAAAATGCAGAATAATTGAAAAGTTAAAATCCAGAAAAAAAATCGCGAAATAAAAATCCAGAAATTCCGGAAAAAAAACTGGAAAAAATATTTTGATAAATTATATGAGTGAAAAATATTCAATTTTATAGGCATTTTTAGTCGTTTGTCGTCACTTGAGGCACTTGTGGTACATTTGTGGTATCTATCAGTAGAAGCGATACGAGCGATACAAACAATTCCTTTGATCTATCTCTGAAAGTTTGACAAAGCAATTCATATCACGCATTTCAAAATCCCGCATTATCCAAATCGCGCCAAAAAAAATCCCGCTTTTTAAAATTTCATTTTCCTTAATCCTGTTTTCCAAAATCCCGCTTCTGCAAAAATAAATATCCCGGTTTAGATTTTTAGTTTACTTTAAATTAAAATTCTCCTTCACCAGAAGAGGCGGTGCAAATTAAAAACATGTCTTTCAAAACTAAGATTTTGAAAACCGGGATTTTGGAACCCGAGATTTTGAAATAGGCCCTGTGTTTCTGGATTTTTTCTTCGCCATTTTTTGTTCCTGTATTTTTTTTCTAGAACTCTCTTTCAGAAAATCATTTAAATCCCCGTAACCCCAAGGAAATTTTGGATAAAATTGAATATTGTGAGGAATTCAATTTTATTCGGGCTTTTCTAGGGATTTCGGGTTTTGTACCCTCGGGATTTTATCGCCTCGATTTTGTACCCTCGGGATTTTATCGCCTCGATTTTGTACCCTCGGGATTTTATCACCTCGATTCTGTACCTTCGGGATTATGTATCCTTCGGGATTTTGTCCCTCGGGATTTTGTCTCGCGGGAATATGTCACCAACCCCATTTGTCCCTTTCTTTCCCAGTTTAGTCCCATTTTTTTCGTAATAAATTTGGAAACATATAATGTTGTGATGAGTTAAATTTGCATGCTTCTGTTAAATTTTGCTGAAGGAGAATTTCCATATTGAATAAAAAGCAATAAACTGCGAAACGTCAGAATTCGAGATTCCAGGTTTAATTCCACTGGTTGAAAAAAAACTGCTGAAACTAGATGGATGTAATTGTACTCGATCTTTTTAGTTTTTTTAGTAAATAAATAAATTAAAGGTATATTTAATATTCACATCAACCTAATCACGGTACTGGTATAACCAAAAAGCTTCAACAATCGAAGATTTCAATAATCTTGATGAAAAATGGGAGAATATGGACAGCTGTAGTAAGTTAACTAGCTACCATCAAAATTACGGAGGTATAATTAATTTTTAATTATGAATTTTGCCTGTCTATGTGCTTACAGAAGGATGTAATTAATTTTGATTAATCCCTTAATTAATACATTCGCGGATGTTTAAGAAGTGAAATTACCGTCTCATTGGTTAAGTGTATAGTTTAGTATGTGTCAGGATGTGGTTGTTTTGGATACATAACGATTTCGTTTTTAACCTTCCTGAACGCCTTGTACAATTTATTGTATACATCAACTTTCACCGTTTCGACATTGTGCGATCGTTCTCTTAAGTGTTTATGTTCATATAGCAGTACCATATCATAGCAGTGTATATAGTTGCCCTACGTATTTTATTTTTGGAAGTGTTACTTGGTAAAAAATTGTGGGACAGCGAGTTTCATTACGGTTGAGTTTTTTGCTGAAATAAACGATCCGCCCGAAATGGGAAATGCATTTCTTATGAGCAATGTATTTTTAATGCGCATTTTTAACACATCTCGTTTAATGACAATTAATATTTTAATTAATCACATTTTAATTTGTTTAAATTATGCGTTCCTTTAGTAATACTTTTCCATATAAATTGCGTGGGCTTATCCAAACGAGTTATTTTTTTTTCTTAGGTTGGTAGCACCATAACAGGTATCTGAGCCAAATTTTGGGTAAATATCAAGATTTATCAAGTTTGGCTTCAAAAATAGAATTTCGGCTTCTGAAACTTTGGAAATGTTGGAAAATGTTTTTGGTGACTATGCACTGTTCAGGGCGAGTATTTTTGATTAGTATATACGTTGTTCACAGAAGATAGAGAACGCTTTGAATAGGATTAACGCCCTGGCCTTCCTTCGACGTCTACCGATCAACACAACGTCAAGGAAGTCAAGGATTTGGTGCTGAAATATCGTCGAATAACAATTAGAGATCTTGTTGACATTTGGTTCAGAATTTTGAGTAGACAACTTTTGGTTTTTGTATCACGATAAAACGCCATCTCACACTGCATTGGTTCTACGTGACTATTTGGCCAAAAATTTGACCCATATCATTTCGCAATCGCCATAATTGCCTGATTCTGGCTATCCCTGAAACTCAAAAAACCGCTCCGCCGGCCATCGTTTTGACTCCAATTAAGAGATACAAGCCGAATCAAAGAAAGTTTTAAAGGCTATTCCGAGGCAGACGGGAAAAAACGTTGGCATGTTTTATTTAAAAAGACTTACTACCTTTTCATCACAGTACTGTAACACAATACTAAGCTATTGACTACCTAGGTGTCTGTAACCGGGTCAAGCTTTTAATTAAAATTTACTGGGAGACTTGCTTCAGTTCGGTTTTCATGCTTTAGGAATTAATCATTGCATGTTATCATTTTAATATTGGTTACTGATAACACTAATTAATCACCCTCTACAAACCCCTGTCATATTTTCGATTATTAAAATGGACCATCATTTCGCTTTCAAGATGCGAATATTTTTGATTTTGTGCATACAAATTTTATTGATCTCGATAACAATAGGTAGTAGGTTCGGCTATACAATCTGCATTCTGAATTAAGAAATTTCTTTTCATTATCACTCTTTCAGGGATAGGTAGGCTTGTGTAGAACAAAGTTGCTATTTAACTTTATAAGAGGATCAGCTTAATTTTCGTACTATTTTAAATTCAAACAGCCTGTTGAGTTTTTTTTTGTATAATGTGTTAAAAACCAAACTGGAAAGGATTATACCACATTTAATCATTTTGAATATCACAAAAATTGCTAATCACTGTTGAATTTACAGCCAAGAAAGCACACTTTTGGTTATTTTTGAATGCTGGACTGTTAAATTTAATAAAATTGCTTGATTGAGTGTATCAATACATACATACGAGTAATAATATTTAGTGTATAGCTAAATAAAACTCACCAAATTATTTTTATCTAACATTCTAAACTACGTGACATTTAACGGCTAATTATGAACATAGCGATTAATTTGGCTACCTTAAGCTCCCATTTTAATTTAAACCAAAATTTGTATAAAATTTCAGAAATTATTTGTACGTGTGCTTATTTATGGTTTTATCTCATGTATTTGGCATATTTGTTTGTACATAAACTAAACTATAAACATAAATTAATTACGAAAAATAAAAATCATGTTTGTGTGATTATTATTTATAATTTTGTATTTTAAAATGGTTTATTGTTTTATGTGAATTTTTAATATTGTGTTACAAAATCGAATATAAATTATGTACAAAATGAATATTTTTGGCTAAAAGCACAAACAATTTTTTTTTTTTTTAATTAAATTTTGAATGGTTTTTAGAAATATACTCGTATCAAACTACAATGTGTTGTATTTTTGAAACGTATACATATGTATATGCTCGTATGTGAGTACAAGCTTATACATAGTAATACCATACCATGACGTTTTGTAGCTGTCATGTTATCACTTTAGCTAAAAGCTTGTGTGTGATATCGTTTATATAAAAAAAAATTAAAAAAATTAATTATTAAATTAAATTAGATGCTTGTCAAATTAAAAGGCCGACATGAATATTAAATTAAACAAATACTAATATCATGATGGTGGTGGCTATGCATTGTGGTAACAAAATAATGGATCGCTTGTTTTTGTAATAAAATTCATTAGTTTTTCAACCAACGATAATATTTGTTCATAAAATGTTATCAATTGAAACTTTTTCAATATACGAGTACAGTGCTGGGAAAGGAAAATTGGGCAAACATATTTTATTACAAATTGGAGTCTTTTTTTGCTAAAATTACAAAACTTTTGAAAGCAATTGGCTTATTGTTTCATTGTAAATACACGTACCTATGACCTAATTTTTTGAAAAAAAAAAAAAAAAAAAAAAAAAAAAAAAAAAAATTTACCTGCAATTTAGGGGGAAAACCCGAAAAATGCCAAAATGTTATGTTTTAATTTTTTTTTATTTTTTACTGATTTATAGAAATTCTATCTCTATTAATATTTTGTTGGACCGCTATTTGCTTTTATTAAAGCGACACACCTCTGATTCATGGAATTTGATAAATCAAAGTCGTATTTCAAAGTCGTAGAAGGTACGGATTTCCAAATCGTCATCAACAAACTTTACAAAGCTTGAATATTGATTCTGGGCGCTTTCTGGCCACTTCTAGCTTCATTACATACCAAATATTTTCTATGGGATTTAAGTTTGGAGTGTATGGGTGCCAGCTCAACACATCGATATTTTTTTCTGCGAAGTACTTTTTTACCTTTAAATGAAGAGATAAGAAAAAAAACAAGATTTTAACGAATTATTTATGTTTATCTGAAAGCCAATTTTTCTATCTACAATTCAAAATTAATAACTGAACACTTTGGCGTGCCATACCGCCGCCGGAGCGTTGCCCTGTTAAAAAATAAATCTGCAAGTCTCGCCAAAAAGCTTTAACACAGAAGGCTCTAATTTGTTATGTAGGACCTGCGGATAAACAGCTGCTGTAATTTTGGCACTAAGGAAGCACAATCGACCGGTTTCATTTCCAAAAAAGGCATCCCCAGACCATAACTCCTTTATTTCTCGGTGGAAGTCTTAAAATACATTCGTTGCTAAGCCTCTCGCGAAATTCTCTCCTACGAGGATTCTTCCATCTCAACATGCAGCTTGAATTTTGATTGAAGTGCTCTCGAACCAGCTTTAGCAAGTCTTTTTCTCACTTAGCTGGCTGAAATTGGTTTTCCCGTTGCTCGCTCAAGATCCCCTCTTATGTCCGATGCAGTTTTAAAACGGTTCCGACGACATTGTAATATTAAAAAATGACCTTCCACTGCCCAAGTAGCATCGTATAACTATTAGTTGTGCACAACTAATTTCAGGTTGTGAGAATGTTTTCACAACCAGTAATTGCTTGTTGAATGGTTGTCAAACTTATTAAAATTTTCGACAGAAAATTGTAGTTGTAAAATACTTGTTTCTAATAAAATACACCACTGATTCATACATCCAGCTAATTTGCTCGCAAAATTGGTTGGGACATGCATTACACAACTAATATTATTACCATTTGAGATCCAGTACTAATTGGTTTGCAAAGATGGTTAGCACATGCACGTGACAGCTTCTTTAATAACTAATAAAGAACCGAAAAAAACAGTTCCCAAAATTTGTTGTCAAGTAGTTGTCACAGCTGAATACCATCACCATTTAAAATTCGCTTTCCCTTTTCACATCAGAAGTTGTGATCTGAATTCTTGTTCCGTTTTGCCAATCCTTTAGTTGTTGTTTAGCTGTATATATTTCACATTTATGTATTGAGCACTAAAGCCATTTTGTTCACTTCTCGTTTGAATTTTATTTTCAAGTTGTCTATTTATTCATATGTGCGTATTTAAATAAAAATGTATAGAAGACCTAAATTGGACATTTCCGAATGGAAAAAATATAAAAAAGTGGTTCATATAGACGGTTGGTGATAAGGAATCGATTAAAGTTCAGATTTATAGAAAATGGTTCCGGTGAAAACTCGACGTCTGCGAATAATCAATTTCCAACCTAAGATTATCCATCAGGGAGTAACCAGACGAATGCAGCAATTCCTTCTAACAGCCAGAACGACTTCGACGTTAGAGATTGTAATGTGGAAGATGAACTCATTAATGAAGATTTGGACAATTTCTCGGACTGTGAAAATGAAGATCAAAATACGAGAATGACACTGATTACAGAGGATTTAAGGATTTTGGCTACAACACACAATATTAGACATATAGCAATCAATGAATTGCTAAAAATAATAAAGAAGCGGACGGCGGTATATGTGCCATCCGCTGCACGAACGTTACTCGAGACACCAAAATCTATAAAATTGATAACTATTGGTCATGGTATTTATTGGCACCAAGGTCTTGAAGTTTGCCTTAAATACATTTTGCACGATATTGATAAAGCATTAGATACTCGTATATCTCTAAATTTTAATATCGACGGCCTACCAATTTACAAAAGCTCCAGAGAAGAATTTTGGCCAGTATTATTTAATATTCATGAAATGCCAACATACAGCCCAATGGTAGTTGGGATCTGGAGTGGGGTAGGGAAACCTCAATCTGTAGAAGATTTCTTAAGGTAATGTGATATTTAATTATTTAACCGAATATTTTGAATTTGATCTTTACAAATTAACTTATTGATTTGCTGTCTTTATATAGGCCTTTCTTGGATGAGTTAAAATTGCTATTGAATACTGGTGAAAATTAACATCAGATGTTTTGTCTCGTGAAAATTAACATCAGGATGTTTTGTTTGTGATTCTCCAGCGAGGGCGTTTTTAAAAGGTGTTGTAAATTTGAATGGTAAACATGGATGCCTAAAATGTGTTGTAGCGGGCGAATGGAATCACGATAATAAAACTATGTCATTTATTGTCAATAAAACTATCCGTTTCAAAACCCTAACACAAATAAATATTGTCAGATCGGTTCTGAGCACAACTACTTTGCTTCATAACAACTTCACAATTTTTTTTCGTTATACTAGTTGTGAACAAATCCATTTAACAAAATTGGTTGCACTGGATGTACAACGGTTGTCGTAGTGCCTTACTTGCATTACGCCATATTTATAAAGCCAATATGCGACTCCATTTTGAAATTAATCGTATTAAAATAAAAAATGTAGTTCAATGACCTAATCGGTCATATCAATTATTTTTTTAAATATTTTTAACTATAATTTAATTTTCCTCAGGAATCAAAAAATTTGGAGCGATGCTTCATTTTTCGACCTAGAAATCCTCATTTTACAGTAAAAATGTATTTCCCATTATTTCTTCTCTGTGACAGCGTGTTCTACAGGTTGTGACGATATTCAAATACCTATTTCGAAAATATTTTACAACCGTTTCACGCTCAATTAAAAGTTGTGAAAAACAACCGCAACTCCTTATACCGCTTTCACAAAGCTATGGAAAACAATTATTTTCGCCAAAATAGCTATGTGATACGTTGTAATGCTGTTGTGGTATACGGTTCGCTACAACAAAAAGGCGGGGAAATTAGTTCTCACAGTAATGTGAGAACCAATGGACAAATAAAAATGCTACTCGGGTGGTGTTGTCTTTCTGAGCCTTCCAGAGCCTTTCTTTCTTTGTGTATTGCCCATCTCTCGCATTTTTTTAATCCTGTGTGGGGTTTGCTAGTTCCCCTATCAGGCGCCTTCCCAGGTGGCTGATAGGGGAAAGCTTGCCAGATATGGCAGGTACCGGGGAAATCAAATATTTGGGGCGGACCATAAACTAGCACACCCAAGCTAAGGTGGCACTACATACGCCGATGGCTGCTTGGCTAAGAGGGTGCTTAGTCGTTAGTAAGTGAACTCCGAATTTGGCGACGTTCGATTTAAACCCGTAGCCTTCCCATGATAATGCAGAGCTCTGTCATGGGTGACCCTTACTTCTCGTGCTACTCTTGGGAATAAAAATGATTGGAAATAATAATAATTACCTAACGAAATTAGAAAACGAGACGGATGTGTCTCTAACAGCATCAAATCAATCATGAGGTAGTAATCAAAGCTCTAGCTGAGTCTAGACCAGAAAATAATGGATGCAGCACCATATACAACATCCTGAAGAAGAAGTTAAAAAACTTAAACACAATCTAAAGATGAGCTACCAAACTGGTCATGAAGTTTCGGTTGAAGTAGAAGCCCTTAACCAGGAAAACAACAACAAAGAAACGGAATGTTCTAACTTAATTGAATATCAAACCGACGAAGAATATTTAGAAAGAGAGACCAATTGGACAATGAAAAAGTCAAAAAGGACTCTAAAAAAGCAAAAGAACACAGGAAGTAAATTCTTCCAGTAAAAGGAAAGCTGAGTCGTCCCCAGAAATGAACACTAGTGTGAAAATATCGGGAGCAAAGGTAAACCAATTATCAACTATCAGCAAGACCAAGAAAGAAAAACCACCACCACCAATCAATATCACACGTGTCGGTAAATTTAGCGTTATTCAAGCGCTAATGAAAGAAGTGACAGAGAAGGAGTACAAGCTTGTGTCGCTAAACAACAACGTCTGGAGGGTAAATATGCCTGATCCAGACGGTTATAGAAAATTTTCAACTGTATTGAATGATAAAGGTCTCCAATGGTATACATATGAAGACAAAAATACCACACCCATTAGAGTAGTTGCTAGGGGTCTACATCACACATGCACACCAGATGAGATAATTGAAGACCTCAAAAGAAAAAACTAACGATCTTAGATGCAGTTAATATGTGTAAAACTGAAAGGAAGTCTACCGGCAAAGAGGGAGTATTGTTAATAAAATAAAGTTACCACTATTGACTCTGACCTTTGCAAACTCAGAAAAAATTGAGAACATATTCAACATTAGGAACATCTTGGGATTGAATCCTTGGGTTCAAATGGAGCCATTGAAAAAGGCAACAGAGATCATACCACATTGCAAAAAGTGTCAGGCATACAACCACACGCAAAAATACTGCAATCGTGAAATCAGATGCGTAAAATGTGCGGGTACTGCCAAGGAACCCATCCTGCTAGCTATAGAAGGTGTGAAATAGCCAAAACACCGCAATATATGCGAAATAGGACAAACAAAAAACCGGCCAAAGAGAGCAACGAAAGAAAAAGAAATCCCGACGAAAACTTTCACTATGTTCCATAGTGGGAAAGTGGCAGAGGGATTCTCATACTCACAAGCAGCAAGACAAGGACTACCTGGGCCTACAGATCAAAATGTTGAAATTCAACAAGCTATGACAACAACGCAAAACACCTTGAATGCTATTTTCTATCGCCTTTCTAAAATAGAAGAAAATATAGAGTTTCTAACCAAGAGACAAGTTAATCTTGAACAACAAGTAGGACATCGAGAAAAAATTAAGGAGATTTCTAGCAAAAAAGTTGCTTCATCTTTTGATCCGTCACTCCAAAAAAAATTAACAAAACATTAAGAATATTAACCTGGAATGTTAATGGACTCCTACAGCATCTTCCAGAGCTAGACATTTTTTTGAATACAGAAAAAATTGATATATGCTTAATAGCAGAGAGCCATTTCACTAGAAAGTCTTATGCAAACATAAAAGGTTACTCTTGTTACCATTCTATACATCCAGCAGAAAGAGCTAGGGGTGGAGCAACAATATTCATCAGAGAAAACATCAAACACTTCAAAGATTTCAAACTCGAAATAGAGACCTTGCAAATTGTATCACTTAGCGTGCAACTAAACAATTACAAGAAGCTACGGGTTGCTGCGATATATTGTCCAAATTTCGTCATAGGAGGAGACTTCAATGCCAAACATACGCATTGGGGTTCGAGACTAATATCACCTAAAGGTAGAGAACTATTAGAAGCTGGACATCAAATAAGTTGCGAATTTCATTCAAGTGGTATTCCTACTTACTGGCCAACGGATACAAATAAAATAGCAGACGTGATTGACTTTTTCATAGCCAAAGGTATTTCACAAAACTATATCCACATCGAAAATAATGAAGGTTTATCCTCGGATCATTCTCCAATTATATTTACGATCAGTGAAACAATAATTGAAAAAGAAAAGCCACCAAGGTTAACAAGCGGGAAGACCAATTGGGGCAAATTCGCATTGTTAATTGAGGAAAGTATTGATCTTCAAGTCCCAATCAAAAACGGAACACAACTTGAAAGAGAAGTAGCGCTGCTCATAAACAATATTCAGACCGCAGCATGGGAAAGCACTCCCCTGCCAAAAATAAACCTCACAAGAATGAAACATATACAAAGGAAATAAGAAATCTGGTCAGAGAAAAGAGGAAAGCTCGCAAAATCTGGCATAGGAATCGAGCACTGAAGAGCAAAACTATCTTTATTCAGCTCAAAAACAAGCTGCAGAAGTTAATACAAGAAACCAAAGCGGTAAGCTTTAACAAATATTTAATAAATCTTTCTGGCCACAAAGTAAGCGATTACTCTTTATGGAAAGCTACAAAGGGACTAAAGAGACCAAAAGAGCAAGTGCCGCCAATTACAAAAGCAGATGGTACTTGGGCCAAAAGCTCGAGAGATAAAGCTGTTTTTTTGCTGAACATCTGGAAGAGACGTTCCAACCTTTGAATAGATAAAAAGCAGATGAAAATAACTTTCTAATGCAAAAAGAAGATGAGTTAGACATACAACCAGTTACAATGAAAGAACTCAAAAATAAAATCAAACATAACCTAAATGCAAAAAAGGCTCCTGGATACGATCTTATTACAGGAAAAGTTATTAAAAATTTGCCAGGAAAATGTCTTACGAAGTTGCTACACATAATTAACGCAGAAAATAGCAGAAGTTATTATGATACCTAAGCCTAATAAGCCACCTAATGAGAAAACGTCATACAGACCTATATCTGTATTACCATCATTGTCCAAACTCTTCGGAAAATTACTCCTTAAAAGGATGAGACATCTGATTGAAGAAAGATACCTGTTACCATCGCATCAATTTGGTTTCAGAGAGAAACAGTCCACCATAGAGCAGGTGCACAGAGTCACTAACATGATTGAGAAGACGCTTGAAAACAAAAAGGTATGTTCTGGAGTTTTCCTTGATGTTGTCCAGGCTTTTGACCGAATCTGGCGTCGAGGACTGGAATATAAATTGCATCGCGACGTTCCTAAGCAGTTCAATGAGATATTAAAATCATACAATGAAGGGAGATATTTAAGAGTGAAATATGAAGGAGAGTTCTCATCACTCAAGAGAATTAAACCAGGCGTACCACAAGGGAACGTGCTCGGACCAGTCTTGTATTTGCTTTATACGAGAGACATACCTATTACTGGAGAAACAGATATTGCAACCTTTGAGGATGATACAGCAATCTTGGCGGTTGGAAGTACAATCGAAGAAACAACAAGCAAATTACAGCACACTGTGAATGAGATTGACGCAAGAATTGGATATAAAGTTCATAAAAATATATTGGCTCATTGGAATAAATAGTGGGCTTACCATTCACAATAAGCTGCTTTTATACAGGCAAATACTTAAGCCTATGTGAACCTATGGCACCCAGCTCTAGGAACGCACAACGAAAACGAACGTTAAAATTATACAAACGTTCCAGAACAAAGTACTTCGATGCCTTTTTCTCACTGAGCTGGCTGAAATTGGTTTTCCCGTTGCTCGCTCAAGATCCCCTCTTATGTCCGATGCAGTTCTAAAACGGTTCCAACAACATTGTAATTTAAAAAAATGATCTTCCACTGGCGTTGTCTTTCTGAGCCTTTCTTTCGTTGTGTACTGCCCGTATATCGCATTTTTTAAATATTCCACGCGACAGTACTTTTAGTAATGCTTAATCTTTCTGCTATTTCACGCGTGGTTAAATTTTCTAGCGCCAAAATCAACATATTGCTTTTACACTGCGCACTAACTTTTCCCATTTTTTAAACTAAAATTACACTGTATTCTTTATTTGACTAGGATCACCTACAGAATAACTTAATCTTACAAAATATGCACAATTTATACTCAATAAAATACGTGCAGGCAATAAAACATTTGCACTCTAATTGCGGCCAAGAACGGGAGGCGTAAAATAACCTAATTGCTTAACCAATTTTTTTACACATAAGTTGCGGGGTGGTACCGCCGTAATAGAGGCAAAAGGCGGTTCAACAAAATATTAATATTGAAGATAGAATTTCCACAAACCAATAAAAAAAAAAAATGTTTATTTTAGTCCATTACTTTCACGCCCTTAATTGCCAAATGGGATATTTTGAATATTTTAGCAATTTATCGATTTCCCTCCCAAAATTGTAGGTATTTTTTTTTTTTTTATTAGTTTTAAATGAGTCATAAATGTATTTGTAATTTTAGCAAAAAAAGACTCCAATTTGTAATAAAATATGTCTGCCCAATTTTTTTTCCCAGCACTGTAATATGATGAGTTGTGCCGTAAGGGTCAATGTTATTCGGTTTAGAGGAATTTTAATTTGAAAGGGACAGAAATTCATTTGGCCACTTTCATCAAGCCCGATATTTTAACATTTTGTGGTGCTTAGTAATGCATACCTAGCTGGACTTCAGATTACAATAACTGTCCCATGGTAATTATATACTCTTGTTTTATATTTTGTTTTATCAAAGTTCATAATTTTAATATTCATTTAGTTAATATTTAAGGGAAATAATTTTTGGAAAAACTTGGCTTGGAAAAAGTCATCCAACATTAATTCCTAGCTAAAACGTCTTAACTACTGTTTAAAAAAATATCTCAAGTAGTCCTCGTCACACCTAATTCAATGTTTAACCATAAAATTTGGTAAGACCAATATGCACTTTCACAAACCATCCAAAAGCGAGCCCTGTTTTAAGTTAGACGTAAACGCCACCTTACAGATTGTGACATCAAACGAAATTAAAGGGCGTCTTTCGGGAAGACTGAGGCATATTCAAATTAGTATATTGAAGAGTACAACTCTTTTATATTTATGAACATAATATAGTACATGGCATGAGCGCAGTTAATTTAATCAAAGTGTACATAATTACATTTATGAAAGTATACTAAGAGATGTCGAAAGAAGAGGAATAAAACAAAGACACAAGATGTCTGGAAGTGGAGGAATACGCTACTAAAATTATTATAATTGGTTAACAATAAATGTATTTAAAAGTTGTAGTGAGTTTAATTCTATTTCTAATTTGTGTTGCTTTACATATTCGTGCTCATAAAAACCGCAAGCCGATAGGATTATAATTGATTCATTATTTATTATCAGGCTAGAACATAATACCACATGGCGAAGCCAACGGGTTGATTCAATACACCCAAGCCACTTTGTCTAGATGGTAATCTACAGGAGAATTGGAAAAATTTTTATATGCATTTGTCTATATATACAAAAGCCACCAAATTAACGGAAGAAAATGAAGAGGTTCAAGTCGCACAATTGTTGCATATTGCAGGTGAGGAGGCTATTGATGTATTCTTAATATTTAAAGTAACCGAGACAGATAAAAAAATATTGAAAAAGGTTGTGACTAAATTCGAAGAATTTTGCAACCCTCGTAAAAATGTAGTCTACGAGCGGTATTTGTTTTATACAAGAAGTCAAAAGGATGATGAGTCATTCGACCATTTCTTGACTGATATTAAAAATTTAGTAAGAAGTTGTGACTTTGGTACCACAGAGAATGACATGTTGCGGAACCGTATACTGCTTGGTGTAGCAAATAATGACTTACAACCAAAGTTATTGCGAATAGATGATCTAACGCTTGATAAAGCAAAAGAGATAAGCCGTATAGTCGAATTAACTAATGTCCAAGCAAAGGAAATCCAACAAGGTGCTAAGTTAGCAACACCACGTGGCATTGATAAATTAACCTCAAAACCGGATCCGTTCAACGCGTATCAAGAAAAATCATATCATTCAAAATTAGCAAATAATGGTAGTAAAATGCAAAAAAATCAATTCCAAAGATATGCGAATACACCAAATTCATACTATCATTCTAAAAACAGTCAAACTGGTACTGCTAGTGCAAATAGAACAACGTTCAATTGCAACAATTGTGCTTACAAGCGTACAGAGCTTACAAATAGACAATGCCCAGCGTTTGGAAAGCGATGTAATGCAACAAATTTAACCATTTTGCTGATGCATGTCGTTCGGCAATGCAAATTCAAGCCAAGATAGATGACCTTGCAAATGAGGACAATAACGGTCATTCATTGGAAAGCGTTCTTCTTTGTGGATTCGGTTAGTGCGGTGAACTGCAAAGTAGATGTCATAAAAGATTTACATGATAAAACATGGTATGAAAATTTAAAAATTGGAAATATGATAATAAAATTCTAATTGGATAGTGGTGCGGATGTCAACATTTTACCTGAAAGCTTTTATAAAGCAATTTCACCTAAACCAATTATTCGAAATTCTTTATTATCATTGGAAGCTTTTGGTGGTTTCAAGCTCAATTTAATTGGTGAAATTACTGTCAACATTCAGTATAAGGATAAAAAATATTTTACAAAGTTTGAGATTCTGTCTAATTTGGAGGCAAAACCAATTCTTGGTCTTCGAAAGCGAATTCACAGTAAAAATTCTTTCACTCAAGTAAATAAAGATGTGTTTGAAGGTATGGGTTGTTTTCCTGACAAATACTTAATAAAAATAAAAGATGATACAAGACCGATCTGCAAAGCTCCTCGTCGCATACCATTAAATGATAAAGTGATAAAAAAGCTCCAACAAACGGAGAATGCCAATATAATAACAAAAAATAACGGTCCATCTGAATGGACACATAATTTGGTACTAATTGAGAAACCGGACAATTTACATTCTATATATACAGAATGTGCTGTGCGTTAAGTATTAGCGAATCATAACTAATACAGATGAATTCTCTTACAATATTTCTTCTTCACAATATTCACACAGCTCTATTTCTTTGTACGCTAATTTTTACTTTATTAATTTTTTGTTGAATATTAATTAATTCATGTAATATCTAATATGCTACCGGTGGTTAGTCTATTTTAATTGTGTTTCGATTAACACGAGAAGTATATTAGTATTTACGAACAGTAATTCAACGAAACCGACTAATAGACGTAATTCTTTTTATTTAATTATATGATTTTAATACGAGTATGTTCCGAAGATTGTAAGAGAATTCAATCCAGCTTCGAACTGCTGAGCTTATGATTATGAAAAAATTAATCTTCTCATCAGGCCGCGGCGACTGGACTGATTATACCACAATTTACATTCTATATATACAGAATGTGCTGTGCGTTAAGTATTAGCGAATCATAACTAATACAGATGAATTCATCAGTTCGAAACTGGATTGAATTCTCTGACAATCTTCGGAACATACTCGTATTAAAATCATATAATTAAATAAATAGAATTACGTCTATTAGTCGGTTTCGTTGAATTACTGTTCGTAAATACTAATATACTTCTCGTGTTAATCGAAACACAATTAAAATGGTCTAACCACCGGTAGCATATTAGATATCACATGAATTAATTAATATTCAACAAAAAATTAATAAAGTATCAATTCAATTATTCATTCACACAATTTAATTCAATCATAAATATTGATCACTCGTTCATCGCCACATTCGCATTAATATTCACACGCATTTACATGAACGCACCTTGTTATTCCCACGCATTCCACATGAACGCACCTTGTTGAACCACCAATGCAACACACTTCATTCCTTAAAATATACGACTGTCAAAAATCTCGCGCGTAAAAAACGCAATCGTTTCAGTTATGGTACAATGCAAAAGCCCAATAATTTTCCATTTTTTAGAACTAATGTGATATCGGCCATTTCAAATTTCTTATAAATTAAAATAAGAAAAATAATTTTTTTCGTCTATTTGGTGCTACATAAATATATGGTATAGTGCGGTGGTGAATAATATTAAGAATAAATTAATTGTTAGTATAAGTTGTAGTATAAATTAACACATTTTTGTTCTATAACGATTTTATTTGCAATTTAACCGATATCTTATTAGTTACAATCCTGTCACTTGAATCGATTTCAAGAATATCAATTTTCATGCGACGTGACGTGACTTAAGTTAAGTCGCTTGAAATGACACGACTATGGGAATTGGGGTGTATATTTGAAGTTGCGGTCGAGTCGTGACGTGATACGACTATAGCCACGTCACTTGAAATGACACGACTATGGGAATTGGGGTTAAATAACATACTGCGTACAGCTAGCTTCATATTGTTAGTGTATTAGAACTCTCATCTTACAATTTTTTGAGGTTCCGCCTATCTCTTTTTTAAACTTTTTCTTTTGTTTTTCTTTATTTCACAATCTATCTGATTATGAGACATTCAGTAAATTTTTTGTTTTTTACATTGTCATGATCGGAATATTTTTATTCATTGATAAAATCTCACGTACATTAGGATTAGTATAAATTGGGATAATCCATAAATGTATCTATTATGGATTCGATTCATTAGTGATTTTAAAAATTAATGTCTAACTCTAAAGGTATTTAAGACCTATTTGGCAAATTAAACATTTTATGACGTTTTAATCTTTCCCTCGTTGTGGTAGTGAGAACTTGGCACTTGAATCCCTAATTTCTTCCCGTATTGTTGGGATCTGTAGTTGATTCTTAGAAATTTAAAATGGCACTGCTGAAGAATGTCCAGGTTCGAGTTGAAGGTTTTGTTACCATTCTATTGAGCAGTAAGTTCCAATTGCTTTTTTTACGCCATGTTATTCGTTGGTCGAGGTGAATACTTAAATATTTTACTTCATCAGTTTAAGGTATATCCTGATTATTCATTTGTATAGGTGGACATATAACTCTTCGCATAGTAAAGGTTACATGATTAGATTTAGCATCATTAGCTTTAATTCGCCATTTTTACATCCATTCTTGAATACTGTTAATATTCTCCTGCAAAACTTCTGTAGCTTTATTGGGGCCTTCATATGATGAAAGTACTGCCGTGTCGTCTGCAAGTGTTGTGACAGTTAATTGATTGCTTGTAGGTATATCTGCGGTAAATAGCAGATATAATATCGGCCCCAGCATGCTGCCCTATCCGTCCAATAAATATGATGTTAATATACTGTAGAAATCATGTGGCAAAGATCGCTTAATTTTGTATTGTAATCCCACATGCCACTCCTTGTCAAAAGCTTGTGCTATATCGTTGAATAAAGCAGAACAATATCTTTTTCCTCCAGGGCTTCTTCAACTACTTTGACTATTCTGTGTACTAGTTCTATTGTTGAGTGTTCTGGCCTAAAACCAAACTATTGATCCGAAATCAGCTTCTTCTCCAACAATATAGGCTTCAGACGCAAGCTTATATATCTTTATGACGTAACTTCTTCGGGAGTCTTGCCTGGTTTTGATATTAATATTACTTGTGAAACCTTCCATTGTATTGGGAAATATCCTGTTTTTAGTATAGCGTTGAATTAGTAGGTTACAAATGGAATACTCTTATCTGTCAACTATTGCAAAATGTTTCCTGTGCTAAGATCATATCCTGGTGCCAAGAAAGCTTCGTTATGGTATGATTCATTTGCAATGGTACTTCCAAGTAGTTTCGAATGTTGTTGTTTCCTTCATATATACTTTCTGACGGATATGGTTGAAATACTACCTACCCTCCCCTCCCCCCCCCCCTCCAGCGTGCTGTAACTTTTACATATCGGCAGATATGCTGTTGTGGTTATTTCAGCTTCTTAGTCGCCTTCCACAGTGAATAATCTATGTTTTCTGTTGGTGAGAACTGTGATAGATATTCTTGAATTGACTGTTTTTTTTCATTGGGAAGCAGATTTTTAACTGTTTGACGGCTTTATTTAGTTTACGTTTATCTCCCTCTAGTCGAAATCGTTGAAATTGCTGTCTTAAATTTCTTTTCGCCTTAATCATTTTATTGACAGCATTTGAACATTCCCTTTTCTTTCCTTTCTCATTTTGTAGTGGTGTAACTTCCAAGCTGCCGACTGAATACATTTATTGTAATGTTCCACTGTTTAATTCTCTGTTACTTTATCTGAAGCGATTCCAGTCAGTTTGATTGTTGCTTAACATTGGTTGTTTCTGGGTATTTACCGTCTTTGTTCCCAAAGTGATTAAGGTAACCGAGTGGTGACATGACAGGTCCAAGCAAGGCGTCGCGTTAATGTAATTATATGCTATTCCTTTGTTGATGCAGAAATCTATGACATCTGGGATCTTTCTCCTATCACTTGGCCAATAGATAGGTTCACTGGTTGTTACATGATTACTTTTTTGAATTGATTTTAGTAATTCTCGTCCTCTCGTTGTCACTAATCTTGATCCAAACTGTTGATGTTTTGCTTTCTAATCACCACCTGCTATGAAGCGATGACCCAAAGAATTTAGAAAATGATCAAATTGTTTCATTTTCATTGCATGTTTTGGCGGGCAGTATATGGCCGAAATGGCTATAGCACCTAGCCAATCTTCTATTTCTACATTAGTTGCTTGGAGATGTTTTTTTTATACTTTTCAGTTTAATGGTGTTTAATTATGTTTTTGATTATACAATAACTGCTGTGTCAAGCTTTAAAAATTGCTTATTTCGCGAAATATTTTTGGCTGTTGCCATATGCACAGAGCGGCGAACATTTTCGGTAAATATAAGGGTAATGGTAAGTTAAGTTAAGCAATACTTGAAATCTATATTTACATTTATGTTTTATGGTGAGATCTCTGAACTGCGGCGACATGTGATGAATCGGAAGCGGCTCCAAGAAGTAACTTTCGGCATATATCGGGAAAAGTGTGGCGTTGGTTGACTTTGTAGGACAGTTTAAAAAAATGTACACTGGCGTATATAGAAAGAAAAAATTTGAGTAAATTGTCACTGAGTTTGTTTGGTACGGATGGCGGTTTGGCAGGGCTGGAAAAATGCTTCTTCAGTGTTCAACGGCTTCAGTGTTACCACTGGCTGGAGTTCTTTCCAGCTGCAGAATGTGAAGCTGCAGATTATATGCAGATTAGCTTATTTTTGATTTTACCCATGTTAAACCACCTCATCTTACACAATTTGTTATGAATGAGTTCCTGCTCAAAATAGATTGTGTAAGTATGGGGTTGGTTCCTAAACAAAATTTATGTAAATGGACAAATAAATAAATAAAATAAATTTATAAGTATTGGTTCCGACGGACAAACTTTATATTTAAATATTAAAGTCTACATTTTGTCATTTGCATTCCCGTATCTCACTTTCTGATAAAAATCGTATTGACGTTAACTCATTGATACAGTTAGATGGTATTGATTGAAAACAAACATATGAAGGAGTGCATTACCCCCAGTAACAACTCGAATTCTCGTTTGTCCCTATTTTTCTCCGAATGCTGTTCTCAAGCCTTGAAAATCTATATTAAACTCAAACACTTTATCATTTTAAAAATTTAACCGAACATCCTTATGCCATACCGTAGTAGAATTTTAAGAATAAATATTTCAAAATTCCTATCAAACCCTTTGAAGGAAGTTATTTCTGTTGTATTGTTAAGGGAGCTCTCACTCAATCCAGACTGACTGCCCCAAATAAAATTTATGCTGAGAAAATGCAGATGAATTTGGAGTGAGTGACAGTTAATGTTAGTGAAGGTTTCACAGTATGTATGTGCTGATTATAGATTGAGTTTGGCGGAAGGTCAGCTGTTAAGACATGGCTGAATTACATTGACTGTTTAACTCCAAATAGCCATTATAACTGCAATAAGTACTCCATTTTATGAAGGCAAGCATAAATTTGATTTTAGGCTACTATAATTTGGTTTTATCCATTCTCCATTTTCCAATACATATATTATATATATGCTTGTACAAACACATAAGGAAAGGACAATTTAAATTTATTATGTACTATAAATAAATATTTTCGTATGCATATACATTTCTCTTAACTTATCGTTGATGCTTGCAGTTAACCGCTCATCGGTCGTACAGATATTCATTGATAAAGGACATGTTTCCGTATTTTTGATTTTATATTGCTCATTAAAAAAATCTTCAAGATTTATTATTATATTTGGTATAACATAAAGAGTAAACTAATAGGACGTAGGTAATTATAAAATTCATCGGAATCATACTAACAATACCTGGAATGATTCTTTAGAATTTATACATACACAATGAATGGTTATTTTTCTACGTATAATTAAGGTGAATACAACCAGAATAAGAAGGTTTCATCCTTATATTTTTTTTTAGTATACCATACTGTTACCATTAAGAAAGTAGATAAGAAATCATCTAATCAAAATAAGAGAAATAAATAGATTACGAAATTTTAACATTTTATGATTAGAATTTTCGATTCGTTTTAGAAATTGAACGATAAAAATTTAGGAAATTTTCATTTTTTGTTTTATTTTGTTTACTATAAAATTAAACATAATTTAATTGATTAAACTGTGAATAATTTACCAATTTCCGTTGAATAATTTATAAATACATCACACAGTGTTCCATTATTCAATGAATAAAAGGTTATATGCTTCTTGTATAAACATACGTACATACTTGAATATATTAATAATAAATTGGTATACACGTACCTGTTTGTTTTTCGGCAGCTTTTAATGTAAATCCCTCAAAAATTACATGTTCACTGCGCCCCTTTACATTAACCGCATAAATTACAATTTTTAATAGACGCCCAGAGTGTAAACCGCTCACCGAAAATATTGAATAATTTGAAGTAATATTTGCTTGTAGTAAATTTGTTTGTTGATCATAAATTTCAATAATGAACCATTGTTTTTGCCCACCATCAAAACCTTTGAGAAAATTTTTGGTATAAAAAATAAAAATAAATTTATTTTATTGTGCCAGCACAACACCTACCTTCATTACAATCCACTTCCAGCGATTCTGTTGTTTGATTTACAATCGTACAATTGTATGGCACATCTGGTTTGCCAGCCGCAATTAAATGGAATACACATGGTTCTTTTTGTTGACCGACCACATTATCGGCCCAGCACATGATTGTACCGAAATCCATTTCCTGTGGAATAAAAGAACCCTGTTATTTTATTTAGCGAATCATTTAATGTTAAATTATATATAATTATTGAATATTTATAAATCAGGTTCGATTTTTATACGGGGTCTAACTATCAGTAAGGTTGTTCTCTTTCGCAAATGTTAAAAATAAATATCTAAGCTTTCGTATATTGAGCCTAGCCAGAAACATAACTTAACATAATAAAACCATTTATGGGAATTAAACGTTATTTATTGGCCAGAATCGAAAGATGAAATACTTCAGTATCAAACGGGCTGATATAAAAATAGTAATGAAGCAACTTGGTGAATATTCGGTTTCCAAATAAATGATCGAGAACGAGCAGTTGTTCATTTAGTAGTTTATTTAGATAATGGTCAACGAGTATATTTAACAAGACAGTGAACCACCTGTGAATACGACATTAACGGCATTATTCTAACTTTATCATAGTGATTTATTTGTAAGAACGTTAATAGTGTATGTGGTGCACCAAAAATAATGTAGATGATAACATGTTTTGCAGATTTAAAAAAATATCGATGGATATGTACATATGTGAAGCTTGTCAGCGTTTTGGATTACTAGAAAATGAATAACCATTGGGAGTTAGCGCTTTCAGAAGCGGCATTGACAGCAACCGCAGATTGTAGGAGAAGTTCAAAGAAAATGTGAGCGATAATGTATTGTACTAGGTGCGATAAGTTCTTTCGGAATTAAATATTTAGCTCAATGAAGAAATATTTAATCAAAAATTTATTCGCTAGAAATACAAATGCTTGGCAATAAGCAAAAGCTTCCCAAATAGTGCCTGTAATTGTCTGTTTTACCTAAAATGAATAGTGGAGCAAACACCACTGATGGTGATTCTGATAAATTCATAAAAATGGTAGGTTAAGCTTTCAATTATAAAGTTTGTACATAAAGATTTTTACATGCAGGAAGGGAAGATGTTAACCTAAATTTGGTTTAAAACTTCTAAAATAGTGCCAGAAAAAATTGTTTACCACTTTTAACGCCAAATGGATCAAATACAACTGCTGGTGTTTCTGATAAAGTCAGAAAATTTGCTTGTAAGAGAAGCGAAGGAGGAGAATTATTCGATATAAACTTGGCTTAAAACTCCTCAAATTATGCCAGAAAAAATTATTTACCATTTTTCACGGTTAACACATCAAATACCACTGGGTGCTTTTCTGATAAATTTATAAAAACAGTAAGATTATCTTTCAATTAAGAATATCGTAAACAAAGGGAAGATTTTTACATGCAGGAAGAGAATATGTTAACTTCAATTTGGTTTAAAACTTTTCAAATAATCTCACAAAAAATTGTTTACCACTTTTAACGCCTAAAGGATCAAATCCACTAAAAAGTGTAGTGAGTATGTTTTTTAAACTTCAAATAGTATTTAGGCTAAACCGTGGCTGAAGTGAATAAAAAAACGTAAATACTTTTACTTGAATTTTTAAAGATTTTTTCCTTCTAATTAATTAATGTCTTCAAATGTTTATATTTTGGATAATAAGGTATTTGAAGGTTAAGATAACTTTGTCTTACAAGTAAAAAAAATGTTTTAAACCGAAATTTCGAAAGACATTTTTTGAAAAAATTTAATCATAAATATTTAGTTTTGATGTAGAATACGTCTTTATCTTTTGTCTAACGGGGTGGTCGTACAAAAAAGTGAATATCAGAGTATCGTTTATAATTGAAAAATTTAAACGTTAGCAAATAGAATGGAAAGCTGGCTCCCACTACTTTTAGGTACTTGATCCCGTATTTTTCGAATCCAGAAGAAGATCCAGAATTATACAATAAAATAGTGAAAAACATGATTCATGGTCCATGTGGAAGATTAAATATGAACTCACCGGGTATGAGTGAAGCCAAGTATACAAAGAGATACCCAAGACGATTTTTGACCATTATTCTAATTTTGTCAAAGTGATCCATTTGTAAAAATATTGCTAGTGTACGCGGTATATCAAAAAATGCTGAGTGCTTCTGTCTCATGAAATTCATGGAACAACATGTCTAACAGATTTAAAAAGAGTCGATGGATATGTATTTGAAACGTACAGAAAAGCTTGTCAGTGTTTAGGATTTCTGGAAAATGATAACCATTGGGAATTAGCGCTTTGAGAAACTGCATTGACAGCAACGGCAGAACAAGTGAGTGATTTATTTGCATTAATATTTACAACGTGTACTCCATCGAATCCAAAGAGATTGTTGGAGAAATTCAAAGAAAGTAAGATAATGTATTACATCAGATGCGACAAGTTCATGCAGAATTAAATATCGAGCTCGATATTTAATTAAGCATTTATTGGTTTGGAGGTAAATGCTTAACAATAAGCAGTGAAACTTTAGTTGAATTTGAAAAACAAGCGTTAGGAAGAGATGGAATCGAAGCATTGAATTTCCAAAGTCCTATTGGTAGAATAGGAAGTACCGGAAAGACATTTTTGATTAGTTTAATATTGGCTGAATAGCGCGCTAAAAAATTGCGGCAACATTATTGCTAGGAGGACAAACTGCTCATTCTGCTTTGAAACTGCCAATAAATGTTGCAGAACAAGAATTTCCAGTTTGTAATGTATCAAGTACTGCCCCGATGGCACAGTGGTTAGCATGCTTGCTTTAAGCTGCGGTAGTTCCGGGCTCGATTGGCGGCGGGTGATGAAAAAAATTACGGCAGGTTAATATAGGACGAGGTTAACTATTAAAACATTGTGAGGAAATCATTTTGGACGAATGTACAATGGTGCATAAAAAGTAATTCAAAGCATTAGACAGCACACTATGGAGATCTTCGAGGTGCATTAGTTATACTTTTAAGATTTTCGGCAAACGCTTCGAGTGATGAAAATACAAGAAACAAATATGAAAGTTCAAGTTTCAAATGATGACGAAGCGAGATATTTTGCCGCCGAACTCCTACAAATTCATAAAGGCAATCTCACAGTTGATGGTGTAACTGAACTCGGATGAATTTAATAGACAACTTTTATCAGAACATTGTTCAAAGTTTAATGAAAGAAAGATGTAAAGATTTTTCAAAGCTGGAAGGGATTGGGTCAACATAAATTTGGTTTAAAGCGTCTTACATAATGCCACAAAAATTGTTTACCACTTTTACCGTCTAACGGAATAAATACCACTGATAGTGATTCTGATAAATTCATGAAAACAGTAAGATTAGCTTACAATTAATAATTTTGAACACAAAATAAAGATTTTTACATGCAGAAAGAGGAAGTGTCAACTTAATTTTGGTTTAAAACGTCTCAAACGGTGCTATAAAAAATTGTTTACCAATTTTAACGCCTAACGAATCATGTACCATTGATGGTGATTCGGATAAATTCATAAAATTTGCTTATAATTAGAAATTTTGGAAACAAAGGCAGTGTTTTTACATGCAGAAAGAGAATATGTCATTATAAACTTGGCTTAAAACTTCTCAAACAATGCCAGAAAAACTTGTTTACCACTTTTCATGGTTAAAAACATAAAAACAGTAAGTTTAGCTTTCAATTAAGAATTTCGAACAAAAAGGGGAGATTTTTACATGTAGGAAGAGAATATGTCAACTTAATTATGGTTTAAAACTTCTCAAATTGTGCCACAAACATTTGTTAACCACTTTTAGCGCCTAACGGATCATATACTACTGATGGTGATTCGGATAAATTCATAAAATTTGCTTGCAATTAGAAATTTCGAAAACAAAGGAAGTGTTTTTACATGCAGGAAAAGAATATGTCAATATAAACTTGGCTTAAAACTTCTCAAACAATGCCAGAAAAACTTGTTTACCACTTTTCATGCTTAAAAACATAAAAACAGTAAGTTTAGCTTTCAATTAAGAATTTCGAACAAAAAAGGAAGATTTTTACATGCAGGAAGAGAATATGTCAACTTAATTATGGTTTAAAACTTCTCAAATTGTGCCACAAACAATTGTTAACCACTTTTAGCGCCTAACGGATCATATACTACTGATGGTGATTCGGATAAATTCATAAAATTTGCTTGCAATTAGAAATTTCGAAAACAAAGGAAGTGTTTTTACATGCAGGAAGAGAATATGTCAATTTAAACTTGGCTTAAAACTGCTCAAACAATGCCAGAAAAACTTGTTTACCACTTTTCATGGTTAAAAACATAAAAACAGTAAGTTTAGCTTTCAATTAAGAATTTCGAACAAAAAGGGGAGATTTTTACATGAAGGAAGAGAATATGTCAACTTAATTATGGTTTAAAACTTCTCAAATTGTGCCACAAACAATTGTTAACCACTTTTAGCGCCTAACGGATCATATACCACTGATGGTGATTCTGATAAATTCATAAAATTTGCTTACAATTAGAAATTTCGAAAACAAAGGCAGTGTTTTTACATGCAGGAAGAGAATATGTCAATTTAAACTTGGCTTAAAACTGCTCAAACAATGCCAGAAAAACTTGTTTACCACTTTTCATGGTTAAAAACATAAAAACAGTAAGTTTAGCTTTCAATTAAGAATTTCGAACAAAAAGGGGAGATTTTTACATGTAGGAAGAGAATATGTCAACTTAATTATGGTTTAAAACTTCTCAAATTGTGCGACAAATAATTGTTTACCACTTTTAGCGCCTAACGGATCATATACCACTGATGGTGATTCTGATAAATTCATAAAATTTGCTTACAATTAGAAATTTCGAAAACAAAGGAAGTGTTTTTACATGCAGGAAGAGAATATGTCAATTTAAACTTGGCTTAAAACTGCTCAAACAAAGCCAGAAAAACTTGTTTACCACTTTTCATGGTTAAAAACATAAAAACAGTAAGTTTAGCTTTCAATTAAAAATTTCGAACAAAAAGGGAAGATTTTTTCATGCAGGAAGAGAATATGTCAACATAATTATGGTTTAAAACTTCTCAAATTGTGCCACAAACAATTGTTAACCACTTTTACGCCTAACGGATCATATACCACTGATGGTGATTCGGATGAATTGATAAAATTTGCTTACAATTAGAAATTTCAAAAACAAAGGAAGTCTTTTTACATGCAAGTAGAGAATATGTCAATATAAACTTGGCTTAAAACTTCTCAAACAATGCCAAAAAAACTTGTTTACCACTTTTCATGGTTAAAAACATAAAAACAGTAAGTTTAGCTTTCAATTAAGAATTTCGAACAAAAAGGGAAGATTTTTACATGCAGGAAGAGAATAAGTCAACATAATTATGGTTTAAAACTTCTCAAATTGTGCGACAAACAATTGTTTACCACTTTTAGCGCCAAACAGTAAGTTTAGCTTTCAATTAAGAATTTCGAACAAATGGGAAAGATTTTTACATGCAGGAAGAGAATCTGTCAACATAATTATGGTTTAAAACTTCTCAAATTGTGCCACAAACAAATTTTACCACTTTTAGCGCCAACCGGATCATATACCATTGATGGTGATTCTGATAAATTCATAAAATTTGCTTACAATTAGAAATTTCGAAAACAAAGGAAGAGTTTTTACATGCAGGAAGAGAATATGTCAATTTAAACTTGGCTTAAAACTGCTCAAACAATGCCAGAAAAACTTGTTTACCACTTTTCATGGTTAAAAACATAAAAACAGTAAGTTTAGCTTTCAATTAAGAATTTCGAACAAAAAGGGGAGATTTTTACATGTAGGAAGAGAATATGTCAACTTAATTATGGTTTAAAACTTCTCAAATTGTGCCACAAACAATTGTTAACCACTTTTAGCGCCTAACGGATCATATACTACTGATGGTGATTCGGATAAATTCATAAAATTTGCTTGCAATTAGAAATTTCGAAAACAAAGGAAGTGTTTTTACATGCAGGAAGAGAATATGTCAATATAAACTTGGCTTAAAACTTCTCAAACAATGCCAGAAAAACTTGTTTACCACTTTTCATGCTTAAAAACATAAAAACAGTAAGTTTAGCTTTCAATTAAGAATTTCGAACAAAAAAGGAAGATTTTTACATGCAGGAAGAGAATATGTCAACTTAATTATGGTTTAAAACTTCTCAAATTGTGCCACAAACAATTGTTAACCACTTTTAGCGCCTAACGGATCATATACTACTGATGGTGATTCGGATAAATTCATAAAATTTGCTTGCAATTAGAAATTTCGAAAACAAAGGAAGTGTTTTTACATGCAGGAAGAGAATATGTCAATTTAAACTTGGCTTAAAACTGCTCAAACAATGCCAGAAAAACTTGTTTACCACTTTTCATGGTTAAAAACATAAAAACAGTAAGTTTAGCTTTCAATTAAGAATTTCGAACAAAAAGGGGAGATTTTTACATGAAGGAAGAGAATATGTCAACTTAATTATGGTTTAAAACTTCTCAAATTGTGCCACAAACAATTGTTAACCACTTTTAGCGCCTAACGGATCATATACCACTGATGGTGATTCTGATAAATTCATAAAATTTGCTTACAATTAGAAATTTCGAAAACAAAGGCAGTGTTTTTACATGCAGGAAGAGAATATGTCAATTTAAACTTGGCTTAAAACTGCTCAAACAATGCCAGAAAAACTTGTTTACCACTTTTCATGGTTAAAAACATAAAAACAGTAAGTTTAGCTTTCAATTAAGAATTTCGAACAAAAAGGGGAGATTTTTACATGTAGGAAGAGAATATGTCAACTTAATTATGGTTTAAAACTTCTCAAATTGTGCGACAAATAATTGTTTACCACTTTTAGCGCCTAACGGATCATATACCACTGATGGTGATTCTGATAAATTCATAAAATTTGCTTACAATTAGAAATTTCGAAAACAAAGGAAGTGTTTTTACATGCAGGAAGAGAATATGTCAATTTAAACTTGGCTTAAAACTGCTCAAACAAAGCCAGAAAAACTTGTTTACCACTTTTCATGGTTAAAAACATAAAAACAGTAAGTTTAGCTTTCAATTAAGAATTTCGAACAAAAAGGGAAGATTTTTTCATGCAGGAAGAGAATATGTCAACATAATTATGGTTTAAAACTTCTCAAATTGTGCCACAAACAATTGTTAACCACTTTTACGCCTAACGGATCATATACCACTGATGGTGATTCGGATGAATTGATAAAATTTGCTTACAATTAGAAATTTCAAAAACAAAGGAAGTCTTTTTACATGCAAGTAGAGAATATGTCAATATAAACTTGGCTTAAAACTTCTCAAACAATGCCAAAAAAACTTGTTTACCACTTTTCATGGTTAAAAACATAAAAACAGTAAGTTTAGCTTTCAATTAAGAATTTCGAACAAAAAGGAATGATTTTACATGCAGGAAGAGAATATGTCAACATAATTATGGTTTAAAACTTCTCAAATTGTGCCACAAACAATTGTTTACCACTTTTATCGCCTAACGGATCATATATCACTGATGGTGATTCGGATAAATTCATAAAATTTGCTTACAATTTTAAATTTCGAAAACAAAGGAAGTGTTTTTACATGCAGGAAGAGAATATGTCAATATAAACCTATAAACTTGGCTTAAAACTTCTCAAACAATGCCAGAAAAACTTGTTTGCCGCTTTTCATGGTTAAAAACATAAAAATAGTCAGTTTAGCTTTCAATTAAGAATTTCGAACAAAAAGGAAAGATTTTTACATGCAGGAAGAGAATATGTCAGCATAATTATTGTTTAAAACTTCTCAAATTGTGCCACAAACAATTGTTTACCACTTTAAGCGCATAACGGATCATATACCACTGATGGTGATTCGGATAAATTCATAAAATTTGCTTACAATTAAAAATTTCGAAAACAAATTAAAGATTTTTACAAGCAGGAAGATAATATCGCAATATAAACTTGGCTTAAAACTTTTTAAACAATGCCAGAAAAAATTGTTTACCACTTTTTACAGCTTACGGAACAACTAGCAGCGAGCTATTCTGATCAATTCATAGAAACAATAAGTTTAGCTTTCAAAGATTTTTACATGAAGGAAGAGAATATGTCAACATAAATTTGGTTTAAGACTTCTCAAATAGTGCCACAAAAATATATTTACCACTTTTGACGCCTAACGGATCAAATACCACTGGTTGCGATTCTTCTAAATTCATAACAAAAGTTATTTAAGCTTTCAATTCGAAATTTCTTTATAATTTCTTTATTTAAAGGTTACTTTTTTAAATTTATATTTGATAGGAGTCGGCTGGCTGGCTGGCTTTGTCCGAGCAAAGCGAGGGTAACTCCTGCTATTTGCCAAAGTCATGGGAATATTTCAATAAAATTAATATGCATGGGTAAGACCACAAATGCGGTATTGGAGTGAATCATATAACATACAGCGACGTTTAAGGAAAACACAGTCCTTGAGCTTAAAAAATTAAAATAACCAAGAGAATGAGTTATCTCTGACAGAGGAATTATTTTTAACACAATTAAGTGGATATACAATTTCAATTCGAGGTGAAAGCAGAAATGTTGAACAATAGCAACAAGTTTCAAAATATGAAATTTAGGAATTAATCAATTTTTAAGTCGGATGATCCCGATTATACGCTTACAATTTTCATTCTTTGAAAATTAATAAAAATTAATCTAACTTTCCTACCTTTGGTTTAATAAGTCATTCACTCATTTATGTTACTATATCTAATAGGATTTCCTTTAGAAATTCAATTAAAAGCTTTAGTACATATTAATTTCCCATACTTTGCAAATTTATCGATTTACGTAATTTATTAGTAAATAGAACGGAATATAGTTTAGTCGTACCTTACCCATCGATCATATGTTCTGTTATCAATTACCAAATTATTTTATGTAATCATACATAATAACGTATTTAGAAACCACATATGAAATTCAAAGAACTACATATTTACCAGACAGAATTGTGATGTGATTTACTTAAAAGGTAAAAAAAACGTTTTTTTTTACAAAATTTTCTACATTTTACATAAGATTTGCATAAATGAATTTGACAGCAATCACATTATGTGAAATACGTTTTCCGTTTGTATAATATTATATGGTTAGAATAATATTCAATAATCGTGTTGCAGCTCGAATATTATTATACATTAAGGAAATTATATTTCATATAAAATGTATTTTATTGATTGATGCACCTTTATTCAAATTTTAATTTTTAAACAAAAAAAAAAATAATATTTCTTGTTATATGTATAATAATGTTCTAAACTTATGAATATGAGAAATATGTGCAACATATAAATGACCTAATTTTGTACATTATACTATAATGTCGCAAAAAATCATCATCATCATCACATTTTGCACAATCCAATGAAATAAAATTATTTCCAGCTCGATTGAATGCACTTTTGCAACGACTAGAATATTATTTATATATATATGAAAACTGCTGGTTATTATTCTGCCACCATTGCACCATCGTACAAATACATGACTTTCTATTTAATGTCACAATTTAGACGGGCGTGATACAAAATGTCCGTCATTTTGCTTGGTTAAAATTAATTCGTCGCAAATGTATTCAGGTTGAATTAGGGAAAAGCAAAGTTTACGAAAAAATTAATTTCCGGGAATTATGTCATTCACAGCAACCCTAACATTGTATCGTCTTTATATACAGTTATGATTGTTCCGGAATCAGCACTTTTTTCGCTGAAAAATAATATTTTTCTCACTCTCCTGCATTCAGTCATGTATGTAAGGTAAACTTTCTTAAAACTATTTTCTCATATGAACATGTATAAAATACACACAAAAAAACAAATCATATTGATTTTAGTTTTTTTTTTTTGCTGCAAATTGAAATTCCTTTTTGCTTATGAGGAGTTCAGGTAGACATACGGCAAATACGAAAAAAAAAAAAAATCATCCAGAATAATTTGATCCAGGAATTTGATTCGGTTGAATTGACTCATATCTGATGGCTATCGTGGCAATTTTTTTTTTGTTGCACTGAAAAAATGAGATTTCTGATTTTACTTTTTTACTCTTGTATTTTATTGAAAATTATATAGCCATACATAACCTTAAGCCCAAATAAAATATTTGATGGTTCACGTTTGTGTTTATAGATTGAAATACGGTAATCAAGTATAGGATACAAATTTTTGTTTGGATTGGGTAAATAACTTTGTATGTATGTACGAGTATATATCAGAAAGAAAGGATTTTGGTAAATTATGATTATTTGGGAGGTACATCCAGGAGAAAATAAAAACTTTGCTTTTATTACCGGAAAAATTAATGCTTATTATATAATTCATATTTGGTACATTTGTATATGAAAATTCAGTATGAATTGTAAGATAGTTCGGTTATTAAAAATGAAATTATAAAGAGATTATAAAATAATTTAACTTGAGATCCTGAAATTGTAATAAATCGCCATTTTAACCTCTACAACTGTGTACTGTTTGCTCTTTCCTTTATTGTACAACTGCTGTAGTTTGAAAACTGACATAACAATAGATTGAATAGGCGATGGGCAATTATTGAAAATTATAATGATCTTGTTAGCTTCCTTTTGACGATGTTTATCGTACCGGTTCTCGTCCGATTACCGAAGTCAAGCAATATTGGGCATAGCTAGTACTTATATGGGTGACTGCTCGGAAATACTATGTGTTGTTGGTAAAAAAAGGGGGGCGAGTGGACGAGAGAGCAGAGACGCAACAACTTCAATAACAATGTCAAGGAACTTCATTCCCAGAAAAAAAAAATTCTTTCTGATTTTCAGAAAACTTGCGGCACCAATGAGGTGTTGTCTTGTAACTCACAGCTCATCATAAAAAAAACTAACCAAATTAATTAATTATTGACTGCATAGATGGCTGAAACCAGTCTATAATACTAACATTCCTTTCAAAAAAACTTCTTTCCCGTTTTGAGAAACCCTGTTACACACGTATTAGTATATGTAAGTTAGCAACATGCTATACTCCAGAAATGCTGCATCAACCAACTTCCCAGACGTAATTTGAATCCTATTTTTTATTTAGGTATGACTCTTTGGGCCTTCAGCCAAAATTACGGCGAGGGGGGAAGATATTTCTACTTTTTTTCAGAAGATATGTAATGAGCGATAGGCATCTGTATTTTTCTGATTTACCAAATCGAAAATATTGGGATTGCCATGAACAATTAATATATTTGTCTATAAAAAAATGCCGAAAATCAACTGAACACCTATATATGGATTTTTTGAGTCCATATCCACGATCAAAAGCCGGCAATTGTTACATTTTAATTATTTTTGATCATTTAAGCAAATACATTTTTTTAAAACCAATGCGACAAGCCGTCACAGCCGAAGTGGTAAAATATCTAGAGAAAGAAATATTTCTGAATTATTCCGTGCCTGAAAGTTGACCGATAATGGTGGGCAATTCATCCCCAATTCATTTAAAAACCGGTTGAATAAATTTGGAATCAAACATAACTCTTCGTTACTCACCGCAGTCCAACGCTTCAGAACGAGTAAATCGTTCAATATTATATTCAGCATATGGTAACGCATGAAGAGGAGTACCAACTATTAAGAGAATTAGACTTGCTGGAGGAACGCGAGGTGTATGTCCAAACTAAAAGCAATAAATTAAGTATGAGCTTACAATTCGTAATCAAACATCTAAATAAAGCTTACGAAATTAGCACCAATCGGTATAATCTGCGCAGTGCAAATTAAACTTTCAAAATAGGGCAAATAGTGCTCGTTAAAAATCACGTTTTGAGTAACGCCACTAATAAACTATCAGCCAAGCTAGCCCCTAAATTTATTCAAGGCAGAATTATTAGAAAGATGGGGAATTAACCCTTCGAACTTGCACACATGGATGGCAAACGATTCGGTGTTTATCACATCAAGGATCTAAAAAATTGATCAATCTTAATGCCCAGCTTATGAGACTGTTCTCAGGTGGGTCGTCCCGACGTTTGTTGGAAAAATTCCCGGTTGGTTTTTTTTTCCAACGAGTGGATATCAAGTAGCCTAAGCATCGGCGAACCAAAACACAAGAAAGTTTGGAAAATTTTTGAAAAATCGAAAACAAATAAAATAAAGGAAGACAGTCAATTCAGAAGGAAAAGAAATAAAAGCTGTGTATTGAACGTTGTGAAAAAAAAGAATAATAAAACGGGCTAAAGAAAATAGTTCCCGATTACCGGACAATAGTCCATTAGTAATGAACAACAGCGTCAAGAACCTTAAGGTAAACCTAAGTGCAAAAAAAAATATATAACCAGAAAACTAATACGTTGTGTTAATATCGTAAATTTAAAGGTGATAAAATATTGATATAAAAAAAAGTTTCAATAAAAATATTACCAACAAAAAAAACAAAGGACATTACAGTACATGAACCGTATTTCATATAAAAGGCAATAGTCCATTATATTGGGGTCCCACCCGCATTAATAGGATAAGGCAAAAACGAAACAAAAACAATTCGTCTCAACAAGAAAGAGAGTAGTGCATTTGTGCCAGTTCTACCTGATTTGCGAGTGGGATTGTGACGTAACTATAACGTTAACGTCTATCTACCATTCCATAGTATGCATTCAGGAGGAAAGTACATACATTTAGGGGTAAAAAATACACGTTCAGGCGGTATTCCATACATTCAGGTGGTAAATTATATTACGGGCCCATTTTCAAGCGTAAACCCATACATTCATGGGTACTACCATCGGGTGTTATGACATACATTAAGGTGGTAAAATATATTACAAGCATACTTTCAGGGGAATTTTGGTGTAAATCGCATATATTAAGGGTACATTTATAAGCATACTTTCAGCAAAATTATGTAATTCCGGTAGAAATTGCATACTTTCAGTGTAAATTAATTGTTGACATACATTCAGGGTTGAATTGCATACATTCAGTTATAAAGTTATATTTAGAGCATAGTTTTAGTGTAATTGTATACATTCAAGCGTAAATAATTCGTTACAAAGTATACTTTCAGGGAATAGCATACATTGGTGAGCGTTATTTATAAATAGAGCGTCGAAGTATTGAATTTAATCTAGATGAAAATCATGAATAGAATTTACGTAATCGTCTAGACCCAGACATATTATTTTTAAGTTAAAATTTTCTAATAATAATGTGTAATCGTTTACATTCAGGTAAGGTCATATTTATATAATCGTCTATACATATCATTTTTAAATTAAAAC
Source organism: Tipula vernalis (assembly GCA_958295665.1). Taxonomy (NCBI): domain Eukaryota; kingdom Metazoa; phylum Arthropoda; class Insecta; order Diptera; family Tipulidae; genus Tipula; species Tipula vernalis. Next base: position 65,217,180 of record OY282559.1, on the reverse strand, counting down.
TGTATAATAATAATTCAAATGATTGACGGTCTTATAATTCAGCATTGTCATTGTATATAATAATAAACACATTTTAGAACGGTAAAATGATGGCGTTAAAATAGAGAAAGATTCGATTCGATTAGGAACTTTAACATTTGGATATAATGCCGCCATTCCTATCCAGATCAGTGGAAGCTAAGTAAAATAATCCCGATTCCAAAGATCAGTAATCCTTTAGAGCTATCCCATTTTCGGCCAATTATCATTTTAAGTTCTCTCTCTAAGGCTTTCGAGATAGTTGTTAAAAATCAAACTCAATCGCATTTACATAGCAATAGTTTAATTAGTTGCTTCCAATCTGGGTTTAGAAAATTTCATAGTACTTCTACTGCGTTATTAAATGTATGTGATGATATTAGGCGTAATATGAATAATAGGGAATTAACTTCTTTAACTTTGTTAGATTTTTCTAAGGCCTTTGATTCTATTAATCACAGAATTCTTTTCAATAAACTCTTATCTCAGTTTAGATTTTCGCTTTCTGCTGCCAAATTGATTTTTAACTATCTTTCTAATCGTTCTCAGGCAGTTTTTTTCGACAATTCCTTGTCTGATTTCCTTCCTGTAATTTCCGGCGTGCCTCAGGGTTCAGTGCTGGGTCCTCTATTATTTTCTATGTACATAAATGACATAGAATCCTCCATTCAACATTGTTCATTTCATATTTTCGCTGATGACGTTCAAATTTATAGAAATAGTCGTTTAGATCAGGATTCTATTGTTAGGAATATTTGTCTGATAAATGAAGATTTAAGTAATATCGTTCGCTGGTCGGTCTCTAACAGGCTTGTTTTAAACGCGAATAAATCTCAGTCGATTATAATTTATAAAAAACCGTTAGATACCTCGTCCTTTCCTGGTATTTTTCTGCAAGGTTCGCTAATTGTATATTCAAATACTGTTAGGGATTTAGGCTTAGTTATTAATAAAACTCTTACTTGGGGTAACCATTTAGTTACTATTAGTAAGAGGGTCTTTGGCATGCTTAGTTGTTTGTATAAAGTGGTTGGATTTTCTGATAGTCAGTTTAGGAAAAAATTGTTTTTGTCTTATCTTCTTCCTCATTTTATTTACGGTGACATAGTTTTATTCGGTATGCTTCAGGAAAATATGAATGTTCTCCAAAGATGTTTCAATGCTTGTACCAGGTTTATTTTTGGTATTAGGAAGTTCGATCATATTTCTGCCTACTCTAGCCTTGTTTTAGAATGTAGTTTATCTATTTTTTACGAATTTCGCGTTTGTCTTTTTATTTTTAAACTTCTTAAAGCTAAGGAGCCTTGTTATCTATATAGGAAATTAATGTTTAGTAGGTTTCATTCCTCTAACTTCCGCCTAATTCCGGCTAAAAATTGTTGTAGGTCGTTAAACGCGTCATTTTGTGTTAGGGGAGTTTCCCTCTGGAATTCAATTCCATTGGAAATTAAGAGATTAGGATCGGCAAAATTATTTAGGTCAAAATTTTTGGAGTGGCGTGATTGATGGGCAATACGTAGTTTTTTAATTTATTTTTAATAACCATGTTATTTTGTTAATTTTTAATTTTTAATTTTTATATTATTTCACCTCGTGCTGTACATTTTATTGTAAATGAGCTACTGCTCAAAATAGAATGTGTAAGCACGAGGTGGAAATTGTTTGAAAAAATTTAAGAGGTTTTTATGCCTAATGGAAGCAACTTCTTTTTTCTTTTTTTGTTTCGATTGCTTTGTTTCCATGTGTGCTTTTCCTCTTAATACTAAATTATTTATAAATACTATAAATAAATAAATAAATAAATAAATGTAAAACATGCTAGATCTTTGTTTCGAATATTAATGATCGCTCTTTTATCTTTAATAGTTTTAGGTAATTTTATATATGAAGAGGCGCTCAACGGGTTATATTTATTGATGTTAACTTCTATAAATAAAATATTCTCAAGCGCCCAACCGGAATTTTTCTCTATTTTAACACCGTCATTTTACCATTCTAAAATGTGTTTATTATTATATACAATGACAATGCTAAATTATAAGACCGTAAATCATTTGAATTATTATTATAAAGTTTTAATTTAAAAATGATATTTATAGACGATTATATAAAAATGACCTTACCGGAATGTAACCGATTACATATTATTATTTACCCTTAATATATGCGATTTACACCTAAATTCGCCTGAAAGTGGGCCTGTAATATAATTTACCACCTGAATGTATTTACCACCTGAATGTATGCAATAACGCCTGAATGTGTATTATTATCCCTGCATGTATGTAATTTGCCCGTAAATGCATACTATGAAATGCTACATAGACGTTTACGTCATAGTTACCTCACAATCCCACTCCAAAATCAGGTAGAACCGGCACAAATACACTACTAAGGATTTACGAAGCACCCCAAAGGCCTGACGAAGCACGCCAACAAAGACGCCCATCTTGTGCGAAGAATTGACTGACGGTTGAGAGTGTCCCTGCAATAAAAAAAAAAACAAAACAAAAAAAAAAATGTTTCCCACAGAGAGATTTCCCACAGGAAACTTAAACTGAATTTTTTTTCCTGCGATAGCTGTTGACAAGTCACATCAATGCAATCCATCTCCAGACATAACACTCTAGATGCTGATTTTATACAAATTTTCAAATGATTTTTGGAAAATCGAATTTTCCGAGATTTCCCACGGGAAACTTAAACTGAATTTTTTCATTGGATAGCTATTGACAAATCACATAAAAACGATTCAACTTTAGACCTAACACTCTAGAGGCTGATTTTATTCAAATTTTGTGGATTCTTCTGATTTTCCGATATTTTCTACGAATAGGTTAAGAAAAGTTTTCCACGTAAGACAATTTACAAAATTTTTTATTTAAATTCATGTATCCTATTTACTTTCGGCTGATAAATACTACATTTTTTATTTTCGGCTGGAATGTTAATATCATAATCTGCATTATCCACATTTTACTTTCGGCTAGGATTAGACAATCTGCAATACCAAATATTTTTTTTAAGTTTCGGCTGGACTAACACAATCTGCATTATGGAGTTCATCGGAAAAATATGTTATATGTAAATAGACGACATAATAATATTTGGAGGAAATACGGAAGAGAAACATTTGGACAACGTCAGGAAAATATTTTCAAAATTCAAAAAAGCAAGTCTGAGGGTAAATCTTAATAAAAAGTAGTTTCTCAAAAATGAAACCGAGTCCCTCGGTTACATCATAACCAATCAGTGCATCAAACCTGATGAAAAGAAGGTCCGTGCATTTCTGACAATAAAGATCCAGAAAAACTTGAAAGATTTAAAATCATTTATCCGCCTCACGTCAAATTACCGGCGCTTCATAAAGGATTTCGCCAAATTGACCAAACCACTCACAAATCTCACCAGGGATGAAAAGGCGCAAATCACAGCGAACGCGTCAAAAAGTCAAAATCAACCTTTCAGAGAAACAGCTCCACGCATTTCAACAACTCAAAGACATAGTCTTCAACAGAAATACTCATCTTACCTAACTTTGAGAAGCCGTTCATCCTAACGGATGCTACGTATACTGCAATTGGAGCAGTATTATTACAGAGAGAACTGGGAAAAAATTAATAAATAAAGAAATAAAACGAAAGAAATGTATGCTGTAAATGAAAAAGAGATATTGGTCATAATATGGTCCTTGAACAGCTTACGGAACTATTTATATGGCGCAAAAAAATTAAAATCGTCACGGATCATCAACCGCTTACAATTTCATTATTCAATCGCAACAACAACGCAAAGCTAAAAGGGTGAAAATCACGGCTGGAAGAATACAATTATGAAATAATCTACAAACCAGGCACCAACCTGCACTAATAAGATAGCAGATGCCTTATCATGGCTGGAACTAGAACGACAACACTGTGAAGCACCCATGAACCTATTCAAAAATCAACTCATCATTACCGAAAACAAAGACATTTACGCCAATGAGGAACCTCACCCTAACTACCGGAGGCATTTCATCTACCTCGGTCAGATAAACAAAGAAACACTGACCAGAGTCCTAAAAGAAAGGCTTAGCCCAACCGTAATCAATAGAATCAAAATTTCGGAAGAACACATCCAAAAATTACAAAAAGTATTCATGGAGAATCTAATATATTTAATATCATTCAAGCTGAACATAAAAGAGCCCATTGAAACTGTCAGGAAAATAAGGAACAGATTTTGGAGAAATATTATTTCCCACGGAGGACAAACCTGATACGGAAATATACACAGAACTAAGAAACTTGTCATACGAAAAAATATGAACGTCATTCTGACAAGGTTAAATTACAGCAAACACCAATCCCAACATGTCCTACACAGAAACAGTAAACAGATTCGGATGATATTTTCTAACGAAGCGCGCAAGGAACAAGCCACATGGAGATATGCTACCGTCTTGCCAGCTGCTATGATTTTACGGTCAACATAGCATCCAAGTCTAATAAAATTACTCTATTTCACTCGGTTCAAACAGCGGATTTTCCGTGACCATTTACTATAGCCTAAATATGGAATCTTCAGCAAGCTTCCCATGTATAAATAAAGGTGTATTTTAAAGCATACAGGGTAGGTTTAGATGAATAACTGAACAGAACTGTTTAATTTTGTAATTAATGTCGGTACTGTTCGTCCTTCATACGCAAAATAGAATAGCTTATTGACTTTTAAACCAAAAAAGTGAACCTTGGGATTATGTTTACACGAAAAATAAATGCTTTGTCCTCTGAAGTATAAATAATACAAAATATAATAAACTTGACACACTGCGATTTAATAAATCCGATTTAGTGAATTTTCGAGATTAGCCGTAGATAGATTTCCGGTATTTATGCATTATTTTGAGTTAAATGACTAAAACGATGTAATGGGAGTGTATTAGTTTGACAAATATTATGAAAGCAATTACAGTTTAAGTGTATTACCCGTTATTTAAAACGAGTTTAGCTAAATCGGATTTAATAAATCGCAGTCTGTCAAGGGTATAACACTTGCAAGGGTCATTTATAAACCCGGTTAAATTTAGCCGAAAGTTTCCAGCCGACAGTAAACAGTCGATTATGCAGATTATATTATTGACATTCCAGCCGAAAATAAATCAGCCTCTAGAGTGTCATGTCTGGACATGGATTGCGTTGATGTGACTTGTCAATAGCTATGGAAGGAAAAAATTCAGTTCAAGTTTCCCGTGGAAAATCTCGGAAAATTCGATTTTCCAAAATTTATTAACAAATTTGTATAAAATCAGCCTCTAGAGTGTTATATCTGGAGATGGTCTCCATTGATGTAATTTGTCAATAGCTATCGCAGGGAAAAAATTCAGTTCAAGTGTCCGGTGGGAAATCTCGGAAAATCCTCCATCGATTTTTTGAGATTTCCCACGGGAAACTTGAACAGAATTTTTTCATTCGATATCTTTTGACAAATCACATAAAAACGATTCAACTGCAGACATACACTCTAGAGGCTGATTTTATTTCAGTTTTGTGGATTCTTTTGATTTTCCAATATTTTCTACGAATTGGTTAAGGTTTACACGTAAAACTATTTACAAAATTTTTTATTTAAATCGAAGTATCCTTTTTACCTTCGGCTGATAGCTACAAAATTTTTTATTTTCGGGTGGAATGTTAATATGATAATCTACATTATCGACATTTTACTTTCTACTGGGATTATACAATCTGTGTTACCATTTTTTTATTTTCGACCGGGCTAACGCAATCTGTATTATCGACTTTTCACTTTCGGCTGGCAACTTTCGGCTATCTTTAACAGTATCATTTATAAGTCACTTCGTAGTATAGTACCGCAATGATATTGAACCTCTATGAAAAATGAAAAGATGCATGAAGATTTTAAAATCTTGGTTTGATAGGCTAATGAACTTCAAAAAATCATTTCACAACAACAATAAAAGTAAATAAGCACAAAAATAAGAAGAACCGAATTAAGTCTGAGGGCACCAACTTCGCGACATCAAACTTCTTTAAAATGAATAAATTTGGCTCGAATTTAATTCCGCTTTCACAAGCTTGCCGTATCGGGCCCGATTCATAATGAAAACGAATTAGGGGTCAGAAATCTAAATTTCTCAACGAGACGTATGCTTTCGGTTACAGATTCCTTTAAGTTTCACTACTATCCGGACCCATACCATCTAGTTATTTATTGTGTTTGTTAATGATAGTGTTGCATGTTTAAAGTTTTGAAAGTGTCTGATATACAAATTTACGATAATATCTGTAATGGTGCAGACGTTTTATTTGTACACCAGGATATTAATCGTTTTAGTGACTGGACTGTCGAAAGTCGTTTAGTTCTCAATATATCCAAATGTAAAGCGATGCCATTTGCAAGAATTAAAAATTTAATTGTAACTATCCGTACAGTTTACAAAAAGTGGAAATTGATAGAGTTACTCAGTTTAGATTTAGGTGTTGTTTAGAAGTTGTTGTGCTTGGTTTCGTAAAGAGACATACACGTCTATTTTCTGACCCATACACGGAGTATGTGATTCAGAAAAAGTTTTTAATAATTGGCCTCCGAAGACTTTCAAGGTCAACTTCGGGATATGTTTACTCCTTTTGCCGTTCGTTGTAAACTTTTGAACGTTCTTAGTCTGTAATGTAGAAGGGAGACGATTCATGCAGTGTTTCCTCGAAATTTTTACGAAATTTCTTCGACTGCGACACTTAATGTTGAGTATTGATTTTCATCGTACGAATTTTGGGATTAATGAACCGGTGGTGATATGTACATATTTGTATTTTTGTCATAGGAATACAGTTATTCTATCGAAGTGAAAAAAGTGACGAGTTACCATTTTTATCGCAAATGTTATTCGAAAATGGAATTGTTGTCCCTGTTTTTCAAATTCATATTTATTTCTATGTATATCCTTAGAGGAATATAATATCATCAAGAGGAAAACATAAAATTTTTGTTGCTGTTATTGGATTTGCTCCCCAAACTTGTCGTACATTGGTATTTACTGCTCGACCCCCTAACGCCCTAAGGGGTTTTACAGTTCATCGTAAATCGATAAACAAACAGGCAAATTAGTTTCTCATTTATTATTTAGACGTATTAACGAACTAATTTAATCTTAGTTTTTATCGAAAGCTATTATACAAATCTGAAACGTGTATAATTTCAAAGTCACGTGTTGACAATTATTTCTTAGAACGACAAATCTCTTACTATATTTCTTTATGAACTATAGCAGAACGTCTTAAATGAAGCTCTGCATAATTCTTTTACATAAGGCTAAAACTAAAATTTAATTAAACCAAACTTACCTTAACTGGCGTATACGTTAATGTTGAGGCTTGCGCTGATCGATGTATTCGATGGCCACTCTGCGGCATATCAAATGTTTCTGTTGTATTATTAAAACTCCATTTAAAAGTTTCAGGTGGTGGATATGAATCTACTTCACATAAAATTTCAGCTGCTTCATTACGTGCTACACCATAAATACGTTTCTGATCGGGGCGGCATATTGGTTTATCTGTAAAACAAAAAAAAATGAGAAAAATTATTCGGAAAATCTTCTCGAATAAAATATTTAAGTATAACCAATTTGTTATCAATTCTTTGTTATCTAATTAACTATAAAAAAGATTTCGTGTATTTAGACTCGTATAAATTATATATATGGGGTACGTACAATTATGTGTACTACATAAAGTACGTATGTAACACTGTGTGTGGTATCCTATATCGCATATAATACATGTTCGATCATATAGCAAGTTTTTAGTTAAATTGATTGGAAAAAATCCCCATTTATAAGCCTTTATACACACACACAGCGATATATATATATATATATATATATATATATATATATATATATATATATATATATATATATATATATATATATATATATATACAAACACATGTATATTGATTGTATTTTGGTGTGTACATGTGATAAACATATAATGTGGTAAAAGCTCGCTCCCGTTCAATGAATGGTGAAAAATAATTTAAGCAGGAAAAATCGTATTTTCAATTTAAGGAGGAATGAAAACAACCAACGGCGTAACGTAAACATACATACATACATATATACAGTCAACACTAAAGACATGCACCACATTTTTTTCTGTTTGTTAAAAGCATTAAATTGTATTCGGTATGATAAATTTTGTGCTGAAAAGCTTTTGAGTTTCAATTGGGTTTGTAAATTTTTGTTTTTGTTTATTTTAAATTTAATTTAAACACACAACAAACTTAAAAACAACAAACATCTTCAACAAAATTATTTTGTAGATGTATGTACATACATATATATGTACAAATATAAGTAAGTATAAATCTGACATGAATTGGAATAAATTTTTTTTTTTTAATTTTATCTTTTTTCAATTTTACGTCAAGTGACTGTAAAATGTACTATACTCGTGTTATAATGCTGTTAATTTGTTTGTTCCGCACTTTGATGTGTACAACGTGGAAATACTTGAATTCTTGATGATTTGGTTTGCTTTGTCTATTTTAAATTCGTTAATGGCGGTGAGACATATTGCTTTGCTTGACATTTGGTATTTGGACCATTAACAAAATACAATTTTGATTTAAAGAAACACAGAATTGTGAAGAATGGAGTTTTACAAACAAATTTACAAAATCAATAAAACTTAAAATTGGTACGGGTCAAATTAAAATTTGATCCTTATCATCCTGATGGTGTCCATCAGGTAGGTGGTCTCCCAAAGTCCTATGAGCACAATTCTGATCTTGTGATTCATTCGTATTATGTACGTATTATGTATGAATTCGTTTTTCGACTATGACACATTCAAGATTTAAGATAATATCACAGCGTTTATGACATTATGATTTCATTCCTAATTTCTCTACATTGACAATATGTCTACTGAATACAATAAAATTCCCCATTTCTCGAAAATGACGTTTTGATTCTCCGCCAAGATGTTACAAAGACAACAATAACAATAACAACATCTTCATAATTCCGTCGCAAAATTTTTTTTTTTTTGCTCTCTGTCAATTTTTGTTTATAGTCAACAAGTAGATGCGTGTTCTATTGCTCCAGTCAAACATTAGCGGGTTTTCAATTTTACCCTGGATGTTAACCAAAAATGACTTTACCCTGAATGTATGCTGTGCTGTGGGGACTAAAAACGATTATTTCACATCCACCTTCCCCCTGAATGTATGCTATATATACGATTACGTCGCATCAACCCCCCCCCCCCACCCACACATGCACATAAACACCCCGGCGCACACAAACACACACATACACACACACATACACACACACACACACACACACACACCCACACACACACACACACACACAAACCCGTGGGAGTTGCAAGTCACCTATCGGGCACTTTCCCAGGTGGCGCATATGGGGATGCCCTTAAGTAAGTGGGAAATAAAATACCAAATGCGAATGAAGTTTATCCTAAATTAATACTAGATTTTACAACAACAACAAAATTGCATTTGTATGTGTTTAAAAAAGCATACATTCGGGCGAATTTATTATATGCACAAAGAAAAATGCATTCCAATCAAATATTTGAACTTAATGCTGAAATAACAAAAATCCAAATACACAAAATTTTTTAAGAATTAAACTATTTGGGATTTCACAAAGCTAATCTCATTAAATTTAATAATGGATCAAGGAGTTTACCTATTAATCGATAATGTTTGACAATTGAAATTTTAATCTTATCCTTGTATAAGAAACCTTTCTTCTGTTGGCACACATCACACTATGATAATCAGATAGGCCTATGCGTATACTTTTAACATGCATATCCGCTAAAATTTCGTATTGGGTTTATCTATTGAAATATCGATTATTCGAAAACTTGAAAAATGGGGTATTATGCATATCTAAGAAAATCGATGTCTTAAAACTTTCTTCTATCGGCAAACATCTCACTATGATTTTTCAATAGGTCTATGTATGTAGTACAATCATGCATATTTGCTAAAATTTGATATTGGGTTTACCTATTCAAATATCGATTATTGGAAAACTTGAAATTTAGGATATTATGCATATCTAAGAAAATCGATATCTTAAAACTTTTTTCTATCGGCAAACATCTCACTATGATTTTTCAATAGGTCTATGTATGTAGTACAATCAGGCATATTTGCTAAAATTTGATATTGGGTTTACCTCTTCAAATATCGATTATTGGAAAACTTGAAATTTTGGATATTATGCATATCTAAGAAAATCGATATCTTAAAACTTTTTTCTATCGGCAAACATCTCACTATGATTTTTCAATAGGTCTATGTATATAGTACAATCAGGCATATTTGCTAAAATTTTATATTGGGTTTACCTATTCAAATATCGATTATTGGAAAACTTGAAAATTTGGATATTATGCATATCTAAGAAAATCGATATCTTAAAACTTTCTTCTATCGGCAAACATCTCACTATGATTTTTCAATAGGTCTATGTATGTAGTACAATCAGGCATATTTGCTAAAATTTGATATTGGGTTTAACTATTCAAATATCGATTATTGGAAAACTTGAAAATTTGGATATTATGCATATTTAAGAAAATCGATATCTCAAAATTTTCTTCTATCGGCCAACAGGTCACTATGATTTTTCGGTAGGCCTATCTAAAATTTCAATATAAAATTTAATAAAATTGATTTAATATTGGGTTTACCTACATACTACATACATAGACCTATCGAAAAATTATAGTGAGATGTTTGCCGATAGAGAAAGTTTTAAGATATCGATTTTCTTAGATAAGCATAATATCTAAATTTTCATGTTTTCGAATAATCGATATTTCAATAGATAAACCCAATATGAAATTTTAGCGGATGTGCATGTTAAAAGTATACGCATAGGCCTATCTGATTATCATAGTGTGATGTGTGCCAACAGAAGGAAGGTTTCTTATACAAGGATAAGATTAAAATTTCAATTGTCAAACATTGTCGATTAATAGGTAAACTCCTTGATCCATTATTAAATTTAATGAGATTAGCTTTGTGAAATCCCAAATAGTTTAATTCTTAAAAAATTTTGTGTATTTGGATTTTTGTTATTTCAGCATTAAGTTCAAATATTTGATTGTAATGCATTTTTCTTTGTGCATATAATAAATTCGCCCGAATGTATGCTTTTTAAACACATACAAATGCAATTTTGTTGTTGTTGTAAAATTTAGTATTAATTTAGGATAAACTTCATTCGCATCTCGTGGATCAAAACTTGCAAGAAGCGTCTGTTTACCAAGAGGTGCAGCTTCAAACAGCGTTTGTTCCTCATGTAAGAGGCGGCTGAAATGTTACCTGGCGGTAGGTATAAAATGCTAAGGGAAGGACACCCTGATCCAAAACCAACATGTTTCGTAAAGATGAGGAAACTTTTACGTTGAAAGGAGACGGAAATCCAGTACTGGCGGTATTGTTGAGTGAGCAAGCGGGCTCAACACTGTCGAGATCCAGCGACCGCAATGCCTCAACAGTTGGGAACTTGGCTGTTGTTGCAGATAAAACTACAAATGTTAGTGTTAATGTTACTGCCACCCCAGCGGTAAACTATAGTCCGTTCGAACGGAACAACAAACTCCGATCACCTAAGTCCTGTCCAATACTCCGAGATCGTGAAAGGACTTGGACTATTCCAACATCGGTTATTGATGATCCTAATGCTCTTAGCGGACTAGGAAAGAAGATTGACATACTTTGGGACTACGTCAAACCAAGGAGCAACGTGCACCACGAAATTAAGAAACTTTTCACGTCAACCAAGAACCTGTATGTTGAACACGCCCAACAGATTAGAAAGCTGAACGATGAAAAGGCCGTTAAGACAACGGAGACTCAAACTACCCCAACCATCTTGCTGGATGGTGAAACGACGACCACCAATAGCAAAAGGAGGAGGTCGATACAAAACTCACCTAGTGACCATAACTCAAAGAAAGGGAAACAGATAGCTGGCGAAACCCAATCCCTGGCAGCTACGAGCCTAGATTCAAACTCAGGTATAGATGAATCTAAGAAGCCTGACAATGTAAAGGACCCCAATTAGCAGTTGTTGGGGAAAAAAAGAGGAAACCACGTGAGAGAATCCCGCGTCATCGTCCTGATGCTAATAAAATAACCAAATCTGGAGCTATGTCGTATGCGGATATGCTTCAAAAGATGAAAGAGAACCCAAATCTTAAGGAGCTCTCTGGTAAGGTGGCTCGGATTCGCAGAACAAGAAAAAGGCGATCTTCTACTAGAGTTAGAGAAAGTTGTACACTCGAAGGATGTTGGACTTCAAAGTGCAATAGAAATGGTATGAAGTCACTGAGGGCTTCCTATAGATGCACACAAACAGCAGTGGTGGCTGTTCCAAGCTCGACAGTGAAAGTGTTAGAAAAATGAAGGAAAATCGTATTCGTGAAAAAAGTTGCCCTCAAGATGTTTTACATGCTGTCAGTATGGACATGTGGCCAAAACATGTAGAAGTGATGCTGCTCATTCTGGCCTCTGCTACAAATGCGGAGGAAGTGGTCACAAAGTTAAAGAATACAAGGAAGAGGCCAATTGTATGCTTTGCCAGCAAAGGATGAACCATAACCACATAGCAGGGTCGGCGCCCGGCCTTTATAGTGGCACTTAAAAGAGCACGTCGATAATGAAGTTCGTCCAGCTCAACTTAAACCACTGTGAAGTTGCACAGGACGTATTGGTTTAATCTGTGCATGAAACAAGCGTAGATTTTGCCATTTTGTGCGAAAAATACAAAAATATGGACCTGTATAAAACGGACCATGCAGGAGAACAATAATAATCCCTCCGAAGGTTTCGTACGAGTAAAAGCTGACGGTTTATACATCTTTAGCTACTATGCACCACCTAGCGCTACAATTGAGGAGTTTGAATATTTCTTAGACCAATTATTCGCTGATATCCAAACGCTAAGCCCTGTTATCATTGCGGGTGCTTTCAATGTCTGGGCAGCAAAGAAACGAATAGAAGAGGAGCAGCATTGCTCGGTAGCAGGTGCTTGTTGAGAGTGTTGAGCAATTGGGAAGTCAGTGAGTGTGGTTGTACCTCAAGGATCTGTACTAAGGTCCCTACTGTGGAATATCATGTACGATGGTAACCTGAGGCTCCGTGTACCTGATGATGTGGAAATTGTGGGTTTTGCTGATGACGTTGCAGTCGTAATGGTTGCAAAAACCACAGAAGAAATAATGGAGATAAGTAGGTTGACGGCCATAATTATAAAAATATGGTTGTCGTCATTTGGACTTGAACTGGCTGATCATATAACTGAAGCAGTTTTAATTACCAGAAGGAAGATGAAAGAAACCGTAACAATTGATGAGGGTTTAGTCTTAATTCGCTCACAGCCTTCATTACGATATCTGGGTGTGCAAATAGATGTACATTTAAACTTTAAGGATTACCTAAGGATAGTCAGCAGAAAAGCTGCCAGTGTAGCTGCAGCTTTCTTTCGTATTATGCCTAATACTGGAGGGTCTAGACAGTGTCGTAGAATGCTGCTGGCAAACGTTGTCACCATCGTCATTCTCTATGGATCACCTGTATGGGGGTGATGCGATGGACTCCGAAACATATAGACGCAAATTGGTATCGGTGTACCGCCTAAGTGCCCTAAGACTAATATGTGGTCTTCGCACAGCATCTACTGATGCGACAATGATAGAATGGCAAAGACTCTGGGGTAGCTCGGAAAAGGGTCGCTGAATCTACCGTCTCATACCATCCATCAAAAAATGGATAAATATGCAACACGGTCAACTACTACCTGACACAACTGTTAAGTGGACATGGTTGTTTTGGTCATACCTTTACAGTTTAAAGCACACTGACACTCCAGATTGTCCTGTCTGCAAAGATACACAAAAAGATGTGAAACACATTTTTTTCTAAAGCCCACGGTTTGAGAATACCCGGAGGGAACTGTCAGCTGTCCTAGGGGAGCGTCCGTCACCAGAAAACATAACAGAATTAATGCTTGATTCATTCGCCATATGGCGATAGTGGTACTGAATGAGCTAAGGCGCTTAGAGTATGCAAGGGAACTCAATCTCAACCTAAGATTGAGGCGCTACGGGAATAACAAACAGCCAAATGACTGGTCACATCTATGTGAAGTAATGTCTAACGATAGTTCCACATGGAGGATGTGAAAACGGCGGGTCTGTGCTTTTAGGTGGTAGAAATCCGCCACTGTTGCTGAGGTGTTTGTCCCACTGATCTTCTTGCAGAATTTCCACACTTTACCCAACCAAAAAAAAAAAACAAAACACACCAACACACACACACACACACACACATACACACCCACCAATATTGTAAGATTCAGCTAATTTGGAAAATGAAAGTTGTAACAGCGATCTCGACAGAGACGCCTTTACCTAAACAAGGCCGAAGCACGCTCAACCGTGCTTCAGAATATTTTCCAGGGGACGAAAACGACCCACTTCCAGAACCGGTACAGAGATTCGTTAATTATTGCACGACTAATCACCAAAAATTCCCCATCGGTTGCGATGCAAATTGACACCACATAGTCTGGGGAAGTAGTGACACCAACATCAGAGGTGAGCAACTTTTTGAATTTTGTTTAACAAAAAATATAATCATTAATAACAAAGGAAACGATGTGACTTTTGTGAGTGCAGTCAGGAAGGAGGTGCTAGATCTTACACTGTCTGACATGGGTACCTCTGGTACAATTCTGGACAGGCATGTGTCAAAGAAAGCATCCTTCTCGGATCACATGTATATCAGGTTTGATATTAAAACCCCTTCAAAAAACGAATCGGTAGTAAGAATACCAGAACGTACTAATTGGCCAGTCTATAATGAAAGACTTTATAATAACGTAACTGGTCTACAGACCAACATCAACTATATTGAGGATCTTGATAGATTTTCAAGCAATGTTACCGAGGCAATTATTGTTGCCTACCACTCAAGCTCACCCATGGTTCGTATCAGGGGGACAAGGGACGTTCCTTGGTGGAACTATACCCTGGACACCAAAAGACGACAGGTTCGTAAACTTTTAAACAGGGCTAAGAGGACAAACGTTTGGACAATCTATCGAATGTCTCTTACCCAGCATAACGTCGCTCTTAGGAAAAGTAAGAGATCGAGAGATAGATAGGCTGCCTGCGGCTTGTCGACTCCAGAAGGCACTCTCCTTGGACCACAGAAATCCGTTGGGATCTGTAAGGAAACCGAATGGAGAGACAACTACATCCAGGGAGGAAACACTCAAATGCCTAGTGAAAGGCCACTTCCCAGAGTGTACTGTCCTTGGAGACCAGGAAGACCTCGATGTAGACAGTGTGCATTCCTACCTGATTACAAGGGAAGCTTACAGGTTCTCAAGAGATATCTCCACTCCCGAAAAAATAAAATGGGCCGTCAATTCCTTTGGTCCCCTTAAACCGCCGGGAGGGGATTTTATATATCCTGCATTTTTACAGCAAGGCCTACAAATACTGTTGCCATATTTGATTAGACTCTTTAGAGCCAGCTACAGCTCACAATATATTCCAAGGGGCTAGAGGGAGGTGCGGGTGATTTTTATCCCGAAAACGATAAGAAGATCGTTCCTGCAAGAGCCATCTGGCAAATGGCATAAGGAATTGAGAACAAAAACATACGAAAATATTCTGTGAGTCCTCCATTGGGATGATATTAGACGTTTAGATCAGGGAATCAAGATGGATAGACAGTCTCTAAAATCCCACATCTGACACTTAACAGGACATGGCCCTTTTAATGGACATATGGAGAAAATGGGAAAGTCCCCTACAGACCGTTGTAGATTCTGCAACCTGGAAAGGGAAACATCCGAACATCTACTATTCATGTGTGATGCTATAATCCATAAAAGACTTAAATTCCTCCATGCATACACAATAGAGTGGCCTAACGCCGCCCCTTTAAATATGCATGAGCTGGTGGCGTTTATCGAGGACTTAAACCTCCACTTTACGTGAAACCTTCTGGGGATGCACAATAGACCTCAATGGTCGCGATGCACAGGGCTAGTATAGCTCACCCCGTATATAAAAAAAAAAACAAATTAGTTTGATTTTCGGAAAGATTAGGGAACCTCACATAAACAGAAATGTCCGTTTAGGATACGTACTATTAGAAATGACAATTTTTATTGTAATGTTTAAATCGGATCAAAATGTTTTTTGTTTACGAATATTTTAGCGCTTTAAAGTCAACCGCTTTGAAATTTTATCAGTTAGGTAAGGATTTCACATCTCTACCACTCATCTACGCAATAAAGTATATTTTCACGTATAAAAAAGAGGTGAAAACTCAGCATTGGCTTACTACATTGGCTTGTTGTTGTTTAATATAAGAATTTTCTGTTTGTTTTCAAGGGCACATAAAAAAAAAGGAAAATTCACGAAATAAAATTGGCTGGTGCTAATTTTACTATGGGTATATGTTCAACCATAGTAACACGGGTTTAAAAAACTACTGTATTAAAATATGAACCACTTGGCCGCAATCTTGAAATTTTTCGTTAGTCTGATAAGATATTTATTATAGTAGGGATGCGCATGATCTTACCTTCTTACTTGTATTATATAGTACCTTGGAAGTACAGAGACAATTTTTAATTTTTTTTGTTGTTTTATGATTTTTCTACCAAAATATTTGGTAAATGTTTTCTTTTTGTTTTGGCACCATAAACAAGTATAAAGTTACGAAATTTTTTTTTTACTCATCTTTGCAAAGATACAAAATAAAAATAAAAAAGTTTTTTGTATAGAGAGTTAGAACATATAGAGGTAGAGGAATATAAATTAAAGCGTATCTAGTAAAACAATGACAGAGCCAAAATCAAACTTTGGAACATAACAAGCATAAAACAAAAAGTTTTTATTGTTAAGTAATTTATTGAATTAGTTGTAAACACTATTAATATAATTTTTTTTTTTTTTTTTATGGTCTACTTACACATAACTTTCAATTCGACTGTATTACTTTCACCATCTCCTTCCACATTCGAGGCGATGCACGTATAATTTCCAGCCTGATGTCTGGTCACACCTTGCAGCGCTAAATCGCCCGTACTCACAATCACGCCATTTTTTTGATTGTGCTGAACTGTTTGGCCCTGTGTTTTGTGGGTTAAAGAAAGATAAAAATAAAATAAGATATACAAAATACCGTTACATACATATATATAAATAATTAAAATTAATGATTTTATGTGACATTTACTTTATTATTTCTTTATTTTATTTTAAGGAAAACTTTGCCAATTAAAGTTCTCTTCTATATACATACAATAAAAAATAAATTTTCTGTTTTGATGTTGTTGTTACTTGTGAGCTTTTGGTGTTTACTTTTATTATTATTTGCTGCTTTTTTTTTTTTTTTTACTTTTATGGAAATGGTTATAATAACAGTAAAAACAATTTAGAAAAGAATCCCGGAAAAGTTTTATAAATGTTTTGATGAAATGGTTATTCGGTACGAAGAGTATTTGGTGTGCGAGAAAATTTAACAGTGATTTAAGATTCCTTTAATTGACACGAAAAGTAACTTCTTTAATTAGTTATGTTTTTGCATTGTTTTTGATTACGTTTTGGTAGAAAGAGGCTAAGGTAGATTTAGATTATTATTATTCTAATCCAGTTAGTAAAATGTGTACGTTTTCGAAAATTTGGTTTCTTCTTGTTTTGAAATGAGATAAAAAACTTCCTCGTAAAAATATTGTTTGACCTGAATAATTAAGGAGTAATGTATAACATAACTTAGGGAAAAGCGAACAAGGCGAAATGATCCAACAAAAGTTTAGTGTACGTGTGTTCTACCCTAGCTCAGGTAGAGTTAAACCTAAGCTACTAAAAATGGTATGACGTACATATAAATAGTGGAGTTTGTGAATTATTAGCTTTTATTTAAAAAAGATTTTTAGCATTTCGGATTTTCAAAAAATTGGCAAATTCTTTGACTCTATCTAACTTTTATTAATATGTTTTTCTAAATGAGCCCAACCAGGTACTTCTTGGTAAATGCCAGAATGCCCTAGAGAGAATGTTGTAAATATCAGTACTACTGCTCATTTTGGTCGCCAATGTAAAGTTTGATAATTATACCACTGAAACGGCGTGAATGATGATGGCGAAGTTCTGTCTCATATAATAAAAACAATTTTAATCAAACACTTATTTGTTTGTATTTTACAAGTTTTTACACTATCGCTTACCAAATATTACTAATCCAATTCGACTTCGTTCTCCTTTGTATATACACATCTAGAAAGCTCATGACTTTTCCAGTTAGAATAGCGTAGAAACATTACGTAACAATTTTTATCATGGAAAATTCCATTTTAGAACAGTTAAACATTGGGCTATTCATTTAACTTCCTCTATTACACACTAGGTGTCACCATCACATTATTATTGTTACGTTTTTGCCTTGTCAATCAAGGTTCGTATTACTAAATTGTGAATAATACAAAATCAATTAAATTTATCTCCAACGAATTTATTTATTGCACAAAATTTATTACAACACAGTTTATCAATAAAAATTCACAAAATCACTTTATATAAATTATTCTTGAATTTTACTGATCACTTTTACTTTATTTATCGCACTACAACACTTCTTTAATTCACTTTTTAATTCCTTTTAATCTTTATACTATCGCCTACCAAATATTACTAATCCAATTCGATTTCGTTCGCCTTTTTATATACACAAACCAAACTTCTAGAAAGCTTATGATTTTTCTAGTTAGAATAGTGTAGAACAATTTTATCATGGAAAATTCCATTTAGAACAGTTTAACATTGAGCTATTAATTTTAACTTATTCTATTACACACTAGGTGTCACCGTCACATTATTATTATTGTGACGGTGACATCTAGTGTGTAATAGAATAAGTAAAACTAATAGCTCAATGTTTTACTGTACTAAATGGAATTTTCCATTATAAAAATTGGTACGTAATGTTTCTACGCTATTCTAACTAGAAAAATTATGAGCTTTCGAGAAATTTGGTTTGTGTATATGAAAAAGCGAACAAGATCGAATAGGATTAGTAATATTTGGAACGCGATAGAGTAAACTTGTAAGATTATTAGTAACATTTCTTAGGCGATAGTGTAAAGATTAAAAGAAACAAAAAAGTGATTTAAAAAGTGTTTTTGTGCGAAATAAAAAGTAAAAGTGATCAATAAAATTTGAGAATAATTTATATAAAGTGATTTTGTGAATTTTTATTGATAAACTATGTTACACCCATCCCTCGATTTACGAAGTCTCTCTTTGTAGATTTTCGGAGGGTTTGCGGGGAATTGGGTTGGCGAAATTTCGATTTATGTACAATTTTTTGGAAAGAATTAATTCGTTAAGCGACGTATGGGTGTAAGTCGAAATTTCGTTAATCGAATTTTTCGCGGGTTTTCCGAGGGTTTGTGGGGAGAGATTTCGTAAATCGAGGGATTGGTGTATAATAAATTTTGTGAAATAAATAAATTCGTTAGGATAAATTAAATTGATTTTGTATTATTCACAATCCAGCAAGGCAAAAACGTAACATTATCACATTATTTTTTAATAAACTTAAGAACACAACCAGTTGTCTCTATAAATGTTGTAAACGAAGTGACATAGTCATTTTCGTGTTTAAAGCTGCATTCGCGCAACAATTATAAGATGGGTTCATAAAATGATTCGAACGCTAATGCGTAAACATTCCCGTGACCTTGAAATCCCTGTATATTTCAACAGCTTATTCCTTTTTGTGGCAATTGTGTTCTTAGTTTTACATAGTTAAATTAACACAACATTGTAATATGAGTAAGCAGTAACGAGAAATTTTTTGAAATAGAATTGTTGACCCTAGAACTTATAATTAGGTTACATATTCGTTTTACATATAATAGGTTGAATTGAACTGTTTGATTGTATCGAGGTTGATGTTATTGAGAATCCTCATCTAGAGGCAAAACGCTAATTCGATTCGTAGCTTTTGATACTATTGAATGTGCAGTTTTAACAGTACGAGTAACTACCCGAATTACTCTATCCTTTCCAGGATGAGTATCTGTTAATCGCCCTAAACGCCATTTCATTGGGGGGTAAGTTGTCATCATGAAGAAGAACTAATGATCCAATCTGAAATTTATGTCGGCCCCTTTGCCATTTATGACGACGTTGCAATTCAGCCAGGTACTCGACGTGCCATTGCGACCACAAGTTTTTTAGTTTTTGTTGAAGTGCCTGAAATCGAAACAATCTATTGGTTCGTCAATCCAGAATGGATGGCTCCATTAATGAAGTTAGCGGCGATCCAACTATGAAATGACCGGGCGATAAGCCAAATAAATCCGAGGAATCACTAGACATGGCTGTCAAAGGACGGGAGTTTAAACTTGCCTATGTTTGTGTATTCGTATGCCTTTGTGGTGAGGCATACGAATACACAAACATAGCAATTGATCATTAATTTTGACCGAACGGTTTATTTAGCCACCAACGGACCACAAAAATCAATACCAACGGTGACAAAAGGTCGAGATGACTTGGGTCACTCGGTCTGTCGGCAGGTCACCCATAATTTGATTTCTAGTTCGAGGACGTGCTTGAAAACATCTTACACACAGATGTACTACATTTTTGCAAAGGTTTCGACCTGCAATAATCCAATAAGTTAGTCGAAGATTATAGAATAATGCTTGTGGACCTGCATAGAGTAGTCAATGGTGCTCATGTCGTACAATTAACTTAGTCAACGTATGAGTGCTAGTGAGAATTATTTGATGTTTACTATCGTAGGAGATTGATGCATTTTCAAGTCGACCACCGACTCTTAAAGTACCGTCTACATCCAAGAAAGGATTTAATGATCGCAAGGAGCTCTTAACATTAACTGAGTTGTTCGAAGTAAGACATTTTATCTCATCTGCAAAGTCGTTGTATTGGGCTAATTTTATTAACAATTTTAACGATGCATCGGTTCCAGTTACACTAAGATTTATCGATGGATATAATTTTTGCTTACCTTTGATGTTATGATAAAAACGAAGAATGTAAGCTATCACTCGAAGTAACTTAGTAAGCAACTGAAATCTACAGAATATGTTTTGTTCACAACTTTCAATCTGAGTAAGTACTGATGTCGGAAGTAGATTGATGCAAAAATTCAGGACTAGACCACCATAACGAAGTACTTAAAAATTCCGATGGCATAAGACCTCTGGACACGTGGTCTGCAGGATTTAATGATGATTTAACGTAACTCCAATTAGACGGAGAAGTGTGTTCCTAAATTGTCGCGACTCGGTTTGCCACGAATGTTGTATATTTGTGTGGTTCCGATTTAATTCGAAATAAGGTGATTTCCGAATCTGACCATAAAAAAATGGCATCTAATCGCATCTCGAAAATCTCCAGGAGTTTGGTTAAGGTTTCAGCGACCACCAGCGCTACACAAAGCTCAAGGTGAGGAATGCTTTGTTTTTTAAATGGTGCTACTCGTGATTTTGCACAGACTAAATTTACATGGTGACGATCTGATGAATCAGTCACACGCACATAAAATGAACACATCCGAATGCCCTTTCTGATGCGTCACCGAAGTCATGCAACTCCACTCGTTTAACATCTGGAGTCAAAATACATCGGGGTATTACGGGATTTTTTTCAGCTCTATTAACTCAGTCTTAAATTGAATCCAATCATTTGCTATCTTAGTTGGTACAGGATCATCCCAACCGATATTTTGAATAGACCATAATGTCTGCATAAATAGTTTTGCAATAATGATAATGGTAGCCCAAAAACCCAATGTATCGAAAAGCTGACAGATTTCAGATAACATATTTGTCTTAGAGCTGTACGAGAGAAACTATCGCACTATAGCACTATTTAGTGTTGAAGATCCAGTTAAAACATCGTCGACGTCGAAGTCATTGGCTAATATTTTGGTTTAGAGTACGCGTCGCTAAAAAAAGGCTTTCGCGCCATACCGTACGTCACAGTACAGAGCTTGAATGATTCCATGTCGTTGGAATGATGATCACGCCACCAAATCCTTTGATGGTCTTGTTGATTTTGATGTACGCGAATCTGGCGATACATTTTAGTAATGTCACCACAAAAAGCATAGATGTGCTTACGAAATCGAAGGCTAACCATCAGACAGTCATTCAGCGACAATTGCGACGAAGTTTTTGCTGAAGCATTGAAGACCACCCGAAGCTTGGTGGTAGTGCTACTATCTTTTAGCACATAATAGTTTTCAGCGGGTTTTCAACTCGCCATTATTTGACACTGGACTCATATGACATAAGGCAACATATTCCGAAATGAATTCTTTGTATTGGTCATACACATTGTCTTTATATCTAAGTCGTTTTTCTAGTGAAATAAACTGACAACGGGCAGATTGCATAGAGGTTCCTAATTCCTCGATTTTCGATTTAACGGAAAGTGAAACAGAATATCTTTCACAAGCTAATCTTCTAAAGTTTCGACTATATTGCTCTTCACATAATTTCTCCTACGACGAATATGTATTTTTGATATTAATAGTTTCCAATTCCCAGAATTGTTTTAGCTGAGATTCAAGTGTTTCGATGCTACACAGCGCAACATTACTTGAGTGTTGTGATTGCCGAATAGTTGAAACAAACTCGGCCTTCCCGCAAACCACATATCCTAACTCTGTGTTATAGAATGGAGGTAGCTCTTTGAATGGTTTTATAGAATCTCCCTTAAACAATTGATTATAGACTTTAACACCCAATAGTAAATCTATGCGATCAAGCACATTGAAGTATGGATCGGCTAACTCTATCCCGACAGGCACTGATTCTAGTTCGAATTTAAATGGTATTGAAGGCAAGTCGTTTGTTATTTTAGAAAGCACATAACATTTTAACTGTATACTATATGTGGATATTTGCGATGTTATAGTAAGATAAATTGAATGTCTCATAGCACATTCTTTACCACCAATCCCTGATATGGTTTTGCTCGTTGGATATCTTCTAGCCTTTAAGAAACATTTTCGTCGAATCATTCTGATGTTCTGAATTTGATAATGATGGTTTAGGTGCGATCGACGGTATCTCAATACTCGACGCGTTCACCTTTGACGATGATGAGAATATTTGATCCCTGGGTTTTTGATAGTTTTTGAAGTGTAAAATATCATTGTGCTTTAAATAGCAAATTAAGCATGAAGGCTTCAAATAATCACGAATAACATGTCTTTCTATAAGACAATTGGTACACAGTTGTTTATCTCTAATAAATCGAAAACGCATCTGAGGCGTTAGTTTTTTATCCTTAAACGCTGCACAATTAATTAATGCATGATTTCCCGAGCAATAGATGCAAGTATTTGAATTTGACACTAATGCAGGTGCCTGATAATAGTTTGAACTGACTCGTCTTGCATCTCTATATTGCCATGAAGGCTGCTGTTGGGTATTATTATTTTGCAGTGCATTGAGTTAATGTATTCGATTTCTAATTATTTCAATCAAGTCTGCGAAGGAAAGAATTTTGTTTGATTTAGAGTTCTTAATGTGTTCGTGATAGAGGATCTACGAGAAGCTTTTGGGTAATGTGATGTGATCTATAAATGCTTATAATGATTTGGCCGAATTTTCTTGAGGGGTCGTAAATTGCCT
This sequence comes from Tipula vernalis, assembly GCA_958295665.1. NCBI lineage: Eukaryota > Metazoa > Arthropoda > Insecta > Diptera > Tipulidae > Tipula > Tipula vernalis. The sequence goes on along the minus strand of OY282559.1, from coordinate 65,193,404 downwards.
TTATATGTACCCTCAGAATTGATACTTCATTATTGTACCTGTCGCAAATTGTTTTCCAGGCTACTTCGTAAATTTTCGAAAATTTGTCTCTGTTTTTCAATTCAAATATTTTGCATTTCCTACAGGAATGACGTTAAACCAAGAGGGAAACAAAAATTGATTGTTGTGGTCATCGCATTTTTTGCCCGAATTGTCGCAATTTGTATTTATTTCTCAGCCCCCTACTTAGCCTTTAATTTGGCCGAGAAAATTTTCTATATTTTTGCATATCCCGGATCACATTCAGCATCCTGATTCTCTTAAAAATAAGATAATGGGTAAACGTGAGAACTTGCAAAAAGGGATGCCTACTTTGATGAATTGACAATTCTTCGATTTGATTACTAATTCAAGTAAAATCAAGAAATTGCAAACTGATAAAAGAAAGCTTTGCTTCTTACGAGTTTACACTTTGACCCATTTTCTTATTTTTTAAAAGCAAACAATAATATGGCATACTCAGATTTACTTAGACATCTCTAGGATTTCTTGTAACTGGCCAACTAGTGACCGCTATACCATTAGTTTTAATTTATTTATTTTGCAAAGTGAAATTTAATTTTTATTTTATTAGTCAGATGTCTATAGTCCAATAAAAATAACTTTTAATTTCATACTCGGTTTAATTTTTTTCCGCATGAAAATAAATATAAACTTATCCTGCTAAAATAGTGATTTGGCGTCTACTGGAGGGGGATCAAAGTTGAGTAGAGTAGTCTACCAGCTTCGTAAACTTTCGGTAGGGTGCACATTACGCGAGCTGTTCTGGTCATGTTTTAGGCAGCTGGCGTGATGGGTACAATTGTGGAAGGGGTAACCTGGTCACAATTCGCAAGTGTACGTACTGCCTCCTCGTGGCAATCACTGGTAACTGAGGCCCTTTGGTACTTCTGACCATTTGGCACAGGCTAAAGTACGGCGCTAAAGGAGAAATCCTTGATAAAAAACCCTAATCTAAGGTGGAACAGCATATGCCGATGGATGCATGGCTGATAGGTTAATTACTCCAAAGTATGCGGACTCTGGATACTAGGCGCCCTCCAGTTTTATTTAGCCTTCCTGTGGTAAAGCTGGGTGTCCCACAGGCGACTTTCTTTGCCCAGCAACTCGTGGAAACAAAATGTTTAAACTAAGTAAAAATAATAAGGATGATAACGCCCCTAAAGCGTCATGCACCAGCGATAGTTCCGCGGTTGTGTTCGAGGACCTCGGCCCTCTTTCCGCTGTGGGACTCTCGATGAGTGGTCTATCGGATGGGGAGCTCCGTTCGGGGATTGAGAAATTAGTTCTCAACCCCGACATAGACACCTCAGGAGATGAGAACTCGGCCCCCGTAAGTGGAGGTATCGCCTCTGTGAAATCAGGGGGGAGCAAAGTCGTCGGGGAGGACCCGAAAGGAACTGTCAGCGTCACTGACAAACCTTCCGCGGCTCCTCGCGTGAAAATGTGTGGGGCCGCGAAGAAGCGGTACAAGAGGCTTCTTGCTGAGGGCAAACCGACGGAAGCGAGACTAGGCTTCTGACGATGCGGCCACAAAGGGAGTCTTGTGCTCCCGCAGAGGCCCGACCGTCAAAGAGGATCCGCTCGGATGAGGGCACTCCAACGGCACAAAAAAGGCCAGGGGAGAAGAATCTGTCCCGATGGTCTCGGGTTCTGCGGTCCAGTCTGGACTTACCTTCAGGCAGGCTGCGGAGTCGGAGACACCGTTACACCTGCATATTAAAAAGGATGCTGCAATTATGGCCCTGAAAATGCAGGCGGAAGGAAATATCAAACCAGGCAATATGGTGGGTCATCTGGAAATCCTTAAGGAATTTCAGACAGACCCTACCATAGGAATGCCTTCCGACTGTATGCCAGCTAAACTGGACTTCCACAAACCATTCTGTGTTAGGTTACCTGACCGGGATGTGTGGAGGGCAGGTGGACCATCATTTGAGCTAGGGTCCATGGTATGGTTTACAGATGGATCAAAAACGGAAGATGGGGCGGGGATAGGAATACACGGGAGTGGCACTACCCTCTCGAAGTCCTTGGGTACCAATGCTACCGTTTTTCAAGCAGAAGTACATGCTATAGAACTTTGCGCTAGGATAGGCATAGCAAAAGGCCTAAACGATGCAAAGATTTATATTGTATCAAGCAGCCAATCGGCCTTAAAAGCTCTTAGGTCTTGTACCGTTGAGTCAAGGCTGGTATGGGATTGTCTGAAGATTATTAAACATCTGGCAGGCTCAAATAAGGTAACACTTTTGTGGGTGCCAGGTGATACTGGAATCGAAGGAAACGAGGTAGCTGATGGCCTCGCCCGTGAGGGTTCTGCCTCTCCATTTATTGGATCAGAACCCTTCTGCGGTGTCACTAAGGGACACCTTAGAGCAGCGGTAAAACGCTGGGAGGATGTTAAAAAGGCCTCCTACTGGCACAGAATTCCAGGTTTACGGCAGGCGAAGAAATTTATATCACCTTCGTCTGTCGGGGTTAAGGAGTATCTTGAACTTAGGAAACCTGATTTGAGGCTGCTTACTGGCTTCCTCACAGGTCATGTCCCCTAAAGGTATCACCTTAAGAAGATGGGCCTAAGTACGACAGATGGATGCCGCTTCTGCGGTCTGGAAGCGGAATCAGCGGAACATGTTCTGTGCCATTGCCCAGCCATTTTCCAGCAAAGACTGCAACATCTAGGAGGGAGAACAATGAGCCCGGATAGTATGTATCTTGTACCGGCCAAAAGTATTGACAGTTTCATTAAGAGCCTGAATATTGACTGGACGGATAATTAAGTAGGGTCCAGCACAATAGATCTTTTAGGTCGCGGTGCGAGGTGGCTTATCGCCCACATAGCCCTCCAGTAAATAATAAATAATAATAATATCCTGCTAAATTTTTTTGTGTACAACTACACTATTTGCTAAATTGTGTAGCTACATTTTCGAAATCTGCTAATTTGTGTAGCTACATTTCTGAATTTTGTGGAAAACTTCACACCGTTAACGAAAGTGACAAAATAAAATAAAAATTGTGTTCACAATTTATAGAATTTTACGGCAAAACTGTTGGAATACACGAGTCCTTATGTGCAACCACTTAGCCAAACAGAGTACTTAATACCGTAATCGGAAATAAAATGAAAGAAACTTCTGTCTTGCGAGAGACCAATTATGTTCTTTAATATCCACAAAACGACTAAACTCTAATACATAAAAACAAGAGAGAGAAAAATAAAAAAGAAAAAAACAAAACGCCTACGTCACCTCAATCGATTCTGGACTGTCAACAAATAATTCAAAATGTCCATATAACTTATTTCAACACTTCTCCTCAATTTAATTATTTGTATAATTTAATTTAATCCGCATCGCTCGCGTAGCATGATATGCCGCTTTGCCGGCAATGGTTTTGTTAGTAAATCAGCCAACATATAGTATCTACTGAACGGCAAGATACGCATGGTACGAATCTTCATTGCACGTAATCTTTAACAAAATGATATCGCGTATCCACATGTTTTGTTCGATTTGACAATCTTTCCTCTTCTTTTAGCTTCAAACAGCTTTGGTTGCCTTCGTAGATGCAAGGCTATTGCAAATCGTTCAGCAACCGCCGCAACCAAAATGCCTCTTGACACGCTTTGGACAATGCGATGAACTCTGCTTCTGTAGATGACAATGCGACGCAATTCTGCTTTCGACATGCCCAACTTACGGTGCCACCATTAACAATAAAAATATAACCGCAGTGTTTGATTTTCGGTCCTTTTTATTTTCGGCCCAATTGGCGTCAGCATATCCGTAGAAAAATTTGTCCGAATTGTCATCACTGCCTAATGCCGATTTTATATTCGCAGTGCCCTTTAGATATTTCAACACCCGTTTCAATTCGTTTCAATCTAGTTGACGTGATTGTTGCACTCGTTGCGCTAATATTGATATACTCGCCGAAATATCCGGTCGTGTATTCACGGATATGTAAAGCATACACCCGACGAGTTTCTGATAATCTGTGTTTATCAGCAAAAAACTATCATCCGCATAGGATTTATTGTAGTTCACATTCAACCTTTTGAATGTATTTTGATTGATACAAATGATAAATGTTTTTTGCGTCCTTGATGATTTCTATTCCGAGGTAAAATTTAATTTGACCCGCAGATCTTGCAATTAAAATTTTGATGCGATGATTTCCTTTATTTCGTTACCTCTTTTTATTGATTTCGCTGCCACAATCATATCGTCGACATAAATCAGAAGAAATGACCATTCGCCGTTTTTCTTCAGTGAGTATAAGCATTGATCTGCTTTGCTTTGATGAAAACCCGCATCGATCAATACTTAATGAATAGCGTCATTCCATGAATTCGCCGCTTGTTTTAAACCGTATAGACCTTTTTTCAACAAACAAACGAGTTCACTATTCTCCTCAAATCCCAGCGGCTGTTTCATGTAGATCGTTTTACTCAATTTCCCATTTAAAAACGCCGTTTTGGCATATCAATATGTCGCACAATGAGTTTTTCTTTCGATGCAATCGATAAAATCGTTCTGAATGTTGTTTGTCGAGGCAACTTGAGCAAACACTTGATCATAATCAGTTCCATATTTTTGTGAGAAGCCTTGTGCGACTAAACGCGCCTTGTGTCGATCAATTTTTCCTTCCGCATCGGTTTTTATACTTTATAAACCCATTTGCAGCCTATCGCTTTTCTGCCCTTTGGTAATTCGCACAATAATTGCCATGTTTCATATATCATTCGCACAATAATTGCCATGTTTCTAATCCATTGTTCTTTATGCTCACTGGACAATGCCTCCGATAGACTTTTCGGCTCGACGACTTTATAAACCATTTCGATTTCGTCGATCAATCGTCGTGGTGGCACACCCTTTTTTACACGCCGTGAAATGCGATGCACTGATGTCTCATGAATGGGAATGACTCAGTTGTTTTCGTTATTGAAAATACGATGTAAGCCTTTAGCGAAAGATTCGAATTCGACATTCGACAATGCATCACCAATGTTGTTGCGCACACTTGCATTATTTTCTGTCGTCACAGTATCGCTCATCACGTTGTCACGCACATTTGGATCAATTTCAGTTGACTAATTCATATCGATACCGATTATACTTGACTCGACATTCGCATCACTTGATGATAAATCAACGCTGATTTCACTCGCAAATTTTCGTCATAACCAACAAAAATCATCGGTGTGCTGGTATCAACCAATTTTCGTCGTTTCCCTGAAGGCACATGAACAAAACATTTAGCACCAAAAATTGAAAAATGTTTAATACCTGGTTTCCGCTGATTCCACGCCTCTTATGGCGTCTTTTCGATCGCTCTGCATGGCAAACGGTTTTGAACATAATGTGCCATATTTACTGCTTCTACCCAAAATGTTTTCGGTAAATTGGCGTCCAACAGCATACAACGCGCCATCTCGATGAGCGTACGATTTTTTCTCTCAGCAACACCATTCTGCTGCGGCGTGTATGGTGTTGTATAACTTTTGGTTTCGTAGAGAATTTATTTTTTTAACAATGCTACGTACAGCTTTATTTTCTCGTCGACTTCTGGTTTATTTTTTAGCAAATAAATTACCGTATAGCGCGAATAATCATCTATGAATACGAGTACGTACCGCTTACTGCTCGGAGAAACTGTTTGCATTGGTCGCATACGTCAGTATGTATAAGATGAAGTGGAGCTGTAGATTTTGTAAATGATTGCTTTGGAAACGGCAAACGTGTTGTTTTTCCCTTGAGACACACTTCGCATTTAACCTTGATGCCGAAATCGACAATTTGCATGCTGTCAACTAAACCTTTCTAATACATTTGCTTGATTGCATCTGGATCGCGATGGGCAAAAATGCGATGCCAGTAATGAATGCAATTTTCTTTATGTTAGCGTACCGCATACACTTTGTTCGGCTGACGCAATTTAAACAAATTCGATTGAGCGATTAATTTCACACCATTCAGAATTCGGAATGAAATTCACTGCATAGCCCTTTTCCAGCAAACTTTTTCACCGACAACAAATTTCCTTGTATACTCGGCACTTACAAAATATCTGTTACCGTTGCCACCATTTCGATGCGACATACGCCTTTTCCTTGACATCTACGCTTTCACCGTTTGCGACGTTTAAACTCTTGCATTCCGCTTGATCTAGTGAAACGAAAAAACCATTTTTGCTTGAAATATGTTTCGTAGCACCCGAATAGAGAATCCATCCATCACAATTTTTTTTCGATGAAACCACAAATAAAAAATTGTCATTTTCTTCAATTTTATTTATTTTGTCACTGATCGATGCACTTTCCTTTATTGTGTGTTTCTTTTTCCACGATTTATATTTACCGCATTCACTCTGTACATGGCCAGATCGTTTTGCAAAAGAAACACTTAATATTGTCTTTAAATTTCGTTGTAGTTTTTAATGCCGAATCTGTATTTTCGTTGCCGTCCACCTCTTTTCGACGTTGATACTCAGTAATTAATTTCAATTGAACCAACGACAATGTGACGTCTGCCTCTGGTCTTGTGACGAGTGCAACAAATAAATTATCTAACTGCGCGGTAAACTGCTTACGATAACACCAACATGCTCATTTTATTTGTCATTGAGTCCTTCGCATGAAATGTTTTTAATGCCGTCCATGTATCTTTCGCCGTGGTTTTGTTTCGAATGTAGAACAATTGGTTGTGTTCGACCGACAAACCAATCCACGCCCGAGCCTGATCATCGCGAATTTGCCAATTGTTGATTGCTTCCGCATTGGCATTATCTTCCGTTGGTTCTGGTTTTGTTTCCTTTAAAATACTCCACAATTTTTCTTTCATAAGCAATAGCTCTATTTTAAACTTCCATATAAAAAAATGGTCGTTGTTCAATTTTGTTATAAACGCTTTACTTAAGTCCGCCATCTTAACTTTATTCATTCGCACTTTCTTTTCCGCATAAACTGTTCTTTATACTACTTTTATTTAAACTTAATGTCGCTTGTTCAATATCTGGGCCCATAACCTGTTGGAATACACGAGTCCTTATGTGCATCCACTTAGCCAAACATAGTACTTAATGCTGAACAAAACTCTAATACATAAAAACAAGAGAGGGAAAAATAAAAATGAAAAAACAAAACCCCTACTTCACCTCAATCGATTCTGGACTGTCAACAAATAATTCAAAATGTCCATATAACTTCAAACAACCATTTGGGCCACATTCGGGTAAGCTAACTGTTGGCAACATCTTTAAATAGAGTAGTACAAGTGTAAATGTTTAAATGTAATTTTTTTCCATCAGTAGATTTTTTGATGCTAATATTATGGGATGCCTAAGTGCCAACTAAAGAACTTTAGTTTCCTGACGAAGCTTATTTCTCGAGAATTTGGGTTCTTATAATAAAGAACTGGGGGAAGAACTTTGGGTTCTCTTAATAAATAAAAAAAATATACGTACGAATAGGTCATTGATTCTGTTTAAAAAGAAATCGCCACGAACAAAAAACAATATTTATTGGATATTAGATGTCAATAGAATTTTATTAGTAAACGTACACTTTCATTGCATAAAACTGCCGCCGAAACCGCCTCTAATATTTTTAAACAGGATTAAATATGAATTTAGAAACCGACCCATTAATCGTTCTGCGCTGTTGAAAGATAAGAGACTAAGAGGCGATAGACCGAAAGGCATACCAACTGAAAAAAAATTTGAAGAATGTACCTTAAAATTGAGTTTCTTCTGACGCACAAGTTCATTTGTTTCGGTTGTTGTTATTTAATAATTACAAAGCTCCTAACAACATTGATCTTTCCATACTAAAATAGAATTTATTAATTACAAAATAAATTCAGCAACATGCAAAAGAATACTAAAAAAAAAACAGAAATGGGACCCAATCATTAAAAAAACATTTTCTAAACGACCGAGGAATACACGTGAAAATCTAATAAGTGGGAGTACAAAACGAACGAACACAAAAAAAAAATGTTCCTCCTTATTTACCGTGTACGGCTTATACATTTTGATGTTAAATATAAAAAATCGATATTTTTTCATTCGTTAGTTGGTATTCCTATATACACCAAAAAGTTCAAGTAAATTTAAAGGTGAAAATCAGCGAAGAACACCACATTTATTGGAATGTTGACCAATTGAATAATATCAGTACAATAAACAAAACAGGTAACCGCATACATAAGAGTATAAAAACATAATTTAGTCTTAAGTATTACTATAATTAAATATAATTCGAGAGATAGGATATTAATTTAGCAAACGTTAAAATTACAAAAAAAAAAAACATTTTTCACGCTTAACCATTCCCATTAAGAGCCCGAAGTAGCAAAGTAAGTAGCAATGTTGGAAGAACGTTTTTCATCCAAAATTTTTTCAAATTTTTGTTATTATTTTGATCACGTAATATTGGGGATCAGGTTAGTTTTTTATCATTTGAACTGTGTACTCGTTTATATGTATAGTAAATATACAAATATAATGATGAACAACGTTTAATGGAAAGATGGTTGAAAAAAAATTGGAGGAAACAAAGTAAAAACGGAAAATTGCTTAACAAAAATTAAAATGTATGTATTTGTTTGTACGTTCTTGTATGTGGGGAGAATAATGCTAGTGTGGTGCTTTTGTTCTTACCGCATGCATACGATATAATGTACATATATAAAAGAGTTGTACAGCAAATAAGTAAAAATTGTGATATTCTATCACGTTTCAAGCGACATATGGACTGTACCAGTTATATTATTATCAAAATTGTTATGTATTTTACATATTATACGATATTAAGAGACAATACACTGAATATTTTACCAAGAAGTGGCGGTAAGTATGTTATGGTTTATCAATGTGATTGTTCAGTCACGTGAACTACAAGTTCAAGCCATCAAACAACAGGCAGCTAAAAACCAAATATCCAGCAATAAATTCAACAACATATAGTGGGACAATGTCGAACATAGACAAACAAGACGTAGTAGGCGGAAAGATAGTTCAGATGCACACGAACTACAACAAAGACGGAAATATTCGAAAAACAAAGACATATTTAGAAAGCAAAATAGCCGCTTTAAAAACATTATACACAGAATATATCGCATCGGATGATATCATCCGACAAATGCAACCACCGTTGGAGCAAAATCATCCTTACTTCGAATCACGAAAGAAGATTGATGAGACTTACCACCTCCTAATCGATGATATGCGAAAACGATTAAACAATGGGCCACCACTTACACCAACACCAACAACATCAGCGGAACACTCGAAAAGTATATCCTTACAAATATTAAATACAGAGGATAGCGGTAAACCAACACCGAAAGAGAGACAAAGCTCATTTGGCAACAGTACAACTTCCGTGGCAACCACAAGGAAAGAATTCGACCAAATGATGAAGCTCCAAAACATAAACATGAGGGCCCGCTACAGAGAAATAAACACAGCTAAAAAAGCATTAGCACAAAAGAAATCAAAACAAGCACTAAAACTTGTTTTGAAACATATGGAGAGGATGATGGAACAAATCATGGACCTCGACGACAAAATAAACATAGAGGTTTCAGAAGAAGATGAAGTCAACTCAAAATATTTCGTATACAATTACTACGACAACATTCAGCAGGCGCATGATGATATTGTGATTGAAATTACAATAGAGATTGAGAATCATCAACAACCAAAGCTCAACTCAATAGACCTCCGGTTACTAAATATAAAAATTCCACATTTCTATGGGGACATCTTGAGATGGAGAAGTTTTGCGGATACATTCAAGAAACTCGTACACACTAACCAAGTGCTTACGGACACGCACAGGATCAACTACTTCAAAGGCCATTTAGGAGGTCCAGCCACTAAAATAATAAGCCATCTTGAATCAACAGCAGGGAATTACCTTGTAGCTTGGAACATATTAAACAATTGCTACAACAATGAAAGAATTCTAGCAGCAGCATATTTCAACCAACTAATTAATCAACCAAATATGATGACAGAGACGGCAGCAGGAATCAGAACAATGCACGACACAACAAGTGAAGCCATTCACAACATCAATAATATTCTGAGTGATGACGAAAAATATGATGCCCTGATAATACACCTACTTCAGAAGAAATTGGACAACGAATCCATCAGAGCCTATGAGACAAGTTTAGACGATCCAAAAAATATTCAAAATTTGAATCAATTTTTGTTGTTTTTGGTAAAACGATTCCAATCACTAGAAGCACTAGGAAGTAAATCGAATCGCCAACCTTTACCAACCGGCCGAGTACAACCGCAAAAAGCCATGACAACGCTAGCAGCAACAACAAACAGATGCGTCAATTGTAAAGGATCGCATAAGATTGAAGCATATAAATCATTTTTGGAGAATCTATGAACAATCTATGTAGAGCATGTTTAGGAAAGCATAATTTCTCAAAAATATGTTTGACAGAAGGCAAATGTTTGGTATGCAAAGGAAAATACCACACTCTTCTCCACACCAAAGAAGGTGCAACTAACACGAATGAACGGCAACCAATAAATCCGCCTGGACGATACCTAGTAACACAACGTATCATACCACATGTGGAAACACACATGATAGATAGTACAACAACAGCAGCTCAGGTGATACTAAGCACAGCATTACTAAAAGTTTCAACCAATGGAGGTCACCCACAACTGCTTAGAGTCCTCATTGATCCAGGTTCCCAAGCATCATTCATAACTCATGATGCAGCTAAAAAACTAAACATAGCAAGAAAACGTATCAGAGCGACGGATCACATTCGATATTGAGCCAAGATTCCAGTCGAATTTCAAAGCACAAATAAGCGCGCTAATAGTACAGCAACTAGTGAGAGATCTACCAGAATACAGTTTTAGTGCCTGGAAATGGTCACACATAAGTAATTTGCTATGGGCAGATCCAGAGTACAATATACCAAATAAGATCGACATATTATTAGGTGCAGATTACTACCCGGCAATAATAATGAATGATGTGGTAAAAGGTGCAGCAGGTAAACCAATAGCACAAAAAACCGAACTAGGGTTGATAATATGCGGACCGATAAACTATAATGAGCCGTCAAGGGTTCAGTGCATGATAACAAAAACAGAGCTGGACAACAGATTAAAATCATTCTGGGAAATATAGAAGAAGTACAACAAGACAGACTATTAACAGAAGAAGAAAAAATAGCCAGGAACATTATGCAAATTATAGCCGTGATGCTAGTGGGAGATATACAGTCCGGATCCCATTTAAAAATATTCCACCAATACTTGGGGCTTCAAAAATAAGAGCATTAGCCAGATTCCTGCAATTGGAGAAGAATTTCGCAGCATCACCAACATATGCCAATGACTACAAGAAGTGCATTAACGAATACATTGAACTTGGTCACATGCCACTCTGTGAAAATGAAATGAGTCCATCAGAAGACTACTTCATACCACATCATGCAATAGTAAAGGAAAGCAGCACAACCACAAAGCTACGTGTTGTTTTCGATGCATCAGCTAAAACCAGTAACAATAAGAGCCTCAACGATCAACAAGTGGTTGGGCCAACATTACAGGAAGAATTGATTTCGATCCTGTTAAGATGGAGAAAACATAGGGTAGTCTACACAGCAGACATCGAGAAAATGTATCGTCAAATACGAATACATAAAGATGACCAAAGGTATCAAAAGATACTATGGAGAGGAAACGAAAAAGAACTAATTCATGAATATCAATTAACCACTGTATCCTTAGGAACAGCTAGTGACCCCTACCTGGCCATCCGCACGTTACAACAGTTGGCAAATGATGAAAGAAAATAGTTTCCCATAGCAGCCGATATAGCTTTACACGATTTCTATGTGGATGACTTACTAAGCGGCAGTGCTTTGGTAAAATAATTACAAATACAGCAACGTCAATTAATTGAATTACTACATAAAGGAGGATTTCAACTACGGAAATGGGCTAGTAACAACACAGATCTATTACAATAGATACCACTCGAGTCACGGGCAATCGTTACGTTGGACATCAAGTGAGATGAAACTATTAAGACGCTGGGCATATCTTGGAACCCTGACAGCGATACCTTCGGATTCAAAATAAATGTAAAACAGAAAAAAACCGAAATCGCCACCAAAAGGAAATTATTATCCGAGGTGTCACAATTATTTGATCCTTTGGGGTGGTTGTCACCAACCATTATAGTACCCCAAATATTACTGCAACAACTTTGGTTAACAGGAATATCTTGGGATGAACCAATACCTCAAGAAATATCAATCAGATGGAATACTTATAAAAATTCATTGCCTGCGCTAGAACAAATAAAAATACCAAGGTGGGTGAATCCGAACATGCATATGCAGCAGTAATATATTGTTACCAACGAGATGATACAAATGCTGCAGCTCGACCATATTTATTAATATCAAAAACAAAGGTCGCACCAATAAAAACAAAACTAACAATCTCTAGATTAGAATTGTGTGGTCCTTTGTTGCTTGCGAGGTTGATGGCGAAAGTAATTAAAAGTCTTCGAATTTTCAAAACAATTTTTTATGCATATGGACTGACTCAATGATAGTATTCACTTGGATCAAAGCAGAACCGCATCGCTTTAAAATATTTGTTGCAAACAGAGTAACAGAAATCCACAGCCTAACCAGCCCAACAACATGGAATTATATTAAGTCGTCTCAAAATCCAGCTGATTGTGCATCAAGAGGCATAGAAGTTGACTGTCTCGAAAAACATCAAATATGGTGGAATGGTCCAAGTTGGTTAACAGACACACCAACAAATTGGCCAATTCATAATTCATCAGGAAACCTTGAAAACATTCCAGAGAAAAGGTTAGTTGCAACAACGAAAATAAAAGACGACGAAAACCTGTTTGATCATCTATACGTAAAATATTCAAGTTTAAAGAAGATTCAAAGAATAATATCATATTGTAAACGATTTATCAACAAGCTAAAACTAGTAAAGTACGAACCAGGCAACATTATATCACCTCAAGAAATGCAAGAAATTCATAATTTAAAGAACAATAAACCAATCGACAACAAAAGTAAGTTACTGTCACTCTCACCATTTTTAAAGGATGGACTACTAAGAGTTGGCGGCCGATTACAAAACTCAACGGCCTGGTCATATGATGAAAAACATCCCTTGATTCTTCCACAATCACATCCAATTATTAACCTGATAATACAAGAAGGCCACAAATCAACAATGCATGGCGGTACTCAGTTAAATTTTGGATCATAAATGGACGAAATGTTGTCAGGCAACAAATATCGAAATGTCTGAGATGTCACCGATTCAGTAAAAACATTAAACAACAACTAATGGGTAATTTACCAGAGGCAAGAATAGCTCGCGCTCGGCCATTTTTGAAGTCAAGAGTTGATTATGCTGGACCATTCAACGTAAGAGTATCAAAAGGTAGAGGCAATAAATCTTATAAAGGCTATCTTGCAATTTTCGTTTGTATGGCAACAAAGGCTGTCCACATTGAGGTGGTCAGTGATTTAACAACAAAAGCGTTCATGGCAGCATACAAACGGTTTGTGTCTAATAGAGGAATATGTTCCGATATTTATTGCGACAATGGTACTAACTTTGTTCGGTGCTAGTAAGACAATGGAATTACAAAATAAAAAATTAGTAGAACAATTAACTTCAAACATTGCAAATTCTACTACGGAACATGGCACTAAATGGCATTTTATTCCACCGGGCGCGCCACATTTTGGGGGATTCTGGGAGACCGCAGTAAAATCAGTAAAGCATCATTTAAAAAGAGTGATAGGAGAGGCAAGTTTGACGTTCGAAGAATTAACAACATTAACTAATCAAATAGAGGCTTGCCTTAATTCAAGGCCAATTTCACCAATGACCAATGATCCAAGTGATCCGACCATTTTAATCCCAGGCCATTTTTTAATTGAAGATACTATCATAACTCAGCCTGAAGTCAGAGTTTCAGACGACAACATAAACTCATTAATTCGATGGAAATTGGTCCAAAAAATGAAAGAGGACTTTTGGAAAAAATGGTCGCAAGAATATTTGCATCAACTACAACAGCGTCAAAATAGACCACGAAGACACCAGAGCTGAAGATTGGACATCTGGTTTTAATTCGAGACAACAACATTCCACTATCCAGAGGGATTACTGGACGAATTGTACAAACTCACCCGGGACAAGATGGAATCGTTCGTGTAGCAACACTACGCGGCCCCGGAAGGGCCCAGTGACAAAATTAGCACCTTTCCCTATTGAAAACACCATACAAAAACAAGGCACAGAATTGGCTACCGAGACCACTACCGTATTGTCAACCACGATTAGCAAAACCACCAACAATAGGAAACGTAAGTCAACAGAAACACATGAAGGGAAAAACAACCGAGGATATGGTTGCGAGGACAAGTAGACGATGCGGTGAAAATAGCTGCAGAAAAAATAAAAGCCATTCCTCAACCAAGAAAGAAGAATATGCCAAGGAAAATTAGACATTAATAAGTGTAATTGGGATATGTTCAGCAACGCTTAAAGAGACAAGTTTTGATATTACAACGTTAAATTCTACAATGGGAATATATTTTGAAAATATTGGGATAGCTCAGCTATCTCACCAACAATGGACAATTATCTCTTATTTTAATTTATCGGCAATGTTCTTAGAGGCTGAAGTATACAAAGCCGCTGTTGAAAGGATGATTCAAACCTGTAGCGATGATAAAGGATCTATTTGGAACTACTATTTGGAATTCTTGACCAAGACGACGCACAACGGCATGATAACGAAATCACTTCATTTAAAAATGATCAACAGCACATTCATAAACTGCTAAAAGAGCCAATTTCAATATTGGAATCAAAAAGGACTGGATAGCAGTAAACAATTAACCACAAGAACTAGATAAGCAAACAGTGGCTTTATACAATTTAATACAAACGAACGAAAATGAACATATAGCAGTACAAGGGTTCATGGCCTTATGGATTCATCTATCATTGGAAATGGTAAACTTTTATTCAATACAACAGCAGCTAATTGACGTCGTCATAGACATTCACCATAGCAAAATAAACACGTTTATTCTTAAGCCTAATCAACTTAAGACAGAGTTACAAAAAGTACATGAAATAATCGCAGCAGATGCCACCATATATGGAGAAAATAACATGATAACCTTGTACCAAATGATGACGGCGTAAGTTGGACAAACAAAAAACGCATTAATTTTTGAAATAAAGATGCCGTTATTTAACAACAGAATATATCAGATTTTGAAGAAAATCACTATTCCAACCAAGCATAAAGATATGTACGCTTATATAGAACCATCAAGTGAACTATTATGGTTAAGTTTAAATCGGGAATCCTATTATCCCATGTCAGAAGACGAGCTCACAACTTGCAAGTCCATGAGATCTTCAGAATATCTCTGCATGATCCACAACGTTATTCAAAATATACAAAATAATCCAACATATTGCGAGATTGATTTAATCATGAATAAAGAAGCACATTCAGATGGTTGCCAGATTCGTTTTATGCAACCAAGAAACTTATGGATCCTAACACATGATCCAAGCGCCTGGATTTTTATCTCTGAAAGAAATCATACAATAAATATCATATGTAATAAGGCAGTGATAACCACAATCATAAGTGGAACAGGAATCATCACAATCCATAAAGCATGCACCATCACGGATGGAATAACAATTATACATTCCATCGAAAACTTCAACTCACGAATAAAGTCGTTCTATCAAACAACAATAAACCTCAGCAGTCTACTCATCCGGTCCGAAAATGAAACGTACAAACATACCACCAACAGAACTATGATGCGTTATGAATTCGACAACATCCTCATGGATTTAAAACAACTATCAAATAATGTTACACACCTAAAGGATTTGGCAGAAGGTGAAAACCAACATTTCAATTATCACGATATTCATCATTACGTTTTACTATATGGGATTATTGCCACCTTTGTCGCACTTATCGTTGCATATCATTGCAAAAATGCAAAATCTACCCAGTCATCAGAATAACTTTCAAACGTGCTCCCATTGCCTCGCCGGTTCATATCAACTAAAGTCGCATCGGAGGATGTTCAGTCACGTGAACATACCAATTCACCATGCTGCACAAGAACGACCACAATAGTGGTTCTTGTTATAATTACTTATAGACTAAGATACAATGTAATTTTACTATAATGAAAAATGTCTCTTACCCATTTTTCATAACATAACTTGTTACGATACAATATGTTATCGTATTAGAATTAGAATAGTAAAGTAATTTAAGATAAAAGAAATATAAAAAATGTTTATTATACATAAACGTAGTGTACATCACACCAGAAATCCCATTTTAGAAAACCCAAGATTTCTATATATAATTCGAACCATTGGGATTGTGCAATTTTGTGCCTGTAATTAGAAAATTTGTGCATAGCGTAATTTAGGAATTAGGATAGGATTTCTCACGTGAATATCACACCAGAAATCCCATATATTCCGTTTATATAATAAAACATATTTTTCGGAGTATGATGATTGTGCAAAATTGTGCGTTACTAAACTGACCTTGAAAATAGTTTATATTGGCCAGAATCAGCCATAGAACATCCACAATTGATCAAAATCGTGATTTTCGAGGAGGTTATATGGGCGATTTCCAGAAATCCCACCTTTTATTAACATTCGAATTAAAACAAAGTGTGGTTAGTATTCTGGCCAAGTTTCACGTTTGTGCATATTATACTTTAGCTAGAATCGGCCATATAACATCCACAATTGATCAAAATCGTGATTTTCGAGGAGGTTATATGGGCGATTTCCAGAAATACCACCTTTTATTAACATTCGAATTAAAACAAAGTGTGGTTAGTATTCTGGCCAAGTTTCACGTTTGTTCATATCACACTTTAGCCGGAATCGGCCATAGAACATCCACAATTGATCAAAATCGTGATTTTTCGAAGAGGTTATATGGGCGATTTCCGGAAATCCCATATTTTATTAACATTCGAATTAAAACAAAGTGTGTTTATTTTAGTCGCCAAGTTTCACGTTTGTGCATATTACACTTTAGCCAGAATCGGTCATAGAACATCCACAATTGATCAATCGATAACATAAAATTCACGATTTTGACCAATGGTGGATGTTCTATGGCTGATTCTGGCTAAAGTATAATAAGCACAAACGTGAAACTTGGCCAGCATAATAACCACACTTTGTTTTAATTCGAATGTTAATAAAAGGTGGGATTTCTGGAAATCGCCCATATAACCTCTTCGAAAAATCACGATTTTGATCAATTGTGGATGTTCTATGGCTGATTCTGGCCAATATAAACTATTTTCAAGGTCAGTTTAGTAACGCACAATTTTGCACAATCATCATACTCCGAAAAATATGTTTTATTATATAAACGGAATATATGGGATTTCTGGTGTGATATTCACGTGAGAAATCCTATCCTAATTCCTAAAGTACGCTATGCACAAATTTTCTAATTACAGGCACAAAATTGCACAATCCCAATGGTTCGAATTATATATAGAAATCTTGGGTTTTCTAAAATGGGATTTCTGGTGTGATGTACATATAAACGTAATCTATTTAAGTTAAGTTGTTATTAATCAAGGCTATTACATATTAAGATAGTCTTGAAATTATACACCGATAAAAGCAAGAAAGGTATCCGCCCGTTCCGCGTAGTAAACAAAAGGCTAAATAAATAAATAATATAAGTATGTAAATCCGAAAGAATTAAATCACACCCTTAAATAACTTAATTCTGTTGCAAAGACAGAGCGCTGAAAGTGACCTGCTACAAAATGGATTTGTTTATGATAAGTTTAAATGCTTTCATCTGAAACAAAAATTACAACAACAATCGTAATACATAGACCACAAAATAGTTTAGCTAAACCAAAGAAAAATTTGTGGTTAAAGAAATGGCAACCAAATTTTTAGTTTTAACCCCTGCCACAAGCGTCAAATTGACATGAAAACACATAAAAAAATGGACCAAAATTTGGTTAATTTTTACTATTGCTACATTAGAATACGCTTACTAAACATAAACACACATTAGTATATTATTTCAACGAAGATGAATTTCACCGTAAATCATCTAAGTGAATAACAGCCTTTATATGCGAGTGGAATACGATACTTTGTCCACGACCGATAAAAAATTGTATTTTATTATCAAATCCTTAAATAATTTAAGTCGACATTTTGACGTCTCAATTCAATAATAATGAAAAGAGCAAGAGACTACTAGATAAAATTTCAAAAATGAATATTTTATTTGCTATTAGTGAATAATGGAAGAAGGGACTACTAGATAAACTAGCAGTGAATAATGTATATGGAGTTTCTTAATCTGTAAATGAGAATTTAAATGAAACTATTTTGAACATTACCAACAAAGGACTAATCTAGCGATTAGTGAACTCCAAATCGACAAAGCTTATAGAAGGAAGTTGGTGCTGTTCCAGGTGGGTCTGAGAACGTGTTAGTGTGCAGTGGATTATGTAAAACATTTGCCCACTATAAATGTGTTTGATTGAGGAAAAACGTTTTCGATGTAATTTGTGGTTCGGACAGCATTTTTTGGTTTTGTGAAAGTTGTAAAGACATTTACAGTGAACAAGTAAAAATTTTATGTGAAATAATGGGATCATTAAAAAAAATTGAAATCCCAATGAAAAGATTCGAGGAGAAAGCACAGGATAATATTAATAAACCAGCGGAATCTCACATTTTCGATTGCATCATTACCGATGATTGTTCAGATGCGATTGCTATGCCTGTTGCCGATCAAACACGAACAAATTGTGCCAAATTGAACCAAGAAACATGTATAGAAACTGGGGATAGATTTGTTACACCTACTGTACCTGCGGTCATGCAAAATCATTTGTCCTCTACGAGAACCTTTGCTGAGGTGACATCATCCACAATGAGTTCCAGTGTTGCTGTGCCCGCCGTTGAAAATAAAAATCCTCAACATCGGGACAGAAAATCGATTTGTGGTACCAGACAGTTTGCCGAAAATTTTGGGGTAAAGGTCATTGAACCGACAGTATGGTTACACCTTTCCAGGTTTGATCCTCATACTAATGAAAATGATATATCTATTATGGCTAAAACATGCTTTGAGGTTGAGGACTGCAAAATATTTAAACTTATTCCCAAAGGACGCAACATTGAATCGCTGGAGTTTTTTTGCTACAAATTGGGCATAAAAGCAGATTTACGGGTAAAGGCTCTTGATCTAAATACTTGGCCGACTGGTGTACACATTCGGAAATTTAGTAATACAAATTTTCGGACAGCATTGCCTCCACGAGTGAAGTTTCGGGCAACCACTGCAGCCAACAGCACAACACGTTAAATTCTAACAAATTCTATTGTAGTAAAATTGTTCCAAGTGATAATCTACAGGTAAATGTAAATTGTTCTATAAAATTTGGCCATTTAAATGTCCGTAGTTTGGTTAAACATTTTAATGAAATTACTATTCTGTTAGAGTTATACAAATTTGATTTTCTTGCTTTAACTGAAACTCTTCTTAACAGCAAAATTACAAACAAGTCGCTCCTTATCAATAATTATAAACTAATACGTTTTGATCGTTTAATAATAAGCGATGGGGTGGTGTTGGTATTTATATTAGGTCTACTTTGAGGGTTAGTAAATTGTTCTCGGGTGCCTTTGGTAAGGTTGAAGTTTTGGCGTCTGAGGTTGTCGGGCGATTTGGTAAAATTCTTATTTTGGTTATTTATAACCCGCCTCCTGCTTGTACTGATGATATTAATAATTTACAAACAATTTTTTCTGAATATTTATCTCAGCATGAAAAAATTATTTGTTGTGGTGATTTAAACTTTAATATGTTGATTACCAATAAACTAAGTGCTTGCTTGAGTTTACATAATTTATTTTATTTACCTTTACAACCGACTAGATTGGATAAAAGCCTATTGGATGTGATAATTTTGTATGCGGCTGATAATCATAATATTATTTCTTTTGGGCAGCTTGCTGTTCCTGCCATTTCTGATCCTGACTTGATTTTTGCCTGCTATAAGTTCAGTCGTACCAGGGATAAAATTTTATATACGACTGTTGCTGATTATAAAGCAATCAATCATGAGTATTTTGTAAATTGTTTCTTTTCGTTAGACTGGTCAAATCTTTATTTTTATCCTGATGTGAATGATATAGTTGAAGAATTCAATTCAAAAGACTTAAAATTAAATACTAATTGTGTGCCTCGTAAAACGAGTATAAATAAATGTCCCACTGCTCCGTGGTTAAATGCACATATTTTGAATTTAATGCAAAGAAGAGATTTGGCTTACAAAAAATATAAAAGATTTGGATTAGAGCTCGATTTTGAATCATTTAAATCTTTTAGAAATAAAACCAACAAATGCATCAATCAAGCTAAAAATATATTTTATTTTGGGAATTTGCACAAACCTAAAACAACCTGGAGCAATTTGAAGAAACTAGGTATTTCATGTAAGTCGACTGAAGCAGTCATTGACTTTTTTGCTGATAAAATTTTGGTAGGGATCAGTAAACTTAACGTATCTATAGGTGTTTTGCCTTTACCCGATTTTGATTTTATTAGTTCTGGTAGTTATGGGTTTGTTTTTGATTGTGTCGATGAACTTATGGTATTGAATGCAATTCGTACTGTTAAGTCTGATTCGATGGCATATGACATGGTAAACTTCAGTGTAATAATATGATTTATTGATTTGTTTTTGTCCCAAATTATATTTATCATTAACTAGAGTTTGACCAAATCAGTATTTCCTAATTTGTGGAAAGTGGCATCGTTTATTCCTCTACCTAAAAAGGATGTAATTTCGAATATTTGTGACATTCGCCCGATTAGTATTTTGCCTGCCCTATCCAAGATCCTGGAAAAAATTATACAACTTCAAATTCTTCAGCATCTCAATAGCTCTAATTATCTATGCATATTCCAATCTGGATACAAATCTGGCCATAGTACTACTACTGCACTTGTGCATATTGTTGATGATTTATCTGCTATTTTAGATAAAGGTAATTCATTTGCAATTTTAGTCCTATTAGACTTTTCTAAAGCGTTTGATTGTGTTAATCATATCCTTTTGCTTCAAAAGTTAAAGTTATATTATAATTTTTCAGATTCTGCTATTTTGTTGCTTCTTTCTTATTTGAGTAATCGTAAACAATTCGTAAAGCTTGGTGATGATCATTCTGGTATAAGTAATGTAATTGCTGGGGTGCCTCAAGGATCAATTTTAGGCCCTTTACTTTTTTCCATTTATATAAATGACCTACCTTGGCATATTTTAAATTGCCGATTTCATCTTTATGCTGATGATTTGCAACTGTATATTGGTGGTGACTTGTTAAAATTGGGGGAAATCGTTATCCAACTTAATGCAGATCTTAGGAATATTTCGTAATGGGCCAAAAATAATTCACTTTCCATTAATCCAACTAAAAGTAAAGCTTTATTGCTCACTAGAAATAATTCGCATAATATTGCACCTGTGCTATTTTTGAACAATGATATAATCTCATTTGTTCCAACGGTTAATAACCTAGGATTACTATTGAATTCAAAACTTACTTGGAATGATCATGTAAGTTCTATGTGCCAGCGTGTTAATTACGGTTTATATTCACTCAGACTAATAAAAAAGTTTTGTCCAGTTAACTTACGCATATATCTTGTGAAAAATTTGATTATACATATTTTCAGCTATTGTAATGTGATATTTTCTAATTGTGATAGTTCCTCAAAGCGGTTACTTGAGGTTAAGTTTAATAATTGTGTAAGATATGTTCATGACCTTAGAAAGTTTAATCATGTTTCCGAATTTAAAGATTTAATCCTTGGATGTGAGTTGTTTGAGTTTTACTGTTATAGAACTGCTGTCTTTCTTTTTCGAATAATTAAATCGGGTGTACCATTATACTTGCATGATAAATTACATTTTTCTATGTCATTGAGAACTAGGAACGTTAATTTGCCAGTTAGTAGAACTAATGTTTACAATAACCCTGGATTAATAAATGCGATTATCACTTGGAACAGTTTGCCTACAGAATTAAAAAATATAAGCTCCATTAACAGATTTAAAAAGGTTATGTTTAAATTAGTAGCTTAATATCAAAGTTCTTGTACATATTGTAATTAATTATGTATATATGTCCATTGTTTTATATTTGCTAATTATTGTTATATTGATATTGAAATATTTATTGTTAATGTTAAGTATTTTCTGCTCTCGTAAATATGTGTGATGTAAGCCACGGTTTATACATTGAATAAAGCATTATTATTATTATTATTAAAAAAAAAAAAAAAAAAAAAAAAAAGGGAAGACGTCAAGTTGTGGTTTAAAATCTAACGGCTTGATTTACTTAAATGAAAGCTTAAGTTTTTACACAAGACAACTATTCCTACGTGCTTAAACGGTTAAAGGAGAAAAGGGATATAAATATCTTTGGATCCGAAACTCAAGAATATTACTATGGAAAATGGATGGAGATGATGTGATTGTTATAAATGATATGAATAACCTTGATAAGTTAAAATAATTTTCATTGAATGCTTAATTAACTAATTTAACACAAGGTCAAGCATGTTCATTTGTAAATCCAACATCATCATCTAGCTCTGATAATAAAAATACCTTTTGGATCATACATCAAAATACGCGTAGTCTTCGTAAAAATAGTGATTCAATTTTTCCTCATTGTTCATCATACAAAATTTTACCTGATATTTGATTATTCTCGGAAATTTGAATAACAAGTGAAGAGGTAAATTCTTATATACTTAATAATTTTGAAATAGTCGATGGTTGTAACAACAATTATTCATCTGGTGGTATACACTTGGGTGCAAAAAAAAATCGCACATTGCTCAATTTTCCACAAAAGTGCAAAAATATCAAAAAAATCCAATATTTGTTTAATTTTTTTTAATGCAGATTCAAAGTCTATTTAAATACCTATCCAGTGGTACCTTTTTTGTATTTATACGTGCCATCAAACTGATTTTTAGGGGTAAACATCTGAGGTAAACGTTTTTGTGAATTTGTCAGCATGAAAATTAGTAGTAAAAATCAAATTAAAACATGGAAATCAGAAAAAATATTTTTATTATTAACGAGTATTCCCTCCTCTGGCCCGAATGACAGCTTCCATTCGATGAAGCATTGATTTCACCAAAGTTTTCACAAAATCTTCAGATATCGCCTCCCATTCCTCTACGATCGCTTGTTGCAGCTCCTGGAGACTCGTTGGAGCAACATTTCTAGCTCGAACCCTTTTTTTGAACTCTTCCCATATATGTTCGATGGGATTGAGGTCCGGGCTTCAAGCTGGCCACTCCATAACAGGCACATCCACCTCTTCAAGGTACTGGTATACTACACCAGCCGTATGCGGGCTCGCATTATCCTGTATGAACAGAAAATTTTCACCAATAAACCTGGCAAAAGGTACGAAATACTCCTCGAGTACTTCCTTAATGTACCGTTGAAATGACTTCCTCTTGACCGACCGCCAGTATTGGCTCGGGTGATGAATACAAGATCTGTCTTCGCCTCTAGTGATATGCCTTCCCAGAACATGCACGATCCACCGCCATACGAGACACGTTCTTGGAAGCAAGATTGTGCATACCGCTCTCCTTGTATTCTGTATACTATTCCGCATCCATCGGTACCATATAAACACATCCTGCACTCGTCAGAGGAGAGGACTTTTCTCCATTCTTCTTTGGTTCAATTCAAATGCTCTCGAGTGAACTCACGACGGGCTCGTCGGTGGAATGCGGTCAATTTCGGCCTGTTTGCTGGTCTTTGTGCAGTCAGATTAAATTCTCGAAGTCGTCTTCTAACTGTCCACCAACTGACTTCAACTTCACGAACTTCTTGGAGCAGCCGTCCCAGTTGAACCGATGTGCTGTAGCACGAGGTCGGCCAGATCCTTGTCGCCGTCTGAAGCCACCAGTTTCCTGATATCTCTGCCACACTCGACGAACGGAGAATCGGCTCAAATTTAGTTGGCGAGCCACTTCACTTTGGTTCTGCCCCGCATCAATTAGTGCAACCACTTGTGCGGCTACCTCTGGTGTGGTATCCATTTCTTTGCTCCAGTTGAAGACGCAATTAATAGAGGACCGTTCAGACTAAGCGTCAATATGCGAATGATGACAATTCCGAGCGAGATATTTCATGGCATGCTATTGTATAGATCTTGTTGAATTATTTTTAAAATTTAATTCGAAAGCCTGCTGTATGCATTTGACAGAAAATCACTTTTTTGGCATAGTATAAGTACAAAAAAGGTACCACTGGATAGGTATTCATTCGGAATTTAATGACATTAATCAATACTTATCAATGATGTCCAGCTTTGGTTTAAATTATCTAACAAATGAGGCTACTCGAATAACTAAACTGACAGCTACTAGTATTGACCATATTTTTGTTAGAATGAAACCTCTATCAAAATTATATCTTAAGGCTGAGGTTTGTGACTCCCACCTGTCCGACCATAATTTAATTTCACTAAAAATTGATACGAATGGGCCGCATACAATTAAAAATATTATTTATATTAAATTAAATTCCTTATTAGTGCAGGACCAACATTTATTATTGTTGCTAGACGATCCTAATGAGATATAAAATAAATTTATAAATAATATCACTGCTAAAATTGAAGAATCATCTTATTCTGTCAAAATGCTGTTTAAAGATAAGAAAATAAAGTGCTGGATGTCTAATAGCCTTCTGAAAAGTATAAAAGTCAAAAATAGGTTGCTTCTAATTGCTAATAAACATAAAAATAATATTAAACTTCAGAATAGAGTGAAATTTCTTTAAGGTGCGTACATAATCCAATTCTGGTGAAAAAATGTACAAAACGAAGTTAGCAAAATAGTAAAATTTTTAGTTAAAATTGGTTACCTGGTCAACTTTTTGTTCTAGTTGGAAATAAATTAACTCATACAGGTAACTTCATGGTGTACATTTTTTCACCGGAAATGTATAGCATGTACGCAGCTTAAGAGGAAAATTAAGTTAGATATATCAACCACTATAGAACAATACTATCAAAATAAATTTCAGCATTCTAAATAAGATTTAAAAAGTCAATGGCGTTTACTGGATAAAATTATTGGTAAGCAGAAATCATTTCAACCAATTTCTGAAATATTAGATACCATTGGTGTAAGGGGGCCGGTTTAGATGGTCTTATTATACTAGCCCAAATGCCAACCTCACCTGCACGTGGTACTTCCTGCTAATTAACTAACGAGGCTCTGGCGACCGAGATACGGCGGAATAACCGACTACCGAGAACATAGCAAATGATGTTCTCTTCAATGACCCACTACCAACTTGTACTGGTTAGGTTGGTAGTTGATACATAACCAGTTTTAAAGCAATGAGTTCAACGCAAAAAGGAAACAATACCCCAGGTGGTAAACCAACTACCCAGTTGGCTAATCCACCCTCTTACGAGGCTGGCTCAATGGATTCTGGGGTGAGCCAATCATTGCTAAACCCATTCGAAAGAAGTTCAATGTTGTTAAGATCACCAAACAATCATACTAACTCTGCAAATCAGCAGAAAGACGAAAACGCTGAACTCTGTCGAAAACTCAATGAAGTAGAGGTACTTTTAACCCAATTAAGAAGCGAAATTGAAAAGCTGAAAAAAAAAAATGAAGAATTGAAGAAGCCCAAACCAATGGAGATTTCTGAAAACCCGCTAACTTGTTATAATGAAACAAGTACTCACACTAGTTATAAAAATGAGTTCCATACTGATGAAGAGGATTTCATGAGAGAAACAGATTGGGTACTGAAAAGGAAGAAAAGACCTACCAAAAAACGAAAAGCAGAATTCTCGCCTGAAGTTGGAGATCATTCGCAAGCTAATGTATTAGTAACTGGTGATACTAATACCAAACCAACTCACCAGCAACAGCAACAAAAGGTTGTACCGAAAGAAAAGGCTCCTCCGCCAATTAATGTAATCGGCATAACAGAATTTGCAAGTATACAAACTATAATGAAATCAGTGACAGCTAAGGAATATAGAGTAGTGTCACTAAACAATAACGTGTGGAAAATCAATACACCAGATTCCGACACATATAGAGCTCTAGCAACAAAGCTCAATGCGGAAGGTAAAGAATGGTTCACATACGAAGATAAAAACGAACGCGCAATTAAGGTTATGGCCAGAGGCCTTCATCCAACGTGTATGAAGGAGGACATAATTGAGGACCTAAAGGCAAGAGATCTGCAAATAGAAGATGCAGTAAACATCCTAAAACGAGAGAGAGGTGAGAACAATCAAGTCAAAAAAAGGGGGCTTCCACTCTTCATGCTTACGTTTAACAAAAAGGAGAAAGTTGAAAACATCTTCAACATCAAAGCAATTCTCAACATGAGGGTTAAAATAGAACCGCTTAAGAAAAACACGAGGCTAATACCTCAATGCAAAAAATGCCAAGGTTTCAATCACACGCAAAAATATTGCAGACGGGAGCCAAGATGCGTAAAATGTGCTGGAAAACACAACGCGAAAGAGTGTACAGAAAGTAGAAACACCCCTGCAAAATGTATAAACTGTAAAGGGCATCATCCTGCAAATTATAGAGGCTGTGAAGTAGCCAAAGAACTTCAAAGACTAAGAAACAAAACGCATCAGTTTCCTCAAAACCCTAGGGTTACCAGAGAAGAGAAACCAACTAAAACCCAAGCGGAGCCAAAACCACCAGGTATTGGTACAGAGCGGAAAAGTTATTCACAAGTTGTACAGCAATCATCTAATGCTACGAATGATAATCCCCTTGAAAGGATTTGTCGAAGCATAGAAGCCATAAATATAAGGCTAGCAAAGCAAGAA
Source organism: Tipula vernalis (assembly GCA_958295665.1). Taxonomy (NCBI): domain Eukaryota; kingdom Metazoa; phylum Arthropoda; class Insecta; order Diptera; family Tipulidae; genus Tipula; species Tipula vernalis. The sequence goes on along the minus strand of OY282559.1, from coordinate 65,166,314 downwards.
CGTGGTCTAGAAGCTTTATATAAGCGTCTAGATATGCATCAAACCTTGAACGAGGCAACAGCCCTCATATACTAAAATGAGCAGATCACTAAGAATTGTCACCTGGAACGCGAACGGATTAGCGCAGCATGTTCCAGAGCTAGAAATTTTTCTAAATTTAGAAAAAATAGATATCTGCCTTATATCGGAGAGCCATTTGACAAAAACATCATTTATTAAAATACGTGATTATGAATGTTACCATGCTGTTCACCCAGGAGGAAAACCCAGAGGAGGATCAACAGTAATATTGAAAAAGAGTCTCAAACACTATGAAGAACCTAGTATAGAAGAGGAAAGTATGCAAGTTAAAACCATAAAAGTTGAAACTAACAATAATAATGAATACAGTATTTCCTCTACCTACTGCCCTCCACGCTATAATCTAAACAAAGAAGATTATAATAGACTCTTTAGATCACTAGGATCCAATTTTATTATTGGTGGTGACTTTAATGCAAAAACACCTATTGGGGATCAAGACTTACAACCCATAAAGGAAAAGAGCTATTCGAAGCCGGACGAATAAATAACTGCGAGTTCCACTCTGGAGGTAAACCAACATACTGGCCTGCTGATATAAATAAAATACCAGATCTCATTGACTTTTATGTAACGAAAGGGATCTTCGAGGATTACATGTACATCGAAAACAGCGAAGGGATATATTCTGATCATACACCTGTTATCATGACACTCAGCACAATGATAATTAATAAGGATAACCTGCCTAAATTAACAAATAAAAGAACTAACTGGGACCTATTCCAAAAACTAATTGAAATGCAAATAAATCTACGAGTGCCGATTAAAACACCGATACAGTTGGAAGACGAACTAGAGGTATTTAACAGTACTATTCAACAAGCAGCATGGGAAAGTTCTCCTGCTAGTCACACCGAATCCCGTAGGAATCAAAATTATCCTATTGAGGTCAGGGAGTTAGTTAGAGAGAAACGGAAGGCAAGAAAAACCTGGCAAAGGACACGCGCCCCGGAAAACAAAAAAATCCTCAATTTTCTATGCAATAAACTAAAACAACTTATAAAAGAAATTAAGAATGAAACTATCAACAAGTACTTAAATGGTCTCACCGAACATAAAGATACTGATTACTCTCTTTGGAAAGCAACAAAGGGATTAAAAAGAACTAAAATGCATGTGCCACCTATTAAAAATGGGGAAGGAACCTGGGCCAAAAGTGACAAGCAAAAAGCTATTTTATTTGCAGCTCACTTGGAAGACACCTTTCAACCGCTACCTAGGCAAACAGCAGATGAAAACATAATAACAATTAGCAAAATTGATGAATATAATATTCGATGTGTAACATTACAGGAATTAAAAAATGAGATCAAGTGTAATTTGAACGCAAAAAAAGCTCCAGGATATGATTTAATTACTGGACAAGTCGTAAAAGCCATTCCCGAGAAGGGACTACGAAAATTGGTTCAAATTATCAATGCTGTCTTCAGACTAAAATATGTCCCACGGCAATGGAAGGTTGCTGAAGTAATTATGATCCCCAAACCAGGCAAACCAGCGAACGATAAAAAGTCATACAGACCGATTTCACTACTTCCTGTAATTTCAAAATTATTTGAAAAATTACTGCTCAAGAGACTCAAGCCAATAATAGAAGAGAGAAATTTGATTCCACCACACCAATTTGGATTTAGAGAAAATCACTCTACGATAGAACAAGTTCACAGAATAACGGATATAATCGAAGACTCACTTGAGAATAAGAAGATATGCTCCAGCATCTTCTTAGATGTAGCACAAGCTTTCGACAAAGTTTGGCACCAAGGACTTGAATTTAAATTGCATCGAGATCTACCTAAGCAATTCTATCAAATTCTTAAATCTTATATCGCAGACCGACATTTCTGTGTAAAATATAACCAAGAGTACTCTGAACTAAAGAGAATATCAGCAGGCATACCACAGGGTAGCGTACTGGGTCCTATATTGTACATCCTGTACACCAGAGATATGCCAAATACAGAAGGTGCCACCATAGCAACATTTGCAGACGATACAGCTATTCTGGCGTCTGGAAAGTGTATATCAGAAGCAACGACCAAACTTCAAAAAGCAACCGACACAGTGAGTAGTTGGACAAAGAAATGGCGCATTAGCCTAAACGAAGCAAAGTCGGTTCACGTAAACTTCACGAACCAGAAAGTTAACTGGATTCCAGTGAAACTTAATTCAAGGCCGGTTCCAAATGCAAATACAGCCAAATACCTCGGCATGACTCTCGATTGCAAGCTTAGATGGAAAGAGCATGTTAAAAAGAAAAAAGAAGAATTGAACATTAAATATAGGAAAATGTATTGGCTATTAGGTAGAAACTCTGAGCTTACAATACGTAACAAATTGCTATTATATCAGCAAATACTTAAACCAGTATGGACCTACGGTATTCAACTTTGGGGTTGTACCAAGAAGACAAATGTACAAATGATTCAATGTTTTCAAAACAAAGTGCTGCGTGGCATTGTAAACGCACCATGGTACATTAGAAATGATAACCTCCATAGGGACTTAAACATGGAATATGTAAGTGAAGAAATACAAAATCATGCGAAGAAACACATTCAGCGGATATCTCGGCACCAAAATGCAGACATACGAAGTTTGTTGGATACCACCAATGCAGTAAGAAGACTTCAAAGGCAGAAACCTTTGGAATTGGGCAGTTGTATTTAATTTAGATAGAGAAAAATAATTACTATGTAAATTCAAACGGGAGTAACCATTGGGCTACTGCCCGTCAAATGTGAATCTTCATTTAAGAAAGATAAATTACTAAATGATTTGTAAATCAGTTGTAATATTAAATAAAAGGAAAAAAAAAAAAAAAAAAACCATTGGTGTTGTACTAACTGAGTCACTTGACATAGCAAACGCTTTTAATGAATATCTTGTTGATGTTTCCATCAACCTCAAATACAAAATCTCAAGTAAATCTTATGTACCCAACAGAGATGGTAACTTGCTAAAACATAATTTTGAGTCTAAGGCATTTTTCTTTTCGCCAATATCCCCCGTCTGAAATTTTGAATTATATCAATAGTTTGAATAATCCCAAATCATCTGGCATTGATAATTTAAGTAATTCTTTAATCAAACAAATTATACCATCTATTGCTTATAGTGTTTACCAATATTGCGTTGGAATTGCAGGTCATTTCTTCCTAATGTTTAGTTTTTGGAGGTTATGATTCCTTTTTACCTTCGTTAAGATGAAATTCACTAAATAAATTCGTGGCAAACTCACTTAACAAATTCGTGTAACGCTTGTTGTACCTGTTAACACATGAACAAGGGTACCTTACATAAAATGGATCAAAGAAAACGCTGAATAAAGCAAAGCGTCAATAAAAACGTACGGTTATTTTTCTGCTGTTATTAGACACAGGCAGTTTGAACGGGAAATCACTCATTCATAAGCATTGACCAGCGAGACTTTAAGAAATTTAAGTAAGAATGCGACCATAGGAACAAGCATGTTACTAACCAGCGAAACTTTAAGAATTTTTCGTTTAGTTTCGTTAAATTTGAATTGTCATTTAACGTTCTTTAACAAGACCGAAAATTACCGCCCAAACTGAAGGAAGAAACGTCAAACAGTGAAACATGGCCTATTTATGTTTTATTAATTAAAATAATGTTTTATACATATTTAAAATATGTACATAATATATTATGTAGTGTAATGTGACAAAACAATTATTGCAAAATACAATTACGAAGATTCCTTGTTTTTTGTTGTCAAATCGTGTTACGGATTCGCTGGGCGATCTGTCAAAAATTCCTTAACAATATATTTTCGTTAAATTCTGTAAGGTTTTGTTACGGATGCTTAAAGACTCGCTGGTCAATGCTATAATTTCTTTAAAGTGACAGATCTAATTTAACGAAGCTTCGTTAATTTTTTTAAGTTACGGTTATTTTTTTCTGGGCGAGAATACAGAAATGATATCTATCGCATTTTTAAGTTTTATTAATTCTTAATTTTTAAGTTTATAATTTTTCGTTCGTATCCACTTAACGCATAGTAACTGATATTTGAGGGCTATGTTAAAACCAGCAATTAAAAAAATAGATAATTTGAAATTTTTCTTTAAGTAACTTTGAATTAATAAACATGATGACAAATCGAGATTATTTTAAAATAAGTGTTAAATTTCTAAAGATGTCAAACGGTGTTAAAACTGCAAAAACAATTGCAAAGTTCCTATGTTTAGCGAACATATTTTAATTAGGTAATCCTGCGGTGGCAGAACACAAAAATAAACCAATTTACAGATTTTTATTGAAATAAATGGGCTTTTACCAATACGGTTCTGAAAATATTTAATAAGATTAAGGCTTGTGAAAATAACATTTTTTTTTAAAACCAGATTACGCTAAGGCAGATCTCTAAAGTAAACTTCCAAATACGATTTTTGTTTGTCAGTATTTTGTGTTTTTTTCTGTCAATATTTATTAACCTTAATTTAGATTAGTTCTGCTATAATTAGTTAATTAATAACGTTTAGCTATGATTTTATAGGTCACAATTGACGAATATGTCAATAATATATTACATTCTCGCAACAACATCTTTGGCTTTTCTGTCAATCAACATTGTTATTTTACAGTTTTTGTATAGGATTTTTCAGCCAAACTAAAGTATTAGACATGTATTTGTATTAGAAGTCCAACATTTCAAAGTCTGTTTCAGAAGCTAAACACCTTCTTCTTGATATTATTCGTATTCTCTCATCAAAATTATCTTTTACTTTGCCTACTACTTAGTTAAATGAGACATTAAATTTTTGACAAAGAACATTTACATATTTAAATGCACTATTCTAGTAGTAAGCCCTCTAACTAGAAGTGGAATATAATTAACACTGTACCTATACAAAAAGTTGGAATAAAATTATTCAGAATGGAATGGAATGTGTATCGTTGTTGTTGTAAATTTACCAAAAAAACGTACTTATAAGCAACTATTTTTCACTAATGTATTGACGATTGGAGCACCAAGCCTAGTGGAACAACTTTTAACTGTGCTTACTTTCATTAATAAAATATTAATGAATTGATGATTGATATATTCTGATACCTGACTGCCTAATTCTTTTTTCTTGAGCCAAGTGTCCGTTAATCAATAACATCAATTTACATTTTTTAATTTAAAGGTTTCAAGAATTGTATTGGATAAACCAAAAAAAAATTGTGGTTAAAGAAATGTTAACAAGAGTCAAATTGACATTAAACAAATTATAACAAATATTTGGGTAATTTTTGCTGTTGCTTTTACCAATTTTAAACCAAACAAAAATGCCTAACTCATTTTGGTTCAAAGCAATATACCTACTTATAGTTAAAGTCTACTTTTTAGAAATATAATATCAATTTACTAAATTAGTAGAAAAACATTTTATGTTTTCAATTTTTGAAACCATTAATTTTGAGGATAATGGAATCCGATTATACTATATCTTGTAAACTTATTAAACTGTAAACGTAGCTTTTATCAATGCTGAATGTTGCTTTTTACCAGCGCCGCTTAAATATTTACTAAAGCTCTTATGATACTTCATATAATGCATCCACATATTCTTATGTACAACTTTCATCAAAGATATTGTATTTTACTCAAACGGACCAATCCATGCGAAAATAGCTACGCGCGATAGAAGTGTCATTTTTTAAGTTGTAAATTGGTAATTACGGTCATTTATCATCTAATGATCCGACTGACAAATTATAGTAAAATGTGCAGTTTTACCGCAGCAAGTTTTGAAGATAAATTCAATTGATCCTGAAGTACTTTTCATACCAGACGACTGGCATCAAAATTTTTAATTACCCTAATTGTGAAACTTAGACACTTTCATACCGGTGGCCTCGAATTTGAAAATAAGGTTGCTATCAAATATTTGGTTTCGTTCATTTTCCACGTTAATTAAAGCAAGAACTATGATATTCTGAATTTCTAACGTACATATGAGCTAGATTCATTTTTAAGCTCAACGGTGAGGCGTGTGGTATGAATAGTACTTTATAGCGTTATACCATTTAAGGACAGAGAAGACACATACAAACTATATAAACGCACATTATCTAAAACAGGATTATCACTAGTCATAACTCGATACAAAACACGATAAACATAAAATGCACAAACAAGTGGAAACATAAATGGAATAGAAGCAGTTTAATTTATCATTATTGACATTAAATTAAAACTTTAGCTTGAGCACGAAAGGGAAATTGTGATCTTGGATTTCTTCCTTCCAGAAAACAAGAAAAAATTTTGTATTTAATTTAAGTGCCATACCATCATGTTCACGATTCAATTTTTGACTTTCAAAATTCGGACAGTGCCATTACAAATCATCTACGGAATATTGACCATTCTCATTATCTTTAAAGGATGCTACAGTTGTAGAGAAGGAACAAATCTTGATCGGTAATTATGGAAAGTACTTGTATTAAAAAAAAAAATCGGATTTCAAACACAAATTAATTAAATGTCCAAGAGGTATAAACATTTTTGTTACACTGTTACGACAACATTTTTCTAAATTAAATTAAACTCACTTTTCGATAGTTCAGGTATAAAATATTTTGATTTCAACCCAGTGAACATTTGTAAGGCCATTGTTTTTTAGATAAATGTTTGGAGAAATATTTTTTTTGTTTATTAACCAACAAATAAATTGGGTTTATTAAATCAACAAATTTATAATAAAAAATTTTAAAGTATAAACAGAAAACAGAATTTGGATCATTTAAATTTATAGAGATTTCTGATTATGTTACCTGTTAGTTGGTTTATATTCAATTGAATTTATCAAGATGGATTTTTAGTAATTTCTATTACTTATTAAGTACTCTGAAGGATTTTCTAATATTTCATTAATTTTTGATAAGTGTAGATTCACATGGCCATTTGAGCTTGTTAATGTAATTAAATTTTTAGTTTGTTCAATTTTTCCCACAATATTTTATTCACTTTCCGGCAAAAAAATATCTGAGTCGGCTTTATAATTTGAGTTATTTGAAATCTAAGCCAAAATTTGTACAGTTATTAGTTGAGTAATATTATGGTTAAATTTACGGACTGAAGGGTTATAATTGCTACCATTGGCAGCCCGTATCTGCGTAAATAAAATTTCCACAAGATTAAATCGCGATGTTAGAATATAATTTTCCATTAAAATAATTTCCGATAACTCTTTAATGGAGCTTATATAGATTACAAAAAACTACAGTTTTTCGTTTTCAGCTTTAACTTGCCAAATTTGACAACAGCCATTCGGAAAAAAACAATTTGGAACTTGTAAACAAAACTGAAGAAATTCAGATACCACAAAATTCTAAATTAGCATCTTTTGATGTTTCAAATATGTATTCAAATATACCAATTGGAGAAACGATTGAAATCACCAACATTATTGAATACAAACGGAATTACTCCAAATGTTATAGAAGAAATAACAAAATTATTAAAGGAAATTACTTCTCAAAATTATTTTACGTATGATGATAAATTCTACAAACAATATGATGGACTTCCTATGGGCAGCCCATTATCTGGAACATTGGCAAATATTTATTTAAACAATTTTGAAAATAACCACATTTTGAACAACCAAAACAGATTTTACAAAAATAATATTTACTGGCACCGATACGTGGATGATGTATTATTATTATTTAACGGAACTGAGAGGTAAATACACCTTCTTAAAAATCATATCAACAGTATTCATCCAAGAATTCAGTTTACTTTAGAAATGGAACAAAATGTAAATATTAATTTTTTAGATTTAAACATAAAAAATCAAAATCAAAAACATGCTTTCAAAATTTATCGTAAACCAACCCAAACGGACCAAACCATTGATATTCGATCTAACCATCCGTGGCAACACAAAATGGCAGCATATCATCATTTAATTTGTAGATTAAACACCATACCTATGTCTAATGAAGATTATGAAGAAGAGTTCAATACAATTAAATATATTGCCCAAAAAAACGGATACAAAATAACGAAGATTGAATCAATGAATGAAGCATTTATAAGGAAAATGCGGTACAGACATGAAACCACACTCATTTTTAATGATGATGATACCAGCAACCAAAAATTTTAAAGTGTGGAAAACAACCAAAATTCTAGCAAACATATTAATCAAATTTTTCGGAATTATGGATATAAAATATCGTACAAAACAAATCACAAATTAGGACAATTTTTAAAACCTCCAAATTCAAACATTTTAGAAACTGGTGTTTACAAATTAATTTGTTCGGATTGTCCTTCATTTTATATAGGACAAACCGGCAGATCATTCGAAATTCGTTTTAGAGAACATGTTCGGGAAATTGGGAAAATTAATTGTAACTCAAATTTTGCTATGCATATAAATGGCACTTTACATAATTATGACAATTTTAATCAAAATTTGGTAGTCTTAAATAAAATGAAGAAAAGTGATAATTTAGACCGAAAGGAGGAATTCGAAGTTTATAAAAACAGGAACAACCCAAATTTATTAAACAGCAAAATTAACACTTCGGCAAATAAAATTTACGACCTTATATTACAAAATTTACAGTAAGCCACACAGTTTCGAATTTATTAGAATATCAACATAGCCAAATTGTGAAAATGTTTTTTAGGCTATAAAAGCAGAAGAAAATGGATATTTATTTTAGTATTTAAGTTACTGACGATGATACAATTTGTATCGAAATCGATATAATTTTTATAAAAAATTATATATTTCACAATCAGGAAATAAGTCATTTACAAAAAACATAAAATATTTTAACTTAATAATAAAATTTCACTTGAACATTACCGAACATCTAAATTAGTTTTTGTCGTATCTAGCCATAAAGTTTAGACAATTAAATAATTTTGTGAAATCTTTGAATTAATTTGAATATTGATATTCCAGTATTTTCATCTTGTGGTAATATTTGTTTAAGATGAAAGCCAGTTTTATATTTTTAATTCTAGCAGCAACGCTCCGGCTAATAATTTGAGCAGTATTATTAAACCCATAACTTTTCAAAATTATTTGTATCGTGTGATGATTTTGTTTCAATTTTGGACAGAATTTTGTAACGGCATTTTGCTCGAATTTAACAGTTCTAGTAAAATATTCCTGGACACTAATGAATACCATCATTAATACGTCACTCACTGAGTTAATCCTAACGTTTTAAACGATTTTCTGTTACTAGGCCGTTGACCGCAAAATACCGATTTTATATTCAAACTTAGCTGAAAACATTTGTCTAAATTATTTTCGATAATTATGAACAATTCTTCTAATTTAATTTATAGTTTCCGAAAAAAATAGCTCAACACGATTTTCCAGTTTGAAGATATGACTCTCTAGTCAAGAATCTACATATCACCTTTCCTTTCAGAGCCTCGTTTGATCTCCATAATCAACGAATTTGTTGATTTTTTGGTCTAAGTATTTATTGCAAGTTGCAGGATGGATTTAAATTTTCTTTGATTTTACCTAAAACAGAACGGCTAAAGTCGACAGTTAAATATTTAATTGGTTGCCATCTAACCAAAGACGAAATAGATAGTAAATTTAAATTTAATCGAACTCTTAAATATTTGTAGGTGCTTCATATATGGTAATGAATATTTTGAGCACTATTTTGTTTTTGTTTCTTCGGACAGTGGTCTACCAAAAAGTTTCTCAGGTAAAATAATTATTTCTGCTTTATAACCTTTACTAACCACCAGCAATATTTTTTGTAGGGTTACTTGGATTTTTAATTGAATTAAATTTTTTGGTATATTGATTCTAAAATTTTAAGAACATCACCAGCATTTGGAATAACTTGAGAAATGTATGACGATCCCACTTCTTTTATTAAGGATACATGATCCTAAATAATGGTTCTGTTATGATTTTTATTTGAGTTCTGGTCTTTCAATTCGACCAACAATCAAGGTCTGTTTGTTATTTATGATCATAAAGTAAAGAGAAGGAAAATCCGCTACTGATCTATTAGAAATCTTATAGACGTACAAATCACTTGCTTTATATTATCATAAGGTCTAGTTATGCTAATGCTCACTAATATTAACTCTTCTCCAGTTACTTTTAATTCTCAAAATATAAAATACTGCCTTAATAATTATTGGATTTGAAACGATTTCTTAAAAATATATTGTCAGGAATTAAATTTTGAGTTAACAATAACGAAAGAATGGTTGCGTTTTATTATTTTTTTATTTTAAATTTTTCAGCAAACAAATTAAATTTTTAAGTTGTCATAAAGTATCAAAATAGTCAAAAGTCAAAATAGTCGTAATAAATTGCCAGATACTAACACTATCGAGGCACTGGAGACTGGCAAAGCGAGTTTAGCTAAAAACTACAATAGAATACGTAACCCATATTAATTGTGACTAAACACAAAAAATTCAGTACAGACCCGTTTTCGGACGGCTTAGCAAATTTCGTGCAGCTCGCTCAGAAATTTTTGGTTTTATATTAGGAACTACTAGAATCGACATAAAAACTTAGAAACAAAATTTAACTAAAATCTTTCGGCAAACATGCGCGTGTTTCATTTGGAACTGGAAATGTAGTAAAGGCCTGTGTAGAATGGTTATTTATAAAAAAGACCAATTTCTCTTTGGGAAATGAAACTTCTGCAGTTATGCCCCAATTCTATTAAAATTTGATGCTCAATGAACATATTTCTTGATCAATGAATTAGTTGCAGTACATTCAAAAGATGAATCAATTTAGCGGGTTGGAAGCTATTCTAGAAGAGATTGTACCACATATTTTTTTTTGTAACCCGTTTTAAATATGTACATAGAAATTTCTTTTCGCTAATCAAATCCATAGTATTTTTATAGACTTAATAACTGTCCTGGTGTTTCAAACTTGTCCAGACTTTGCCCAGGTTTAGTCGTTTTTGAAAAGTTCACCCTATATTAGTTACATTATTGATATGAAATTGCCATTTCGTTTCCATTGCAGCCTACATTTACTATAAGAGTTGTGCAAAAACACCTTTTTTCAATTTTTATTTAATTTATCGTTCTATTTGAACTATTTAGAGAGTAATGCAATCCGGTTATTTCATCTGGCGATTTTGGTATGTAAACTTTAAACTTAGATTAAAGAAAATCTGAATTTCACGATAGAAGAAAGTTTATGAATAAGTATAGTTATTTCTGTGATTTTCTAGTAAATTTATTTAAATTTATTTAGGTTATTGCTTTTTAGTAAACAATATTCGAATTTTTTATTGGGAGAAAAATCCTTAGAATCCTCGAAATGAAATTTTGCAATATCTGATGGCTTCGATGAATTCAGAAACTCTTCCAATAAGCAACTCGTTTATTCGCAGCCATTGAAATATCGTAGAGATTTCAGCTTTAGATTTTAGTGAATAATAAAAACTTAGTAAAAACTTCTATGTTACTTTTTACTATATGGAGTTATCATATAACTTGAGCTTTAATATTTCGCCCACCGATAACAACCAGGGATTGATAATTAGACCGATATTCACTGTCAGCCTGATTCTCAACTCATTTTGTTTGTTTCAATAACTGAACGACTTGCGTTACCGAAAGTTTGCTTGGCGCATAACTCTTGGACTGCAACAGGGTTCAAATTTCGAACCTTATATTTTCTTTTCGATGCTTTGATGGACAAACGTTGTGAAACATGCTGAAGTAAGGAATTGGTTGTTAACATGAATTAAGTATAAAAAACTACGCATACTGTAATAAATAAATCTGTGGCAAATATATAAAAAGTGATAACTGGGTTTTTACTATACTTTTCAGTAGAACGATTTAAACATATTTTTCTTTCTGTGAAACACAATTCTTAACATTAAATAATCTAATTACCACCAATTGGTCCTTTATTGTGCAGCCAAGAGGTCAGCTAAGTTAAACCCCTAATTTCGTGCACAATTTCGCAACAATATCAGTAATAAGTACTTATCCCCTTTTAAATATTTAGTAAGTGTCTCTGATTAGATACAAGTCCATTTAACTCAATTTAAAAATTTATAAAATTATATGTGTGTTAATATAACAACAATTGCTCCCTTCTTCAAATAGTTCTGTTTTATCTGAAAGTTAAATTATCACCTTAAATAAAATAATCAAGTATTATGTTGATAGGTACATACTTTAAATTATTATAAATATTTAATTAGAATTTAATTATTTACAAAATGTTTTTTTGTGAAAAGAAAAAAATCATTAAAGTAAAATTTAAATACATACATTGTTTAAAATTATAACACAAAATTAAAAATTATTACTATTCATTGATTTCATCCAAAATATCCAAATCTGGATCCAGATCATCCTCACTATCAAGGTCAGTTTTAAGATTTTTGTAAAAATCGTGGTATTGGGCGATATTATTGGTAATAAATCCATTATATCATTTTTTCTTTTTTGAATTTATAGGATTTGGTCCCCGGTAAGCCATATTTAAATCGGATCTTGAAATAGTAGAAATTCCTTGTCGTTTTATACTATGAATTTTAAATGGTTCATCTTCGGCCGAAGAGTTTTTATATTCTATAATTCCGTATTGTTTGGTATACCTAAGCCAGCGCACTTTAGACCAAACAAAAGGATTCCCAGCAACATCTTTAGTACGCCATGTATATTTTTTTTTACTAAATCATTGAAATTCAAAAAATCAGTTTGGACCATGTCAATCACTTTATATTGTCTGGCCGTTCGTATAGTACGAATAAATTGTGAATAATCATGTGGAGCATGAATGTCGATGGATGTTTTTTTTAAATTGTTTTTCAGTTGTAGCATGAACCACATCACATTCCATATGGGTGTGACCTACAATTAAAAATTTGTGATCGATTGTTGTGACACTGACTTCTTCAGATTGCAAAAAGTATAACATAGCTGAAATAAAACTGTTTATATTTTGTCCCACGCAATTGTCACTATAAAATATGATGTGTTGGACTGATTGCGGTAACGATTACAAATGCGTATACAGACATGAGGAAATTTCATTTCCCCCGCGATTTGCTATGCCTTCATGCCAAATATAATTAAAAGGTTGGTTTGATACCCCGTCATGAACAGTTAAATTAAATGTCCATAATGAACGTTTATAAAAAGAAACGCTTGTACTTAGCCGAGGTGTCGGTAGACACTTTTGTAAATCAAAAGTGAACATTCTTGATATTTCTGAATTTTGTTTGCATTTTTATTTGTCCTGGTTCTTTGCGGTGTATGCTAAATCGGCCAAAGCATGATGTTCTTTTTGCTGCTTTAATAATTCAACTTTGTTTTCTGTGGCTAGTTTCATTTTTTGATGGATAGTTTCACAATAATTACAAGCGTCTAAGCTTGGTTGTTTAAATTTTAGATTAAGTGACTTAAAAATTTCGGACTACTTAAAAATGGAAGCGGGGTTAGTGTATTCCTTAGAATACAGTTCATACATTATGCTTAAATTTAGCCCAGTTGACAAATAGCGTTTGCTACTATGCCGAAGTGAATAGTGAGAAGTGTATGCTGGGAAACTGTTGATGTGTTTGTAAATTCCATCCGTTGTTTCTTTTGGAAGTGTTTTATGAAAGTTAGATGCCGTTCCACGCCTATCTTTTTCCGGTGTAGCTTTGGGGCATTTGTATAATTTACCACAAGCTATATCAATAAATTTACGTGTTTCACCAAATGTATCTAATAAACATTTTTTGCACACTTCAAAACGACTGCCGCAATTTTTTAAAAATAATTTGGCTGAATATCGGCGAGGTGTTTTGCAAATAGTTTTTCGGCATTTTGTTGGCTCGAGTTCGATTAAACCACATATATAAGCCGATCTCATATCATAATTCCCTAAAATTTAAATTTTATTTTAATAAAAGTGTATAGGTATCCAACCAGGCGTATGTAAAAATGGCGTTATGATACTTTTAGTTAAAATAACTAAAAAGTGTCTAAAGTAAATCAACGCTTAACAGGCCTTTTTTAACGCTATTATTATAATAATATTCGTAATTAAAAAGCTTACCTAGTTTCCAGTACTCATCAAAAATTTTCTTTTGGTCGTTCAATGGAATGCATTGCCGATTTTCTATTTGTTTTCCGGAGGATGTAATGTACTGTAAACCTAAATTTCGTTTCGTTTTTCGAGTTTTTTGATTTCCCCTATTTATAGTGGAATGGCTAATTTCGCTGGCACCCTCCGAATATCGTTCACTTTCTAAGTTACTTAAATCTTCATTATTTTGAAAATTGGCACTAAAATCCTCCGAATCAGAAGATAAATTGCAGGCTGGCACATAAGACACGTCTACATCACTATCATCAAAATCTAATGAATCCTCGGATAGGCTGAGAGCATGAATTACAATTAGTTGAGAATTTTCATCTGTACGCTCAAAATTGGTCATTTCACGAGATATAATACTAATAAAATTATGTCTTTTTAGATTTGTTCTAACCACAATTTCTTATACAAATAACTGTAGAATGCAGAAAAATTTTCTACGAAACAATAAGCTTCTATTTATGCTATACATGTTATATTAGTTAAAATAACAGTCATCAGTGTTTCTTGCGTTATCATTATAATACTTCGCTTGTACTGCAGATTTTGTGAACTTGGTGCAAAAGGTTATCTAGATTATATTGATTTTGAACAATGAATGTAATGGTATAATTAAACTTAATCCATAATTTATTTCGTTTGTAAAAATGGAAAACGGGTTAACTAGAGAAAGCTCCTTTTTATTATTTTGTATGACATAATTTCGATTTATAGAGCAATATTTTAAAATGAGATAATTTGTGTTATTCTAGGAATTAGTCACTATACACAATTAATAAAAAATGAGTACTATAGTTGTCCCGTTTTCTATATTTATTCAAAAAATAATATCCTATATTAACTAATGATCAAACGGGTTAAAAACGAATTAACTCATTATACAAATTTTGGAAAGTAGCGTAATTTTCTATTAGTTTCTTTTTAATTCAATTTAATCGAACTATCCCCTTTTCCATAAATGTGATTGGTAATTTTTGGAGTTAGTACCTTTTAAAAGGTTTAATAATTGATAAAATAGTGCACGTAGAAAAGTGAAAATTTGAGGTAACATGGAACAAATATTGTACATTCCGAAAATTTAATAAAGTTAAAAAGCTGATATTTCAGTTATCACCTTTTATATATTTGCCACAGAAATATTGTACATAACAGCAGCATTTAAAATTACTCTTCAGTTTGTTTTTATTCCCTTTCTTTTCTTTTTAAATGAATATTCCAATTCTCTTTTCTTTTCTTCGATCGGAATAGTAAACAAAAAATTCATGAATACTATTCACTAACAAATGAATAACGAGCGAGGAATAGAAAAAAAATGAGAGAATCGATCTATTGAATTTAATGTTCTTCTGTTTTGTTAACTGCAGAATGAATAATTAGTGAATAATTTTTGAATAGGATTTTAATGTACAATTAGTGTGATAATGTGAAAATTTTGGCGAAAAATTCGAATATTTTATGATAATTTGGTGTAAAATGACAAATTGTATTTTCCTTATATACCCAACCTAAACAAAGTTACTCTTCCATTCTTTAGTTTTACTCTGCCCTTTGTTTAAATATTGAATAGAACATTTCGTAGTATTGAATTGACTGAGTAGAGAATACTTTTCGTTTCCTCTTTATTCGATGTAAAATGAATAATCATCACAATAAGTTTAATTTCCTACTTACTATTCAAATCGATCAGTTGTAAAAATTTTTATTCGATCAGTAAAGATCGAATAACCGTTCCTTTGAGGTTCTTATTTTAACAGTGTGACCAACCATTTCTAAAACCAATAACTTTGAATCGTAAGATTTATACATACCATAAAATATTTGAATATAATAAAAATCAATAATGTATAACATATAATTATAAAATTGTCTACACAACAAAAAATAAAATTAATTCACATTAAAAATAACTAAATAAATAATAACAAAACATTTGCATAATTTAAAAATGTACATATTAATCTATGTACTCACAGTAGAATACACATACCGATATGGATACCAGTACATAATTCATCAATAATACAAATTAATTTATTAGTTTTCGACCTTTTTCCTATACATTTGGCCAACAATTATTATTATTATCCACCCACAAAACAGAAAAACTAATTTTAATTTGTTTATCAATAAATGTTTAATTAAAAACATAATAGTACTTAAATTGTATAAATTACGTTACAGCAATAATAACGTTAGAAAAAAAAAATCCATCAATCATAATATTTAATTATATTAACGTTTGTAGTACAATACAATTGAGATTTTATTTTATTTCAAAATGTAGCTATCCCAATTATATTAATTAATTTCTAATTTAATATTTATATAAAATAAACATTTAGCTATACTTAAATATAATATACATTATAATTACTATTTGTAACATATAATATTATGTTAAAATGACAATTTAACCAAAAATATATTTATAAAAGGTTGTAATTTAAAAAAAAAATGTTTTTAATTATTTTCAATGACATATCCGAATATGATTAATAAAATTTTATTTATTTAGCTAATTTTTTTGTTAAAGCTACATTATGTATAAATTAATTGGTGGTTTGCTAAAATATACACACATATAATATTCAAATTTAGTGAATTCCTCTATGGCAGTGTTTCTTAACAGGGGGGCCGCGGCCCCCCTATAACTTTGTTATTACAGGAGAAATAAAAGCAAATATGCTACTTACACCACAGTATCAACTTCTTTTATTCCAAAGTGATTCTATGAAACTATTAATTGTTGGAATTTACAAAATACTGTATAACAAAATACGAATGCTCTGTCTATTATAAAGTTGTTAACAAAATTTAATTTACATACTTTCAGTTGGAAATTATCCATCTCTATTGCTCATAATTTGACGACAAGAGCACAAAATTTACATATATGTGTTTGTAAACGTGAAGTGTTGCATTAGTTACATTCAGGTTAAAAAATGTGGTTTTTAATTCATTGAGTTGGCGGTTCTGCTGGTGATAAGTTGATCTTAGAAAACTTAATTATTTTTGCAAGAAATAAAGCAAAATCTTTTCGAAAATTATCATAAATCTAGAATACTATGTAATCATACATATATAGTCAGCAAAATAGTATAATTTTACATGTGGAATGGATAGATTGCGCTTAACAAAGCGGGTTGATGGTGCGAACTAAAATACGGAGCGGTCGGAATGGAAACATTCTATTTGGACCTTTAGTTTAGTTTTAAATAACTTTGGGTCTGTTCTTTCATATATTATGTGGTTAGTTTTAATTACATATTTATAATTAATCCATAAAAATGAGCAAAAAATAAAAAGGAATGGAAAATTATTTTAATGTAACTAATCGGGAACCAGGGCCATCAAAGAGAAAATGTATTAAAGAAAATACTAGTGAAAGTTCTAATGACGATACAGTGAAAAATACAACGAAGAAAACCACAAGTCTAAAAACTAAAGATATCAAAATAAGTAACATTAAAATTGGAAAATATGATCGTGATTATATCAAATATGGGTTCGTAAGCATAGAAGTTCAAGGAATTACAAAACCACAATGCGTTATATACGGTGTAGTTCATCTCTGCAATGAAGCAATGAAACCAAATAAATTGTTGAGGCATTTAAATTCGAAGCATGAACAATATAAAAAGCAAATCGCCGGATTTCTTTATAAGAAAAAAAGACGAATTCAAATATCAAAAGACGCTCTTAAATGTGACAACAACTAAAAATACAGAATTGTTAAGAGCTTCATTTATTGTAGCTCATCATGTTGCTAAAGCAAAAAAACGATTTATAATAGCTGAAGAATTATTAAAACCTGCGATGTTTAATATTAGTAATCAACTATTTGAACCACTTGTGTCAAACAGAATTAAAAAAATTGAGGTGTGGCCAACACACGACTTTCTTTTACGAACAGAGAATTTTGAGAAATTTTTTTTTTTTATTTTTATTTGTTTTTAATTTTTGGAAACATTTTGTATTAAGTAGTTTTTTGTAAACCTTATACTTTTTAAGATATTTGCAAAACCAATTTTCTGGACCAAGGGAGTGGCCACTTCCAATTAGCCGATTTGGAGTAAAATTCACTGGGACCTCCCAATTTATCAAAAAAGCTTAAATCTGAAGTTTCAGTTCGATTGAATAAACCATATGGGCTGTACAGAGGACACAGACAGACTGACAGACTGACAGACTGACAGACTGACAGACTGACAGACTGACAGACTGACAGACTGACAGACTGACAGACTGACAGACTGACAGACTGACAGACTGACAGACTGACAGACTGACAGACTGACAGACTGACAGACTGACAGACTGACAGACTGACAGACTGACAGACTGACAGACTGACAGACTGACAGACTGACAGACTGACAGACTGACAGACTGACAGACTGACAGACTGACAGACTGACAGACCGACAGACTGACAGACAGACTGACAGACTGACAGACTGACAGACTGACAGACTGACAGACTGACAGGCTGACAGACTGACAGACTGACAGACTCTGACAGACTGACAGACTGACAGACTGACAGACTGACAGACTGACAGACTGACAGACTGACAGACTGACAGACTGACAGACTGACAGACTGACAGACTGACAGACTGACAGACTGACAGACTGACAGACTGACAGACTGACAGACTGACAGACTGACAGACTGACAGACTGACAGACTGACAGACTGACAGACTGACAGACTGACAGACTGACAGACTGACAGACTGAAAGACAGACACCATTTCGAAACCCACTTTTTCGGACTCAGGGGACTTCAAAACAAATAAATCTCTAAAAATCTCAGGGTCCAAAATTTTCATGATTACTATACTTTATTTTACTAGAGTAAAAGAAACTAAAAGACCCTAATCCATACGAATCGTTCGTTTAGTAAAAGTTCTGCAAAATTATATTTTGGAAATCGTCCTCAACTCCCAAGGGCCAATATCGGCCATTGCCTACAATTTTGACAAAAGTTTTGCTAGCACATGGAATAGGTCCTTTAATTACCTAGTTAGAAAACCCTAATCCATACGAATCGTTCGTTTAGTAAAAGTTTAGCACATGGAATAGGTCCCTTAATTACCTAGTTAAAAAACCCTAATCCATACGGATCGTTCGTTTAGTAAAAGTTCTGCAAAATTATATTTTGGAAATCATACTCAACTCCCAAGGGCCAATATCGGCCATTGCCAACAATGATGACAAGGGTTTCGCTAGCACATGGAATAGGTCCTTTAATTACCTAGTTAAAAAACCCTAATCCATACGGATCGTTCGTTTAGTAAAAGTTCTGCAAAATTATATTTTGGAAATCATGCGCAACTCCCAAGGGCCAATATCGGCCATTGCCAACAATGATGACAAAGGTTTTGCTAGCACATGGAATAGGTCCTTTAATTACCTAGTTAGAAAACCCTAATCCATACGAATCGTTCGTTTAGTAAAAGTTCTGCAAAATTATATTTTGGAAATCATACTCAACTCCCAAGGGCCAATATCGGCCATTGCCAACAATGATGACAAGGGTTTCGCTAGCACATGGAATAGGTCCTTTAATTACCTAGTTAAAAAACCCTAATCAATACGGATCGTTCGTTTAGTAAAAGTTCTGCAAAATTATATTTTGGAAATCATACTCAACTCCCAAGGGCTAATATCGGCCATTGCCAACAATGATGACAAGGGTTTTGCTAGCACATGGAATAGGTCCTTTAATTACCTAGTTAGAAAACCCTAATCCATACGAATCGTTCGTTTAGTAAAAGTTCTGCAAAATTATATTTTGGAAATCGCACTCAACTCCCAAGGGCCAATATCGGCCATTGCCAACAATGATGCCAAGGGTTCCGCTAGCACATGGAATAGGTCCCCTAATTACCTAGTTAGAAAACCCTAATCCATACGGATCGTTCGTTTAGTAAAAGTTCTACGAAATTATTTTTTGGAAATCGCACTCAACAATGATGATAAATATTTCGCTAGCACATGGAATAGTTCCCTTAATTACCTAGTTAAAATTGAGGTATGGCCAACACACGACTTTCTTTTACGAACAGAGAATTTTGAGAAATTTTATTTCTTTCTTAATTTTTTTTTTTTAATTTTATTTTTTTATTTTTATTTGTTTTTAATTTTTGGAAACATTTTGTATTAAGTAGTTTAATGTAAACCCTATACTTTTTAAGATATTTGCAAAACCAATTTTCTGGACCAAGGGAGTGGCCACTTCCGGTTAGCCGATTTGAAGTAAAATTCACTGGGACCTCCCAATTTATTAAAAAAGCTTAAATCTGAAGTTTCAGTTCGATTGATTAAACCATATGGGCTGTAGAGAGGACACAGACAGACTGACAGACTGACAGACTGACAGACTGACAGACTGACAGACTGACAGACTGACAGACTGACAGACTGACAGACTGACAGACTGACAGACTGACAGACTGACAGACTGACAGACTGACAGACTGACAGACTGACAGACTGACAGACTGACAGACTGACAGTCTGACAGACTGACAGACTGACAGACTGACAGACTGACAGACTGACAGACTGACAGACTGACAGACAAACACCATTTCGAAACTCACTTTTTCTGACTCAGGGGACCTCAAAACAAATAAATCTCTAAAAATCTCAAGGTCCAAAATTTTCATGATTACTATACTTTATTTTACTAGAGTAAAAGAAAGTAAAAATACCAATGTCAAACGGTACAATTTGTAATAGAACTATATTGATAGCTAAAGATTTTCAGTATCAGTTAACTAACAATATAAAAAATTATCCATGATATTTCTAACATAAGGATTTGCTTAGGATATGTGCGATATATTGATTATATAAAAATGGATATATGTGAAGAATTTCTCTTTTGCATAGATTCAGAAACAGATCGAACGAAACTGTGAACTCTGAAAAAACTGTGTTGGAATTTGCACAGATTGTGCTGCTTCTATGACTAGTGCCTATAAGGCCATTACATCAAGGATAAAACGGATTGCGCATGCAAATATAATAACTACTCATTGTTTCATTCATAGGGAGCAATTAGATTCCAAGGAAATGAGTATATAGAACTGAATAGTCATAATGAATTTCAATAAAAATTATAAATTATATAAAAGGAAATGCACTAAATTCTAGATTATTTTCAATTTTTTGTGAAGAAGTTGGCGCAGATAATACTTCTCTTTTATTTCAAACAGAAGTAAGATGGCTCTCACGAGGAAAAATGTTTACTTTGGAAGTTGAACTTTTTTTAAATGACAAAAAATCCAGTTTATCAAACTATTTTGATGACAATAATTGGGTTGCTAAATGGTCGTATCTGGCGGATATTTTTATAATTCTAAACCAATTGAATCTATCTATGCAAGGCACTCAATCTAATATTTTTAATATGTATAGCAAAATTTAGGCAATGAAACTGAAATTACAAAGATGGATCCAAAAGAATAGATTAAAATATATATGAAATGTTTCCATTCTATTCACAATTAATCTCTGACCCAAATTTTAAATTTGAGAAACAAAGTGTAAATTCCTTAATTAATTGTCAATCAAAATTAATTGATAAATTTGATAATTACTTTCCTAATGATGAAGGTCACATTACAAAACTCTGGATTCAGGATCCATACAACAATTATAAAAATACAAATTTATATTCAGGTAATGAAGATGCATTATTAAAATTGATAAATGATTGTAATTCTGGAATTCTGTTTTCAAAACTAAAAGTGTGTCCCTATTTTGGATACAAATTCGTGCAGAATATCCTCAGCAGCAATGTAAAATTTGTTGCCTTTCGCTAGTACTTATTTGTCTGTAAAAGGCTTCTCAACTATGGTGGATATAAAAACAAAAAACGCAATAGATTGCAATTGGATGCCTGCATGCGGATAGCATTACAAATAATTGAACCAAGAATTGACAAATTAGCAAACATTTCATTAAATTATTTTCAATTTTTTTTAATTTTTTCCCATGAATTTTTAAATATTTCATAATTTAATTTTTGTTAAAAATTAATGAGCTTTTGTTTAATTGTGAAGTGTTGGAATGTTATTATATTTATATAGATAAAGAAATACATACTAAAGTAATGTTTTATATTTATTATATAAAAAAAATCAATTTATTATAGATAGTTCAAGCAATATAATTTTTTATTCAAAACATGGGGGTCACAAAAAAATTATAAAATAGTTGGTTGGCCGGGAGTGTAAAAAGGTTACGAACCACTGCTCTATTGTGGCTTACGTGGGTGGTTTGGAAAATAAAAATAACTTTTTACTTTTTTAAATAGAATTTATATCCAAACAAAAAAAAAAAATTTAATTTTTATTTATTTGTAAACTAGGTGAAATCTAGCCCAGAATTTTGTAATCAAAAATATATATATTTTATATATATATATATATATATATATATATATATATATATATATATATATATATATATATATATATATATATATATATATATATATATATATATATATATATATATATATATATATATGGGGAATTCTTTTTCAAATCGGCCACCACTTCGTCAAGAAGTCTAGTTTTTCATACCGTTGGGTGTTTAAAAAATAAAAAAAAATTCCAACCTCAAAAAAACTATTTAATGTGAGTTATCTCGCAATAAAATACCATTTTTTAGTCAAAAATGATCGAAAAAATTATAATTCCTTAATAATTTTGACCAAATTATTCATTAAAAGTATTTTGGGGGTCGCTGAACAAGAATCCAATATCAGAATTCAAATTCAAAATGGCAGATATAAGAAGGCGGACCTTAATTTCAAATTCCAGATTGCGGTTCCAAAATGGTGGACAAATATTTTTTCATAATTGGCTGATTTCTACAAAATTTTATAAACGCATGGCTTCCTTAGCTCATCCGAAAGAGAAATAGACATAAAAGGATATAAGTATACGAGACGCTATTTCTTCGGGTATTTATTAATATATTGATCAAGATGTGCGATAAGTTTTAAATAGACAGATGCGTGGATTTGTTTAGGAAACCCGGTGAAAAGTGTCAATATGGAAAAGATCTACGTAGGGTTTCTGCTGGCCTAATAAAACAATTCTCTAATTTACATTTCAAGTCTAAAATTTGTGCGGCATGTCGAAAAAAGGCTTCTAATTTAAATTTAATTGAAAAGGGTGAATCTATTCAAGCCAATTCAAGTGATTGTCATGATTCGTATAATGATGGTTCTTGTACATCCACTGATGAAGAAAACCTTGTTTCTACAGCGTCATAGAAATAAGAAGTTCGATCCGAAAGAGAAATTGATCTAGAGGAAATGCTAGATGGAATTAAAACTAAATTTTCAAGTTTGGACACGAACGATCCTCTAAGAGTCAGGATTCTTACTATTGCTTTAACTTCATGGAGCACGAGAAAGATTGCTAAGAAGTTTAATGCTTCAAAATATTTGGTTGGAAAGTTTAAAAGGCTGAAGTCGATGAATGGCGTTTTAAGTGAAACTGTTGCAAAAGCTGGTCATAGTTTACCCCAGGAATCTATGAAAAATATTGAAGAATTTTACAATAAGGATATGTTCAGTCGAATCATGCCATCAAAGAAAGACTTTGATTCCGTAAAAAATAAAGATGGCACAAGAGAAAAAAAACGTAAACGTCTATTATTATTGAATATGAAAGAACTCTATTCTTGTTTTAAAGAGACTGACCTGAAAATACAAATTTCTTTAAGTAAATTTGCATTTCTAAGACCAAAATATTGTATTCTTCCCGGAGCATCTGGAACGCATTCGGTATGCGTATGTACTATTCATCAAAATATGAAACTCATGTTAGATGCAATAAGCCTGAAGCAATTGAATCATAATACAAGTACTCCTCTTTCTAATTATAAAAACTGCTTAGAAAAAATGGTTTGTTCTAATCCAACTTCCCATTGTTACATCGACAAGTGTAATAAATGTCCAGGAACTATGGAAGTTATATCTCTAATACGTGAACAATTAGAACATTCTTCTATTTCTGATATAAAATATTCATCGTGGACTGCAACTGATAGAGCAACATTAACCGAACAGACATCGAGTGTTGAAGATTATTTATTTGATCTAGACAATAAGCTAAATACTCTGAAAGTTTATTTTTACATAGCAAAGCAGCAGACTCAGTTTATAAATTAAAAAAAAGAAAATCTTAGCCCACATGAAGTACTTGTAATGTTTGATTTCTCAAAAAATTATGCTTATGTGTGTCAGGATGCTTCCCAGGCTTTCCATTTCAACAATAACCAACGTACAGTGGTACCTGTGATTTTCTGTTACAAAGAAAATGATGAACTTGAACATCAGAGTATGATTTTTTTGTCTGATAGCCTGAAACATGACACTGCAGCTGTATATTCTATTCAAACACTACTGATACCAGAAATTAAAAGAAGGTTAAAAGAATTCAAAAAATTTATTATTGTACTTTTGGCGCTAAACAACATTTTAAAAATAAATTTCAAATAAACAATTTGATTAATCATAAAAAAGATTTTAATATTGAAACAGAATGGCATTACACAACAACTGCACAGGGAAAAAGCACGCAGCGAGGTGCTACTTTTAAAAGGTCAGCCGACAAGGCAAGCCTTACGGCAAAACCGTCTGACTATTCAACTGGGCAAAAAAAACATTTCGATAATATTAATATTTTATACTTTGATAAAGTATTTCATGACAAAATGAGGCGAAAATTGAATCGAAGATATCTTAATTGTGAGTGTTCCTGAGATTTCGAAAAACCACGGTTTTATCGTTCAGAAAAATCGAATAGTTTTGATTAAAACATTTTCTAATGATACCAAAGAAAATGCAAATCACTGGTCACCAGAATCAAAGCAGTAATTCATTGTGACAATCACACAAAACAATCACACTACAGACAAATGGACAGAAAGACGAAATTGACTTAGATAAGCTACACCTTGCAGATAGATGGACAGATAGACAGAATTGACATAGACGAAGACAGACTCGTATCGGGTTTACTAGTCCTGCATCGAGCGCTTCCCAGGTGGTGGATAGGGGAAAGCATTAACAAGTAAGTTACTAGGAGATGAGATCCCCGGGCTAACCAAAATTAGTAAATGCAGAGATCTAAGAATAGTCGATATTCCAACAATCTATCTACAATTAACGTTATTTTGAATTTTGTTGAGGGACTGTTTCGGTCTAGAATTTAAAAAAAAAATTTTTTTTCTTACAATTTCTGACTACTTATAGTTTTATTAATCATCTCCCGAAATAATTTCGAGAAATTCGAATTTTAAGCCGGTTAATATGAATAAATTCGATGATAAATAAGTCGTGTCCGCCATCTTGGATCCGCCATCTTGAATTTGAAACCTGAGCTCAAATTCGTTATCAGAGACCTCAAAAACTTCCGTTTACAAAATTTTGTAGAAATCAGTCAATTATAAGAAAATATCTGTCTACCATTTTGGAACCGCAATCTGGAATTTGAAATTAAGGTCCGCCATCTTGGATCAGACATCTTGAAATTGAAATTCGAATTCAGAATCGTAATCAGCGATCCCAAAACCCCCAACACAGAATTTAGTAAAAATCGGCCAACAGTAACAAAAATACTGTCCGCCATCTTGGAACCGCCATATTGAATTTGAAACCTGAGCTCAAATTCGTTATCAGAGCTCAAAAACTTCCGTTTACAAAATTTTGTAGAAATCAGCCAATTATTGATTGATTGATTGCAATGTACGATTAAGCAAGTCTCCCGTATTATAAATGCGAATACCACACCACTATACCCATGTTACAACACGACACTATAACTCTCCCAAGGAAATATGTACCATCGTACTGAGCTTTTCATGAAGCCAACAAAGCAATATTTCACGCCGTAAAGGAAGGCGCCACATCGATAACCACATAAGTCTAATAGTTGTGATGATATGCGCCCCTGGCCAGGCCGCCGTCCTACACCTTTTTACATATAACAAGATCGAGGGATGGGGAAAAAGGAATGTTAGCAACAAAGACTCAACCCGGTTCCCGACACCTAAGTAGTTGATAGTTAATAAATTTGTTAGTAATATCATTTTTTTTTTTTAGTAATTTATTTAGCACAAGACAATACAATTTAAAGTTCATCTATTGCTCCAACCTGTAAGAAGACACAATGACAACACAAATTTCCTGGTGCCGCAAACTCTTTTTTCTGAAAAGCTGTAAACAACTATTATTATTCCCTCCACCATTTTTTCCATCGGCGCTTGTGAGGAGGGCGAGATCTTGTTGTACCATCATGTTCCCACGCGGTCATCCAAATTTGTACTACTGTACTTACTGTAGGTAGTGTTCCTTGACATTGTTGTTGAAATTGTTGCGTCTCTGCTGTCCCTGCTACTCGCCCCCATCTAGAAATCAGCCAATTATGAGAAAATATTTGTCCACCATTTTGGAGCCGCAATCTGGAATTTGAAATTAAGGTCCGCCATCTTGCATCCGCTATTTTGAATTTGAATTCTGATATCGGATTCTTGTTCAGCGACCCTCAAAATACTTTTAATGAGTAATTTGGTCAAAATTATTGAGGAATTATAATTTTTTCGATCATTTTTGACCAAAAAATGGCTTTTTATTGCGAGATACCTCACTTTAGATAGTTTTTCTGAGGTTAGAATTTTTTTTATTTTTTAAACACCAAACGGTATCAAAAACTAGACATCCTGACGAATTTTTTCGTGTGCTCAAAATGTTTTTTCTCCAAAATTGAAATGGGCAGAGAGGGTGGCCGATTTGAAAAAGAATTCCCCATATATTTAAATATATATATATATATATATATATATATATATATATATATATATATATATATATATATATATATATATATATATTTAGGTTTACCATTGAACTATTTATTACATGATTACAGCAAAATCTTATTTATTTCTATATATCATATATTTCAATTTATTTTTATTACAAGCAATGCATTCGTGCAATTAAAAACTTAAAATTAATTAATAATTATGAAACAACCTAAAGGGTGCTATTATACAGCATCTAATTGCTTTTTTAAATTTCTTACTGTGGAATGAATGGAGTCGCTCACGAATTCTAAATTATAAAAATAAATTTCAACAAATTACTAGACCACTTGACTCTACGTTGGGTATTTTAAATTAAATATTTGAAATGATCTAATAGAAATCTCTATCACTTTTAGTCACTTTTAAAATTGATGCAACCTTATAGTTAAGACCATCGATAAATAAAATGATATGTTCGGGGTATATTAAATTTTTGCCGATAACAGCAATAAATGGTTGAATGGTTTGTTTCCCGTTCAATAGTGTCTCCATTTGTTTTTCTAAGTCTTCAGCTGTGGCTTAGCAATATATAAATGAATTTTGGCACTCTTTGATCGAACACCGAATATTTAGTTTTTTCCCGCCCTCGTTTGTTACTTCTTTGAACGAGTTCTTCTTCATTAGAAATTGTTGGCGTAGTTCTGATTCGCGTGGAGGCAAACTCGAAATGTCAAAATTGCTCAATTATACAGGAATGTTATTTCGGTTTTTAATCCCGTACTTATTGCTAACGTAATTTTGCAGGATTTCGAATGTTCTTTTTTCATAACACGAAGCACTGCGCAAAGATGCCAAAGCTTTTATAAATCTCTATGTTAAATAAAAGATAATTTTCCTTGCTTATGGTGGTCCAGATATTACATATTCGCGAGCATCACATTGTCTTCCTTGCGGCATTGGCGTTATCGGATACTGCACTAATTTTTCAATGTTTGTACATCGTTTCATAATCTCGTTGAACATGTACTTCCTGAACTTTGTTGGTAACTTAATTGGTTTTCTTCTTTTGGCTTTAGCTATTTGAAAAATTCATAATTTTGTTTTGTTTTATAGGTGCTGCGAAGCGATTAGTCGAGCTTGCACATTCTGTTTTAGACACATAGCGGTTTTAGCTGAATTTCTCCAGTTTTTTTAGCATTCAGTAAAAATTCTGCTACTATCGTAAATGGAAGTTGTCTTTTTTATCTGATGTTTTTCTAAGTCCGAACTGACATCTTGACCTCTTTTGAAGCAACATGTTTCGTAAACTTTCGCTGTAATTCACATGTGCATGCATTTGAAGTTCGAAATGGGTACAAATATTATAATATCATTACGAATTATTGGATTGCCACATCATATTGGCGATATTGGCATAATAGCACAGCATTGAACGCATTCGTAGATTTTAGGTTATTCTGATCATCTGTATATACAAATAAAATAATTTAATTATAAAATAATACTTTAAAACTCCTCTTAATCCTAAAATTCAATTTACATATACCAAAAGTTAATCAGTCAACATACTAGAATACATTTAAAATTAATTCAATATTCTGACAAAAAAGTTAAATTAAAAATAAATATTCAATTTCATTCTAATTCACTCTCTTTTATAAAACTCGATGGCATGTAAACATAAATTTTATTAATATAATCCTTTAATAAACATTATTTAATTTTATGCTGTTGTTTTTTTGTATTTAAGAATAAAATTCAAATCACAAAACTCTTTGACGAGCACATATGTGTTTACATACAAACGAATATGCCCGAAAAACACACATAAATTCATCGTTAATCCATTTTCCATTTGAAATGATCCTTTTCCTGCCGTTTACATCCATATTTTTGAGTCCATATTCTACATACTATACAGTATATGTAATATGCAAAAATATGCAAAATGTACGCGGGAAAAACAAAACAAATGCCAAAATAAAAAAAGGAAACGTGACAAAATAACGTTTGTGTATAGGAAAAACAATTTTCTGTCGAAAATAATTTAAATATTTATTTATTTTTGTTTTGTTTTTCTCTGTCTGTTGAATTTCCATTTATTTATTTTATATTTTGTACGTTATTAATTTGAGTTCAACAACGGTATGTTTACATTTCCATATGTGTACAATTTCGGTATGAGTGTGGTGAAGATTGATGGATGGATTAAATCTATAATTTCAGGTATCTGTCAAAGTATTTATGATCAAAATCCTGTATATATTTTTTAGGCGTTGAGATTTTGAATAATATATAGAAAAATTATTTGTACCAGCTGAAAGAAAACTCGATAATGTGCCAAATCTGACAATATTTCCCATTGTATCAAATTCTTAACTTCTACGAAAAAGATGTTACGCTCATATTTGAAGCTCGCAAATCAGCTTTAAATCCAGAATATATAATAGAAAGCATGGAGGCCGGAAATGAAAGATATCTTTGGAATCCAGTTAACAAACAAAATAAATGAAGCATTACGTGTCATTTCTCAGGGTACGAAGAAACTCTACAAGTTTAATAAACACAAATAATTTGTTAATTATACACTGAAAAAAAAACATACGCATATTCAATAAAAAAGATTATTGTTGCAATGAATTTTTTTATAATTTGGATCCTTAAACTTTGTTGATTGATTGAATAAACTGAATGTTATTAGATTAGAATAGCATTTCTTAAAAGCTAACAAATTAATATATACAATGTAACTATTCATAATTTTTTGCCAAAAAAATTAATAAATTTTTTAATTAATACAACGAATACAAAATTATCATTTTGTAAACAATTTGGTTGATCTTACAACTTTTTATTGAATCAATGTACTAATTTAATAGAAGTTTCACGAAATGTTATGTTATGGTTTATATTATTAATGAATTAGTTAATTAATCATACTAATATTTATAAAGGAAAATGATTGATACAACACCTATATTTATTAATTTCAATAACTAATTCATTGCCACAATGTAATAGATAATATTGAATTGGTAAACTGATTTCACGATGTATGAACTTTGTGTTTAAATCAACGAATAAATTAATCAAAACTGTCGCTTCCATGAATGGGGGGTTAATATATATATATATATATATATATATATATATATATATATATATATATATATATATATATATATATATATATATATATATATATATATATATATATATACATATATATTTCGGGATATATTGTTTGATGGGTAAAGTTTAAAACGCTTGCTTTAATGTTGTTCAACTTAATTTTTTTTTTATTTTTAACGATATTTCCTTTTATTACTTAACTATTTTCTTAAAAAATATTTAATAATCTTATATTATTCTTCAATTCACAAAATAACAAAATAAAAGAACAAACAAAAACTAATTAAAAACAATAAATTAAAGTTGCAAAGTTATATTCAAACTAAACACTTAAGGATAATATCAATCTATGCACTAATGTAATTTAATCTTTATACATATTTAAATAAGGATAAATTGAATTGAATTGAGTCCTCAATATTTAAATAATAAATAATAAAATTAATACAAAATAAAATTTTGTAATAATATTAAAAATATTATTTTCTAAAATTCAATACATATATAATTTTAAATTAAGTAATTGCCTAATTCAAATTTAATTACGAAATATTTCGTTCAATACAACATTAACTTTCGTATTTTTAATTTTAGCTGTTTTTATACCATAAAACAATTCTTGTACAAAAGAATAGAAATTGGCAGCAGCAATAGGACTCCAAATTGAAAACACGGAATATTGTAAAACTATATCTGTTGCCCGCAAAATATGACTGAATTCTAATCGAACATCATCGAAATATACATAGGTTTCATTAATTTTGGCTGCAGAATTTCCCACAGCTAAAACTAAAGACTGAATAGGCGCTTGTTTAGCACTCAAAAACTGGAGATGATCTTTGATCTCTTGGATCGTCTTTCCTATTTATATATAAAGTACTCTTGCGAATCTTTTATATTAAATTTGGTTCCGCCTTCTGGCTCGTGTTGGTTTTCGCTACCATCTTTTATGGTGGCACTAAATATACATGTAATGACCACAGCAACAACGAGTCCAAATTTTCTAAAAATATATAAACAAACATCACATTAGGTTATTGCTATTACTGTATTTATGTTGAGTTCTTTGGGAGCAAAAAACTCACGTAAATAAAAAAACATGCGCTAAATCAATTTCTACTTTGTTCCGTTTTTTTTTATTTACATCAGTTTTTTTGGCCCCAAAAACTCGATATAGATAAGTACATTTAAATTTTAATGTAATGTTTAACTTACTTTCAGATATATCATTTCCCCCTATTGTGTAAATACGGAACAATTCCCTTGTCTTTTAGGTTTCCTAGCTCCGATAGAAATTTTTTAAGTGACATCTTGTATTCCGGTCATTATAGTAAAATATCACTTTTTTCTACAAATGGGACTTTGAAATCTATGTCAATCTGGAAATAAAGAAACATTTTGTTTATTATTATTTTAATTCTTCTGCAAATTTAAAAACTTACTAAACGTTATCCCGAATGCTGCTATAATTTTTATATTTTAGTGATCTTTCGTAGTACTCTGCGTCTGTTTCAGGTACTAATATCAATTAGAAGATAAAGAAATAAAGTATTAACTTAGTAATTACTCAAAAAAAAAAAAAAAAAAAAAACACACACACACACACACACACACACACACACACACACACACACACACACACACACACACACACACACACATACCGCCAAGAAAAATGAACGTTTATACAGACAACCATGCTGTCGTGCTAAACATATTTTAACTAACTACATTTTTGACTAAATTGATTTATTGATACCAATCGATAGCTAACAAAAAACTTTATCATTACAATTAAAAAAAAATAAGGGAAAATAGTTTTCATTTTTGCTTTAAAATACACTAATTTCAAAACTTTAACATCGATTAAAAAAGCATTTTCTGTAGTCATTTAAAACATGTATAGTGCGGCATCATATTCACGTCGATTTCCCCTTTCTAAGATCAGGAAACCTGCATTTATATTTTATTTTCAAGCACTTTTAATATACTGTAACAACACTGTTTAACACTGTAACAATTTTGCGCTTACCTTAATAATTAACTCGATATATTTAAATTGTACACTATTATAATTGGATATTAACTTTTTTCACATAACCACCTTTCCAATTAAACACTCAAAATCGAAATGAAGACGAACGCGATTATTAGACAAAAAAGACAGCGACGCCGACGAGCGACGACCACGATTAGACTAACAAGTCGCAAAAAAGCACCAAGTCGCTACAACTTTAACACTATAGCTACATTAGTTCAATTAAAATGTTAATGCTGCTAACGAAAATATTTATTAGTTTTTAATAAACTTCATTGAATTCATTAAATAATTTATAAAATTCAACAAATAGTTTAAAAATTAATTAAAATGTTAATATTTGATTAATTTTTCCTTTAATGCCATTAAAAAATTTAGTTAGTTTATAATTTTGTTTATTATAAAGAAAGAAACTTTTATTTATTTTAGATTAAATTTAAACTGATTGGAGAATAAAATATTTATTTCATTTATATGCGTTACAGGTTTAATTCGTGGATTCTGAATATTTAAGATAATTCGGGATTTATATTCTAATGTCTTGCTTTTATAAAATAATTAAAGATTTCCGATTGAAATGGAGTTTTTATATAATTTAAGAAATATGTTATAACACAATAAAGTGTTAATGCCCAATCACGACTGAATAACATCAATTTTAAAACAATTAAATAGTTTATCGATTCAACGAATTATTCTTTCAGAAAATCATTTAAATACGTATATTTAGTCCAATAATCATTTCTCAGGTGGAATAAACTGGTTTTTACTAGTTTTTTCTTATTAACTTAATTTATAAATTTGTTAAAACTTTTATTAACTTACCTAAATTTCAAGATATCACGAGAAATCGGTCAATAAATCTCTATTAATTGAATTGACGATCCGGTTATTAACTTATAATCGTGTTTATTTTAGAATTAATGTGACCAGTTAATAAATTCATTGGTTCAAAGAATTTTTCTTCCGAAAAATTTAATGAAAGGGATTCATTGAATTATTTTTTTCAGTGTATAGTTCAGCAAGTTTGCGCAAAAATACCAAATAATTCCAATAGAAATGAAATCTTACAGATTTTGTGGATATTGTTGAACAAACCCTGCAATCAGGGTTGGAAAAACATATTTCGTTATTTATCTTAATTTCGTGAATCGGAGCTGCAATAGGAGTAACTTTGTATTTTCTTTGGTATACAATGTCTGCATAATTTTTTTCCAGCGTTTTCCGCAGCAAAATTTCGCCTTATCATATGTTTGACTGTTTGATTTCCATAAATTGTAGTCATAATTTTTCAAGTTGGCTTTCTTTCATGAAATATTTGTGCCAAGACATATGACATGAGTAAATGAAATCCTCAGAGGAGTATAATAACTTCAGATATGTTAAACTCATTCTCACAATATACTCGATTTTTTCATGAGTACCATAATATTACTCTTATCAATCAGCCAGCCTTATTCACATGTGGACATGGTGATTGTCATATAAAAATCGTTTCGCCTTGTGAGCTTCTCGTATCTCTCGTATTTTGTCCTTGGTCAAAAATTTATTTGTCAAGTTATTGTTGTTAAATTTTAAAATTTCTCCGCTCTCTAAACCAGCTTTATTAAATCAGTTACAATTCTGGGATAAGAAATAAAATCTTTCTTGAGTTGTAAACAAAATGTATTGCCTAATTTCAGGATTTTTATAACATCCTGAGGAATTCCCAAATTTGTTTGATCTACGTTCCCTTTCTGTTCATTAACATTTTCTTATAGGTTTAACCTCTTAACCTCGGGACAGATCAATTTTGAAATTTTTTTCATTTCTATTAATTTCGTTGCTTAAAAAATGTGATCGTATCGAATTTTAGAATTTTGAAAGAATCTTCATAGATTTTGGCCGGAAAAACGTTTTTAAATTTGTTTATTAATTTTTCACGAAGAGCGAAATTCCATATTTTTCCAAAATTAATTTTGATATTTCCTTATTTATCCAAACAATATTTTTAAAAGTTTCTTTAATTTCTTGATTGTTAAAATTTTTATCGATAATTTTCAATACAGTTTTTACGTGTCGGTTACTCGGAAAAATGTGCCATTTTCTTCACCTTAGCAAATAATTCTTCTTATTTATGGTTTTTGCCAACCCCAATTCTATTGGTAAAAAAAAAAAATTAGCAACTGTACATCCTTGTTTTCAATATATTTTGAAATATGCAGATATGTTAAATTGTATAGGTTAAGTATCTATACCTACGTAAATGACTAACTGTTGTGGTGTCTCGTGCATTTCTACTAAAAAAGGCCTTTGCAGGCTAAATCGAAACTTTTGCTCATTTTTCTGCTGGAAATTGTCAACGTATTGTCTCTTTTTGACATTGTCTACATTATCGATGTAATTTTTTGTATTTGTTCAAGACGTGCTTAAGACAAACAGACAATAGATTATTTACTTCATGTAAACTACGCGCCATAACACAGGGCAAAATATGCGTGAAACCAATGTGGTTACTTTAAGAGATTTTAAGTCATATTGTAAAAAAAAAAAAATTTCATTTTGTTGTAATAATTGATTGGTGAACACAAGTTTAATAAAATTGAACAAAAAATTATTAGCTGGAAAAGTTTCAAGCACAAAAATTGTGAAAAATATAAGCCAAATTCACAAACTAAATTTCATTTACAGATGTCGTATAGACTTGAAAGTAGTGCTGTTTAAAACGTTAGGACTTGCCCGTTCCCTGACTTTTTACATTCTCGAGAAACGGGATTATGATTTTCTGATTCCCGGCAATTCTCGGGACTCGGGGCACGACAAGTTTTTAATACAACCCCTCATTATGAATGTAATATTAAAATTCAAGTACGATTAAAAATAATTGGCAAAAAATGTGATGTACTGATTTAATCACTCAATCAGTGTATTCCATTCTCCCACCGTGGAAAATTTACCGGCGGAAAAAATAAAATTAAAACTATCAGCGTTGATTTTACTCAAAAAATTGCCAACAGTTGGCAACAAGGGCAATTTAATTTTCATTAGAAACACACCTGCTTATGAAAAATTCCTCTCATTTGCAGTGGATGTCGACTTCATAGTGGATCGGTTTGTAAATTGGTTGTTTATCTATTTCTGGCTTAAATTTAGCACCTTTCCATTGGTCCTGCCACAAATAACGAAAAAAAAAAAAATTAAATAAAATAAAGATGGATAATCTATAACAACATCTTTATTTCTTCTAATGGCTAACTTTTCTTTCAGAAGTTTTAACGACTGTGGTCCAAAATTAATTCCCTGTTCGTTTAAATTTTGAAAAAATAATGCTGAAATCGCTTCAGCTTTGGGTATGTCAATGCCTTGATTTCTTAACGCGTGTAAAGACGCATTTAGCGGTTTAAGAACATTTTGTAGCTGAACCGCATTCCGCAATTTTCGATCATCCCGCATCACATTTCGCATATTTTCAGTTCCAGGTTAATCTCTAAAGTACTCGTAATATTTAGTTATTTACGTGTTACAGGAGTCTTGAAATTAGATTTTGCATTCTCGGGAAAAATTCACAATATTCCTGGGAAATGTGAATAATTTTAATTTCTTAAATCCCAGGATACAGGTCTTAGTTACAATGCCACAATTTCAGTCCTAACACATTAGACATCAAATTTACCGTCACAGCTATTGTGGGAGGTATATAAGCCTCCTTACAGATAGATATCGTGGAAACTTGAAGTATGCATTTAAGGTTTCATCTCGACGAGCTGAAAGCTATTATCCAGTCGAATATTAACGCGCCATATGTCCTTTTAAAGGTCTTGAAGAAAGCAACAATTTTGGTTTTGTCACTTTACTTATCAAATCACCGATATGACCATAAAAACACCGGTATAACTTTTGGATGTCGTGCAGGCTTGGAAATGGTGTTGTTGAAAAAGTCTTGATAGAGGGATGGAAGAAAATCTTAAACCTTCCTCCATCTCCAATAAAAATTCACAACGAAGAAGTGAAATTCATTTTTTTCAGTTTTTCAGTCGAATATCAACATGTAGAGAACGTTGTATTTATAGTTCATGAAGAGTGCAACAATTTTAATGTTGGCACTTTATTTAATAAATTCGTGGCACTGTTTAATGTTTGCTCACTACCCTTAAATGAGTGCTATTAGGTAGCTATTGTTGTAAGAGCTTCGGGCAGAACAAGATACTACTGGTTATAACTAAAATAAAAAACAACACGACAAGGTGAAAAGAAATTATTTTACTCTCATACATGATGTTTGAAAATTAATGGTAGGCTCAAAATTGTTTGGTAGAAGCCTAATAACCGGACAGTGTTTAAAATCCTTAGTCCTTCGGGTTTGTTTTAAATTGCCGATCGACGTTGATCGGCAATTTGAAACAAACACATGTACGTACATGTATTAGAGCTTTTCATCAAACAGACTATCAAGTTACAAGCAATACGTCACGTCAGTTACAAGCAATACGTCACGTCCAGACTACATATAAAAATGTTTGGTCACATCTAGATGTCGCACGGTGTTGCGGGACTACCGTTGAAAAGGAGTTTTTTTAAATTAAAAGTGAAAGTCTAACATTATTCACCCCTCTTTTTTGCTAAAAGCTTCGTAATGGCGCTAGTGAGCGAAATTTATGTGTTTCAATTGCAGTTATCGCAGTGACCTGAAAGAGGCACCATTGGAAAGATTTTGATCTAGAATGGACCCGTGTGAAGTTTTCCACAGAATTCAGAAGTATGGCTACACATATTAACAGATTTCAAAAATGTAACCTACACAAATTTAGCAAATAGTGTAGTTGTACACAGGAAATGTAGCAGGATTAAAAATTACGCCGAGTAAGAAATTAAAAATTATTTTTAATGGACTATAGACTAATAAAATCAAAATTAAATTTCACTTTAATTGACTAGTGGTCAATTATTGGCCAGTTACAAGAAATCCTAGAAATGTCTAAGTAAATCTGAATATGCCATATTATTGTTTGCTTGTAGTAGAACATTTGTGCCATTAATCATTTTAACGCGACCCTCAAGGGGTGATATATCGCATTTCCACACTTTTATTTTATGCGATAAATGCGATATATCACCCGTTGAGGGTCGCGTTAAAATAATTAATCGACAAAATGTTATACTGCAAGCAAACAATAATATGTCATACTCAGATTTACTTAGACATCTCTAGGATTTCTTGTAACTGACCAACAATTGACCACTACCCCAATTAGTTTTGATTTATTTATTTTATTAAGTGAAATTTAATTTTTATTTTATTAGTCTATAGTCCATTAAAAATAATTTTTAATTTCATACTCGGTGTAATTTTTAATCCTGCTACATTTCCTTTGTTTCCTGCTACATTTCCTTCCTACTGAAAACAACTCCGGGACAGTGTATTTTGCGGTTCAATTTATCGGTATCCACTCGGTTCTCTATAGACGAAAATTGCGCTACAACCCCCTACTAAAGCATTTAGTCGTTCTCTACTATATTGATGTTATATTATTAAAATATCAACGGCAATTGATCGTAATTTTTCTGTACCATATGAGTACATATATCAGTTTCAATCTCTAATAAATTAGTTTTCTCTGACGATATTCTTGGTTTAATTACATTATGAAGCAATCCGCGATACAGATAGATGAGAACCAAAAATGAATTTTTCAAGTCTTTCGTCAATTGACTATCAATAATCAAATATGTATATGACCTTGTAAAAATATTTCGGCAACAGTACTTTGAAAAAATTAGAAAAACGTAGTCAAATATGCATATCTAGGAAATATAAAAGAAACTCAATATCTCGTTTGAAGCAAAGGATTGATTCCTTCATCCGCTAGTTTTGTGAAAATCATAGATTAACAAAACACTTTAATTCGCAGTACGAAAAACTGATTAATACTAGCTTGGGATGGCCATCTACACAGAAAAAAAGTAAGCTTTAAATTTGAAAAGGTGTAAACCCTGAATCCTTATATTAATATTTTTAAAATAAATAAGACTCATCCAAACTTAAAACGTAATTTCCCTTCTTTTTTAATTTGATTGGCATTTAGATTTAAATTTATTTTAAATTTTAATGATTTTAATTAAAAACCCCTATTTCGCTATTTCCTTTAAACTTTACAATTCTTTAGATTGTTAGTTTATCTTTAAATTTTTACATGCTTTAATTAAGTTCTTTAATTTGATAAGCTTTTTCAATTCTTTAAATAACTTAAATTCTTTAAAATTGTTTAAAATTGTTACAATTTTTTATACTGTTAAAATTTTGGAGATTCATTAATTCTATCAATTTTGTACATTTAATTCTTCAAATTCATATTGAGCAGCCAACACAACCAATTTCTTATTTATCGGGAATTAAACGTCCTTGGTAATTAGAATATCCAAATTTATTAATACTTAAACTGAAATTTTATAATTAATCTGTTAATTACACGTATCATGAAATGATTTGCTTTGCATGCAAAATTGGTTTAGATAGCTTGACAAACCTTATAAACGATTTTAAATACATTCATAATTTTAAAATAAATGATAATTATGTATGCGTCCCTGAGCGTTGTTGTCAATCGTTTCAAAGTCGTTCCAGTGTTAGGAGACATGTTATGAAAATTGACCTTACTGGTAATGAAAGGTTAAAGAATAAATCTGAAAATATCGAAAACGGCTTGCCAAACGACCTCCAAACATTTCTAATATGGGCCCAAAAATATGTGATTCAACTAAAACCATAAAATTTATTTATGAACAATGATGTATTAACAATCCAGAGCAGCATACAAACGGAGGAATAGATAGAGGAATACATTTTAGAGCCGATTGCAAACCATATGCTGAAAGAATTTAAAATGCATAAATATACTAGGCCAGTATACAAGCAAATCTAGAAAATTTTTGTTAATCACATAATAACTAAGTATTTTGATTTTTGTTTCAGATAGCCGAGCATCATTTTATTGTTGTTGCACGTGATAGTTAAGCCCGCTAACAAAAGGTTATTGTAAAACCTTAAGAGAGTTATCAAATACACCGTAAAGGATTCTTAAAATTCCTTTATGGTTCTATTACCATCCACACAAGAAGTCGACATCAATACAATCAGTACAAAAGCACTCCGTAAAGCTCCATTACATTACATAAGTATATTTGTATTTAAAAAAAAATTTGTAAATTTGTAATTATAGATTGTGCTTTCAAACTTTTTTAAGTATTTTATTCAAAAAATTGTTTTACAACATTAATACATCTTTTGACGATGTGTTCCCTTCAGTTAATATACTTATATCAAAACTGAATAATTCCAAAATGCTGTAGTCCTAAGGCATGTAAGTTATATTAGACAATAATTTAGATACGTTCTTGAATGATTGTAATTGAATTATTCCATATTAATGACTTGTACGTCAACAATTTAATATTGTTACGTTTTTGCCTGGTCAATCGAGGTTCGTATAACTGGATTGTGAATAAAACAAAATTAATTTAATTTACTAGCAACGATTTTATTTATTTAATACAACAAT
This sequence comes from Tipula vernalis, assembly GCA_958295665.1. Taxonomy (NCBI): domain Eukaryota; kingdom Metazoa; phylum Arthropoda; class Insecta; order Diptera; family Tipulidae; genus Tipula; species Tipula vernalis. The sequence goes on along the minus strand of OY282559.1, from coordinate 65,126,598 downwards.
TATTACAACACAATTTTTTTAACAATAATTCACAAAATCACTTTATATAAATTATTCTCACAATTTTATTGATCACTTGTAATTTTTATTTCGCACTAAAACACGATTTAAATCACTTTTTAATTTCTTTTTAATCTTCACAATATCGCTTACGAAATACTAATAATCCAATTCGACTTTGTTCGCCTGTTTATATACACAAACCAAACTTCTAAAGAGCTGATGACTTTTCTAGTAAGAATAGCGTTGAAATATTTAAAACCATTTTACCATGGAAAATTCCATTTTAGTACAGTTAAACATTGAGCTATTAATTTAACTTATTCTATTGCACACTAGGTGTCACCGTTACAATATTTAATTTGTTACGTTTCTGCCTTGTCAATTAAGGTTCGTATCACTGGATTGTGAATAATACAAAATCAATATAATTTATCACCAACGAATTTATCGAATTTAATTAATTAACACAAGAATTATTCCAACACAGTTTTTTAATAAAAATTCACAAAATCACTTTATATAAATTATTCTTAAATTTTCTGTACACTTATAATTTTTATTTCCACTAAAACACTTTTTAAATCACTTTCTAATTCCTTTTTAATCTTCACACTGTCGCTTACCAAATACTACTAATAATCTTACAAGTTTACACTATCGCGTTCCAAATTCTATTGATCCAATTCGATCTCATTCGCTTTTTTATATACACAAACCAAGCTTTTAGAAAGCTCATGACTTTTTCAGTATGAATAGTGTAGAAACATTTAGAACTGTTTTATCATTGAAAATTCCATTTTAGTACCGTAAAATATAGAGCTATTCATTTAACTTATTCTATCACACACTAGGTGTCACCGTCACAAATTGAATGAATGAAACTCAAGCTTCAAACCTTAATAGTTCCCTCAAAATTCAGTGTGTGGCGCAAGAGTAATATAAACGAAAATTATTTAATTGTTAAATTTATGTTTAATTAACCTGAATTGATATTACAACTATTAATTGATAGCCAGTTGCTTGTTTTATAAATTGTGATTAAAATAATTAACCATTTTTAAATGGAAACCACAAAAGTTAATAATATTTCATTTATATAAAGAAGAGTATTTCAATAAAATCTTAAATTAAAATGTGATAAAAAATCGTTTCCAGTAAAAATATGTTCTAACGAAATTATAACTACATTAAGCTTAAGTTTTTGAATCATTCTGTGATGTTTAATTAATCTTTTAACGTAACATTAATGAATTATTTGTCAGCTCTATGTGAACGATGTATTCATTAAATGAACACCCGAATTTGTTAACTTTAAGCTATTTTTTTTGGTGTAACGTGTTTTTACTTTGTTAAATAAGTTTCGTATCACTGGATTGTGAATAATACCAAATCCATTTAATTTATCACCAACGAATTTATTTATGTCACAAGAATTATTACAACACAGTTTATTAATAAAAATTCACAAAATCACTTTATATAAATTATTCTCAAATTTTACTGTACACTTATAATTTTTATTTCGCACAAAAACCCTTTTTAATCTTTACTCTACTGCTTTCCAAACACTAATAATCCAATTCGACATCGTTCGCCTTTTTATATACAACAAACCAAACTTCTAGAAAGCTCATGAGTTTTCTAGTTAGAATAGCGTAGAAACATTACGTAACAGTTTTTATTATGAAAAATTCCATTTTAGTACAGTTAAACATTGAGCTATTAATTTAAATTCTGATATTACACACTAGGTGTCACCGTCACACTATAATATTGTTACGTTTTTGCCTTGTCAATCAAGGTTCGTATCACTGGATTGTGAATAATACAAAATCAATTTAATTTTTCTCCAACGAATTTATTTATTTCACAAAATTTATTACAACACAGTTTATCAATCAAAATTCACAAAATCACTTTATATAAATTATTCTCAAATTTTACTAATCACTTTTACTTTTTATTTCGCACAAAAACACTTTTTAAATCACTTTTTAATTCCTTTTTAATCTTTATACTATCGCTTTCCAAATATTACTTATAATCTTACAAGTTTACACTATCGCGTTCCAAATACGAATCATCCAATTCGATCTCGTTCGCCTTTTTATATACACAAACCAAGCTTCTCGAAAGTTCACGACTTTTCCAGTTGGAATAGCGTAGAAACATTACGTAACAATTTTTATCATGGAAAATTCCATTTAGTACATTAAACATTGAGCTATTAGTTTTACTTATTCTATTACACACTAGGTGTCACCGTCACACTACCCCTCACCTAAGCCTGTTCGTCCCGAACAGGACCGAAATTACCTCCTCGGTAGAGGGCCAGCCTCTCTAAATGTACCGCCATTGGTTTACCTCCTTGTCCTTTTCTTGTCCTGTAGGGTGCCGTCCATAAAGGCTGCACTTTCGCCGATAAATCCCCCTTCTTTTGTTGCGAGTTGTGAAGCCACACTAATTGCCCCTCGTGTAATCCCTGGCCATTTGCCCGTATGGCACATCGAGTTCTCATCCAGTCGCCCGACACTCGCACTCTACCTCGCACAACTCGGCCCTTCTTATCCAAAGTCTGCTTAACCTGGTGTTCTTTGGTTTCCTCAACAATTGTTTCAGATTTCGATGGCAGCTCCTCGCAATCACTGATTGTTACTCGCCTTACTGTCGCATCCGTACCGTTAAACTTAAGTTTCAGCTCGATGTTATCGCTACTCAATATTCCTCGGCCAAAATCCAACACAAAGCCATTCATCCTCATGAAGTCCGTTCCCAAAATAACCTCGTCCACAATGTCTGCGACCAGAACCTCGTGTGGGAAAAGGGTTTCGCCGATCCTTATGCTCACGATCTTTTTCCCTTTAATCATTGCACTCTCCCCATTTGCCATTCTTAATTTTAACCCATCAACTAGCTGCACTGCTCCTGCGATCAAATCTTTCCGAACAATTGTGTGGGTTGCTCCGGTATCCAGCGTAATAATACACCTCCTCCCATCAATACCGCCCATAACTGTGACGCTGCTTCCGCCTCGTGCTTCACTCGTAACAGGGATGGATGTTATGGGGCAACCAGACGGCGAAGCCAGCTTCGGTTCCTTCAAACTGACTTCTAACCTTTCCACTTTAGCGACTGTTGCCATCCGTTCATCCGATCCCTGCTCTCCTCTTAGTGCTCTTTTCATAGAAGTTGGTGATCCGTGCCGCTTTCCCCTTGCTTCCAAACAATCTCGCGAGATGTGGCCAATCCTGTTACATACCCAACATCTTCGCTCGCTGCTTCTAGACCTTTGTTCCGACCGTTCCGTTTTTACCCGCATAAAAGGTGGCGATCTTCTCTCTCCATGTATTACTTTCCGACAGTCCATTGAGATGTGACCCAACTTGTCACATTTCCAACACCTAAGCCTGCCTCTTCCGACTGTCGGTACCATTCGCTCCATGCTGCCGTTCTTGTCTGAGTTCATTTGGCGCCTAACTAATAACGGTCTGGTGAAGTTCTGCACGGCCTCGATCGTTAACGCAAACGCAACGGTTTCCGCGAACGTCGCTTTAGGTGACAACATCACCGCCCTGCGTGTCTCTGGATCTCGAATGCCGTCAATGAATGCGTCAATTTTAAGCCTTTCCATATAATCGGCCGACGTACTGGTATGTGCTAGATGTACTAATCGCTCAATTGCCGATGAAAATTCCTGAAGTGATTCTCCTCCCTTTTGGTAGCGGCTTTTCAATTCCATTCGATAGATTTCACGCTTGTGGTCACTGCCGTACTTCCTATCCAGCGCCTTCATAATTTCGAGATAACTGTTGCGATCTTTTTCCGGAATTGTTTGTAAGGCCTCCGCTGCTTCACCTTTAAGGGCCACTATTAACGCTGCGACACGATGTTCGTCGTTCCAATGATTTTGATTGGCTGCCGTCTCAAATTGAAATTTGAAAATGACGAAAGATGTTGTTCCGTCGAATGTTGGTGGCTTTATCTTGATTGATTGGACGGTTTGTACCACTTGTGTTGTTGTTCCACTTGCCTTGATATCAGTTAGTTCTTTCTCGAGCCGTTGGCATTTTTCTTCAACCCGCTGAACCTCCGTTTTGACAAGTTGAACTTCCTTTTGCAGTTTTTGGTCAACCTGTTGAATCTCCATTTGCAGCTTCTCTACTTCGCCGTGTATGTTAGTAGATAATTCGAGAAGTTTCTCGTCTATTCTCTTATGACCATCAGTAATTTGGCTTTTAATTTCTTCTCCTTGTTTCTCCACCCGGTGTTGAAGTTCTTCGTTTGATTGTTTCATTGCTTGGTTTGACTGATTTATAGTCTCTAACTGTCGCACATTTTGTTCTTCCATTTCATTCTTAATTTCTTGGTTTGACTGCTCAATTTTCACCATTTGTCGTTCGTTTTGTTGTTTCATTAGACACATCTGTCCTGTCATTTGGTTCATAGCAGCTATTAACTGCGACAAATCGAAACTTCCAGAATGTTCTTGTGTCTTTTCGACCAACGGTTGTTTATCTTCTGCTTTCTGCTCTATGGTTGCTGCATCCGTTACTTTCTCTCCAAAATCATGATGTTCCGCGTCCAGCCCTTCTTTCTCCATGGCGTCACGTAGTCGCGCTTGTAAAGCTGCTTTACCACCATCAGTAGCCAAACCTCGTTTCTCAAGTTCCCTCTTTAATTCTGGCACTTTTAATTCGTTGAGAATCATTTTCTTTATCTTTTTATTCACAATCCCACCGCTGTCACCAAATTGTTACGTTTTTGCCTTGTCAATCAAGGTTCGTATCACTGGATTGTGAATAATACAAAATCAATTTAATTTTTCTCCAACGAATTTATTTATTTCACAAAATTTATTACAACACAGTTTATCAATCAAAATTCACAAAATCACTTTATATAAATTATTCTCAAATTTTACTAATCACTTTTACTTTTTATTTCGCACAAAAACACTTTTTAAATCACTTTTTAATTCCTTTTTAATCTTTATACTATCGCTTTCCAAATATTACTTATAATCTTACAAGTTTACACTATCGCGTTCCAAATACGAATCATCCAATTCGATCTCGTTCGCCTTTTTATATACACAAACCAAGCTTCTCGAAAGTTCACGACTTTTCCAGTTGGAATAGCGTAGAAACATTACGTAACAATTTTTATCATGGAAAATTCCATTTAGTACAGTAAACATTGAGCTATTAGTTTTACTTATTCTATTACACACTAGGTGTCACCGTCACAATATTGTGGCGGTGACACCTAGATTGTAATAGAACAAGTTAAATTAATAGCTCAATGTTTTACTGTACTAAATGTAATTTTCCATGATAAAACAATTCTAAATGTTTCTACACTATTAGTACAGGAAAAGTCATGAACTTTCAAAAAGCTTGGTTTGTGTATATCTATATAAGGGCGAACAAGATCGAATTGGATTATTAGTAATTGGAACGCGATAGAGTAAAAATTATAGAGGAAATAAAAAGTGATTTGGAAAGTGTTTTAGTGGAAATTATAAGTGTACAGTAAAATTTGAGAATAATTTATATAAAGTGATTTTGTGAATTATTAATTTTAATAAATTGTGTTGTAATAATTTTTGTGCTAAATAAATAAAATCCGTTCGTGATAAATTAAATTGATTTTGTATTATTCACAATCCAGTGATATGAACCTTAACTGACAAGGCAAAAACGTAACAATATTGTGACGGTGACACCTAGATTGTAATAGAACAAGTCAAATTAATAGCTCAATGTTGCACTTTACTAAAACGGAATTTCCCATGATAAAATTGTTCTAAATGTTTCTACACTATTCTTACTGGAAAAGTCATGAACTTTCTAGAAATTTGGTTTGTGTATATAAAAAGGCGAACGAGATCGAATTGGAATTATTAGTATTTGGTAAGCGATAGTGTAAAAATTAAAAAGGAAATATAAAGTGATTTAAAAAGTGTTTTAGTGCGAATAATTTATATAAAGTGATTTTGTGAATTATCATTAATAAATTGTGTTGTAATAATTTTTGTGCTAAATAAATAAATTCGTTGCTGATAAATTAAATTGATTTTGTTTTATTCACAATCCAGTGATACCAAGCTTGATTGACAAGGCAAAATTCGCACAAAAAAACCACTTTACTAAATGCTAATAATGCCAATTCGATCTCGTTCGCCTTTTTATATACACAAGTGTAGACACATTTAGAATAATTTTATCTTGGAAAATTCCATTTTGTTGGTATAGTAGAGATATTAATTTAACTTGTTCTATTACCTTCTAGGTGTCACCGTCACTATATTAAACATATCAAATGCCAGTCCCAACAGTAATATAATCGAAATGAAAACAACTGTAGGTCTGTATTTATTCCTAGAAACTCAATCATTTCACCTACACGCCAAAAGACAGAATTTATGGAATAGTACAGTTATTTGTTAGGCATTTCTCTTTCGGATCGATGAAACGGTTTGTAATTGTATAGAGGGCAAACCAGCAAAGTTCTTTTTTTATTCGTTCTGGTTTTGTTAGAAACTTTCCAAGAACACATGGATTTGAACAAAGTTAATATTAAACTATAAAGTTACTCATTAACGTTAACGAACTACCTTTATAATTACGTATTTGTACGTACAGATACGAGTTTACCCTAAAACTAATATTTTATTTATTTACGTTTGCGAACGGAAAGTATCTTAATCCTTTCGCAAACATTAAAAAAAATAAAAACATAAAAACCAAGTAGAAAACTAATTTAAAATCCTTAATTCACATTTGCTTATTATAGAGTAAAAAAAGAAAATTCCTTTTTTTTAATTATAATTATATTTAAGCTAATTTTACATTTTTTTGTTGTTGGTGTTGTTTTCATCACTTACTATCTCTCCCGTTTTAACTATTACACTTTATTTTTTCTTGTATTATTTTCTTATATTATTATTGTTTATAATTAATGATTACGTCAAAATGTACAATATTCGTATATGTACAAGTTTAAGCCATGAGTCTTGTAAAAAAAATATATAATATGGGGAAAGGGATAAAGATTATAATAGACAGTTAAAAGTAATTAAGAAAATCAAACTTATAAAGAAAAATAAAAACCGAGAAATGGTAGAAAATGGAAAAATTCTTCCCTTCAACTTTTACATGGTGTACGAGTGTTTATTGTGTCAGGAGTAGACGAATTATAAATAGGAAGGATGAATGTAAGCAAGCATTAATTTTTTTTTTTTTTTTTTTTTTTTGGTTTATTTAGAACATTTATCATAAACATAAAAATACTTAAATACGGAGTAGCTACTGTATAATTTAGTAATGTATCCATACGAGCTTTTCTTCATAACGTTCATTTTTTGGATTATATTATGGTGTGTGTGTGTGTGTGTGTGTGTAGTTTGTACACGAACGAAATATCCAACTCAGAATATGAATGGAAAAGTAAAAAATAAAAAAATAGAAAAGCTTAAGGAAAGCATAAAAAATAACTTTTTCATGTTGAAAGTAAATTATGGTAAAATGAAAATTTATTATTATTATTATTATTATTTTTGGTTCTAAATATAAATATTTAAGTCTATATACAAATTCTAGTTTTATTTTATAACAATTTATATAATTTACGTTTATCTCATTAGGTAATTTTATTTTCAATAGACGAAAAAGCGGATGTTATAGTTTTGTGTCAGAGTTTCTTTATTTTTTATTTACTGTCTTATACAAGTATAAATTATTTTTAAAATAGATTTACCCGTAAGCATATTTAGACTTTAATTTAAAGCTTTATGTCTTCAATCTAAATAAAAATATGTGCTAACAGAACGAAGCTTTCTTTTCATTAACAGCCAACAGCGAAAAACTGTCAGTGTTGTGCACGTAAATTACATTGCGTAATTTACACTATTATTTACGTGTAAATAATTGTATTTTTTACTTGAAATTTTTTACGTTACAAAGTAAAAAATTGTAAATAATTAGCGACATCTGTGCGAAATGTGACATTTAAATTAAAAGAGCAGAATTAAAAAATTTTATGTCGATATTACAACCATTTCACAGCTCTATCTATTGAAATTAATTTGAATGTAGATTGTACTATGTGTTTTAAATAAATTGTTTAAAATATGCTGACCAAACGCATTTTATTTAACAAAAAACGGAATAATTTATTCTGTTTTTTATGTATTAAAATTGTATCTATTCGAAAATGTTATTAAAAAAATAATTTCTCTATTTACATACATGGTTCAAATAATTATAATTTATTCTGCGCCATCTCATACGTAGGTACCATACTATTTGATTTATAAAATTTGACTGTGTATGTTTTACTTTTAACTTTCACCACCGCAATTATGTCAGATTGTCAAAAAAATTTATTTTGTAAAATATTAAAACTATCTAATCTATAGCATTCACAGTTGGTATTAATTACGGCAATTACTCCAAGTACAAGCGAGCTTGTCAGAAGTAATCGATTCCTAATGCCTATAAATATATGGCCACCATTTTGCAATTGGTATTCTAACAGCTACGTTCTCGAAAACGATAAGTAATTTAATTGGTTCACGCTTCATTCTTTATTAAGGCTCAACTTTGTTACAATAATATCATGGCAGGGGCAGCGAAATGCAATCATAACTGTGGTAACCAATTCGTTTTTGGTACTGTTCTTTGAAAGCAATCGTACAAATTAATTCTGTCACAAATAGCGTGTACCGAATTTCAATATTATAACATATCCCGTTCCGATTATACGGCTGGCTATATATTCCCGTAGTGTTTAGTATGAGAAAATAAACGTTTCTTCTACAACTTCCCGTGTTTTTAAACCGATTGAAGTGAAATTTAGTATGCAAGTTTATATTGGCCCACAAATAGCGTGTACCGAATTTCAATATTATAACATACCTCGTTCCGATTTATGGCTGGCTATATATTCCCGTAGTGTTTAGTATGAGAAAATAAACGTTACTTCTGCAACTTCCCGTGTTTCTTAACCGATTGAAGTGAAATTTAGTATGCAAATTTATATTGGCCCACAAATAGCGTGTACCGAATTTCAATAATATAACTTATCCCGTTCCGATTATACGGCTGGCTATATATTCCCGTAGTGTTTAGTATGAGAAAATTAACGTTACTTCTACAACTTCCCGTGTTTCTTAACCGATTGATGTGAAATTTAGAATGCAAGTTTATATTGGCCCACAAATATCGTGTACTGAATTTCAATATTATAACGTATCCCGTTCCGATTATACGGCTGGCTATATATTCCCGTAGTGTTTAGTATGAGAAAATAAAATGTATAGTCAGTGAATGTATAGTCAGCCGTGTAATCGGAACGGGATAAGTTATAATATTGAAATTTGGTACACGCTATTTGTGGGCCAATATAAACTTGCATACTAAATTTCACTTCAATCGGTTAAGAAACACGGGAAGTTGTAGAAGAAACGGTAATTTTCTCATACTTAACACTACGGGAATATATAGCCAGCCGTATAATCGGAACGGGATACGTTATAATATTGAAATTCGGCACACGCTATTTGTGGATTCTTTTTGGCAGTATGATCCTTCCGATTTAAATTCTCTTTCGGCACAATTTTTTTATTCATGTACAATAGGTAATTCCAATTCCAATCACAATCACTTCCATCCATATTATCACTGCTACATCGTTTCTTATTTACTGTCACTGTCAGAGTGTCAGTAATAATGATTATGTATTTAATGCAGTTTAATGATTCTAGGAAATCATGTATCCGGTTAGATCAAGCAAAAATGCACGAATCAATTGCAATCGTACAATTGCACAAAATCGTTATGTCATGCGGCCAACATAATATAATGCCCGTATTTCTGTGAAATAATTTCCATTATCCGAAATACTTTTGAGCAGTAGCGGGCGAATTTCTGTCAATATTCACAAAAATTGCGGCGGGTTTTGTAAACAGCAATTCCACTCTTAAAAATATTTTTTGATTTATTTGCTAAAACTAACCACATATGGCATTGCGATAAATTCTAGTGTGAATATATACCTACCTACTACAAAAATTATTATCTGGTAAATCATAATTACCTAATCAAATCATTAATCAATGATTTTTTGTGCATATTTCTATTAAAGAAATTATAAATTTTGCAATCTTATTTTATTTTGATTATAATTTTCGTTAAAATCGATTGAAAATTTTTAGAGAGGTTTGAGTATGTAAGTGGTACTAGTATTTCTTAATTCTTTTAGATGGCATCACTTTTAATATTTTTTACATTTATTACAATATTTTACATTAATTACAATTTTTACCGTATTTTACAATTTTTTACGAAATGTATGTAAACAATTATTTTTTACGCGTAATTGCACAACACTGCAAACTGTAACCTATGAACTAATGATAATTTAAAATTGATAGTTAAAGTTTTCTACATTCTACGTCTTCGTTAAATCTTTCAACGGTGTTCGCATTAAACTGTTTATTCGGGGTCATACACCCGGGCCTAGCTGCGACCTATCCACCTTACATAACAATAAATTATTTTTATTTTTATTGAGTCAATTAGTGCTCTTTATTTTAACTTATTTAAGCTTGAGCTCTAAATCCAATTTCGGGATTATTGTCAAAAGCATAATGAAAAATAAACATAAATAATATAAAATTACACATAAAACAATCAAAAATTCTGTACTAAAATGAACTTTCCACAAAAATAAAATGAGTATGAGACAAAAAGCTTTCATTGCCAATATAAGCATAATCATCCACAATATCAATCGTATTAATCGAATTTGTACTTGATTTAATATTTAACATTTCCCAAATCAATATTTTCCTAAAATTGATTTGTTTATCGATATTTTTGACATTATCCAAATTGATTAAATGTTTTGAATGTTTAAGATACCGTGCCGTGGAAGTGCACTAATATTTGAATTTAAATCTTTATTAGTGTCATATCTATGTGGTTAGATTCTTTTTTCCAAACAGTTTTGTTTTTCGGCATACGTAGCGTTGCAACTACAATGGAATAGGTAAACCACATTTCATATATTTTTTATGGTACCTTGAATTTAATTTTGGAAAAAATATGTGCGATTGAAAGCTCAAGCTTAAATAAGCTAAAACAGCATTTCATACCAAACAAAAATTCATTTAAATCTTAAAAATTGGCTCATATATCTCCTAGATGGAAAATGGAGACAAACGATAACCGAAATTAAATTTCTTCAAATCACGAAGAATATGAAATCGTTCAATTAGCAATTGAATTTGCAAAAACCCGGAAGTTGAAAACAATTTTAACTTAAACAAGGAAGTCTTCCAACGGTTTGAAAATAAATTTGTTTTCGGAGCGATCAATGAAGAAATTGCGACGAAATATACGAGACAGTTTCAACGAAATAACAATTCGTTTATTTCGTACTAGTGATAAATGGCTAGTGAAAATTTCTAACATCGATCTATACCAACGCACGTAAATTCATTTTAAGTTTAGGAAATACATTTTGCTTTTTCAAAATTATTTTGGACGTTGAAAGAGTTATTTTAAATTTAAAAGACAATGATCGTATGCACATTTGAAACAATTTTATAAATATTTTGACAAGCCACAAATGACTCCTAAGGAAAAAAGAATTATGAATACGTGAAATAAACGAAGACGTTTTTGAGAGACACTCCGGACATTTTAGTAGCAAAAGCAGACAAAGCAAACATATCTGTTTTGACATTACGAACCGACTACATTGAAAAAGTTAGTTAGTTTTTTTTTAATTAAGATGGCATCCGAGTGGCAATGACGTATTTTTGAGAAGTGAAATTAATTTTTTTTTAAATCAAATAATAAATTTAATTTCAATTAATTTAAATTGAAAAATGGTACTTGATTTAATTAATCATATAAATATTTTGTGATTAATTTTTTTTTGTGAAAATAAAAACAAGCTTTAACTACTTTGATGTGCTTTTGACGTGTGATAATATTCTAAAGTTTTCGCCGTTTTGAGTGATTTTAAACAAAATTTTAAAAAAGAATCGAATTATTTATTTATTTAATATTTATTTACCAACTTTCAAAAAAAAAATCTGGTTCCAATTTTAAAATATTTTACATTACATTTCAAAAATTAAAAAAAAAAAAACTTTAGCAAAAATTATAAAGAAAATCTGACATCAAAACCTTAAATGCATCTCTTGACAAACTAAAACCAAAAATCGACCGTACTTTATTAAAAGCAACCGAGACGTTATAAACAGGTTCATTCATAGCTAAATTACTCCTCCTTATTGGTAATTTAAGAACAAACTCCCTACTCGATCGTAACATACGTGTTGGAACGTAAAGAGAAAATAAATCGAGAATGTCATTACAATCAATTCTACAAACGAGTGGATCACGGACAAAAGTGGCACACGTCGCAGTTCTACGAATAGAGAGAGGTTCCAATTTTAATAGTTTACATAGTCCCCCCTATAAGGAGAAAGAATATATTTGGGAAGATTATTGTCCCTAGGTAATCTACGCAAGGCATATTTTAAGAACTGTCTTTGAACCCTTTCTATAAGATCAGAAGAATCCTGATAAAATGGGTCCCAAATAACAACGCCATAATCTTATTGCGAGCGCACCAACGTAATATACAAGATTCTAATCGCATAAGGATCCCAGAAGTCTTTGGAGAATCTTTTAACAAACCCTAACATGGAAAACGGCTTAGATACAATGCCCTGTATAAGAATTTGGAAGGATAAATTAGAAGCGAATGTGATAATCAAATCTTTGAAAGTGTTCACTTTCTCAATTCTATGGTCTTTGAGAAAAAATTCGTAGTCAAAGTTCAAAACATTCCTTCTATGGGAAAATCGCATTGTTTTTTACTTCTTAGTATTCAATAATAAATTTTGGTAAGTACAGCAATTCGTAAAATCCGAAAAATCCGACTGTAGCTCCTCTGCATCCCTAATATTAGAAATAATTTTAAAAATTTTAATATCGTCAGCATATATAAGAATCTCAGAATACTTAATACAGTTAATCACATCATTAATAAAAAGAATAAATAAAAGGGGACCCAAACGGCTTGTCTGGGAAACCCCTGACATAACATAAATCCGTCTAGACATGTAATTCCCTATCTTAACGATTTGAGTTCTGCCATCTAAGTACGACTTGATCCACCTAATAGGTAAACTAGTATAATCCAAAGACATAAATTTAAGGAATTGTAGTTTGTGATCAATTTTGTCAAAGGCCCTGCTAAAATCTGAATAAACAACCTGTACATCCATCCCCAATTCAAAAGCCGTTGAAATATAATTGGTCAGTAAAAACCAATTCGAGACAGTTGATCTGCCAGGAAGGAATCCATGTTATTGTTAAGACGAAATAAACCTACATATATAAAAAAAAATAAAATCTTTGACTAATTTTTCAAAAAGCTTCGGCAAAACGGATAAAATACTGATGGCGCGATAATTAGTAATATCACTTCTGGAACCTGACTTAAATATTGGTTTAATTAAAGAGCATTTCCAAAAGTTCGGGAAGTATCCTTGTCGAAGGCTTTTGTTAAAAAGAACTGTGATTGGGAAAGCGACAGCATGTGCTGTCATTCTAAGAACCAAGGGTGGGATGGAATCGAACCCTGCACTTTGATTGATATCAAGCGAGAGTAGACCATTCAAAACAGTATCAAGTTCCAATTGCAAGGAACAATTTATATTAGCCACTGTACAATTGCTTGATATCGAATCTGTCGTTAACGGTTTCTTTACATATACACTCTCAAAAAAGTCAGCGAACAAGTTACAATTATCTTTCAAATTATGACCCAAACGATCGTCCAAAAACTTAGTGGACGGATATCCCTTAGTTTTTCTTTTAGAATCAACGAATTTCCAGAAGCTATCAGGTCTATCCTTTATGTTCGATTCGATCTCCAAAATGTAATTGTTGTAAGGAAATTTATTCAATATTCTGAATTCATTTCTCAAGGATTCAAATACAGCGTACCTATCAGGAGTAGGGAAAAGTTTAAATCTCTTATGAGCCTTGTCTTTACGGTTTTTCAAACTAATAAGCTGTTTATTATATCACGGTTCCTTCAACTGACGCGTACACAGTTGAAAAAATATTCCTTATGTAATGCAAATTGCATTATATGTAGGTCCAGTGCAAGGCTGTATTACAAACAGATACAAAGCTTGTATTAAAAATTAGTTTGATACAATTTGCATTGATTTGTAATACAGCAATTAGATTAAATTTTAGTGCAACATTTCATTAGAATGTAAAGCAAATTGTAGGAGGACCATCAATCAACTGCATTAAAATTTATCAAAGACTGCATTAATAAAATATTTTAGAAGTAGTAAATTTTAAAGCAAGTTGCATTAAAAGCTCCGTAATTTTAGCGATTTTTTTTTGTTTTTTCGGGGTTGTTCTTTGTTTTTGGTGCCTTGAGGTTGAGGGTCGAAATTTCAGAGAGATAATAACTTATAAATTAAGAACTGAAAAGCTTACGTTAAAACATAATAGATATTTTCGAATCCGGAAAACTAAATTACTAAATATTTATTAAGCTGCTTATATGTCATGTAGTCGATTTGATTTAGTGAATTTTATACCAGTAATGCAAAACTCGTGCATGATCTTATTATTCGTGTATACATATAAGTCCACTTGTTTTAGCGAATTTTATGTTGGTATAATTTTTAAATTTGAGCAGGTTGCTTTAAAATGTTTAATAGTTGTATTAAAAATATTTTTAATGCAAATACTGCTTTATAAATCCTCATAATTGCATTAAAATTCATTTTAACGCAATCATACTTTGCAATTTAATAATAACTTGCATTACATAAGTCGCAATGCAAGGCTTGCATTAAAAATTAAAGTTACTTTTTCAACTGTGTAGTTTTAAATTTAGGAATAAATTTCACCATTCCTACATTTAGAACATTATAAAATTCATCCAGTACTTCCTTTAAATGATCATTACCCTCAAATGCACTCCAATCATAATTATCAAACAAAGCATTAAAGGAATCGTAGTCCCCAATTTTACAATTAAAATTTTCAACAAATACTTCATCCTTGACAATTTCACATACATCGAAAGACAGTGATACTTTTATTGGAAAGTGGTATATGCTCGACGCTCCAGCTCAAGCGTCTCGACAATAACTTCTTGATCCAACGGCAAAAATACCAGGTCCAAAACATTCCCACACTTGTTCTTGACGTCCATACATTGTTTGAGACCCATTGAAATAATCTGGCCATGAAGTTATCATAATTCGCATTCAAGTTCAACGGAGTTAAAAAATCATCAATTCTAAGCCAATTAACATTTGGTAAATTGAAATTACACAATATACATAAACGATCCTCTGGTTGCAAAATGGGTGCTATGCTAGACTTGATAATATCAATGACTTTATCATACACCCCAAAATTAGAATCGCATGGAATATACATGACACAAACGATTAGTGAAAACGCATGATATCTGATTCTTACTGCGATTATATCCAAGTCGCAATCCGTCAATATTAAAGGTACAGATGAAAATTTATCCGCAACAGCAATTGGCACACCTCCACCTTTCTCATATGTGTCTTTTAAAATATGCCTGCCTCGACGATGAACAATGTACGATGTCGGATAATATTTTTTCGTCTTAAATTAGATGTTAGCCAAAACTCCGCTATACAGACCACTTCATATTCATCATCAAGTAAAGATAAAAATAGATTATTTGATTTAGAGCGAATATCGCTTGCGTTATGATAATAAATGTTTATTCTTTGAGTAGCTGAATTTGATTGATGTGGTGATGATATAAGATAGTAGAATTTATAGTAGAATTTAACGGAGGTGCTGATCGAGCCGGACACCAAACACGTTTTTTTATTCGTATCATTATACCTGGAGGCCACATGTCTGAATTATTTAATTTTTTGTAAAGTTCCCCAGTCAAACCAATTTTAAAAGAAACGAAAGTAAGTGCGTTATTCGCATCACGATCCTTAGTCAGCAGTATGTAAAATCTTTAATTTGAAATGTTAAAGGTTCAATTTGAAGTATACACTCTTAAAACCTGCATCATCGCAGAAATATCTGTCCGTGTTTGCATGGGACTTAAAAGTTTGTCCATTGAAGTGAGGTTTTCGCTAAATTGAGTATCCGTTGAAATGAGTTAGGATTTAATTAGCCTGCATTGGGGTTAAGTTTTCGGTTGGGGAATTATTTAAGAATTGATTTGGTGCGTTTGGTTAGCGGTTAATTTGGTGATTTCGTTTATAATTATGTTGATTTGTATATTGAGTTGGAGGTTGAGCAGAAGATTGACTTAAAAGATTCATTTCGGGATTGATTTGGGAATTGAATTAATCAAGGCCGAAGTTCTGACCACCTCATGGATTTTCAGCCCTTTATATTTTCAGGTATTGAAGTTGTGGCATTAAAAATAAAGTCGGTATTAATACCAGAAATTTCTCGAACCTGATCGATCATTGTAAATTGGCTTGCCGAAACACTATATTTTATTTATAGAGTTAACTTCTGGAATTATTTCGGAGACATCCTGTTACACTGATGGTGACACTTTGGAATACATTGACGTAATTGAACCCTCCTGCAAAATTGGCAATCTACTGATGCATAACCATGCAGATTATTACGTTCATATTCCTGCGACGTATTGCTATTTCGTTATTTAGGATAATGAGGTTGTGGATTAAAATTGGCACACGGTTGTTTTGTAAAATGTAATGGATTTTGTTGATCGAGATTTATGCGATCGTAGACTTATTAGTTATTTCTTTCGGCATTTTGATGGTAAAGTTTTTTTTTTCCTCATGTGTTCCAAAAGATGCGTGACTTATGATTGAAAATTCACTTTCGTTTAAAATGTAGTTGAACAAATTCGACAGTGTATCTGAATTTTAGTTTTTATTTCGAAATCTTTACGATGCTATACGTGGCAAAGATGTTCTCGTAAAGAGACGGCAAAGGTAATACAAATACAAAACAAAAAGGTGAAGGAAACAACATTTCAAAAGATTTAATATCAATAAATGTTTATAACGAACATACCGAGCATAATTTTTTATTTCCTATATCGAAATCTGGTAACCACTAGCTACCTACCATATTTCTGTCGCATACATCTCATCAAAACAATTTTAAAATTCCTGTAATTTTTCTCTTATATATGCTTTACACTTTGGGAAATGTCAGATCTAATATTTGAGACAAACAATATTGTGAGCTGTATACTATAGTGTGTTTGATTGTTTGCTACTTGGTAGAAATGAATAAAAAAAAAAATCTGGAAATTGTACATACACATACATATGTAATACACGATACATACATATATGGGTGAAGTGATTTTTCTTTCCTAGTTGTCGTCCTTTTTTTTTTTTTTGCGCGCTTGGATATATTTCGCTAGAGCTTTTCCAAATTATTAAAATCGCTTGTGTGACTGAAAACCCCATGACAATATGGAAAGAAAACGCCCTGACAAAATATGAATAAATAAAATTTCTAACGATGATAAAATAAAAATCGTTATATATACGTAAAGTGAAAAATAAGGCAAAATGACAACAATGAAAATGATGAAGTTGTTCAAAATAAAATGTACGACACAAAAAAGAAGAAGAAAGTGAAGATAAGGAGTCTGTATTGTACCAAAGGTAAGGAGAAATATTTTTATTTTTTATTTTTTTTTATTTATATCTTAACTAGTCCTATTATATACTACAATATATAGCAATTTGGAATTATCGCAAAGAAGCGAGGTAAGAAAATCTTGATGGGGAATCGTGATTGTCTAAACAATAAGACGAGTTAGTACGTACACATATACACGTCAACGTGTATATATTTATATATGTCTAAAGATGGAGATGAGGTTTTTAACATTCTTCTTAAAATTTATGTTTTATTAGACTTTATTTTGTTTTTGTTGTGATTTATTTATATATTTAAATTGGAAAGTTAAAATCAGAACGAAAAATGGAGTGAAAATTTATTTAAATTGTATAAAAATGCCACACCACCGCAGCAGCTCCTTCAGGTTAAGTAAATATATGTAAATTTACAGTTTTTCGGTCGATGTGATAAGAAACGAAAGTTTTTTTATTTTATTCTAAGCTAAAAGATGTTGTTATATATAATTATATAAGTATATATGTATATAGGAGTGAAATTGGAGGGTATAAGAAAATTTGTTTTAATTGTTAAAAATTAAAATTAAGTTTTGCATGATTAATTGCTTAAAATATTTTCCTTTTTGTTTTCATATCTCCCTCACAGTATGTCTGGGTTTATGTGTGTACTTAGTGGATCGTAGTTGATGAATTTCCATTCGTTTTTGTTGTAAGTAATTTATTCATGTTTAGCAGGAGGGAAAATTAAGATATTCCATTTTATTTGGTACGTTGTTGTTTTGTTGATGTTTTAATTTAAATTAGGCATTTTTTTTTTGGTTATTCTGTTGAAAGTATAGAATGAATTTGTTTGATTAATATACCTAACAAAGTTAGTACAGTATACTTACATAATAATATAGAGTCGGTATACAATTAAAATGTACAAAAAAAAATTTCAGGAAGTAATTTTTATTTTTTTTTACTTCGGGAGAATAGGAATAAGGTTGATGATGTTGGAGAGGTAAACAGCAATTTATCAAATAATTAGGCAACACAGTGGTAATTAAAATGTTCCTCCTTGTCGTATTTTAATGGATTGCTGTAGGGCGTATATTATTAATGGGTCAGTTTGCGTGTACCTTATAAAATCTGTAATGAATGAGGGCAGAATGAATTTCCATTTGTGTCCATTAACCCTTTATGTAATTAAATTTCTACTAATTTTTTAACAACTACCGAATTTTGTTATCATCTTAAATAAACATTCGCGTTCACGAGGAGTCATACACTTATCCATATTTATTTCAACCAATAGGACTTAGTTCACACCTCTGTGTTGTAATAAAACTAAGCAAATTTCAAAAATTTTAAAATCAACCTAAAAATTAACTCTAGAATCAACTTTAAAAATAATTAGAAAACAAAAATTAAATACTCAAACCAAAATATGTACTAATGCGTTATAAAGCTTTTAAAATATATAATTGCTGCGTTCCATTTGAAGTGGCAAAGTACAAATAAGTACTTGGGAGTAGATGGTAAATGGAACGCAGAAAATTAATTGCGAAAATTAAAATTAATTTAAAAAAATTTACGTACAACATGGAAAGTTGGAAAATTAATTATTAAGTTGAAAACTGATTAGCCATTTCTTACCGATTAGTTGTACTAAATATTCTTGTAACGAAGTCGCCATAAATTCAAAAAGCAAACTACTCATAAAATTTAGCAAGAGTAGCTGCATGCAGTCAGAAGTACTTGTGTGTACTTTGCCACATTAAATGGAACGCAGCAAATTATAACAAAAATCAAAGATCCAAACCAAAATCATATTGCGAGACATCTAAACTTATAGCATTGGAACTAAAGAAATGACATTAAAATATAAAATAAAAAAAAAACTTTACGCAACATTAAAAACACATTGCTGTCATACAGGTCAATGCACCTAAGTTAAATTATAAATCAAAGAAATGCGTTGTCCGCGAAAATAATGACAATAAGTATTTTTATTAGTTTAAGCATTTTTTGGAAAATGAAAGAGTAACGAACCCTTTTTAATATATTTAAGCGAAAATTGTTAGTGTAAGTAGTATAAGAATTTTAGTATATAAACAAAAACAGAATTATTGTAAAAATCAATTTATCATAAATCTTTTAACCAGTAAAACGTAAAACTATAACAAAACTTAAATCATTTTCATTTATCAAGAATCAATCAATTTCGAGAAGCCGTAGCAGTCATCTTCAACCGCAGCTAAGAGGAAAAGCGGAGCGATATAGTAAGTATTAACTAATACGAAAGACAAAAACACTAACACTTGGGCAACGAAGTTCATGCAACTACGAAGCGCACTAGGTATCGAAAAGCCTAGGGGAGAATGAATAAGCCGTTAAGCGTCCATTAGTTCTCCTTATGCTAAGAGTGCATGATACTTCTTTTCTTCAACTAACAAAATTGATCTCTTCTGAATGTCTAACTCTTAACCCGCTAAGTTAAACATTCCAACTAAATCATCGTTTCGTTCGAAATTTAAATTCGAATTATACCGTTAGTTTTGAAGTTAAGATATTTCATATCTTAATCTCATGCAACGTCATAATTCTGAATTATTCGACTGAACAACACTCAAATACATCGACACATTATTCACAGCATAATACCCAACATTAATCCAACATTAATATCCAATATCACACAATTATAACATCAAATAACCACAACATTAACACACAACAGTAACAATAATCACAATATCTGTTTTGTTCATTTGAAGAAATGCTACTTCAAACATTACATCTTTCTGCCATATCCAAAGTTCGATTAATCCACAAAGTATCGTTTATGTTGAGATTTTGAAATTTTAACGTATTCTACTCTCTAATCATTCTTACAGTTGGTTTATCAATAAAATTTTGACCAATTAAAGATTATGTATTTAAATATTGGTCATTATCGCTCGCCCCACGTTACTTTCTCATATCATTGAGCATTGACTTCAATAATTAATTAATCCCAAAACTATCACGTTACCGTTCAAAGTTACTGTTTTGATATCATAGTGGAACATTCTGTTTATTCCATCAGATGGACAAGCAAACATTTCCTACATCGTTCTCGTCGTTCTGGTTCAGGACAATTTAAAGACAAATGTGAATGCTGCTTCGCCCATATATAAATTGAAATGTTTCACCAATTCGTCTGCAAATATTCTCCAACTGATAAACACGCATTGTACTAAATTAAACCATAATTTGGCCGATCCTTTTAGTTTATTCCCGATTGTTAACATAAAAATTCGTTCATCTATTTCATAAATATTCATCAGCGATTCAACTTTTTGAACGAATTGTTCCGACGTTAATAATGCTGCCCTTAGAGGATCAAATTCTGGAAGTATATCGATCACATTGCGGGGTGTAAGGTTAAATCGATTTTGAGAATTACGACGGTTAATATCTCCTTCCGGGAATATAGTACGTTTATCGTCGTTGGATTTGTATTGCGTCAATTTCGAAAATTCCTCATTAAGCATACGCTCACGCTCAATAAACACTTTCTCCCGCTCTAACAAATTTATTTGATGTTCAAGTTAAATTTCGCCCAAAACTAACATTTCGGAATGCAACATTACATCATTTAGCTCGTTTGCATCACAAGTATTTTGTTGATTCACTTCGCTCGGAGTACCTTTCTGGAGTGATTTTCTGCAACTCGTAACCATTTTCATAGTTCACTCTCACTTGGAAATGCGACGTTCCACTTTCATACATTTCTAATCTTTCCGCAAATGTTTTACGCTTCCGTTATCCCTTAACCCACGTTCACCCTGAGTAATTTTTATATACCACAAAGTTCCGTTATTTATAATTATAACTGTTTTATTCTTTCATGCACAAATCAACAGATATTCACGTTTCGCTCCATTGAGTCTTCATTGACATACTCTTCTTCCTTCGCTATTCGTTAAATTTTTGTTTTACAGGGTATTCCAGTTTCAAGTGTTATACTATATTTTGACTAAACTAATTAGGATTTTGTTTTGAATCAGTCCGCCATTTCTGTTTATTGTTTTATGTCTTGTTTTCATAAACAAGCAACATCTAAACTACAGAATTTATCGAAAACCAACGCATATACCAAGATACATCACATCAGACACATTCCACCATATTCAATATAAAAATGCAGCATTCAACACCATGGTAAACAGGTTGATATTCATCCAAATGAACACGGAAAACTACAAAAAAATTACACATAATATATGAAATAGCCGGACGGATATACCAAAAATTTTGTAAATAAAATAGTAAGCCGCACAAAACAGGGGGAACAAGGGTATATTTAGAAGAAGCCGCCACATTAAAACCTCATAAAACGGAAAGCAAATTCTTATCAATCCCATTCTACCCGGCATATTCAAATAAGCTGGGAAATGTCTTCAAAAAACATAACATCTCCTAGTCAGCAGAAGCGATCTGAAATTAAAGACCTCCATAGAAAAATATAATGATAAAATTTAAGAACATCAAAGCTGAGGTATATAACAAATACAGAGTGAAAACTGTGACAATGTGTACATCGGTCAAACAAAAAGAACCATTGCAACAAGTGTTCAGAATCATCACTTAAAAAATAAATATTAATTAGATTGAAATAAAATTTAGAATTAAAAATTAGCTTAACTTTTGGTGCATCCTGTGAGATGCACACCTTCATAAATGATAACAATTGTAATTTTTCTTGATTTGATTTACGTAAATAACATATGTGTATTGTAAATATTAAATGACAGTCGATAATGATTCATTCAATTTGACATTAAGGTGGTTGTGTAGCAACCTTTATTATCGACTTTTATTTGTATTATTATTATTATTATTATTGTTTCGTTTTTGCCTTGTCAATCAAGGTTCGTATCACTGGATTGTGAATAGTACAAACTCAATTCAATTTATCACCAACGAATTTATTTATTTCACAAAATTTATTACAACTCAGTTTATCAATAAAAATTCACAAAATCACTTTATATAAATTATTCTTAAATTTTACTGATCACTTTTACTTTATTTATCGCACTATAACACTTTTTTAAATCACTTTTTATTTCCTTTTAATCTTTATACTATCGCTTACCAAATAGGTAATACTCTATCGCGTTCCAAATACGAATAATCCAATTCGATCTTGTTCGCCTTTTTATATACACAAACCAAGCTTTTCGAAAGTTCACGACTTTTCCAGTTGGAATAGCGTAGAAACATTACGTAACAATTTTTATCATGGAAAATTCCATTTAGTACAGTAAAACATTGAGCTATTAGTTTTACTTATTCTATTACACACTAGGTGTCACCGTCACACTACCCCTCACCTAAGCCTGTTCGTCCCGAAAAGGACCGAAATTACCTCCTCTGTAGAGGGCCAGCCCCTCTAAATGTACCGCCATTGGTTTACCTCCTTGTCCTGTAAGGTGCCGTCCATATAGGCTGCACTTTCGACGACGAATCCTTCTTCCACTGTAGAACGCGGTTTCGTTTCAGCTGCTTTTCTCCAAATCTTCCGCCGTTGGCTTGTTTGTCATAACGATCCCTCATCCAGCCATTGAACACTAGTACTCCTCTTCGCGCAACTCGGCCCTTCTTATCCAATATCTGTTTAACCTGGTGTTCATTGATTTCCTCAACAATTATTTCAGATTTCGATGGCAGCTCCTCGCAATGACTGATTGTTACTATCCTTACTGTGGCATCCATAGCGTTAAATTTAAAATTCAGCTCGATGTTATCGCTGCTCAATATTCCTCGTCCAAAATCCAACACAAAACCATTCATCCTCATGAAGTCCGTTCCCAAAATAACCTCGTCCACAATGTCTGCGACCATAACTTCGTGTGGGAAAAGAGTTTCGCCGATCCTTATGCTCACGATCTTTTTCCCTTTAATCATTGCACTCTCTCCATTTGCCATTCTTAATTTTAACCCATCAACCAGCTGCACTGCTCCTGCGATTAAATCTTTCCGAACAATTGTGTGGGTTGCTCCGGTATCCAGCGAAATAATGCAATCCGTGCCATCAATGTCGCCTTTGATTGTTAAGCTGTCACCGCCTCTTGCTACTTTCGAAACGCGGATGGAGGTTATGGGGCAATCAGTTGTGGGAGTCAGCTTCTGCCCCTTTAAGCTGACTCTTTCAAGTTTAACGACTCTGTCGTCATTTGGCCTTCTTGCCTGGCCCCTACCTGCTCCCCGCTTGGTCGTCGCTGCATAGGAGATGGTGATCTTCCCCTTTTTCTTCTTAATTCCCAGCAGTCCCGTGAGATGTGACCGATTTTATCACATGCCCAACATTTGATTTTGCCGCTTCCGTCTCGGTATCTTGGTGTTGACCGTTCTGTGTTTATGCTGGTGTCGGTTTCCACTCGGCGTATTTTCATTGACGGTTTGGTGATGGCTTGTGCAGTTTCATTTGTTAACGCACAAGCGATGGTTTCCGCGAAGGTTGCTTTAGATGACAACATCACCGCCCTGCGTGTCTCTGGATCTCGAATGCCGTCAATGAATGCGTCAATTTTTAGCCTTTCCATATAATCAGCCGACGTACTGGTATGTGCTAGATGTACTAGTCGCTCGATTGCCGATGAAAATTCCTGAAGTGATTCTCCTCCCTTTTGGTAGCGGCTTTTCAATTCCATTCGATAGATTTCCCGCTTGTGATCACTGCCGTACTTCCGATCCAGCGCCTTCATAATTTCGAGATAGCTGCTGCGCTCTTGTTCCGGGATGGTTTGTAAAGCCTCTGCTGCTTCGCCTTTGAGGGCCACTATTAATGCCGCGACACGATCTTCGTCGTTCCAATGATTTTGATTGGCTGCCGTCTCAAATTGAAATTTGAAAATGACGAAAGATGTTGTTCCGTCGAATGTTGGTGGCTTTAACTTGATAGATTGGACGGTTTGTACCACTTGTGTTGTTGTTTCACTTGCCTTGATATCAGTTAGTTCTTTCTCGAGCCGTTGGCATTTTTCTTCAACCTGCTGAACCTCCGTTTTGACAAGTTGAACTTCCTTTTGCAGTTTTTGGTCAACCTGTTGAATCTCCATTTGCAGCTTCTCTACTTCGCCGTGTATGTTAGTAGATAATTCGAGAAGTTTCTCGTCCATTCTCTTATGACCATCAGTAATTTGGCTTTTAATTTCTTCTCATTGTTTCTCCACCCGGTGTTGAAGTTCTTCGTTTGATTGTTTCATTGCTTGGTTTGACTGATTTATAGTCTCTAACTGTCGCTCATTTTTCACCATTTGTCGTTCGTTTTGTTGTTTCATTAGACTCATCTGGCCCGTCATCTGGTTCATAGCTGCTATTAACTGCGACAAATCGAAACTTCCAGATGGTAATTGTGTTGTTTCGACTGACGGCTGTTTATCTCCTGTATTCTGCTCTACGCTTTCCGCGGCCGTTATTTCCTTTTCAAACTCATGATGATCCGCGTCTAACCCTTCTTTCTCCATGGCGTCACGTAGTCGCGCTTGTAAAGCTGCTTTACCACCATCAGTAGCCAAACCTCGTTTCTCAAGTTCCCTCTTTAATTCTGGCACTTTTAATTCGTTGAGAATCATTTTCTTTATCTTTTTATTCACAATCCCACCGCTGTCACCAATTGTTACATTTTTGCCTTGTCAATCAAGGTTCGTATCACAGGATTGTGAATAATAATGCAAACTCAATTCAATTTATCACCAACGAATTTATTTATTTCACAAAATTTATTACAACTCAGTTTATCAATAAAAATTCACAAAATCACTTTATATAAATTATTCTTAAATTTTACTGATCACTTTTACTTTATTTATCGCACTATAACACTTTTTTAAATCACTTTTTATTTCCTTTTAATCTTTATACTATCGCTTACCAAATAGGTAATACTCTATCGCGTTCCAAATACGAATAATCCAATTCGATCTTGTTCGCCTTTTTATATACACAAACCAAGCTTCTCGAAAGTTCACGACTTTTCCAGTTGGAATAGCGTAGAAACATTACGTAACAATTTTTATCATGGAAAATTCCATTTAGTACAGTAAAACATTGAGCTATTAGTTTTACTTATTCTATTACACACTAGGTGTCACCGTCACAATATTATTATTGTGACGGTGACACCTAGTGTGTAATAGAATAAGTAAAACTAATAGCTCAATGTTTTACTGTACTAAATGGAATTTTCCATGATAAAAATTGTTACGTAATGTTTCTACGCTATTCCAACTGGAAAAGTCGTGAACTTTCGAGAAGCTTGGTTTGTGTATATAAAAAGGCGAACAAGATCGAATTGGATTATTAGTATTTGGAACGCGATAGTGTAAAGTTGTAAGAATAAGTAATATTTGGAAAGCGATAGTATAAAGATTAAAAAGGAATTAAAAAGTGA
Organism: Tipula vernalis; assembly: GCA_958295665.1. Classification (NCBI taxonomy): domain Eukaryota; kingdom Metazoa; phylum Arthropoda; class Insecta; order Diptera; family Tipulidae; genus Tipula; species Tipula vernalis. The sequence goes on along the minus strand of OY282559.1, from coordinate 65,100,469 downwards.
TTTAAAAAGTGTTTTTGTGCGAAATAAAAAGTAAAAGTGATCAGTAAAATTTAAGAATAATTTATATAAAGTGATTTTGTGAATTTTGATTGATAAACTGTGTTGTAATAAATTTTGTGAAATAAATAAATTCGTTGGTGATAAATTGAATTGAGTTTGTATTATTCACAATCCAGTGATACGAACCTTGATTGACAAGGCAAAAACGTAACATTTGGTGACAGCGGTGGGATTGTGAATAAAAAGATAAAGAAAATGATTCTCAACGAATTAAAAGTTCCAGAATTAAAAAGAGAACTAGAGAAACGGGGTTTGGCTACTGATGGTACTAAAGCAGCTTTACAAGCGCGACTACGTGAGGCCATGCAGAACGAAGGGCTGGACGCGGAACATTATGATTTTGGAGAGAAAGTAACGGATGCAGCAACCATAGAGCAGAAAGCAGAAGATAAACAACCGTTGGTCGAAAAGACACAAGAACATTCTGGAAGTTTCGATTTGTCGCAGTTAATAGCTGCTATGAACCAAATGACAGGACAGATGTGTCTCATGAAACAACAAAACGAACGACAAATGGTGAAAATTGAGCAGTCAAACCAAGAAATTAAGAATGAAATGGAACAACAAAATGTGCGGCAGTTGGAGACTATAAACCAGTCAAACCAAGAAATTAAACATGAAATGAAACAACAAGGAGAGGAAATTAAAGACCAAATTATAGATGGTCAAAAGAGAATGGACGAGAAACTTCTCGAATTATCTACTAACATACACGGCGAAGTAGAGAAGCTACAAATGGAGATTCAAAAGGTTGACGAAAAATTAGAAACGAAGGTTCAACATGTTGAAGAGAAATTGCAAACGGAGATTCAACAAGTTGTGGAAAAATGTCAACGTCTCGAGAAAGATCTAACTGATGTCAAGGCAAGTGGAACAACGACGCAAGTGGTACAAACCGTTCAATCAGTTAAGTTAAAACCACCAAACTTCGACGGTACAACATCTTTCGGCATTTTCAAATTTCAATTTGAAACGGCAGCCAATCAAAACCGTTGGAATTATGAACATCTTGTCGCAGCGTTAATAGTGGCCCTTAAAGGTGAAGCAGCGGAGGCCTTACAAACAATTCCGGAAAAAGATCGCAACAGTTATCTCGAAATTATGAAGGCGCTGGATCGGAAGTACGGCAGTGACCACAAGCGTGAAATCTATCGAATGGAATTGAAAAGCCGCTACCAAAAGGGAGGAGAATCACTTCAGGAATTTTCATCGGCAATCGAGCGATTAGTACATCTAGCACATACCAGTACGTCGGCCGATTATATGGAAAGGCTAAAAATTGACGCATTCATTGATGGCATTCGAGATCCAGAGACACGCAGGGCAGTGATGTTGTCACCTAAAGCAACCTTCGCGGAAACCGTTGCGTTTGCGTTGACGATCGAGGCTGTGCAGAGCTTTACAAGACCGTCATTATTTAGGCGCCAAATGAACTCAGACAAGAACGGCAGCAGGGAGCGAATGGTACCGAAAGGCGGAAGAGGCAGGCTTAGGTGTTGGAAATGTGACAAGTTGGGTCACATTTCAATGGACTGTCGGAAAGTAATACATGGAGAGAGAAGATCGCCACCTTTTATATGGGCAAACGCCGAACGGTCGGGACAAAGGTCTAGAAGCAGCGAGCGAAGATGTTGGGTATGTAACAGGATTGGCCACATCTCGCGAGATTGTTTGTAAGCAGGAGGAAAGCGGCACGGATCACCATCTTCCGTGGAAAGAGCACGAAGAGGAGAGCAGGGAACGGATGAGCGGATGGCAACAGTCGGTAAAGTGGAAAGGTTAGAAGTCAGTTTGAAGGAACCGAAGCTGGCTTCACCGTCTGGTTGCCCCATAACATTCATCCCTGTTACAAGTGAAGCACGAGGCGGAAGCAGCGTCACAGTTAAGGGCGGTGTTGATGGGAGGAGGTGTATTATTACGCTGGATACCGGAGCAACCCACACAATTGTTCGGAAAGATTTGATCGCAGGAGCAGTGCAGCTAGTTGATGGGTTAAAATTAAGAATGGCAAATGGGGAGAGTGCAATGATTAAAGGGAAAAAGATCGTGAGCATAAGGATCGGCGAAACGCTTTTCCCACACGAAGTTCTGGTCGCAGACATTGTGGATGAGGTTATTTTGGGAACGGACTTCATGAGGATGAATGGCTTTGTGTTGGATTTTGGACGAGGAATATTGAGCAGCGATAACATCGAGCTGAATCTTAAATTTAACGGTACGGATGTGACAGTAAGGCGAGTAACAATCAGTCATTGCGAGGAGCTGCCATCGAAATCGGAAACAATTGTTGAGGAAACCAAAGAACACCAGGTTAAGCAGACATTGGATAAGAAGGGCCGAGTTGTGCGAGGTAGAGTGCGAGTGTCGGGCGACTGGATGAGAACTCGATGTGCCATACGGGCAAATGGCCAGGGATTACACGAGGGGCAATTGGTGTGGCTTCACAACTCGCAACAAAAGAAGGGGGATTTATCGGCGAAAGTGCAGCCTTTATGGACGGCACCCTACAGGACAAGAAAAGGACAAGGAGGTAAACCAATGGCGGTACATTTAGAGAGGCTGGCCCTCTACCGAGGAGGTAATTTCGGTCCTGTTCGGGACGAACAGGCTTAGGTGAGGGGTAGTGTGACGGTGACACCTAGTGTGTAATAGAATAAGTAAAACTAATAGCTCAATGTTTTACTGTACTAAATGGAATTTTCCATGATAAAAATTGTTACGTAATGTTTCTACGCTATTCCAACTGGAAAAGTCGTGAACTTTCGAGAAGCTTGGTTTGTGTATATAAAAAGGCGAACAAGATCGAATTGGATTATTAGTATTTGGAACGCGATAGTGTAAAGTTGTAAGAATAAGTAATATTTGGAAAGCGATAGTATAAAGATTAAAAAGGAATTAAAAAGTGATTTAAAAAGTGTTTTTGTGCGAAATAAAAAGTAAAAGTGATCAGTAAAATTTAAGAATAATTTATATAAAGTGATTTTGTGAATTTTGATTGATAAACTGTGTTGTAATAAATTTTGTGAAATAAATAAATTCGTTGGTGATAAATTGAATTGAGTTTGTATTATTCACAATCCAGTGATACGAACCTTGATTGACAAGGCAAAAACGTAACATTATTTTGTTTAAAGTATAACACTTAATTTTACCACCATCTATTGTTTAATAGATGATTAACTTTGCTCAGCGTTTAGTTTAAAATTGCCGCGGATTTATTTTTATTTGTATTTCGCGCATCTACTAAGTTTATTACAAAATAAAATTGCTCGGTCACTTTCCTTGAGACACAAGAGCTGTGAACAACGTTTTTAAAAAAAGAAGAATGAAACAATTTTGTTGCAATAAATAAATATATTTTTTTTGGTTGAATTTATAACGTTTAAACAAATTGTTTCAATATTAAAGCAATTATTCTGTTCCTCAATTTATTGGAAATTTGAAAATACGGATCCGCACAACAAGATGTTCGAAATATTTGAGAGCCATACAACCACAGTGACACCTAGGGTGTAATAGAATAAGTTAAATTAATAGCTCAATGTTTACTGTACTAAAATGGAATTTTCCATGATAAAACTGTTCTAAATGTTTCTAGACTATTCTTACTGGAAAAGTCAAGAAATTTCTAGAAGTTTGGTTTGTGAATATAAAAAGGTGAACGAAATCGAATTTGATTATTAGTTTTTGGTAAGCGCAAGTATACAAGGATTAAAAAGAAATTAAAAAGTGATTTAAAAAATGATTTTGTGCGAAATAAAAATTATAAATGATCAGTAAAATTGTGCGAATATTTAAGTAAAGTGATTTTGTGAATTATCGTTAGTAAGTTGTATTATAATAATTTTTTCTGAGACATAAATAAATTCGTTGGTAATAAATTGAATTGTTATGTTTTATTCACAATCCAGTGATTTGAACCTTGATTGACATGGCCAAAAACGTTACAATATGATAACAAACAATCATAGATTTGGATCGTCACATCACAAAAAATTAGACGCAGCAGAGTCCATTTAGCTTATGAAAACAAGACAGCTTCCGAAATCTTGATCTACGTAAATAAAAATAAAGTGCGAAATATAAAAGTGTTTTTATTTTTTGTATATAACTTAAATTTCATAATTTCCATGAAAATTGAAAAGCAACAACACTAAGACAAATGATTCATTTGCATGAACTTCGTTTCGAAATCTTCAACTCCATTGATACTAATTTCCTAGACATTCGTTGCCAGAACCGAATAAGCCTAATCGTTTTTAAAGTATCAACCTCGTTCCAATTGCCACAAACGCAATTCTATTATAAGAACTTAACGATATTTTAGTGTCAACTGCGAACAAAACAAACTGACTCGCCCTGTTGCAAGAACAATATTGTAGTTCAATGTAATTCAAGGTTGATTAATTTATTTTTCAATTCCATTGCTACAACTAAATATTAGCAGCGTTTCAGTTTCATTAACTCCTACTCGTTTATTGGGATTGAAATCGTATTGCAGAAAATGTTTAATATGATTTTGGGATATTCCTAATATAAAGTGAAGATTTATTTATTTATAATTTATTTTGAGGATTTATTTATAATAATTATAATTTTGTTTATCAAAAATAAACTTGTAATGTTAGTTGTATAATTATTTCTCTGTTTAACATTTATTGCAATCTCAATCGAAGTTGCGACTACAAACGAATTGCGCTTGTGGCCAACTTTACCACAATCATAATAAACCATACAACATTGCGCTTTGTAACCTTTACCTTATAATTTTAACACAGTTCGTGAAGCAAGAACAGTGAAGCAACACCAAGCGTTAAACGTCGTGCCACATTTTTAAATAGGAAAAGTTTCTGTGTGCAATAGAACAGATTCAAAGTGATAGAATAGTGAAAAATTTACGTACGCATAAGTAAAGCTTATTTAAGGTATTTAAGGTTCAGATGTTACCTTAAGTTATATTCTTAGTGTGAAAAATAAATGTGAGTTGGAAAGTTTTTTATTATCCTCTGACGCCATCGAGGTTAACCAAATAAAGTTTACTTTTTTACTTATCTCACAGAGGTTGTCAGTCTAGATAAAGGTATTCAGAGTTCAGTCAAGAACCTTAACCAGATAATTTTCTGAAGTAGGTAAAGTAGTCAATTCTGTGAAATAACAAGTGAATACATTTTTTGAAAAAATATTTAACACCTGAAGCTGTTTTAGAGTTGTTTGTGCCATACTTCTGTCTGCCTTCTTAATACATTTAGATATTGGCCTCAACCTACTATGAAGCAATTAAACAATAATATGCTGCACTCTGTGAGCTTTAGCTCTCAAAGAAAATTTTCTTTAGCTTTTTTCACAACTTGAGGTATCTAACTCAAAATAACTTCGTTTTTCAGAGTTGAAATAATCGCACACATCATAAACTTACTAATCCAATAACCATAGTGCATAGGTTCATTTAATGTATAATTTTAAATTAATTAGATAATTGAATTTTGCTAAGTTTTATTGTATGCATTGTATACATATTTTGCAAAAACAAAAATTTTTTAATTTAATTTGAAAAGTTTTGTTAAATTTATTTGAAAAAAGGTTAATTTGTTTTGAAAAATTGTCAACTAGATTTAAATATTTCTTAATTTTGTATGTGTCTGCGCTTAGATAAAAATTCGACAGTTTAGAATTAAACATCGCAATCATTAACATTAAAAACTATAGTTAAATTATCTTTAACTAAAATCTTAAAAAACAACAAAATAATTCAATTAATGTGATACTTATACGTATAATTATTATCTATATTACAATATACTAGCACATCTGATTAAAGCAACCATCGTGTGTTTTCGTTTACATAAAATCATTGCCGGCCCTACGACCAATTCGGCCCTTCGACCCATTCGGCCCTTCGACCCATTCGGCCCTTCGACCCATTCGGCCCTTCGACCCATTCGGCCTTTTGACCCATTCGGCCTTTCGACCCATTCGGCCCTTCGACATTCGGCCCTTCGACATTCGGCCCTTCGACATTCGGCCCTTTGACATTCGGCCCTTCGACATTCGGCCCTTTGATATCATTCCAAATTGATGTGCTTTTGGAATTCGCGAATAATTTATCTGACGAGGCAATTTTGGAAGGTGTTCAAGCTAGGTTAATATCAGTGCGTGAAACCCTACGTGAATTTAAAGAAGTCAAACGGGATTTAAGTACAACCAATCCAGATGAACCGTTAGAAATCAACGGGGTGGAAGAGAAATGTTTCGATATAGAGGCGAAGCTGAGTTTATGGTTGAGAATGAAGTCAACTGAATCGAGCATGAATTTCACAGTACCAATTTTTTCCGGTGACTATTCGGAATGGCACACCTTTTACGATTTATACTGTGCTAATATTCATGACCGACCAGGATTAACGCCGTCACAGAAATTTCAATTTCTGTGCTGATATGTAAGAGGTGAAGCAAGCAACTTGATAAAGCATCTTAGGATAACTGATGCGAATTACAAGGAGGCAATTCAAAAATTGCGTAAACATTACAGTCGCAAAAAGCAAATTGTGAATTCGTTTGTCGGAACATTTCTGGACCAATCGACAATTGGCGTTTCATCAGCTGGTAGTATCCGTAAGTTGTTGGACACATCTGACGAAATTTTAGCTGGATAATGATACGAAATCTAAATGGATGGAACAATCAAGAGAAGAGGATTTTCCCACAATCAAAATATTACATTAGTTTTTGTAAAATCGGGTCGACGATTTAGAAAATATTCACTCGGTACAATCCGTGAAACGTGTGAATCAACATTCTAAACCAACAATAAGAGGTCATGTCGTATCAAAGGCGGGGTTTTGTCCAGTGTGTGCACAACAAGATCATGTGTTGTATAAATGTCCAACGTTTAATGGTTGGTCTATTGCAGAAAGACGAAGAAATATACAGCCGGAAAGATTATGATATAATTGGTTTAAATCAAATCATGGAGCAGCTTGATGTACTTGAACAATTTGATGTTCATCCTGAGGGCGAAAACATAACACGTTACTTCATGAAGAATTTGCAAATGGGCCAAAGTTAATCCAATCTAATGTGGCAAATGAAAACGTGCAGTCAAATGAAGAAGTTACAAAAGATAAAATTGTTATGGGTGTCGAAGTATCTCAAGTTGTACTACCGACTGCTATAGTTGATATTTCGGGCAATGATGGTCAAGTAATAGGTTCTTGCCGTGCTCTACTCGATTGCGGATCTCAAGCGTCCTTTGTGTGTGAAAGTTTGGTGCAACAATGTAAGCTGAGATTGAAGCAAAAGGAAATTCCTGTTGCTGGTTTAAGTGATACAGCCGTGGGTAAAACGAGGGGTTCTGTATTGATAAAGTTGCTTAGTTCTAAATGTGATTTCGTAACATCGGTAGAAGCGTATGTTCTGGGATATTATTGAAATGCTACTAGGAGCCGACCAGTTTTTAACATTATACTTGATGCGATGAAATCCTAATATTTGCTCAACATACCAAATTTGGTTAGGTCATATCAGGGCAGTTGCCACAGTCGGTATCGCTGCCTGCATTCGTTGGAATTAGTACAATGAAGTCAATCGATCGTTCATTGAAAAGGTTCTGGGAACTAGAGAGGGTGCCAACAAAGGCACATTTAACATTGTAGGATGAAATCTGTGAAGAACACATTACAGGACGAACGTTACGCAAAATAATGAGGGCAAATTTATAGTCAGAGTTCCCTTTAAAACTACTCCAATGAATCTTGGTGACAATACATATGAAGCTATCAGAAGGTTACGAGCTGTTGAAAGCAGGTTTGCTAAAGATTGAAAATTGTTCGTGCTGGATCGTATTTCATGCCACATCATGTTGTTCTGCGGCATTCGAATAAGGGGCTGAAATTGCGGATTGTATTCGACGCATCATCCAAGAGTAGCACAGGTTATTCACTAAATGATGTCATGAGAAAGGGTCCAGTAGGGCAGTCTACATTGTACTCAATCTTATTGCGGTTTCGTGTACATCAATTTGTTATAACTACAGATGTTGAAAAAATGTACCGCCAGATTCAAATTGCAGATGATGACGCAAAATGGCAAAGGATAGTATGGCGTGATGATTGTACAAATCAAGTAGATTATTTACTCGTTATTAACTGTGACATATGGTACAACGTCTGCGCCTTATTTGGCTACATGTGATATCTTTTGTAAAGCAACTTTATTATATTTTATCATTATTAATTTTCATAAAATCGGTTTAGGAGCAGGGAACCGATTTGGAAAATTCATAATTTCATATAATTTGATGCCCCAGTTTCCGTTCACCAGCACCGAGATGGACAACAAATAATGAACTGGCAACCACTATTAGCTAGGCTAGGAAATTAAATTTTTCTTCTTGTTGCATTTGACCAGTGACACATATCGATTATCGGAATAATAAACGTAAATATAAAGAACCCAACAGAATGAAGAGTAACACAGGGGCTGTTCGTTTTATATACTTGGTGCATTCAAGCCACACCTATATTTTCAACTTTAATTTTGAATACGTTTCACAATAGTCACTTTATTAGTTTTGATATCACCAACAAAATATGCCTCCCTCATGCATTTTCTAATTGACAAACATTTTTTTTTTTTTTTGTATTTTGCGTTTAAATTATGTTTCCAGCACAATAAATTTATGGCAATTAATTGTGTTGGTTTTTATTTAGAATTGTCACTTTTTTTTTATATATTCACAAAATTTTACTATAACTTTTTAATTATAATTAAAAAACTATATTTTTTGTTGTTTTTGTTACAATGCTTGTTGCCTGTTGTTTTGATTTCAAATTTTGAAATTCTAAATAGACGTAAAAGTTAATACTGTATAGGTACAAAAAACGAGTTGTTACTATGTGTCCGCTTATGGATATGAAAAACTGAAAATTTCCAGAGAACGTAATGAAACTATTCACTAAAAATGTTTTGGTTTTCTTTTATATCTGGACTAAATATAAATTTTAAATATAACAATAACAGTCCGTCCATAAGTCTTACAATAAAATATTAATTTCGTAACAATATAAAAATCATGATAACCTGTGGCTAAATCAATATTATGAAAAACAAAAACCACGGTTGAAAAGCAAATTAAATATTATTGAAATGAGTGGTAAGGTGGGCGCTTACTAATGTATTAACTTTCAGCGATTTTATCGTTCTTATAAGTATATAATAAAACTGTTATCAGATTTCCAATTATATTATGTTTATGTAAAATATACATATCTATAGATTCATTGTAATATAGGAATGATATCTAATTAGATGGGTTTCGTTGTTGAAATGAGTGAAAATTAGAGAATATTATGTCATTCAAACATGTATACACGTATTATAGCTATATACGTTTTAATATTTGATAATTTTGAATGACATATCATCGTTCAACATATATAGGTATACAAAAAAAGATACGCTAGAGGTTTTGGAATTATTATTTCATTTCATTGCAATGCCAAAAACATAATTTAAAAATTGGTTTCACTATACGACATTGATTGATACGTTAGTTATCTATCTATTCGTAGTCGAAAATATTATTATTTTTTGTTTAAATCCATTCATTTTTAAAAATTGTACCGTGTAAGTGAAATTAAAAAAATATGACACTTGCATTTCTAATCAGAAATCCATACATAATGGAAAACCATTACGTATTCCATTTGAATATTTTGCTGATTAGAAATGCTAGTAATATAATATTTAGTATCAAATCGCTCGTTCGGAATAAGGGTAACGCTAAATAATAAATTAGAATAGTCAAGTTCAACAATATTGATCAATTTATTATAATCAATCAAAAGTCTTGTTTCGCAAAGGGGTAGCAAGAGCAACTAATACCTCAGACCTCATAAATTTAGAGACTGGAGAGTTTTTTGAATAGGTAAAATGAAAACAGATGTTATTGTTTAAGGCCACTTCATCGATTTAGCGATGGTTAACAAATAAAAATTTAATCGCCATTATCTATAGTAACAGTAATATTAATCTTACATAAACAGCCACAACATCCAGCGCTGCTAAATTTAGTTCCTAAATAGGATAATAACGGGTTGAGAAGCACCTGATTAGACCTCCCTCTACAAAAGCAGTAATTCTGGAAATAACCATAAAGCAACCTAATCAGAATGTCCATAAAGCGCCAAAAATTTGTTAATATTAATTTAAATGCGGCTAGTCGTAACTGGAACAGTGAAGCTTCTACTGTTGAACCATTATGCAAGTCTCAATTACGTGTCGCCCGAAAATTTATTGAAAAATGAAATTTTCAAATAAAAATACTTTAAAATGCTGAAAACTGTTCAATCCCGGAACCTGGGATGATTTAATGATGAGAACAAATCATTTAAAACCTTACTTAGCAAAGTAAGTAACAAATAAAGTAACACAAAAACTTAATTTTCTTTAGTGGCGACATCTCTTATCGAGTATTTAAATCCTTTTTAAAATTACATCAGTAAAGCCTGAATAAGGAGCAGTAAGTAAACAGAAACCTGAAAACAAAATAGTTAGACCGAAGTTTATCGGTAATTGTGTACATAAATAAATTGTAAAATTAAATTTAAGTTCGTGCCTTTATTCGGTGGAATGCAATTTTTCGAATATTTTCGAAATCATTAAAATATATTCATCCTGCTGAATGTGCTTAACAATGACCTTTAAGGAATTGTCTACCTCTGTCACCGAAAGTGATTCGAACGGCAAAACTACGGAACTTGATATTTTTATATCAGATGGTACAGTACCAGTACGAATCGAAGTACAAATCCAAAAACATGGAGCTTAGTTAGATATCCGGAAGATATTAGTTCCTAATACCGGATTATATTTAGATTGCTCGATGATGCTTGCCGGCGTTGACTCACCAATTTTGTTATTTATTAGAATGTTCCGAAGTTCGAATCCTTCACAATTCAGTAATTCGATGATATTATTTGTATTCAAATTGCATTTTGCTCAGAATCGGCTCCCATTAAAATATCGTCAACATAAAAATCTCGCTTCAGAATTAATGACGCGTTAGGGTACGATTTTTGGATCTGGCGGTATATTTTAGTTATGTGCCCGCAGTCACGGCATTTTGATGTTTTCGAAATTTCAAAATCGAACACGCAGACCTTGCTAAATCGTTGGCCCTACCATTTAACAATCGTTTAATGAGATACTGTACGTTAACTTTGCTGATGACCGCTTGACGGGCAAGTTTGTTCAAATTTGAATATTACTGCAGCGCACTGATTGACATGTCTCTTTATTGAACAATGTTCGTAGAAAAACAATAGAATTTCTCTTAAAACGTTTATCTTTTCATACAACGGCGAGGACTTCTGCTCCGAAAAGAGATCAATTGTGATATTTACTGGATATAACGGAAGCTTACCAGTAATATTTTGTTTAGAGAGGCTGCTGTTTACCTTTTTTGTCAGCATTAAAACCGTTCCATTAATTCCGAACACATCCTACGGAATTTCGAGCCCAGTGTTGGCTGTGGCCAGTATAATTTGAGATTTCTTTACAATTTTCTCAGTTTTTTTGCGACGAAAGCAATATATTGTTACGCTTTTGCCTTGTCAATGAAGGTTCGAATCACTGAATTGTGAATAAAAACAAAATATTTTAATTTATTACCAACGAATTTATTTATGTCACACAAAAATTATTACAACACAATGAACGCACAATTTTACTGATCACTTATAATTTTTATTTAGCACTAAAATACTTTTTATCACTTTTTTATTCCTTTTTAAGCCTTATACTTTCGCTTACCAAATACTAATAATCCAATTCGACTTCGTTCGCCTTTTTATATACACAAACCAAACTTCTAGAAATTTCATGACTTTTCCAGTAAGAATAGTGTAGAAACATTTAGAACAGTTTTATCATGGAAAATTTCATTTTAGTGCAGTAAAACTTTGAGCTATTAATTTAACTTATTTTATTACACCCTAGGTGTCACCGAAACTTTATTATTATGGTTACGGTGACACCTAGGGTGTAATAGAATAAGTTAAATTAATAGCTCAATGTTTTACTTTACTAAAATGGAATTTTCCATGATAAAATTGTTCTAAATGTTTCTACACTATTCTTACTGGAAAAGTCATGAAATTTCTAGAAGTTTGGTTTGTGTATATAAAAAGACGAACGACGTCGAATTGGATTCATTAGTATTTAGTAAGCGATAGGGTGATAGCTAAAAAGGAATTAAAAAGTGAATTAGTTAATTATAAAAAGTAAAAGTGAATAGCAGAATTGTGCGAAAATTTCGAAAATGATTTTTGTGAATTATTATTGTTATAATTGTGTTGAATTAATTTTTGGTGTTAAATAAATAAATTCGAATGTGTTAAACTGAACCTACATACAATTTGTCCTAAGTTGCCTTAAGTTATCCTAAGTTGTCCTAAGTATGTCCAAAGTTTTTTTAAATGTGTTGATGTAAAAGTTTCGTTATTACGAAGATTATTTACTCTTACAAAACAATTTTAGATTTTGGTGAATGCTGAATGTATAAAATCAGATCATTTTCTAAAAACTTAGGAACTGGCAGAAAACCCGTGTTTTATCGTGTTTAATGCACTACTTTTTTCAAAAGTGAAGTATTTTTCGAATAGATAAGACCTTATAACAACTTCGAATTGTGCACATTTTGTTGACAGCTTCCTAACATTTTCACAAGAACATTCATTCGCTAACAAACACGATAAAACACGAGTTTTCTGCCGGTTCCTCAGTTTTAAGAAAATGATAGAAAATCAGAATATATCGCGCCATAGAAAAAATCTAAATTTGTTTTGTAAAAGTAAATAATCTTAAGCATAATTTTTATTATTCAATATTAATTAAATACCGTCGTAATAACGAAACTTTTACACTAACACATTTAAAAAAAACTTAGTACATACTTAGGACAACTTAGGACAACTTAAGGCAACTTATGACAAATTTCACGTACGTTAAACTGAAGTATTTTGTTTCACCCTCAGTCAAACAGTTAGAGCACAAGTAGTGCCTTTTACGATTAAATATCGGTTCTGCTGCGAAATTTTATGATCTTTAAATGTATTACAAGAATTTAATGTATGCCTGCCATTGCAATAAAGGTAATTACTATTGGGCTATCATTGCTCTAGTTTGCTTATTTGATGATCGATCAATTTGAGAAGCACGAGTTGCGTCGAGAATTCTACACTGTAATCGTAGAATTTCAACTAACTCATTAAACGTACGAATTTGTTGAACGGGAAACTTTTTTACTACTTCAATTCGAGAAAGTTCACACGAACTATCAACCAAATGATGAAAAAAAAAAAGATCCAAATGTTGAACGAATATTGCTAAAGATTTAAGGGCAATATAGTGTTTTTTGACAACATCGATAAACGATTGAAGGGAAATCGACGAGTTTTCGATAAGTTTCTTTATTTCATACAAGCACTTCATATGGGTCGTTTAAATTATTATTTCATTATGATATTGATCAATTAAGTTTTTCCATGTTCCGGGATACTTCTCAATCGATAGTGGAAGTGATTCATTTAACTTATACGACTTTCTATCACTCAATTTTTCATCATCTTAAATTAAGTCAGTGAATGTTCCGCGAAAATCAAACCATCCCAATTCATTTCCATCAAATTTATGAAGTCGTGTTTCAGGTAATTTTAAGGAGACTGTGGAAGCAAAACTTCCTGAACTCGTTTCAATAGCTCCGGCCGGAGCGGACTCTATGAACCCGAAACTATCCTCGAATACATAATTCGACTTCGCAAGCTGAAGTAAATTTAATGCAGAGTACTTCACCAACCGTTGCATAATCGTTATTCGTAAATTTATTTCTAAAGTAGAAATACTGTGGTCCAGTTCAACATTGCAGCGATGATAATCGTTGATTTTTAGATGCGTGTTATGTCTTCTTTTTGGTACGATGATGTTTTTACAGGAATAATGTTTCTTCTCTAATTTTGTTTATTTATTCTTAGCCGATTTTCATGATTAGTATTTTTATATATTCCGCTTAATTATGATAATACACAAAATCCAGATGAACCCAATAGATGCGGCTAGTCGAATAAATTATTTCATAAGAGAATTAGATAGTACCTATTTCTACAGAACAACAACAACAACAATAAACGAACGTCATCCATTTCAAACTCTCCGGGCTAACTTTAAATCAGCACATCAGTAAAATACGCAACATTTGCAGGTGTTGTTTGATTTTTCTTGAAATGTTTTCGCTCCGAACTAAAATCGAACAATGTATTTATTTTTCTTAACTTGCCCCTTTATCGATTTGATAATTTCGGTGACACCAAAGTATATGTTTACTACTCACACATTATGTAAAAAAACGAAATAAAAAACTCGTTTAAAATAAACCACTAAACAAGGTAGTCCTGTGATTTTTATTGTTGCTTTTAATTTATTTTATTTTATTTTGTTTTGGTTTCGTTAATCCAATGAAGGTTGTTTATTCGTTTTGCGTATTATTTGAAAATTGGGTTGATACCTCACATTCCTGACTTTGTTAATTATTTATTCAAAAATGGCTTCAGTTATAACCAATAACACCTTTTTATTGAATTTTTGCCTATTTAGGTGTTGTACCAGAGCACCCTGTATTTTATAGAGCCATAATCAAAAAATCTGAGCTTTTATAAGGGAATTAGAAACGAGAAAAAAACGAAACTTTTCATAGTAAAACACACAAAACATATGGGAAATCACTTTTTTTCCTAAGACAAATTTTTAAATGAAAACGTTACAAATTCTTAATTATGATTTCTGAAATACTTTCATAAATGTTTGAATTTCAACATATATGAATATCGTTTAAGTAAATCGTTTTCATTTTCTTATAATAATTGATTTATTTAAACCAAATATTAAAAAAAATTCATAACAACAGCATTCTGGTCAAATTGAAATAAAAGCTTACTACGATTCGTTTGGTCGTTAAGTCAATATACATTACATAGATGGCAGTGATTGCCGTACAAATTTGAAAAAATCGTACCAAAAATTACCACCTGGGGAAATTTCAAGTTCAAAAATTGTAGAAAAAGCAAACAAATTCACAGAATATAGGAGCGTGTGATAATTTTGCGATTAAATAAATTTTTTTCGTATTTTTCTGTGACCATTTTAGACATCTTACGTACACTAGTAAAACTAAAGATAAATTTAGCAAGTATTATTTTAATTTGTCAGAGCCAACTTTGATGTATTTTTCAAAATGAAAGTTCGAAAAAATATATTGTAGAAATAATTTAATTTTAATATTTCTGCAATTAATATTTATTTAATACCAATAAGGCCTTCTTGTATATTGTTCTTAAAGATATGTAGAAAACTTTTATATCAAAATTTTATGACATTTTTGCTTTTTTCATTCAAAAACTTGAAGCTAAAAAACACCATTTTTACTATGGATTCCTATGGAAATCAGTGAAAAATTATACCACTAACAAAGCTTCTAAAATATACGTCATTAAGATTATGGCTCTATACTCTAGAAGGCTCTGGTTGTACACCTTTATGAAGCTTTTTTACGTTTCCAAATATTTACTTGAAAGTAACTTCTTATTCAAGCCAATATTTTGAAACATGAAAGTTTGTTTTTAGGATAAAATATTTTAAAGCCTTAATAATGGTATTTGAGATTTAATTTTCATAGGCCTTCTATTACTTTACTAAAATGTATTCTTCATTAAAATCCAGTAACCGTTTTGAGTGCATCAGGTTATAAGGTTAAATCAATCAATAAAGTGAGCTTCATTTCATAGCTACAAGATTTTTTTTGTTTTAGCTGATCCTGAAATTATGGCCACGAACCACCACATGTATCATCCCTTAAATACAAATGCTAATATATGTAGTTCCCTCCTAATTCTATGGCGCCTCTGCAAACCGGTATGAAATTTTTAACAAATTTTTTTAACACATTTTACAAAAGTGTACATTTGTTTAACAGTGTTATTCTATAAAAAATTAGTATGAGGAACAAGATTCCAGCCTAAGCTAAATAAAATTAATCTCTGAGGTTGACTCGGATAGATATAACACAGAATCTAAAGAGGAAGCGGCTTTCCAAATCAGTACATGTTATTCCATAATTTAGGGTTGGCTACAAAAATAAAAAAATAGAATCATGGTTTTCCATATATTCGATCGTTTTGGTAACATATGAAAATTTGTTGCCAGAGCCCAACCCTAAATTGTAGAATAAACCGTACAGATTTGGAAAACCTAAAGAATCTTCTATCTATCATATAACGTGCCTATGCTAGCCAATTTCTGAGATTGGTGCTAAGTAGAAAACATATAGAATTATGGTTTTCCACATATTTGATCATTTTGGTAATATTTCAATATTTCCCATCAGAGCCCAACCCTAAGTTATACAATAGCATGCAGAGATTTGGAAAGCCTAAAATATCTTTTACGTATCCTCTAAAGGAGTTTATGTGAGCCAATCTCTGAGGTTGGTGTTATTTATCAAAGTGAAGTATCATGGGTATGATACTCGATCATTTTGGTAATATTTGAAAATTTGTCATCAGAGCCCAACCCTACCTAAATCATGAAATAATGCTGTTAAACAAATGTACACTTTCGCAAAATGTTTCAAAAACTGTGTTAAAATACAATTTTATCAAGGGTCATCCAGATAATTATATTAGGAATTGGAAACAAAATTGCTCAACAACTGGCGCGACCACATTTCTGAAACAAGCACAACTCCGAAAACACAGATGACCAAAACAACCACAGGTATCCATGTACCTCGCCGATGAGACAGGTGGCCCACATAATCACACAGGCGACACGTGATTTTAACATTGACACCTGTCTAAAATATTAGTACTGTTGTGCTAAAACTATGATCTAAAAAGGAAAGTTTATAAATGCACTCTTCATATTCTAAAATATTCGTACAAATACAAAGACCAGCATATTGTTTTTTTTTTTAGTTTTCTTTATCTTAAAATACCCGAAAATTAAAAAACATTCATAAATCCGGTGATTTTCAAACGACTTGAAAGTTAATTCATCTTTCTCTGTTTTAAACCAGGAGATTGCCGAAAAAGAGGATCGCTTAAAATCAACTAACAAAACAAAGTTCAGCAATATGATATACGTAATTCAGTTCAACAAGAAATTGAAGAAAATAGAGAGACAAGTAACAACAGGCCAACTTCATCTGGCCTTGCAATGGATAATCAATGGCTAGTAAATTTATCAGATACTGAAATTCCAGATAGGGTGTAAAATATTCTCAAACTAGGTGATACATTTTGCGCTCCAGGTTCTAACAAATCTGTTTCCTACATATATCCAGATTATTGCAGAAATTGAAGAAGCACTGATTTATAATACGGGTGAACAGCTTGATGAATCTCTACTTCATAAAGAATTAGTCAATATTTTGACTAACTTCAAAAATAGTGACAAACACAAGAAACGTCTAAATTCCAGTGAAATTGTTCTCATACATGAATTTTCCTTTGCCAAACAGTTTGTGAGCGATCACAATTACATTTTGGTACAATCTATGCTAGCAGACACGAATATCTACCAATCTATTAAAAAAGACAATACTGCATCCATACAATGCTTGTTAAACCGTATTATTACAGTGTGGCAAAATGAAGGTAGAATAATGGAGACGGAAGCTAAATTTTTAAGATGTCATCATGGCGTGGCAGCCAAACTTTATGGTTTGCCCAAAATTCATAAACTGAACACTCCATACCAGTCCAATGTGAGCTCGGTTTCAGAATAAAATTCAGAAGCAGCAGGATTACTTAGTTTTACCATTAGATGTAGTGTCGCTTTTCACCAGTTAGGTTTTAGTATAGCTTTAGTCTTGTTGAGTGATTGGTGGAAAGAAATTTTAAAAAAAATCGAAAACTAAGTTGACAGTTTATCGAAGCAATGGAATTGATTATCCACAACAGTGAATTCTCCTTTAACGGGAATTTTTACAGACAGTCTATTGGTTCTCCCAGGGGTTCCCCGGTTAGCCCAGCAGTTGCCGAGTTGGTCATGGAATTTGTGGAGATGAATATCTTGAGCTCTTTTGAGTTTTCCCCTGCCTTTTGTTTTCGATATGTAGGCAACACAGTTAAGGCTATCCCTATACAAAGCCGATGAATTTATCGAAACTTTTCATGCATTCAACAACAATATCAAATTCACAATAGAAATGGAAAACAATAACAAATTAGCATTTTTAGTCTCGCTTTCTACTGACTGGTTTCATAAGTCAATCTGGTCTGGTAGATAGTTAAATTTTAATTCTCATTTATCTTTATCTTACAAAAAAAATACTCTTAGCCTGTCATCTAATAAAATACTCCAACAATCTGATCCAGCTTTCCATAGATCTAATTTCAATCTTCTTAAATCAACCCTCCTTAGCAATAACTATTTACATTCTTTTTTCAATCCGATAATTAAATCAACCATTTACAAACATTTAACATGCCACAGTAATAACCAGTCAGTAGAAGTTGATCCATTAATAAATGATGAAAAACTATGCTATTGTCTCAAAAAATTTAATTTCAGGACCGTCGGCAGAGCACATAATACTCTGAGTAAGTCACTATTTTCTGTAAAAAAGGCCCCATACATTTGAACGATAACACAATTGTGGTATATAAAATTCATATATTGGACAAACAAAACAATTGTTGGGAACACGTTTTAACCAACAAAAAAGAGATGCAAAAAAATTTACTCTGTATATAAATTTTGGTCCCAAATTTCCTCACTGCCTCATGAGAATTTTGTATACGTACAAGGAGTATAAGATACATTTTGTTATTGTGTTCTGTCATTTTCTTTTTTTGTATTAGTGTATCGTTTTGTGACGGTAAGTATCAAAAATAAGCCAATCGGTTGAAATCCGTTGACATCGGGAAAATTTTTTGATGCTTATGCTCACGTGTGAGAATATTTCACTTGCTATGAAGCAGGAGAATTAACAATACATACTGTGTTGTTCGTTGTAAATATTTTTTGAATATTCTACTTTTAGTAAAGTTCTATTATTGTATAATAAAAAAATGTATTTCTTTAGTTTTAACTTAACATGTTTGTTTATTAATTTTTTAGGTTTCGTGTTGCAAAAGCAGATTAATTTTTTATTAAAAACTTAATTAAATCAATCAAATATTGTGTAAGTACAGTTTATATTATGTAAAGGTTACTAAAAATACTTACACTCAAATACATTCAAAATACATAATGTAAACTGTACTTTCACAATATTTGATTGATTTAATTTATTTTAATATTTAAGCCATCAAAAAATTCGGTTGAAAATTTTATAAATTTCAACAAATCGAGAATAATCGCAAATTTTTTTTTACAAACTGTATTTGAAATTGATAATGATGTTTTACGAAATCTTTTTTGCCCGTTATATTTTTTTTAATATAGCTTATATCCAAGATAAAAAAAGGTAGAAAAAATTATAAGTACATAACGTAAAACATTTGAATTTTTAAATGTTTTTGTTAATTGCTCTTGTTTACCAACAAAATATAATATTTTGAACATACATATGTACCTATTATTAAAAATCTATTTTCTTATTCCTTTATTTTCTGTTTATCTTGCTAACTACTACATGCATTTTATACATTCTCCCAATGCCATATGGAACGTAAACGTAAACAAAATCAAATGGGATTTTCAAATGCATTATTTTACATCGTCTTTATTATCAATTTAAAACAAAATTTTTGTTTATAAATATAAATAATTTGAAATTAAATATATCGAATTGCAGGTTATACACAATTTTAATTGAAATTAATAAAATTTTAATACACAATTTTGCATTTTAGTCGATTGATTTTTTTTTTCAAACATCGTCATCTTCGCGTCCCTTTAAAAATTTCATTCGTATACGAAACCCTAATCTCAAAAAAGAACACAAAATAACTATACGAAAAACTAAAAAGAGCATGAAAAGCATTAATAATAAAAGAGCATTCGAACACACTCACAATAACTAATACCATTGCGATCCGGTAATTCTCGCCTCACCGACTCATGAGACGACCAAAATTTATGTCCAGAAAAAAAAAACAAATTAAGATTTGACCAGTGCACTTTCAAGTCATTTACACGAATCCAATCATGATATCTTCCTCGACGATGTCAAAATTCTTTATATGGAGCAAAAACATACCACCAGAAGAGTTTTTGAAATGATTCACATTAAGATGAATCCAAACTGTTTGTGCAAACAATCTGATTGCACTTATCGCCAAAATACGTATAATCATTTAATTTTACATCAATAACCCGGATATTTGATTTATTCCACCATAAAATATTTTTTCAACTTATCTTAACTTTCACATTAAAGTGGTGTTTGTCGCTGTTGTTAAACAATCTGTTGGCACATATTTAGGCAAATCGGTTTTATGTATTGTCTTGATACATATTGACATTTTAGTGGTTCTACCATTGGACATTTTGTTTTTTCAACCAATTTGATTGTTTTGCCACTGATATTCCTATTTTCAGTTGTATTTTTTATTGTAAATCTTGTACACATTATGGCAGAGCCTTCTAGAGTACAGAGCCGTAATCTTAATGACGTATTTTTTAGAAGCTTTTTTAATGGTATAACTTTTCACTGATTTCCATAGGAATCCATAGTTAAAATGGTGTTTTTTAGCTTCAAGTTTTTGAATGAAAAAAGCAAAAATATTATAAAATTTTTGTATAAAAGTGTTCTACATATCTTTAAGAACAATATTCAAGAAGGCCATATTGGTATTTAGTAAAAATTAATAGCAGAAATATTAAAATTAAATTATTTCTAAAATATATTTTTTCGAACTTTCATTTTGAAAAATACATCAAAGTGGGCTCTGACAAATTAAAATAATACTTGCTAAATTTATCTTTAGTTTTACTAGTGTACGTAAGATGTCTAAAATGGTAAAAGAAAAATACGAAAAAAGATTATTTAGTCGCCAAATTATCACACGCTCCTATATTTTGTGAATTTGTTTTGCTTTTCCTACAATTTTTGAACTTGAAATTTCTCCAGGTGGTAATTTTTGGAACGATTTTTCAAAATTTTTACGGCCATCACTGCCATCTATGTAATGTATATTGACTTAATGACCAAACGAATCGTAGTAAGCTTTTATTTCAATTTGACCAGAATGCTGTTGTTATGAATTTTTTTTAATATTTTGTTTTAAATAAATCAATTATTACAAAAAAATCAAAACGATTAACTTAAACGATATTCATATATGTGGAAATTCAAACATTTATGAAAGTATTTCAGAAATCATAATTAAGAATTTGTAACGTTTTCATTTAAAAATTTGTCTTAGGAAAAAAAGTGATTTCCCATATGTTTTGTGTGTTTTACCAGAGACGACTTATAATAGATTTCTTATTTTTAACAACAGCATTTTTTCAATTTTTGAGTGGTTGATATGCTATCTGCAGATATATTTCGAAACTACATAATTTCATCTATGTTTAAATAGAACGAAAATCATATACATACTTATTTTGTTTTGTATTTGGCTATTCCTTTTACAAAATACTTTATGTGTCACACAGACACATTCTCGATTGCTCCGAACGATATTCCTCGTTCGTCAGTCGTCATTCGTCATATCCCAGTTGTACGATTGAGTGCTCCAACAGCGCAAATTTAGCGATCACCGTGATCGCTCAATTTGACCTCACCGTGAGCATCACTTTACACCATATTTCGTCTAAAAAAGAACGAATACCGACGGAATATATGGTGCAGTAGTATTTGTAAACGGTTTGTTTAAGAAATTGTTTGATAGATGGTGCTGTTATGTCGGTAAGGTAGATATGGTGTAAAGTGATGCTCACGGTGAGGTCAAATTGAGCGATCACGGTGATCGCTAAATTAGCGCTGTTAGAGCACTCAATCGTACATAAGTAGTACAAACGTATGTACATAAGTATGTACATAAAGGATAAAATAAAAATATGAATATGCAGAAAAATTTTACAATCGGCACCGTTTCACCGTTGATTTATTTTTGCAAACAAAAAATAAAATTTTATGAAACACTGAACACATTTTTATTAAAATATATAATAGGTACTTACATAATTTCGATTTAATATTTAATATTTTAATTAATTGTTATTAAACGAATTATTTTTTTATACACTGCACTTTAAAAATTGTCTTGTACATGTATTCTTCACACCAAAGTAAAATCTAGAATGATAAAATACTTTGAAAACAAAAAATGAAATACAAAACAGTAGATCGATCATTAGTTTTGCTAGTTGACATCAGGTGCTTTACCATTTATATTCATTCTCACACATTTAAAAAAACCGAATATTTTATTTTATAATTTTATACATCCGTCTCATGTTTTTTATATGCCATCTCATACAAAAAACTTCGGTCGATCATGCAAAGTACAACTCCCAGTTGTATGATTGAGTGCTCGAAAAGCGCTAATTTAGCGGTCAAATTGAGCGCTCGAGAACACCTCAATTTGAGTATCATTTTACACTAAATTTCGTTAAAAATGCACGAATGACAGACGAACACAATTGAAAGTAGCGTAAAGTAGTGTTGGTAATACGATTTAGTTCAGAAATTGTTTGATAGATGGTGTATCAATTTTGCTATCACTACATACCACCAGACCGTATTTCGGATTTTTTATTTACAATAAAACAATATTTCCGTTATTTGAGAGTAAAATTTATGAAAAATAATCCAAAAAATTATTTATTTATTGTGCATAATATATGACATAATATTGTGCATAGTTAAATTCAATGTATTTTTTTTTTGTTAATCAAAAACACACTACGCACATCAGTGTTTAGAAAATCCAAATTGGAATGAGATACAAGGAAAAAACAAACAGATTGATTTAGTATCGCTATTTCTCACCAGGGTCGTGCGCAATTTTTTATACAATGAACAAATTGAGTGCTCGAAAGGCGCTAATTTAGCGATCAAACTGAGCAGTTATAATTATACACACACATTTGAAATGCCGAACATTTTTTTATACTTTTATACGTCTGTTTCATCTTTTTCGTATGCCTTTTCACACAAAAATCTTCGGTCGCTCAGTCAAAGTACAACTGGGCTGGGATACAACTCGTAGTCGTAATTCGTAAATCGTAATTATCAAGATTACCGAAGCCGCATAAAAAATTGCATCAAGGTTCACATGAAAAATGGGTTATACACTCACACTACTCAACTTATAATTTGTTTCCTATTCTGTAAAAATATTTTTTTATAGAATAGAAAACAAATTTTAAGTTGAGTAGTGTGAATGTATAACCATTGCCTATGTATTAAAGGCCGTGTGAGCACAAAAAAAATGGCGTGTCCTATGTATGTGTTATAGGATCACAAACAAAAATATTTACATACAAACCGTAAAAAGTTCTATGGAAAAAAAAATTTTTTTTTGATACTTTTTCGTTTCGCATTTAATAACTTTTTAAATAAGGCAAAAAATGAATTTTCATTCCATTGACAATAAACTAGGGTATTGAATTATAATATTGGGCAAAAAAAAAATAATTATTTATGAATATTTTGCATATTTTCATTCAACGCCGTTTCACTGTTTTCTAAAATTTTTGTCTATAAAACTACGAGAGAGACTAAAATCAAAACAAAAAAAATTAACAAAACAAAATGTATGAAAATAAAATGATTTTGTTTATTTTCTTTAGTAATGGAATGCTTTGCAACTCATAATGATAGGTTGTTTTTGTACGATGTTTTGTCCGAGGATAGGGAAATTTTTATTTATGTACGGAGAAAATAAAAAAAGCGAGATGTTTGTTTAGTACTTTCCTTATTGTGCGATTACGACATGAGAAATGCGTAATACTTTTCTTATATATGTACAACTTTTATTTATACGATCAATTACTAGCAATTAGATAACGTAATTAAAATATTATTAGTAATTATTAGTGTCATTTTTTACGACTGAAAAATTATAAATTGATAAAACTATATGTTCTAAAAATGTAAAAATTCATAGTAATGCATTTTTTAGATATAGTATGTAATTTTTACAAACTTTTTTTTTGTTTCAAATTTGAGTTTTATACATTTTTAATTATTTAGGCGCAAAATATTACAGTAAAAATGAAATATTATAATTCAATAACCTAATTTCTAATAATCGATGGTTTACAAAAAAAAATTGTTTATAAAAAAAGCAAAAAACGGATTACGCATTTCTTAATCGCACAATCAGCAAAAGCAAATTACGCATTTCTCATGTCGTAAATGTAATCGCACAATCAGGAAAGTACTAACAACTAAAATAAAAATCTCGCTTTTTATATTTTCTCTGTATATACTGATCTACAATTTCCCCACCCTTGAACATAACATCGTACAGGAACAACCGATTATCATGAGTTGCAAAGCAATACTAAAGAAAATAAATAAAATCATTTTATTTTCATACATTTTGTTTTGTTAATTTTTTTTGTTTTGATTTTAGTCTCTCTCGCAGTTTTATAGACAAAAATTTTAGAAAACAGTGAAACGGCGTTGAATGAAAATATGCAAAATATTCAACAATAATTATTTTTTTTTTGCCCAATATTATAATTCAATACCCTAGTTTATTGTCAATGGAATGAAAATTCATTTTTGGCCTTATTTAAAAAGTTATTAAATGCGAAACGAAAAAGTATCAAAAAAAAAATTTTTTTTCCATAGAACTTTTTACGTTTTGTATGTAAATATTTTTGTTTGTGATCCTATAACACATACATAGGTAGCAATATTACTAAAACGGCCTTTAATACACTGGCACTGGTATAACCCATTTTTCATGTATTACTTGATGAAATTTTTTATTCTACTTCGTTAGTTTTGCACAATTAGTTTAGATTAATTAGACTATATCACTCATTAAATTATAAAAATCAATGTATGCCTGGTTTTTCTAATAGTTAAAATATAGTAACTATGGTTACATCGATTATATAAGCCTTTGTATAATCGATTATATAAACATTTGTAAAATGTAGTAGCATAATTAAAATCGTGTAGGCTTAGCAAATTTGAAATTTGACAAAAGAAAAAACAACAATTCTGTTTATATATGTCAGTTTCCAGTTATCGACTTCAATAAATCCAAAATGGATCGTATATTGTTCGTATATCGTTCGTATATGATCGTATAAATTTATTGTTTTCTTTATTCAAGATATAGTCTGCTGTATACCACACGACAATGGATAATTTTCTCTTATTTCGACGTATTGCCTTTGCAAAACACCACTCGACCTTCGGTCTCGTGGTGTTTCAGGCAATACGTCTCGTATAATCGAAAATTTTCGATCGTCTTGTGGTATAACATACGATTATACAATGTCTCGTAGGTGTTGTTTAAAAAATTGCCTTTCAACGAAAAGCAACCAATATTTTAAACTTCCTCGGAGAAATTCCGATTTGTATAATAAGTGGATTACGATCTGGGTATCGATTTTGGTCGCAAAATGAGGATTGAGGATTGAGAATTTTGTATATGTACACGGCGTATATTATACATTTTGCTATTGTGTGCCGTCAAATATTTTTATTGTATTAGTGTGTTTTCTCATGATGGTAAGTATCAAAAATAAGCTAAGTGGGTGAAATCGGTTCAACTTTTTTGTTGCTTCCGCTCGCCTTGAGTTATTTTTCCCTACCTTTTAACATGAGGAATTCATGTTTTTCTATCTATTGTTGTTGTAAACGAGACATTCATTTTACTTCGTTACCAAAAATCCAAAACAATATACGCAATCAATTGCTCGTGGTGATTTTCAATATAAAAAACAAAAAGCAGCATAAATAAATGGTTTTTAATTTTTACATTCTTCGTCGACCACATTCATAATATTTTTAACTTTTTTTTTTTTTTTTTTTGAGTTATGTAAGAATAAACATTTGAAAAATCAAAAAGAAACAATTCAGTGTTATCTCATGCGCACGAAAGGAATGTTGTACATATTTTTATTTCCAGTAATTTTCTGCAAAATTTAAAACTAATAAAATTGGTAATTAAATAATGATTTAAAGATAAATAAATATTAACTAAAAGTGGAAAATAAGTCAGATAAATATTGATAAACTATAATTTTATTAATAATTTAAAATGATGAAAAATCACACGACGTACATCCACCCTTTCCTGTGCTTGAATTAACACTAAGCCAAAATAACTAATTTACTTCTTATTTTTTACACATTATATTTTATATCCCTCTTTTTCGTGTCATTTTATCTCTCTTATTTGCATCATGTTAAACAAAAAACTTAAAAAAACGCCCATTAGACACTGTCAAATGTGCGTATTTTTTAGTTTTTTGTTTAATATAACATGGCATAATGGCTGTATGATACTCACTTTTTTCCCACTTTTTCAGTGACTAGTTAAGACAAACGGAGTGAGATAAAAAATATATATACAAAATATTTGTGAGAGTGAGTGTATACAGCATAGATTTGGAAAAAATATAGAAACGTCAAAAAAAAAGTGGTAGCTCAACTTTTCTAGCAGTTAATCGAGCAATTATAGCAAAAAAAGAATTGGATTTGATTCTTTTTTTGACATTACATACTTTTTTCTGACATTTTCGAAATATTAGAGAAAATATTTGTATTTTGTATACCAAAGAGAATTTATTTGTTTATTTTTAAAATAAATTTAGTAAACAATTTTTCCATTTTTGTTCGCCATTATTGTTATGATTTTTTTCCCCCTTTTTTAGATTATTCTTTTGATACTGAAATACAATTTTGGGTTTGCATTGTTAATTGTTTGCCAAAATATTTGAAACGTGCATTTTTTTGTAAATATAAAAATTAACTTAACATATAAATTATTTCGTTTTAATTAATTGCGGCAGCTAATGCAAATTAATTCAATAATATGGTCCAACACAAAAAAAATGTTGATTCTATTTACAAATTTTGTTTATCCGAAATTTCAAAATATTTGCCTATAGTATTGTCTACACTACCCTTCTCTGTTTCGCTTTACTTGTTTTGCAGCACTTTATTGTACTTGAAAAAAAGTGAGTATCATACAGCCATAAGGATTTTTTGTTTAACATCGGATAAGAGGGATAATGTGAAAAATTTAAGAAGTAAATTAGTGATTTTAACTTTTAGTGTTGATCCAAGCGCAGGAAAGGGAGTATGTACGTCGTGTAATTTTTCTAACTAAAAAATTATTAATAAAATTATAGTTTATAAATATTTTTCTGATTTATTTGCCTTTTTTAATTAATATTTATTTATCTTTAAATCATTATTCAAGTAACAATTTTATTAGTTTTACATTTTGAAAAAAATTACTGGAAATAAAAATATGTACAACCTTTCGTACGCATGAGATGACACTGATTTTTTTTTTTATATTTCAAATGTTTATTCTCTGTTCTCTATTCTTTGGACACCAATACAATTTACCAATACTTTTGCCTTCCGGTAATACTCAACTCAATCCTCAAATTGCGACCAAAATCGCTGTCCTGCTATAATTCATGTGATATTATTAGATCACTAAAAAATCCTTTAATATGCGATAAACATTTTGAAAATTGTGACATAATGACAGTCGAGTTGACAGTCGAGTGTGACTTTTATTGAATACTACACAAATAGTGAATTGTGACAGTCGAGTGTTAGTTTTATTGAATACCCTGGTATAAAGAAAACCTTTTCGATGTTCAATATAAGTCAAATTTTTTATCAGGCATAATTACACTAAAACTAGATAAAAATAATAGTTGTAATTTAATTTCAAATCAAATTGATTTTTTGTATTTGAATTGTATAATTCCGTTTAATTCAGAATAAAATATGTAGTTTAAAGAGAGACATAGGCAAACTCACGATCATTTTAACTAAATTTTTGTTTAATTAAATGTGAAAAACATTTAAATCGACTTTAGCTAATTCAAAGAATCGAATTAATTTGAAAACAATTGATCTAGCTTGATCTAATTGCAAATCTATACTAGATT
Source organism: Tipula vernalis (assembly GCA_958295665.1). NCBI lineage: Eukaryota > Metazoa > Arthropoda > Insecta > Diptera > Tipulidae > Tipula > Tipula vernalis. The sequence goes on along the minus strand of OY282559.1, from coordinate 65,072,296 downwards.
TACACCATCTATCTTTAAATAAAGATATTTTTCCAAATGTTATTTTACAAATAAAATTTTTTAGTTTTTCTTTGGTGAATATAATTACCCTGGTAGTCGATCAAATTACCCAGTAGTCGCGTATTCCAGAAATGATGGGTACCCGGCTACTCCATAATCGGTATTGGATACCCTAGTTATATGTTCTAAATTATAAACTTAAATTATAAATGTTTACATAGGTAAGAAAAAATTATATGCCGGTGCCGTTCCAAGTCAAAATTTAGGAAACTCGGATTCGAGTGATGAAGACGTACCTAACGATACCGTTATGGAAAATGTCACAACGTCAAATATGTCTGATTTAAATAATAAAACAGATTATGAACAATGGGTAACAAGCGAAAAGAATTGTAATTGGTACAGAAGTGAGATGGAGTGTTTCAAATTACAAAATAAAGTTCTAAAGGATGAAAATAAAGAGTTAAGAAAATTAAACAAACAGTTAAAATTAAAAATTTTAAGGACGGGCTTTCAGTCACGCATTACAAGTTTCATAAATAAACAATTAAAAATGAAACCACAAACAATTCTACAACAAATAAACAATACATCAGCAAGTGCACACTCAAAAACGTTTGCCAAAATGCTTGTTAAGTCTAAAACTATTTATACAGACGAAGAGAAAGACCTGGCTCTAGCAATTTTCTTTAAATCATCGGCTGCATATATATTTTTAAGAGAAAATTTATTATGTAAACTACTGTCACTTGCATCTATTTATAGATGGTTTCCTCTTGAAGAAATTTTACCTGGATCAAATAATCTTGATTTGTTTGCTGAAATAAAATCACGAATAAGCAATTTTTCAATAGAATCAAAGCAGGTCATGTTATGTTTCGACGAAATGCATATTGCAAAAAAACTTGAGTACAACAATTAAATGGATCTCATCGAAGGCTTTGTTGATTATGGGGAAGGCAGCACAAATAACAAATTTGGAAACGTAGTTTGTACTTTTATGGTGCGATCAATACGAGATAATTGGAAACAGGCCATAGGGTTTGTAGTTGCTGCCAGTGCAACTCCCGTTTCAGAACTAAAGCGTCTAATTAATGACCTTATCCTTAAATGTTTTTCCATTGGGCTGATTGTCAAGGGTTTAGTGTGCGATCAAGGAAAAACAAATCAATCGCTATATAAATCTTTGGGTGTTACAACTGACCAACCATATTATATGCTTTAAGACTACAAAATCATATGAATTTACGACCCACCCATTTATGGAAGTGCTTTCGAAATAATCTAATGAATTACGACTTGGAAGTTGGTAGCGCGAAAGCCGTGGCAACATGGCATGTAATTCGACAATTATACAAAATTGATTCTGGTGCATCCATTCGGCTAGTCCCAAAATTAACACCCATACATATACAACCAAACACATTTAAAAAAATGAAAGTAGCATATGCTGTCCAAATATTTAGTTCTAGTGCAGCTTCTGGAATACGTACTATCGAAAAATTAAATTTGTTTACTTCAGATATAGCACAGTTTGCTAAGAATACAGCCGATTTCTTGGAAAAAATGAATGAAATGTTTGACGTACTAGTAAAAGTTTATTTGGAAAAAATTCGAACAGTGGAGCACTTCAAAATTCAGAAGAATCTATATTGAAATTGGAATCATACATAAATTACTTATCAACTTTAAAATTTTTAACAACTAATAAAAAAATTCAAATAAGTTGCATCAAAGGGGCAATACAAACTATAACAGGTATTCAGTTAATAGCCAAAAATTTATTTGAAACAGAAGATTGAAAATATATATGTACAAATAGATTTAATCAGGATTGCCTAAAAAATTTATTTTCTATCATACGCTATCAGAAGAGAAAACCCTCCGTGAAAGAATTTCGGAAAATTCTCAAACGGATAATGTCCGTAAAACTTATTTATAGCTCTAAATATGCAAACTGTAAGGGTGGTATTAATAGCAAGCTGATTGATTGGAAGGCTGTGTTATCCGATTCTGTTTCTATACAAGAAATAAATACCGAAGAAAATTCATTTAGAGGACTCTCAGACTATGATTTCCAAGAAGAATACGCAGAAGAAAATGATAACTTTGAGATAAACGAAATTAAAAGTGCAGTTTTAAGTGACAATGCACTTAAATATTTTTGTGGATATGTCATACACCATAAAATTCAAAATCCAATTATTGACAGCCATCAACAACCTAGTTTATTGAAGAATTGTTCAAAATGTGTTGAGCACTGTACGCTTAAAAACTCGAAAATTTCCGCTCCGTCCGATTGGCTTACATTCTTTAAGAATTTCAAAAATGATTCTGATTTTGGTAGTTTAGTTATGCCAAATGAGGAATTTTTTGGAGTCTGTAAATATGCATACTTAACTTTCAATTCTTTTTTCAAACAAGAACCACATGCAAAGAATATCAAACAAAAAATCAAAGAGAAGTGCATTCTAGCAAATCAACATTTTTTTGACCAAAACAGTTTATGTTTCGTTCATAGAGTAAACTTGCTTGAGTTTTTCGTGTTGGTGCTTTTACGGAAAAATTGTCGTTGGTTATCAGAAACTGCTATATTTGAGTCGGGCAATAACAGACATAAACATTCCAGACTTGATATTTTACTTGATTAAAAATATTTAGTCGTCTAAATGTATCATAAATGCTTAATTTGTAGGGCTTGATGTGCTATATTTGCTATACCTTGTGTAATTTAATAAAATTAAATAAAATATAATTAGTATTTCATATTTATTAGTTTTTAACTGCCTACTAACATCTACTATTAACAGACTTTAATTTCGAACAAAAAAAATTATTTGAATAATATTTTAACTACGTTTGAACCATATATCTTAAGTATAAAATGTCGATCTTTTGAATGACCGGTTTTTAAGTGATTTCATTATATTCAATTAAATATAGCAAACAGTTTACCACTTTTAAATAAAAGTCCGTATTCTTCACAGAGAGATCTAAAACATTTCTAGCTCTTGCGCGAATTTTTAAGGCAACCTACGCGACATTAAATAATAAATTTTCTTTAATTTATAAATCTATCAAATTCCTGAAAATTAAATTTAAATGAAAAAATAAATCAATTTGTTTCGTTATGGTTGATTATTAAATTGCAGCCAAATAAACGTACGTGAAGTTTGTCCTAAGTTGCCTTAAGTTGTCCTAAGTTGTCCTAAGTATGTCCTAAGTTTTTTTAAATGTGTTGGTGTAAAAGTTTCGTTATTACGAATTTATTTAATTCATATTGAAATAATAAAAATTATGCTTAAGATTATTTACTCTAACAAATTAAATTTACATTTTTTCTATGTCGCAAATTATTCGGATGGTGAATGTATAAGATCAGATCATTTTCCAAAAACTGAGAAACTAGCAGAAAACCCGTGTTTAATCGTGTTTGTTTGTGAATTTTCTTGAGAAAATCCTAGGAAGTAGCCACCAAAATGTGCACAATTCTAAGTTGTCATAAGATCTTATCTATTTGAAAAATATTTCACTTTTGAAAAAAGTAGGGGATTAGGGTATTTAGGACAACCATGTTTGACATAACCTCTTATGATATATCGAATATATGTATAAATGATTTTCCGAATTTTCTTGAGAAAATCCTAGGAAGTAGCCACCAAAATGCCCTATATTTTAAGCTGTCGTAAGGTCTTATCTATTCGAAAAATATTTCACTTTTGAAAAAAGTAGGGGATTAGGGTATTTAGGAAAACCATGTTTGACATAAACTCTTATGATATATTGAATATATGTATAAATGATTTTCCGAATTTTCTTGAGAAAATCCTAGGAAGCAGCCACCAAAATGCCCTATATTTTAAGCTGTCGTAAGGTCTTATCTATTCGAAAAATATTTCACTTTTGAAAAAAGTAGGGGATTAGGGTATTTAGGACAACCATGTTTGACATAACCTCTTATGATATATCGAATATATGTATAAATGATTTTCCGAATTTTTTTGAGAAAATCCTAGGAAGCGGCCACCAAAATGCCCTATATTTTAAGTTGTCGTAAGGTCTTATCTATTCGAAAAATATTTCACTTTTGAAAAAAGTAGGGGATTAGGTTATTTAGGAAAACCATGTTTGACATAAACTCTTATGATATATCGAATATATGTATAAATGATTTTCCGAATTTTCTTGAGAAAATCCTAGGAAGCGGCCACCAAAA